>OU343221.1:70295561-70463579 GCA_910596185.1 Chrysanthemum makinoi
AAAATTTATAAAAGTGGTACTCAGCGTAATATCGCAGAGAGTAAATACCTATCAAACCGCTTTGTACCAATAGCGACAATTTCGTCAATAAAGATGATACGAGGAGATTTCTCTTTGGTGAGTTGAAATGCAACACGAACAAGTTTTTCACCATCACCAATAAACATCTACACATGTTCATAAGAATGATACATGGTTGTAGATCACATTACCATTATGGATAACACAACTCACAAAATGGACTATCTTAACAATTACAAGCGTGCAACACACAAATATACTGAACTGATAGTTGAGAAAGATTAAAAAAAAGTATGAGTGTGTGTGTTAAAAAAGAAAAAAGAAAAGAAGAAGAAGATGATCGATTAGGGGAGTTAGGTGTGAATGATTGGTGTTGTGTTATGAAGGGAAAAAATGTGAATTGTTTATTATTGCCCTTTGGTCAAAAAGTAAAATGAGAGTTGACTAATAAATCACAGTCAAATGGGACAAAACAATATCAGAGACCAAAATAATAACAAAAGTTGGACTAAGTTGATATAAAAAACTTGCAAAAGGGACTCCCGATGACTAACATGTCAAGGTACGATCCAAGTGATTTTTTGATAACTTTAAGAACCAACGGTGTGTTTTACTCTAAAATTAATATGGTAATTTGATGAAAGTGGCTTATCTATTTTTAATCATGAGAAATTAATTACAGACAACATGAAAGAAAATTAGCCTTTCTATTGTTGGCGGAGCACAGAGAAAATATGGAAAGTATTTTCATCCATTCGATAACTTTATTAATTGATCTAAGCCACATAAATTAGAAGTTAGAGTTGTTTGCCTTTTTGCCGACTTTTTAGTGATTCAGTTTAAGAATTGAGGCACGTTTCCAAATACATGAGGCATGTTTCATAACCGGATAAGTTTTAAACATTTTAATTTTTAATTGTTTGGTAAAGAGTATTATCTTAAATTTGTTCTCAAAATTCTTATCATAAGACGTATATACCCGAAATTGTTGCGAATCTCCTTGTGTTGCTCTTTCTTAATTAACCTTCGCCAAATAGTACTAAAAACTATAAACATTCACGCCACTCAAATCCAGATGATGCAACTTATGAAGACTTTACAACCACTACCTATCCATAATGATGGTCATCTCATAACTATTACGAAAACTTCCAAGACTATGGACGTGCATGCAATTCTGTAAGATTCCCAAGTTGAAGGCATATGGTTCAGCTAAATTTGGATCGTGAGAGGTTAAGATACTTAAGGTTCCCAAGAGAAGCTATGAATTTTGGAACTTGGATCCATCTAAAATCATTGCAACTTCGTCAAAGTCTTTGTAAATCAACTTGATGAACATGACCATTAACGTTATCACCAGCAACCCCGACTCATTTACAGCAGTCACTCTGCTCACCAATCTAAGAAGCAAACCGACCTGTTTCTGTTAAAACAAGCCCAAATAAGGTAATGGTCAATAATAAAGTACTGATACGTATGGGGTTTTAATGTTTTAACAGTTTCATCTATAAGACCTATGTAATGGTTCGGTCGAACCTACAGTTGGTCAGCCTACAGGATGCGTCCACCCAATTACATGAGGATGGTTGTGGGGTATGTTTTTGCATAACTTTCTTGGTCGACCGAGTTCTCTTGGTTTTTGTGTGAGTGTGTATTTTTATAGTATTTTTTGGAGTATTTTTTTAAAGTGGCATATGTTTTTGGTGATGACAGCGGTCGTCTTATTACACTAACTTAGTCATGAAGAAGCTGTTAGGTCATATTATGTTATAACGGGCTCAAGCCCGAGTCTATAATATTCCTAGTATTGCTATAAATCTGTACAATGTGATCAATCAAATGATCAATCAAATCAATCATTCACTATTATCTCTTACATAGTATCAAAGCACCAGGTTTATCGGCTCTCTAAACCCTAAACCTAAACTCTTTAGCCGCCACCTTCGGCTACACGTCGGAGTTTTGTAAGGTTCCCTTTAAACCTTAACCTCTTTGTTGTTCTCCACAACTGAATTGTTACTCATCCCATAGGCCCCCACTGTTTCCATTCGACAAAAAAGTAAAATAATAAAATAAAAAGATAAAAAAATAAAATAAAGAGTGCCATTTATTTTAATACAGTGGAGTATTAATTTCAAAAGGCATTTTGGTGGAGCCTTGTGGTACGAGGCAATTAAATAAAAAGAAAAGAAGAGTGGAGGCATACGTATAAAAAAGATGAAAGAGTCTGATCATGATATGGGATACAAGTGTTATGTTCACATCCTTAAGGCTGAATGCAGTAGGAGTAAATCGCCAATCGATCGAGGCATAGGGCGATCGATTTCATCTCGATCCCCTTGCTGTGGAGGCGATCGATCGCCATCAAAAAAACATGAAACGGTCGTGTGGACGATCGATAAGAACAAAGCAAAAAGTGAACTCCTCTTGTTCTTGTTCTTGTTGTTTGAAATGATACTAAGCTAAAGATTGTTTTTTCTTTGGGTTGGTTATAACAGGTGTAAGCAAATCTAGGAACAGAAAGTGACGATGATAGAAAGAGGTGTAAATCTAAATCTAAATGATGAAAATCAACGTGTAAGTATACATATGACTTGCATTTATACACCACAACTGGAAACCATGCATGTATGCAACGTGTAAGTATACATATGACTCCTGCATGCAGCGTGTAAGTATAGCATCGTATCATACAAAAAAATGGTAATTGATTTTTTTAGTTTGTGTTTAAAAAAAAAAAAAAATGAACTTGGTCGCCCTTACTGGGGCACCTAATCGCTTGAAGGTCGCTGGAGAGATAAAGCTGACGTGGCAGAGAAAAGTAGGGGGATTGAATCCCCTACGAAGCGACCTAAAAAAAATTAACAAAAATAAAATAAAAATAAAAATAAAATTGAGGCAACATTTGGCCCCAGTTTTGATGTTTATTTGTGAGGTGGATCTTTATGTTTATCTAGGGAAAAACATGCCCTGTTTGGTTAGAAGGTTCTTTGGTGGTTGAAGTTTTAGAACCAACTTTCGTTTTCTCATATTTTCTTTTGATGTTAGTGCATGAGTTTTAGTTGTAATTTCCTTTATTTTAGTTGTAGGGGATACTTTGAGTTATACCGTTTGTTTTAGTTGTAGGGGATACTTTGGGTTATCCCGTTTGGTCAGGATACTTTGGTTTATCGTGTTTGGTACGAATACTTTGGTTTTTCCGGTTTGTTGCGTGTTTATGTCTGCTGCTACTTGAAGATGTGCTTTTGCTTGCTGTCGAATGTCTTCTTCAACAATTTTTTGATTAGTTTTACTTTATTGTTTATTAGCTTTTAATCTCGAGCTTTCGCGATTTCGCCGCTCGGACTACATGGGAAGTTATAGGCCGTATTATGTAGTAATGGGTCCAAGCCCGAGTCTAGAATATTCCTAGTATGTCTATAAATCTGTACAATGCAATCAATCAAATGATCAATCATTCACTATTATCTCTTACAGAAGCTAGGTCGTGCGGAGTTAGCGATGATGTAGTAAGGGTGACCGCGGTCATCTGCAGTCACTATTACTAGGCCATGCTTGAACTCGAGAAGTGCTACTCACTCACAATCCATGTAGTTAAAAGTATAAGTCGATGATATATAACGGGACCAAACAATCACAAACACGTTGTTATAACTTCATGTTTAATCCTTAAAGGTTACTGTGATAATATTTCTTCTCATACTTGCATGCGACTACCTCCATCTAAAAATAAGTGTTCGATTTGAATTTTTAGACTCTTTTTGTTCAACTTTGACTTTTAATACTTTTATTTGTGTTATCTAATAGTAGATGCAAAATATATGAATTGAATAGATTGGGTTTTAAATATATTTCTATTGACATAATTTTCATCAAGTATTATATAACGCAAATAAAAATATTTAAAGTCAAAGTTGAATAAAAAATACTTCAAAAAGTCAAACTGGACATTTATTTTGAGACAGAGAGAGTATATATTGTATATCTAATATGTTTAACTTTTTTTTTACAAGGAAAATGACGATACATGTAAACTTTAAAGAGTAAAAGTTGACTCATCGATTTCACAACATTTAAAATCTTTTATCAAACTTTGAACACATAAGGCATACTCTTGTGGGGTTTTTTTTTTCAACTTCACGCTCAGTTAATTCCCCTTTCTATTGCTGGCGGAGCATAGATAAAAAATGGTGACTTAGCATTCATTCTCAGCCATTAGATGATGTTAAAATCAAATATCAGCCATTTAAAATACAAGTTTACCTATTTTATAGCTATTTACCACAATCCAGGAAATTTAGTTACGCATAGCACATGTTTAATTGTTCACTTCATTTATATATTATCTGATCATGTGAAAGATTCGAGTTCTTTCACAAAAATTTCAAAAAGTTTGTTAATTTTCGATAGATACATTATACATAATATGATTCATTATTTTATGGCGGCTAAAAACAACATGAACCTCTAACTAGAGAACTTAAAGAACGTAACTATCTATTTGAAGTTTACATATATGATTGCAGATGGTGTAAGAAAAATCAAACAACAATTAATCATTTTATAAGTGGTCATGGGTGTCAATACTCATGGGTAACACATGAATTAACCTTTATTGATGAAAGTTGGATCTTCAAGAAACACCAAACATTGTAAAAATTAGCCCTTCACAATCGTTATTCACTTATTTGGCAAAAAGAAATATGTCAGCCATTGTTTTTTAATCACCGTCTAACTAAGTAATTAATAAGTAAATACTAAACATTTTTTTTATCTTTGACAAGGAAACTACGATACAATTCAACAGAGAATGAAGGATATGCGTCAACTATACAAACTATAATTTATCTTTCTTTATATATTGTAATGTTTCTCAACTAAGGCAAACAACGTAAAAAGAAAAGGTGTGCCCCGACAACGCACGGATATTGCACTTGTATTACTTGGTTCGTAATGGTTGAAAGTATGCATTATTTTGTGGAAATATTTATAAAGATAAAATTGTGACCCGTGCAACGCACGGTATTGCACATTTGCACTTGTTAATTAAAGTTAACAAAACAGATAGACGCGTAAATCACTTCTATAAATATTTTTCACCAAATAGAAACTAATAAACAAATCCAAATTGATCAAATAACGAACACCCCCTTTCCCCCCTTAAAGATATTCAAACCCTTAATCAAGAAACCACAAACACCCCCTTTCCCCCAAAAAATAAAGAAATTTAAACCCTAATAAAGAAATCCGTGATGGCCAATGGGAGAGCGCGTAAAGCGGCAATTGAAAGACGAAAGTTGAAAACGAAGAACGAAACTGATAGTTCTGATGATGATGATGATTATGAAGAGGATGTAGAGGAAGAAGACGAATTCATTTGCAATGTGGAGGAGCCTGAAGATTATGGAAGAACGGTGGATAGACTTCAGAGTCATCTTTTGACGAACGTGCGTCGTGATCACGAGTTTCTTAAGTTGGTTCTTCGGTCGGGAAGTGGACATGGGAAAGATGTGAAACTGCTTCTTGAAGAAACTAGTATCTATCTGTATGCTTTTATTGTGGACAATGTCAGACTTGAATTCGGTAAACATGGCGATCCTCAACTTTTTGGGGATTCTACTCTCCTTGGGTATGGAGAACAGTATTCACAGTTGTGTAAGGCTGGCTTAACGAATGTACAAGTGGGTCACGCGGCGCTTGTCAATGCATTTACTAAACTGAATCGTTTTAGGGGTGTTGATGATAAGAATTTCTCAAAATGGTGCAATGAGATTAGACTTAGTCTTGCTACGTTATCATTCATGTTCCCTGAATGCACACGGTTTCGATGGATTTCTCAAGTGGCAAAGGATTGGGTCAAGGATGGGCGTATCAACGCATATGTAGTGGACTGGATGGCCGGTCTCATCCCCTTTTGGTCTAAAATAACAGACGTTGTCTTAGATGGTGGTGACTGCGATCATGACCCGTATGCACCGCCACCACCCCCCCTTCCAGTAGGCCGTCACGAGTATGGTGATCGCGAGGTCGCATGTGCCAGATTGTATAAACTCTGGGCCAACAATTCCCTCGTAGTAAAAAATTTGTAAGCACAACAATGTCTCAGTTACATGTGCTTCTTTATTGTTGAAGATAGCTTAGTGATTTGATTTCTTTTGTTAACAGGAAACGAAAACGAGCCGCATGATTATTTTTCTGAAGAAGAACAAGAAAGACCATATGAAGAGTAGGAAATGAAGAGACAAGTGGTGATGGTGAAAAGAGTATTTTTCTTAAGAATAATGGAACTGTTTACATTCTTGTTATCTGCAGTGAGGTGTCTTCTATATCTGGTTGGGTTGATATGGAAGTGATGCAGATGGTAGAAGTCTTCTTGTATCTGATGTCTGATCTCTGATGGTAGTATAGTATCTGTTAGTTGTATATGTTAGTTGTATCTTATTCTTATGTCTTTGTACAAATTCTTGGAAAGTTAGTAAAATTTACCTTTGCACCAAAAAAAAAAAAAAAAAAAAAAAAAAAAAGGTATTCAAGTTAACCATAGCAAAACTCTAGCACTAGTCCTTGTAAAAAAGTTGGTTGAATGGATCAACATTTAGAGCTTTACAACTAGAATTAAAGTAAATTTAGTTTGAATGTCATTTAGTAGTGTGTGTATGTGTGTGTGTGTGTGTGAGTGAGAGAGTTAAGTAATTTTTTCATTCAACAGGTATATTAACAAGCAAAAAAATAAAAAGCAATTAGCAAGATGCTGGATATAGTAGGCCTAAATGATTGGACTTATACAAGCAGTTGTATGATCATCATTCCAAACATTCCATAAAAAGAAAAAAAATAAGAATCTACAAAACCAATCCAAGAGGCCTAAATGTTGAATCTTTTTGAAAGCCTTGATACTTGATTGAGATTTCTCCAAGAAAACCTTGCAATGTGGACTTCTCCACATAACCATGCTGACATGAGCAAGACAGCTTCAAAGCATATTAGGCATGTAATAATTTCTACAGGTTTATACTTTTATATTAACAACGGGAACCATCCGTGTAATTTCTTAAATTATTATGATGATTAATTAACTAAGGTCCTTAACTGTAATTGGAGGAAAAATATGTATGACTTTATCAATGACAACCCAGTAATTTATATAATTATATATGTCATTATTTATAAGCAAGTAGCTCCACCCACTAAAGTCTGTGATTGTGTAACGAATAGTATGAAATTAAGTCAAGTCAACCCGTAGTTGGTGATATTACTCCACCCAGTGTGTCGATTAACCATATCGAGGCCCGGCAACAAGAAACAGTTCAAAGTAATGATACTTGCAACTGTTAAAGAAACAGAATCATCATTCCTGTTCCCAGACACGATATGCAAATGCTTCTCACTCGAGGAGATCCGATCAGCAACCCAAAACTTCAATGAAGCTTTGGTTATCGGTAGTGGTGGATTTGGTATGGTGTATAAAGGTAATTACGCCAATCATGAGTCAGTTACTGTTGTTGCAATCAAGCGGTTGCATTCCTTGTCTGATCAAGGAGCCTCAGAGTTCCGAGCAGAAGTGGAGATGCTTTCAAAGATTAGACATTGTAATCTTGTGTCTTTGATTGGATATTGCAAAGAGGGAGAAGAGATGGCCCTAGTTTATGAATATATGCCCCATGGGACCCTTGAAGATCATCTTCACAAAGGTGGTATAAATTTATCTTGGTTGCAACGTCTCAAAATATGCATAGGGGCAGCACGGGGATTTGACTACCTCCATACAGGCACGGGCACTCAACATGGAATTATACACCGTGATGTAAAGAGCTCCAACATTTTGTTGGATAAGAACTTTGCAGCAAAGATTTCTGACTTTGGGCTGGCCAAAATCAGCCCGACTAACCAAACATGTACATATGTTAACACTTTGGTCAAAGGAACGTTTGGGTATATGGATCCATGTTATTTTGCTACAGGGAAATTGACACGAAAATCTGATGTATACTCTTTTGGGGTTCTTCTACTTGAAGTGATATGTGGAAGGCCTGCAGTGGATACAAGTCTTCATGAAGATCAATGGAGTTTAGCACATTGGGCTCAAGATCGTATTAAGCAAGGAAAACTTAATCATATTATAGATTTGAGACTCGTGGGGCAAACTTCAAGCAATTGTCAGAAAGAGTTTGCACGAATTGCATGCCGCTGCTTACAAAGTCAATCAAATAAGAGGCCAACAATGGCTGAGATTGTTACCACGCTCGAGGCCATACTTTTATTACAAGAGAAACAGTTTTCTTCTATGACAGAAAATAAATTGGTTAACAAGGTACTGTCATTTTTTTCTGTCAAAGTTGAGTCAGATGCCGGCAATCTGGGTAGTGAAGGTGAACCGTGTGACAAATCAGGTACCTTGAAATTATTCAATAGAAAAACCTAAAAAAGTATTAGAGTGTATATGATTTGGGGTTCTAAAATGAATATAAAAATTTAATTCCTAAAGTGATTCTGTTACAATTCCATTGTCAAATTTCAGAGTTCCCCAATATAACATAACACTAACAAACACTTGTGCAATTCACGTTGTCTAAAGTTCGGTTCATAACATTTGTAATCAAGACATAACATAGTTTTGATGTCTTTATGTGCCTCAGTACCACAAAGTCCTCAGAGCCTAAGGGATCAATCCAATAGTTTACAGTCAGTAATTTTGAAGTCCTTCAGTTTTTCTGAAATTAGAACTGCTACACGGAATTTTCGTCCTCCAGCAGTTGTGGGAGACCCTATCTATAGCTCACTTCACAAGGGGTGGATTGATGAACAATATGCACCTGCCAGGCCCGGCACTGGCATTCCTATCGCTGTAAAGATATTAAACGACAATCTTCAGGATCACCAAGAATGGTTGGTAAGTAAATATTATACCCTCTTTATACAGTATTATTAGTTTTCTTAAACTCATGATCAATCTTGTGTGGTGAATTTTGTCATTTCCATTAGCGTGGAGAAAATGTTTGTTGTAGGTAGTGTTGCGCTATATATGATTAATTTGGTTCATTTATCTTTTAACATCGTCACAGGCTGAAATTAACTATTTAGGGCTCCTAAAGCATCCGAATATTGTAAAGTTAATTGGCTATTGCCTAGAGGATGACCACAGGATGTTAGTATGTGAGTTCATGTCCGGAGGTAACCTAGGAAAGCATCTGTTTAAAGGTGAGCTCTTGTTGATTATTCAACTGTGTAAATCTAGCTTTCTAATGTTTTTTAGACTACTTATTCAACTGAGTAAATCTTTGTAACAGAGAGTTCTTATATTCGGCCTCTCTCTTGGAGCCAACGAATTAAGGTTGCTCTTGATACTGCAAAGGCGCTTGCTTACATTCACAGCCCAGTTGCAAAAGTGGCATATCATAATTTCAAGTCTTCTAGTATCTTGCTTGATTCCGTATGTTTCGAATCAGTATATTTTCATTTGATATTCTAGCCCACTAATTAAGCATGGTTAGATATATAGTACTTTCCGCATTTAACTTGGAATATATTAGCAGGATTTCAACGCAAAACTTTGTATTTTATGGTTGGCGAAGGACGGGCCAGTAGATGGGAATAGTCGTGTCTCTAGAACTGTTGGTAGCAATGGATACGCTGCGCCTGAGTATATTACCACAGGTAAGCTAAACGTGCAATATAACTTAGGTTCTCTGACCAATTGGTTTGTCCATGTTGTTGGGACTACCTTGACATGATCTATATATAGATAGTAGAGTTTGAGTCCCTCCAGGTTTGGGTTTAGTTTCGACAGGGGAAGGTAAATATTTCACGCAACAATTAATGCGGATCTCCGGTCCTTAAGAATTAGTTTCAGATCCGCAATAATTTGTCCATAAAGGCACATTACGAGTGACCAATGTACAACTAAAGCTTTATCATGAACCATTGAGGAAAGCTAAGCTGTAGCATGAACTATTGAACTGTTATTCCCTATGTCCAAATTTTTTTTTGGGACTATGTTCCGTAACTATTGCATTTAGCATTATAATCCATTATCCCCATTTTGATGTGTATCAATTGCATCAACCCTGTCTAACCCTTTGTAAGTGTTGCATCTTCTGCAGGTGGCTTAAACGTAGCAAGTGACATATACACTTTCGGGGTGGTTCTGTTAGAACTGTTGACAGGGCGGCGTTGTATTGACAAGAAGCTTCCACCCAATGAGCGAACACTGGTTGAGTTTGCTAAGCCTTACTTGATGGACATGGAAAGGTCTCTACAAATCATATACCCACAAATGGATGGGCAGTACTCATCAATTGTAGCAACAAGAGCTGCTAATCTTGCGATGAAATGCCTCCTGGAAGAACCCAATCGCAGGCCGGCTGCTAATGAGGTGGTAAAAGAATTGGAGCAACTACAAGAATTAGAAAATGAGAACTGATCTGTACACATTCCGTGCACCAAATTTGTTTTCTGACCAAGGGTCATTGGAGTAGGTGCTAATTTTGTTGAGCCAGGTCCTCGAGGAAGGGTTCCAAAAGGGCGCACGGGGTCAAGGTTTATCGATCAACAGTAATCTTTTCTTTGAAAATGTACGCAGTTTCAAAAATGCAATCATTATATTATTAACTAATGTAATGAAAGTGGATAGAATTTTGATCGATTGTAATTTGAAAGTGGACACTGTTAAAATAAACCAAAACAGTAAAGTGTACGTAAACAACCACATTGGTCATTCAAAGATGTTGAAAGGAGGTCAATAAACACATTGGTGAAAAAAAGGTCAATGAAAATATAGTTAAAGTCAACACCTGTATCTTGCTCCTTGAAGGCAATACCATGAAGCATTTTTTATTTTTCTTATCTATTTAAAGTTTTAAGGCCACAAAACAACCAAGCTCATCACACATGATGAATCAAATATGCAACCATTTCTCACTTGATGAGATCCGATCCGCAACTAACGACTTCAGCGAAGCTTTTGTTGTTGGCCGTGATGGATTCGGTAAAGTTTATAAAGGTTGGTTCAAAGACACATCAAGTATGGTTGTTGCCATAAAGCGATTAAATTCCACGTCCAGCCAAGGCGCCCCAGAGTTCAGGGCTGAGATTGAGATGCTTTCAAAGCTACGACACTGTAATCTAGTATCGTTGATTGGATATTGCAATGAGGGCTCAGAAATGGCTCTTGTTTACGAATATATGCCCCATGCGACCCTAGGAGACCGTATTCATAAAGCTGGAAGCCCTCTATCTTGGCTGAAAAAACTCGAGATTTGCATAGGAGCTGCACGTGGACTTGACTACCTTCACACGGGTACAGGAACTCAACATGGAATTGTACACCGAGATGTAAAAAGCTCCAACATTTTGTTGGATGAGAATTTTGCAGCAAAGATACCAGACTTTGGGCTTGCCAAAGTAACCCCAACAAACCAAACACATACATATGTTAGCACCGGGGTTAAAGGAACGTTTGGATATATGGATCCATGCTATTTCTATTCAGGGAAACTTACAAGAAAATCAGATGTTTACGCTTTTGGGGTTGTTTTGCTTGAAGTGATGTGTGGTAAGCAGGGGCGGTACCAGAAAAACTTTTAAGAGGGGGCAAAAATTAAAAGTAGGTGCCAGTTGGGTCGTGTCAGTAACTTGATCTTTGTTGCTAAAATGAAATCGATAGTATTTGTTTGCATGCGAGAACCAAAACTAAGAATTGATGATAATATGCACAATATTTAGCACATACTTGCTTATTCTGGTCGATATTAAAACAAGTAGTTGAAGCAAAAATAAAAAGTTAGATAAAAAAATCATTTAACTATAGAGTAGCACAAGAATCGAACATTATATCTCCACGAAAGTACAAATGTCCTTAACCACTTGACTATGATGCAACTATCTGATAAATTCACAGTTATACTATTTACCCATTTATGGGAGCAAAATGAAATTCTCTGATCAAACGACATTACTCGAGTTAACTTTGTGGGGGCAGCTGCCCACACTGCCCCCATTGTGGTACCGCCTCTGGTGGTAGGCCTGCAGTTGATGAAAATCTTGATGACGAGCAGTGCGGTTTAGTCCCATGGGCTCAATACCAAATTAATAAAGGAAAACTCAATCGGATTATTGATCCAAGACTAACAGGGCAAATCTCTAGCAAATGTTTGAAAAAGTTTGCAGATATTGCATGCCGCTGCCTACATAATAATCAAAATCAGCGACCTAACATGGCTGAAATCGTAGCCAGGCTTGAGGCCATTCTTTCATTACAAGAGAGACTGGATTCTTCTGAAACAGAAGGGAAACTTGTTAATAAAGTATATTTTCTATTTGCGGGCAAGCCGAAGGCCAGCACTTTAATATCTGCTCTCAAATTAGATGGTGAAGGTGAACCAAGCAATGAAATTGAAGGTAAGTGATTCTGCCATTCGGGTTTCAAAATATTTTTAGTTTTGATAGTGCCACTACATACAAACAAACAGTTCGGGTGTACATGACTCGGGGTTGAGTATTAAAGTTTAAGCTACTTTAATTCTTAAATAGTTAAAATTGCAACTATTCAATAGCATCGTAAATAATGTGGAAATTTCAGCCCAACTTACAAACACTCACCTTTTACGAAGTCATATATTCTCACTGTAACAATGATAATCAAGGTACCCACCTTTGATGCTAAACAGCTAAGGTTATATCTGCCTCTATGCTACAAAGCCCTTTGAGTACTGGTACACAGACCACAAGAATACATCCAGTTGATCTGAAAGCCTTTAGTTTTCTTGAACTTAAAGTGGCTACTAGGAATTTTCGTCCTTCAGTAGCTTATGGAAGTTATGATGGATCTAGTACACTTTACAAGGGATGGACAGATGAGCAATATGCACCTGGCAAGTTTGGTATTGGCATCCCTATTGCTGTAAAGAGACTAAACGAAAGCCTTCAAGATCACAAAGAGTGGTTGGTAAGTATGGTCACAAGGAGTGGTTGTTAAGTACAGTACATTGTTCTTACATACTGTAGTGATCATGTTCACTCTTTGGTACGTTCTATCTCGTACTATTAGCAAGTTGGTTATGTTTAATACCGTTGCAGGCTGATATCAAAGTTTTAGGACGACTCAATCATCCAAATCTTGTAAAGATAATTGGTTACTGCCTAGAGGATGACCACAGCAGATTACTAGTATGCGAGTACATGGTTAAAGGAAGCCTTGGAGCCTGTCTTGGAAGTGAGTTCTTACTCTCTTCAATATTGTTATCGAGTTTAATTTAGTTGGCTTTATTTACTTTCCTCCCCACTGATATGATCTTCATAACAGGAAGATACATTGATCCTCTCTCTTGGAGCGTACGACTTAAAATCGCTGCTGGTTTTGCAAAGAGGCTAGCTTACCTTCATAGCCCAGAAGTAAATGTGATATATCGCGAACTTAATTCCACCAATATCTTTCTCGATTCTGTATGCCCGAATTGATGCCTTATCATTTTCATCAAGTACTTCGTTTACACTTTTGTATGGTTCATTTACAATTTTGACTTCTTTTTATTCCCAGAAGTGGAATGCAAAGCTTTGTATGGCATGGTTGGCAGAGAGTGACCTTTTAGATGCGGAAAGCCATGTCTCTTCACAAGTTAGGAGTACCAGTGGGTATGCTGCTCCTGAATATTTGGACACACGTAATTTACTTGTGTATGCGCACTCCCCTCCCAACGTTGCCCTTAACGTATAAACTTCTCCTCCCACGGCAACCATCCCCTCCCAACATGTATAATGGACATTATAACAGAACAATCTATCAGTGTTAATTCTATGATGAAAATTCTTTAGACAACACTATATATATATCTCCCCCTTTTTTATGCATAAATCAGTTGCATTAACCTTCATTGATCTAGCTAAACGTTTATAAATGGTGCATTTTCTTAAGGAGACTTAACAACAACAAGCAACATATACACTTTTGGCGTGGTTCTTTTGGAAATCTTGACATGGAGGCAGTGCATTGACAAGAACCTTCCACTAAGTAAGCAGATATTAGTGGAGTCCGTTAAGCGTAACCTTAGTAGAAAGCAAAAGATAAAGGTAATCATAGACCCGGATATAGATGGGCAGTACTCTCCGGATATAGCAATGAGAACTGTTACGCTTAGTAGAAAGCAAAGGATCCAGCTAATCATAGACCCGAATATAGATGGGCAGTACTCTACGGATCTAGCAATGGGAGCTGTTAAGCTTGCAATGAAATGCCTCTCCGGAGAACCTAAGCAAAGACCGACTTCTAATGACGTAGTAAGATCATTGGAGGAGCTTCAAGACCAGACAAAAATCCACGAGAGTTCAACAAAAAAACAATAAAATGAAAGATAATTGTCCGAAAATGTATTTTAGTTGCCGCTTTTTCTTTGTTGTATAGCCAACTATTTTTGTTTCTATTAAATCACCAAACATTTATGGCCCATTTGGTTGAGGTGTATGCATGGGCGGACTTTAGTGGAACTTTGAGGTTTTACTTATATTTTCTCAAAGGAAATAGAACTTCAGCCTTCTCATGTTAACTAATATAGTACGCGGCCATCCCAATAAATTTTCCAAAGTTCCGTCTATGGTGTATGAGTATGAATCTATGACTTTGAAAGTCATTAATGTTGTTTGGTTGGTTATGAGGCCTACCACAATGGAATGAGGATACTCAAATATGAAGGTTTCCTCATATATTATATATGTGGGTGGTTTCTTCATACCCTTCAATACCATTCCACACTATACCAATACTCATACTCATTGTGATTCATAGCGACAAACCAAACACACCCTTAAATCAGGTCAATTGTGTTTAGCTTAAACATGTATTATACCAAATTGTCTATTACACCTTTAGATTAGCTAAAAAGAATTAAGGATACACTTACATGTTCATAACATAATTAAAGATGCATAATGCTCAACTTTTTACGAGTACAAACAAATAAAAAGAATACTAACACGATTACACTTTTGTTATAATTTTATAAATTTATCTCAACATAATACTATTAAAATATGGGTTTTGCTAATATGTGCCTAATGGGTATAGGGTGTCAAAAAAGCCAGTTTGATCCGAACCAGATTCAAATCAAGCCTACTCGGATTAGGTTACTTGGGTCAATAATTTTATTCGGGTCAACTCGGGTCAACCCGACTAACCCGAGTTCTAAATAGGGTCGGATTCAGATATGTTTTTTTTAGCCTAAACCCAAATTGACCCAAATCCGACCAACCCGACTAACACTTTTATAATGTAAACATATTGAAGTAAGCACTTTTTTTAATCATTTTACTTATATTTGGGTTGACCCGAATCCGAATTTACCCGACCCGAATTGACGCGAACCCGACTAACCCGAGTTTCAAATATGAGATCCGGTTCAGGTATATTTTTTTTTAGCTTCAATCCAAATTGACCCGAACTTGACCGGGTTAACTGGACTAACACCCCTAACCGGGCACATGCTAAAATACATATAAAATGTTCAAGTTGATTAAGGGTGCGTTTGGTATGCAACTCGGAATCACTATAGATATGATATTGATTACAAAGATGTATCATATCAAAAGTATCATTGCCATTGTTATTGTTTGGTATAAAGTCTAAGGTAAATGTATCATTTATAAATGGGTTCATTCAATAGTTAAAAAATAGAATAGATCATTAAAATACAAAAATATAACTTGTAAAGTGTTAAAAGTTAGTAATAAATATAAAAAGTACATGGACCAAATGAATGATCAAAAGTCACCCATCCATACTAATATCGATCTATCATTGTTGATATCTAACCAAACTTCTTATATAGATATAAATGTGATTGATTGATTCCTATATACCCAAACCTAACGGCTCCTAAGTCATGCATATAATTAATATTATTTTTAGCTATAACTAATGTTCATTAAATGCGTGTCACACACCCAAAATGGGTTGCAACGGAATGATAACCGGAGGCATGACGTCCTGGTACAAAGTTACAGTTATATCTAACGACCTATATGAGTCGTTTTGAAATACGCAGTTTATCTCATTGATAAGGTTTTACAAGAAAATGTTTCAAGAACCAAATATTTTAAAAGTAGTACAATAATCTTCAAAATGATGAGACCGCGAAAATGTGACTTTGGTGATGATGCTCCAAACGCAAATCATGCAATGCGTCTAAGGACCTAAGAAAATACGTGCTAAAAAGGTCAACATAACGTTGGTGAACTCATAGGTTTAAGTATTTGAAAAGCAGTGTGGATCACAATATTTTAATGATAGTTGTATTTAAATACGAATTTAAATAAAGAAAATTAATATTGTTGCCCTAAGCTCCTGTTATCGAACCGAGTTTGTTAAATCAAGGTTATACCCGGTTTGTAAGTTCTAGATTTTACCCAGTCTGTAAGTTTAAGTATTTTCACAGTCTGTTAGTTCAACATTGTACCCAATCTATTAGCTCAAGAATATACCCAGTCAGTTAGCTCAAAATATGTTTTGGCTAATAGTCTTGTAAAAACTATATTTTTGTCGTAACTTAAAAAGAACATAACTTTCTCGCTTTAAGTCCGTTTTCGCCTGTTCAAGAGATCACGTTTTCGTTATTAAGTCTATTTTCTATTTTCTATTTTCTAACCTATGGTTGAAAAACATAAACCCATTTTTGCCAATTTTTCTGTTTTGGGACAGCTAGGTCCAAAAATGTACGTTACGACGTTTAAGCTACATGTTTATTCGCAAATCACAACACCAATCTAGCCCTAACTCTCTTCCACCAATTATTATCACTTTTTTAACCCAAATCAACTCAGTTTTCCTCATCCACCAATCTATAACATGAACATAACGACTAACAATAATTAAACCGTAAATCATACATAAACTAACTTGGTACATGAAATTAAGCACAAAATGACAAACACAACATGGTGATACACTTAGGGTTTTTTAAACTTTTACTTGCAAATCATTAAAATTGACTATTACTTTTGAAATCTACATGGTTTAAACATTAAGAAAGTACAAAGTATTTTGTGAAAAGATTACTTACAAGATTTAGTGAGAATACGGAGATTAGTGCAAGAACAACCCAAATCTTGATTAAATACCCAAGAATGATAATCCAAATGACTTAATCTAGCTTCTAGTACCCAAATCTTTCAAGAACCAAGCAAACAAATGAATTGTGTGTGTGTTTAGTGTGAGATAGACGACAACAAGAGAAAGGGAGAAAGAAATTTTGTGATTTGTGTTTGTGAAGTGAAAATGTGTTCATTTGACCTTGTTTAAATAGAAATTGAAGTGTATGTATTGCCAAATCCAAGCCTAGTTAGTACTAATATGTATCACCACATTTGGGAAAGGTTCAAATGGAAGGGGGGGGGGTATACGTGGCGCCAAAGATGATGAGGTGGGGGCGGGTTGTTGTGGTGGTGGGGGTGTGGGGGGGGGGGAGTACCTTGTGTTAATACAAATATCGTCCTAAAGCGTAATTTATATTTTATGATCTTTACCTTGTTTTGTTAACGACAAAAGTAAATTTCATTTTTGTAAAGTATAAAGCTTGTCAAGATTAATAGACATTAATACAAGATTTTCTTAAATAAAGTCTTCATAACTTAAAATTTTACATCTTATCACATTTTGATTAGCTACATATCAATTAACATTGATATCCTTCTAAACTATAATGTGCATCAACATTTTTAGATCAAGTATGTTTAGTTTCTTAAACATAACATTACATAAGAATTTACTTATATAACATATTAATTCTAAAAATGAAAAACTACTTATTACATCATGGCTTGCATCACATTGAAAATCTTTAGAAGATTTTATAGAATATTGGAGAGATTTGGATGATCTTTGAAAGATTTTTTGTGATCTCTATTGTCAGACTGGCGGAACCAAAATTTACAAAGGGCGGACCCTTTTTTTTGGTTCCGTCCGGTCCGTGATCTTGCTGATCACTTGGCCTATAAATAGCAAGTCAACCCAAGTTGTTTTCTCATCCCTTATTAACATAAAACACATACATTCTCTCATTCTATTACATCTAACTCAGTTTCATTTCATTTTAGTGATCATATTTTGTAGCAAAGAAGATCAAGGCATAATCAAGCTTTAAAAAATAGTTGGAAGGCTTGTTTCTTTTGTTGTTGTGTGAATCATTATTGTTCATACATCATTATTGTACCAAACCATCTTAAACCTCTGAGTGTGAGTGGTTAGAATTTTAGTCCTCAAAATACATAGTGTGTTGGGAGTGGTTATACCCTTGTAAAAGAACTCGACATCTAGCTTCGTGTCGGAAATATTGTGTAAGCGACGTGTAAAGGTTTTCTCCGCCGGTTAAAGGAGCTTGTTGATTAGTGAAGATAACTCTCGATTTGGAGACTCGAGGGTGGAGTAAGACAAGGAAAAAGAGTCCTTGTAGACCGAACAACTATAAACAACTTTGTCGTGTTTTGATTGTTTCTTTCCTTATTTACATATTATCTATTTGCTTACATATTATTTATTCTCCACTAACATATCATTTATCTATATTGATTGATATCACAATAAGTTTTCGAAACAATTAAGTCTTTAAACGGTAAAACTATTCAACCCCAATTCTAGTTTTTCACAATTGGTATCAGAGCCTCGTTGCTCAAGATTTTCTAAAATATATTGTATTTTATAAACTTGAAACGATCCGTGGATTCCAAAAACTTTAAAGAAGAGAGAAATCTATGAAAAGACCACCACTTTTTGAAACCAATTGATTTTTCTATTGTAAAAACCGTTTTGAAACATATGTGAAATCAAAAGATATAGGTATTTGGTTTGTTATCATTAAAGGTGATTTTAATCCTACAACAAAAGATATTTCAAATGATAAACAAAAAAATTTAATAGCTAAATATAATGAAGTTAAAATGATGCTTTATAATGCTTTGCCTAGAAAAAAATATCAAATAATTTTTATGTGTGAAACCGCCAAAGATATTTGGGAATCTTTAATAATTACACATCAAGGGAATTCACAAGTCAAGGATAACAAAATTGATCTTCTTGTTCAACAATATGAACAATTTGTTATCCCTGAAGATGAAATCATTGATTGTGGATTTGCTCATTTTAATACTATTGTTACTTCTTTTAAAGCACTTGATGGATCTTTTCGTAGCAAGAACTTTTTCAGGAATTTTCTTAGAGCACTCCATCCGAAGTGGAGAGCAAAAGTAACGGCTATTGAGGAATCAAAAGATATCTCAATAATGTCACTTGACGATCTAATTGGAAACCTCAAAGTACATGAAATGGTGATGGAAAAAGTTTCGGAAATCATCAAAGGAAAAAGAGAGAAAGTCAAATCCGTTGCTCTAAAGGCAAGAACGGGATCTAGTGATGATGAAAAATCTTGCTCGTATAGTGAAGACGAGGAGTATGCCATGGCCGTAAGATATTTCAAAAAGTTCTTTAGAAGAAAAGGAAAGTTTGTAAGGCAACCCCGAGATGAAAAGAAATCATTCCGGAAAGACCGAGATGACAAAAAGGGAAAAAGTGAAAGGAAGTGTTTTAGATGCGGTGATACAAGTTATCTAATAGGAGATTGCCCCAAGCCACCTAAAAGAAAAACTCAACGAGCTTTTGTAAGCGGGGCTTGGAGTGAAAGTGATGATGACGAAGAACCAAGTAAGGAAGAGATCGCTCTCATGGCACATGAATCAAACGAGGTACATTCCGACTCATCTTACTCCTCTATTGATGATGGCACTTTGCAAAAACAATATAATCAATTATGTGAGCTTAGCTTAAAAATCATAACTAAAAACAAGTTTTTAAAACTAAAAAGGAATTTTTTGAAAACGAAGTTTATGAGTTAAAAGAAAGGGCAAAACGATTAGAAAAAGGCAAGGCTAATGACGATGGTTGTATATCATGTCAAGAGCTTGGTCTTGAAATAGAAAAGCTAAAACTCACACAGGAGGTTCTCATCGAACATAACACTAAATTTAAGAAATTTAACAAAAACGTTTCTTGTGCCGAGAAATAGTAAGAATTCAAAAAGTACCAGAAAATACAAGTGGATTAGGTTTTAATGAAGTAATAATTCCAAATAGTCAAACCAAAACGGCCAGAAAAGACAAAAAAACTGTCCCAACTGCAACAGTACAACACGGACCAGACGGAACCAAAAATTTGGGTCCGTCTATTGTAAAATTTGGTTCCGTGGTGTCTGCAGTAGGACAACAAGTTTACAAAACGGACCGTAGTGAGTTTGTGAAAGTAACTAAGAAATCTAAAGATGTTGTTAAACAAAAACCTGTTGTTACAATAGGAGTTGGACTTGCTAAAAATGAATTTAGATCTAAAAACACTCAACAAAGGCCTAAAACACTTATTGCCAAAACGCCCCTTTCCCAAAAGCAACTACAACATACAACCCAACTATCAACATATCGGTTGGAATCAAAACTACCCTAGACCATATCAAACTCCTAATTACATACCATGGAACCCTTATCCATCATTTCCATACATGAACCAAGTAAATGGTATGTTTAACCCAAACGGACCCATGAGATATTCATAGGTATGCTTAAAAGTCGGCTTGGAGCCTGATGAATAGATAAAAGATAGCGGATGCTCAAGACACATGACGGGAAACAAAAGCCTCTTCTCAACATACCAAGAGTATGACGGAGGTAATGTTACTTTTGGTAGCAATCTCAAAAGCAAAATCATTGGCAAATGTACGATTACTCATGACTCTCTAACTATTGAAAATGCTGCTCATGTTGATAGACTATGTTTTAATCTACTTAGTATTAGCCAACTATGTGATAAAAATTATAAAGTACTATTTGAAGAAAATGGTAGTAAAATACTAAAAGATGGTATCACCATAGCAAAAGGAGTTAGGAAAATAACATATACGTCATGAAAATAGATATAACATCTAAAGACAAACTTTGCCTAACAACCCTAGATGATAACTCTACCCATTGGCATAAACGTCTAGGTCACGCTAATATGAGAGTCATTCAAACGTTATCCTCAAAAGAGCTAGTTAGAAACTTACCCAAATTTAAATATGACCAACACTTTTGTGATGCTTGCAAAATTGGAAAACAAGTTCATAGTAGCCATAAGGCTAAAAACATGGTTTCCACATCTAGGTGTCTATAGCTTTTGCATATGGACTTGTTTGGTCCATCCGCTATACAAAGTTATGGAGGCAACTTCTACACATACATATTATTTATCTATTTGTAGACCGAACCACTATAAACTACTTTGTCGTGGTTTGATTGTTTATTTCCTTACTTACATATTATTTATTTGCTTACATAGTATTTATTCTTCACTAACATATCATTTATCTATATTGATTGATATCACAATAAGTTTTCGAAACAATTAAGTTTTTAAACGATAAAACTATTCAACTCACCTTCTAGTTTTCCACACATTGCTTAACTTATTGGTTGAATATTTAGGTGGTTTTGAAGTAGCTTGGACTTTAGTAGACCATGATTTTGATATGACTAAGGGGTGTCCGGTTTTTGGCATATCAAAAGAAAGGAAATTCGAATTTTTATGTAGCATGGAGTAGTGATGAGTGTATTGGTTAGTTACTTGGTCGGTTGATGCAAAAAACGTGCACACGTGAGCTAAAATGCAAATTATGTGCTTTTAATGTGAGACTTGTGAAATTAAATATAATGGCACATAAAATAACTCTATTAGAGTCGTAAATGTGTTAATTTAATGTAGACCATGCTCAGTCCGGTGCCGGTACGCGTTAAAAGTCGTTTTTCACGTTACGCAGGTTCATCTCCCTGTTTTAGGTTTAAGTGAACACGTAATTGTCAAAACTGAATGTTTTGTGTTTTTGGTCAAATATTGACCTAGAAACTGATATTTTATTATAAATGTCGTTTTCTCGGTTTACGTGGTTCATTTTACAGTTACGTGTAAAGGTAAATAAGTAAGTTTCTAGGGTAACAATTTTGAGTAAAAAGGTAAAAAAATGACCTGAAAAATGCGATTTGTCACAATGCGTTTGTCTTTTATATATAAAAAATAGGTTTTGCTAATATATACCCATCGAACACATATTATGTGTCCAGTGGTCACATGTTACCAAAGCTCTTAAAAAAATTCTTGTTGATCTTACATGAAGAGATATGTCTAATAAATTATACATGTTACTTTTTTATTTATAATTATATAGTTGGAAAGATAAAGTAAAATTAGACGTGACAAGTTAAGTAAGAATCACTAGTTAACTATGGGTTAAATAATTAGGTAAATAACTAAAAAATGTCAAGTTTTGTTGGATCACTATCTATATTTTAGGTTTGTACAATTTAATTTTTCTTGAACTTAAATTGGTACGATTAGATAATTGATATAACCTTCATTTAAAATAGTTAACTAATGGATGTAGACCGGATACGAAAACCTCTTTTCATCTTTTTTATTGTTCACTCAAGAAGAAAATGGTGAAAACTGACGAGTCAACCCAACTAAAGACCCGTTTAGACCCGTGCTCTTAGTGACCCATTTAAAACCAAGACCCGTCTAGACCCGTAATCGGACCAAACTCGCTCATTTTGAAAGTTGACAAATACTAAAAGGACCATTTATAGCTCAACCCAAAAACACAATGAAACTATGTCGTATTTGGTAATGTATTCATCAATCAAACACCAAAACCTGAAGAAGAAGAAAAAAACACATTTATCTCCGGTCTTTCACCGGCAGTCACACTTTCCGGCAATAAAGTTTGTTAATTGATGTGGGTTTTATAATGGGTGTGATTTTGCTTATTGAATATATGTTTATTTATTTATTTATTATTATTTATTTTTTATTTGTGATAAGAAATATTTTATGTGTCAAAAGATGATAATTTTCCACCTGTTGGTTCGTTGTTTCGTTCTAGGTGCCCACAGGTTAGACTTCTTCTCAGTTATCCATAATGAAATGCAAGAAAAGGCAGAAATGCCGTTGTTTTTTGGGACCCATTGATCATAATTCAAGCTGACAGCGGCTATTAGTCACACGCTACAAATTGGTAATCTTTTTCTCTTAATCACTTATGAGTTACTTAGGTCGCTATTTACTTTTCATAAGTCGTGTTACTTCTTGTTAATAAGATATAGATAGATTATAACTATGATTAACGTACTAGGAACCTTGCTCGCCTAGTCTTGTTCCATTTTAACGCGGAAATTACCATTTTTCATGTTGTTGCCAATGGTTGCGCACTTAAATTATGAGTATGAATAGGATGGTTCGAGTATCTATTTACTAGCCATAACTGAAAAAGTTTCAAATATATGACGATGAGATGTTGCTCTTTATACATTGATGCACAAATTTCATGTGAAAATAACATTTGCATATGGAACCACAAAAAAAAAACAGGACCAAAAAAAAAGTAGAAAAAAACGTAGTACAGGTACATTGATAACTCTCTTCTATATTGGGTTCGGATGGTTTGACCCAACAGTATGAAGCCAATCAACCACTTCGTTAATTTTGGGCCTCTTTAGGGGATTCTCATTCACACACTTGCAGGCGACATCAAGGACCTGCACCATCTCTACTTCAAAGCCCTTGCCTGTTAGGACTGGATCAAATACTTCATTTTGTTTCCCTGCTATTCTCAGTTGCTGCACCCACACAACCAATTCTCTAGATTCCTTTGGCCTGAATATCTCCATGGGTCTCCTTCCTGAAAGTAGCTCAAGCATGACAACCCCAAAACTATATACGTCCCCTCTAAAGGTGGCTATCCATGCTTGACTGTATTCTGGTGGAATATAGCCCAAGGTTCCCACCAACTCAGTGGTGACATGTGTATTATATGGTTGAATCATTCTAGAGAATCCAAAATCTGCTATATATGCTTCAAATTCGTCATCGAGAAGAATGTTGCTGGACTTTATATCACGATGCACGATACATACCTGGTGCAAATAAGCTAGCCCACAACTTGCTCCCTGAGCGATCTTCAACCTGGTTGGCCAATCGAGTGCGGATGCTCCGTCAGTCTTCTCATGCAGCCAGTACTCTAAGCTTCCATTTTTCATATACGAATATATCAGAAGCTGACACCGATCGTCTACACAGTAACCTCGTAAAGAGACCAAATTCTTGTGTTGTGTTGTCGATAATGCCTCCACTTCAGCTTTAAACTCTTTTGCAATGAGTCCCATATCTCCTGAAAGCTTCTTAACAGCAAGTTTTGTTCTGTTTGCCAAAGTTGCTCTATAGACCATGCCAAGGCCCCCACAACCAATGATGTTTGCTTCACTGAAATTATCGGTTGCTCTATAGAGATCATTTATGGTGAGGTTCTTGATGTCTCTTGCATTGTTCGGGAACAAGATGACTCCCCCAGTATCCTTAGGAACCTCTACAGCTGACGTAGCATTGAAAGATACCATGTCCATATGATGGATTTCTGCATTACCTCTAGGTAGATTCCTTCTTATAGACAATATCCAAAATGCTAGACATGTGAGAGTAATACCAAGTCCAAAACAAATAGCAAGGATAAGTCCAATGATCATTTTCTTGTTTGGGCCTTTCTTATGTCCTAAAGAGGAATCTGTTGTTTGCGTTTGATTGCTACAGGGGTTATGCAAAGGGGGACCACACAACGCTGGATTGCCTTCATAGCTCTGGTTTAAGAAGGTGTCAAATTGGCCCCCGGTTGGTATGCGACCTTGTAAATTGTTGTATGCGATGTTGAAATTAGACATGCAAAACAAGCTTTAAAGGGATGCAGGGATCTGACCGGATAGATGATTATGAGAGAGGTCCAACATTTCCAACTCTTTAAGATTCGATATCGTACTTGGAATGCTTCCAGAGAACTTGTTTTGGCTGAGATCAAGAATGTGAATCAACTGCAGATTACCTATCTCAACAGGGATGTCACCGCTCAGGTGATTGCTAGCTAGGTACAATGCTGGTGGCAGCGAGACCATTTGATTGTACTGCAAATGTGAATCCTTTTGTACTGCAAATACCGGAAGTTCCAAGTCATGATCCAAGACTTGTTTTGATGCAAGGGCTGGAAGTCTAGTAAGCTCTATGGGGAAGCCTCCAGTAAGAGTATTATTAGATAAATCAAGATAAAAAAGCTTCGGAAGTGTCTGTAGCCACCCTGGAATTGTGCCACTGATATAGTTTTGAGAGAGGTCGATTAGCTGAAGATTTGTGAGCGATCTCCACCAAGCTGGAATTTTACCAAACAATTTGCAACCTCCTAGCCCCAAAACTTTAAGATCAAGAAACCCAAAACTTCCTCCATCTGGAAGGGTTTCATTGAAGAAGTTCCTGGCGAGGATCAGAGTCGTGAGTTTCGTATAATTGCTCAGAATATTAAATACTTTCGTGATATTCTTGAGGTTATTGGTTGAAATTGAGAGGAACGTGAGAGATGGTAAGTCAACTGCGTCAGTCAAGAATTCGCCTTCTAGGTTATTCCTTGATAGACGAATTGCGGTCAGTGATTTGCAATTGAAAAGTGTTTTAGGCAGCACCCCGTTGAATTGATTTTCACCAAGGTCAACTACACTTAGCTGACTGAAATTGGAGAAATCAAAATCTGTAAGCGTTCCCACTAGAGAGTTATCCCTCAAGTTTAGCAGTTGAAGCTTTGTAGAATTAATCAATGATAGGGGAATGGTACCATTCAGAAAATTACTGTGAAGTTCTAATCTCTCCAAGAATGACAGCTTCCCGATATTGACTGGGATAGAACCAGAAAATAAGTTACCAAACAGGGCAAGACTAGTGAGGGTCGTGAGGTTGGTAATGCTTTCACCAATCTCCCCCGTAAGATAGTTTCCAGGTAAGGATAACTGTTGCAGTGATCGAGCACCATCAATATCAATGGGGATCCTTCCTGTGAGACTGTTAAACCCCAAACTCAAAACGCGGAGGTTAGAACAATTACCAAACCCAGGTGGGATATCTTGAGAAAAGTCGTTGAAAGAAAAATCAAGGGTGACTAAAGAAGGTGAACTGGTGCATATAGATGGAGGAATGGAGCCTGTGAAGCTGTTATTGCTAATATTGAGCTCGATCAAGGTTAGAGGGGAGTTGAGAAAGGTAGTTTGTATTGTCCCGTCAAAACGGTTGCTAGAGAAATTGATCGACTGGAGGCTAGCAGGCAAGGTGTTAGGTAAGTTCCCAAAAAATCTATTGTAGCTCAAGTCAATGATCTCGAGGCTGTTGAAAAAGGAGAAAAATTCATTGGAGAGAGGACCAGAAAGGAAATTGTAGGACAGGTTGAGTAGAGAGAGGGATGTGAGATTTTGAAGTGAAGAAGGAAATGCTCCACTAAGGCCTCTGTTGGGTATGGATAACTCCACGACCCGACTCTTTATCACATGAGATACCAACCCATGAGCAACAATCAATGCCAACTGACCAATTTAGACTGGGAAAGTGGGTGACTAACGGCAACAGAGATTTTTTATCAAGGGGGTTGCAACTTGCATCTGTGTATTTAGGACGAAAAAGGAGTATAAGTATAACCAAGACACATAGATTGAAAGAAGAAGAATGGAACAAGAGGCATTTGGTGAGCAGCATGATTATTTTTCTGAAGAAGAACAAGAAAGACCATATGAAGAGTAGGAAATGAGGAGACAAGTGGTGATGGTGAAAAGAGAAAAAGATTAAGAATAATGGAACTGTTTATATTCCTTTTGTATTTTACTTGTTCATAAAGTATTCAAGTTAACCATACCAAAACTCTAGCACTCCTTGTAAAAAAAATTGGTTGAATGGATCAACATTTAGAGCTTTACAACCAGAATTAAAGTAAATTTAGTAGTGTGTGTGTGTGTGTGTGAGAGAGAGAGAGAGAAAGTTAAATAATTTTTTCATTCAACAGCTAATATTAACAAGCAAAAAAATAAAAAGCAATTAGCAAGATGCTGGATATAATAGACCTAAATGATTGGACTTAGTATGATCATTCCAAACATTCCATAAAAAGAAAAAAAAATAAGAATCTACAAAACCAATCCAAGAGGTCTAAATGTTGAATCTTTTTGAAAGCCTTGATACTTGATTGAAATTTCTCCAAGAAAACCTTGCAATGTGGACTTCTCCACATAACCATGCTGACATGAGCAAGACAGCTTCAAAGCATATTAGGCATGTAATAATTTCTACAGGTTTATACTTTTATATTAACAACGGAACCATCCATGTTATTTCTTAAATTATTATGATGCTTAATTAACTAAGGTCCTTAACTGTAATTGGAGGAAAAATATGTATGACTTTATCAATGACAACCCAGTAATTTATATAATTATATATGTCATTATTTATAAGCAAGTGGCTCCACCCACTAAAGTCTGTGATTGTGTAACGAATAATATGAGATTAAGTCAAGTCAACCCGTAGTTGGTGATGTTACTCCACCCAGCGTGTCCATTAACCATATCGAGGCCTGGCAACAAGAAACAGTTAAAAGTAATGATACTTGCAACTGTTAAAGAAACAGAATCATCATTCCTGGTCCCAGACACGATATGCAAATGCTTCTCACTCGAGGAGATCCGATCAGCAACCCAAAACTTCAATGAAGCTTTGGTTATCGGTCGTGGTGGATTTGGTATGGTGTATAAAGGTAATTACACTAATCATGGGTCAGCCACTGTTGTTGCAATCAAGCGGTTGCATTCCTTGTCTGATCAAGGAGCCTCAGAGTTCCGAGCGGAAGTGGAGATGCTTTCAAAGATTAGACATTGTAATCTTGTGTCTTTGATTGGATATTGCAAAGAGGGAGAAGAGATGGCCATAGTTTATGAATATATGCCCCATGGGACCCTTGAAGATCATCTTCACAAAGGTGGTATAAATTTATCTTGGTTGCAACGTCTCAAAATATGCATAGGGGCAGCACGGGGATTTGACTACCTCCATACAGGCACGGGCACTCAACATGGAATCATACACCGTGATGTAAAGAGCTCCAACATTTTGTTGGATAAGAACTTTGCAGCAAAGATTTCTGACTTTGGGCTGGCCAAAATCAGCCCGACTAACCAAAAGTCTACATATAAACACTTTGGTCAAAGGAACGTTCGGGTATATGGATCCATGTTATTTTGCTACAGGGAAATTGACACGAAAATCTGATGTATACTCTTTTGGGTTCTTCTACTTGAAGTGATATGTGGAAGGCCTGCAGTGGATACAAGTCTTCATGAAGATCAATGGAGTTTAGCACATTGGGCTCAAGATCGTATTAAGCAAGGAAAACTTAATCATATTATAGATTTGAGACTCGTGGGGCAAACTTCAAACAATTGTCAGAAAGACTTTGCACGAATTGCATGCCGCTGCTTACAAAATCAATCAAATAAGAGACCGACAATGGCTGAGATTGTTACCACGCTCGAGGCCATACTTTTATTACAAGAGAAACAGTATTCTTCTATGACAGAAAAGAAATTGGTTAACAAGGTACTGTCATTTTTTTCTGTCAAAGCTGAGTCAGATGCCGGCAATCTGGGTGGTGAAGGTGAACCATGTGACAAATCAGGTACCTAGAAATTATTTAATAGCAAAACCTAAAAAAGTATTAGGGTGTATATGATTTGGGGTTCTAAAATGAATATAAAAATTTAATTCTTAAAGTGATTCTGTTACAATTCCAATGTCAAATTTCAGAGTTCCCCGATATAACATAACACTAACAAACACTTGCAATTCACGCTGTCTAAAGTTCGGTCCATAACATTTGTAATCAAGACATAACATAGTTTTGATGTCTTTATGTGCCTCAGTACCACAAAGTCCTCAGAGCCTAAGGGATCAATCCAATAGTTTACAGTCAGTAATTTTGAAGTCCTTCAGTTTTTCTGAAATTAGAACTGCTACACGGAATTTTCGTCCTCCAGCAGTTGTGGGAGACCATATCTATAGCTCACTTCACAAGGGGTGGATTGATGAACAATATGCACCTGCCAGGCCCGGCACTGGCATTCCTATCGCTGTAAAGATATTAAACGACAATCTTCAAGATCACCAAGAATGGTTGGTAAGTAAATTTTTTTATACACTCTTTATACAGTATTGTTAATTTTCTTAAACTCATGATCAATCTTGTGGGGTGAAATTTTTCACTGCCTCAATTTAGCTACTTATACATATTTTTGTTGACATATGTACACGCAAAAGTGTAGAATTGATTAATCTTGTGTGAATGACCTACGCTCTTTTAGGTGTGGGTAACTGTTTTATTCTTGCAAATATATAGCAGAAGTGTTTCTTGGCTTGTTATTGTTGTTCGCACTTACATACACAAATAATAGTTGCATCTCTACAAGTGCTAATACTTCATGGATTAATTTGGTTCATTAATAGTGTTGCGCTATATATGATTAATTTGGTTCATTATATCTTTTAACATCATCACAGGCTGAAATTAACTATTTAGGGCTCCTAAAGCATCCGAATATTGTGAAGTTAATTGGCTATTGCCTCGAGGATGACCACAGGATGTTAGTATGTGAGTTTATGTCCGGAGGTAACCTAGGTGTTGAGGCAAATTCTTGTCCTCGTTCGGCCTCAGCGGTCCGGTAGAAAGATGGCTTCCTGCACAAAGTATGAACCCGTTAGCCTCGCCTCGGATGTAACTCCGAGACCAAGCTCCGGTGTGTGAATGAGTAAATGTAGGTGAAATGTAGGTGAAAAACTTAATCCAAAGTATTAAATGCGTTGGGGTATTTATACTACCCCAACTTCCTATTCATGTCACTATTCTATTACTGTTCGGATACTGTTCCGCAGGCCTATAGCCACTCTACCTAGTAGGCCACGTGGTAGGAAATCCCCTGAAATCTGCTGACATGGTCGGTAGTTGTCACTCCTTGGCCGGACGTCAGAAAACACGTCCGGCGGATGTGTCTGGCCGGATGCTGGATCGTCCGGCATATACGTCAACATGTCCCCCCAGTGTTATATTATTGGCAGGGAGACGATGGTGTAACACTTGATATAGTTTTGTCCTCGGCAAGCCTGAGAGAAAAGGTGTTTGTACCCTGACGGTCAAATTAGCTTTATCTTTGAGAATGGGCCGGCTAGTTGGGCCTGATGGCCTTTTGGGCTTTTCCCGCGCTCGTTATTGCACCATCTTCTGTCGTGTACTATCCTCATAAAGCCACGTCATCACTCTCTCTGACTGATTGGACGCCTTGTCAGTCAGCTAGGGTTTCTTGGGTATATATATATATATATATCCCCTTTCCCTCATTTGGTTTTCACTTTTTTCTCACACACACAACTGTTTCCATCTCTCCGGACGTCTTCTTCATTTCTCTAAGGTTTGTCTCGCTCTTTCTCTGTTAATATTTGTGAATTGTCTCGGCATCTTTTAGAAATGGCCGATATTGGAACTGCGGGGAATATTCCTGTTGGGAGAAAACATATCCGTCTGTCCTACCGAAGAAACTAACGAAGAGATCGTACAACCGGCCGTCCCTAAGTTTGATATGCACATACATACTTCTAGGTTAACACAATCTGAGTTAGATGAGATAGTAGTTGAGTATGGTATTCCCACGATCTACGTCCATCCTACCACCGGACGACATGACTATGGATCAGTTGGGAAGATAAGATAGCGTATACCCTAAGCAGTTAGAGATAGGGGGAGTGAGGGTTCCTTTCTCGACTTTTTTGCTGGACGTGATCAAACACTTTAGGGTACATATCTCTCAGCTAGTCCCGCTAGGATTGAATCGGGTGATGCTTTTCGAGATTAGATGTTATAGCCTTGGTATACAACCCGGTTCGGGCTCTTCCGGGCATTCTATCGGTTATGTAAACAAGGTCACTGGTTTTCTTTTGAGAACCGAACGGGCAAAAGTTCGTACAAGTGTTTCAAGGAGGTCCTGTCCGGCCTAAAACACTGGAAGGAAAAATTTTCTTGATTGACAGGCGGGCCATCCCCATCGCTATGGCGTGGAGACACAAGGATTCGAAAATCACGGATACATTTCCCTCCGGATTTCCGCTAGAAGATGCCGAGAGACTTAGCGAAAATCCTATTAAATTGCGTAGTCCGACAATGAGTCTTTTATGGATGTGCCACCTATCCACGGTTTTCAAGAATCCTGAGTTCGAGCCCATTCTAAAAGATGCCCGGGGTCATGGTAATCACTTGTTTTAGTCTTGTCATCTTGGGATTAAAAATTGTCTCCCCGGTTCTGTCCTTTGAAATTTCTTAATCAACTTGCTTTTGTTGTTGTACTTTCTTTTCAGGTTGTTAGCATGTCGGAGTATCTTGAGCTTCCAGATTGGGAAGGAATGGTGGTGAGTAAGGGTCCGCTGTTGATACAACATGGGAAATCCCTAAAAGGACCTCGACCCTCTTCCTGTGGGAAACCCTCCCCCCAAAGATCCCTTAACACGGAGGGCCGAAGAGGCAAATGCTGAAGTCGTTGCTCTGAGGGAGAAAAAAGAGAGAGAAGCCTTGGCTCGTAAAGCGAAGAGGAAGACTAGGAGAAGGTACCTCCCATGCGCACGGCAAGAAGAAGAAGTCGCGCCGCCAATTCATTGAGCAGATCTCTTCTGGGGAACCTATTAATAACCCGGATCCCCTGAACCAGTTCCATCCTGAGGATGTCCAGGAGGATGTGAACGTTGATGAGGAGCAGGGGGCTCCAAACATGGCTGCTGAGGAAGGAGGAGACAACGTCGCCAATGAAGGGATGGGTGATAATGCTGCCGGTGGTGGTGAGCAACCGCGACAAATGCATGTCTCCCCGGTTCGGGAAGCGGGTCAAACACCACCCGTCGATGAAGGTACGTATAAATTGTTTGGTTGTTAATACTTGTGATTTCTTCCTACTTATCATGTTGTGTCCTGCAGGTCATTCGGCTCACCATTCTCTCGGCCGCCGGATTGACAAAGTCAACCTGGATTCTGGTATGTGTTATGGCCTTCCGCTTGTCCTCTTATTATCTCTATTTTTCGTGCATGTCTGATTATTATTATTATGTAGATGAGGCCACGAACGTCTTCATCCCTCCCTGGGCCCTACGAGATGATGTTCGGATAAATTCTTATCGGTCCTGCAAGGAGCTTATTGATAATCTTCCCACCCCGGCCGAGCAAGAGGCTCTGGAACGAATGAACAACATCGAGCTCACTCGCCGGGCCTATGAACAGCTTGGCACAAGTGTTATTGCTCAAGGCGAACTGCTGAAGAGATTCACTGGTATGTCATCCACGCTGTGGGAGCTTTCTCAGACTCATGAGGGTTGCCGGGGTTTGGCAGACAGGTTATCGGCCTCCGAAAGTGAGAATAGGAGGTTATCCGGGGAGCTGCAGCAATTGGGAACCGAGCATCAGGTTGTCCTGGATAAAGCGAAGAGTCTGGAGGACGAGGTGGATAGGGTGACCCGGGAGAGAGAAGAATGGAGAGAAACATCTGCATCCCAGGCCGAAAAGATAAGGAGGCTCGAGAATGAACTAAACGCTAAAGATCAATCTTTGGAATCATTGGCCAGCGGAGAAGGGAACTTAGCAGCCAGGTGGCTCAGGTAGGAGGTGGTAAAGCAAAACGCCGTTCGTACCCTCTGCCCGGCGCGTTCGTCGGCTATTCAACAGCGCAGAATATAAGAAAAGCATGGCCAAAGTTTACAGCCTGACTTATCAAGCGGGGTTTGTAACCGGGGCAAGTGTGGGTAGGAAGGAGGAGGAGATTGTTACCGCTCTGTAGGGTATCAAAAACATTACAGGGATGCTCGAAATTATGGAAAGTGAATTCAACAATCTTTTTACGGCCGAATATCCCTATATTCATAAGCTAGCGGACTCCTACCGGCTACCTCTAGGCGACCTGTTGAACATGGAGCCGATCCCCCTCAAGAAAGACCCTGCCGGTCCTTCTCCCCTCCAGTCAATGTCATCCTAGCAAGCACTCCGGCCACCGAAAATCAGCGGCCAATACTGAGAAAGATAAATTTGTCGTGTATTTGTGAACAGCAATTCGAACAATTACAATTGTAATAATTAGTACTTAACTTTCGTGTGACCTGTGTTGATTATCTCTTGCGGCATAACCACGTATTTCTTAGCCAAAACTTTGCGTATGTTGTATATCTTACTTTTTCGTTCCGCTTTACTTTGTTAACCCTCTTTGAGGTTTTCCAAAGGGTATCCGGCGTATAAGCCGTGCATCCGTGTGTACGGGCAACCTAATGTTTTTTAGGGCATCCATTATTCGGGCATCCGGCAAGGATGCTCGGGCATCTGGGTGAGTATTCCCCAGGCGTCCATAGTATTATTTTCTACTTTTGGGCGTCCACTATGTGGGCATCCGAGCAAAGTTCTCGGGCATCCGATAATATTATCCGGGTAAATATTTAGCATTTATACTCGACGGGGGCCAGCCATCGGAATAACTATGCATCACATCATTTGTTCCGGAAAATTGTTTTCCTTATCGTGGGAAAACTTTCATCATTGCAATAATATACATAAATAGATCGGGTTACATAGTGACCGCAGGATTCCTATCATAATAACGATTATAAGAAACAATTCCTGAGGTTTATAGCGTGCCAGGTCCGAGGGACCTCTTTCTCCTCCATAGTTTGTAACTTATAAGAGCCATTCTGATTTGCTCCTATCACCCGGTAGGGCCCTTCCCAATTGGGTCCCAGTTTTCCTTGGTTTTCCACCCTACTAGCTTCGTTCCTCCGGTACACAAAATCTCCTACTTTAAAGTTCATGGGTCTCACCCTCCGGTTATAGTACTGTTCTACCTGAGTTTTATACTTAGCTTCCCGTATGGCGGCGTTTTCCCTTCTTTCCTGTAGTAGATCCAAGTTCAAACGTTGTTCCTCTTCGTTTTGATCTTCTCGGAACATCATCGTTCGGTGTGTAGGCATTCCTATTTCCGCCGGTATCACGGCCTCACTTCCGTATGTTAAACTGAACGGGGTCTCGCCGTTACTTGTTTTGAGTGTGGTTCGATGTGCCCATAAAACATTAGGCAATTCGTCCATCCATCCGGTTCTTTCTCGTCCTAATCTTGCTTTTATTCCTTCCATCAAACTCTTGTTGGCTCGTTCCACCAGTCCGTTGGCTTGCGGATGTGCAACGGCCGTGTTTATCTGTTTGATTTTTAAACCTTCACACCATTTTTTAAACGGGTCATTCACAAAGTTAGTCCCATTATCGGTAACTATGACCCCGGGCAGGCCATACCTGCACACAATATTCTCATAGACAAACTTTATAACGTCTTTTCCCGTTGTTTTTACTAGCGGCTTTGCCTCTATCCATTTTGTAAAGTAGTCAATCGCTACGATCACATACTTGAAGCGGCCTGGTGGTGCCTCACGGGAAGGGGCCCAATACGTCCATTCCCCACTGATAGAAAGGCCACGGAGCCATGATGGAGGTTAATAACGTCTTGGGAAGTTTGGGTACCGAGCATGTATCGACAAGAGTCACACTTCCTGATTTCTTCTCGCGCGTCTTGGTGCATAGTGGGCCAATAATATCCTTGCCTCATAAGTTTCGCCACTATGGTTCTTGGTCCGGAGTGCATCCCACAGCATCCCTCGTGCACCTCCCGTATTATGTAATTTGCTTGCAACGGACCTACACATCTTAGCATTGGCACTAGATACCCCTTTTTAAACAGAACCCCTCCTTCCATGATATATTGAGGAATTTTCATCTGTAGAGTCCTAGCTTCATTGGGGTCATCCGGCCAAACTCCCTCTTCCAAACATCTGATGATCGGTGTCATCCAGTTATCCGCCTCTTCTTCCACCACCGCCTCAATTCTCCGTTCTTCTCCAGAAGGTTTTTCCAGAACCTCCACCAATACCTTTTTAGTGAGATGGTCAAAGGCTACTGAAGCTAGTTTGCTCAGTATATCTGCCTTTTGGTTTTGAGCCCTTGGTATGTTGCGGATTTTGAAGTTTTGGAATCCCACTATGTATTCTTTCGCTTGGGCCAAGTATTTTTGCATGATTTCTTTTGTAGCTGTAAATTCTCCGTTGATCTGGCTGGCAACCAATTTAGAATCAAATCGCACATCCAGCCTTCTGATTTCTAGCTTCTTTGCGATTCGGAGTCCGGCCAGCAACGCCTCGTACTCTGCTTCGTTATTGGTGCTGGAAAAGTTGAGCCGTAAAGCATAAGTAAGCTCTTCCTTCTCCGGATGATGAGGACCGACCCGCCCACTCCTTTGCTATTGGACGCCCCATCCGTGTATACAGTACCATTCTCCTTCCTCCCCTACTTATTATATTCGACTTGTGCACTCTCGGCGGCCTGGGTGTCCGGATTCGACTTGCACTTCTGTGAGAAAGTCTGCCAATACCTGACCTTTGACCGAATTTCTAGGAGCGTATGTGATGTTGTAAGCTCCTAGTTCTATGGCATACTTGGCAAGTTTTCCTGAAGCTTCTGGTTTGTACAATATCTGCTTAACAGGTTGGTCGGTGATAACCCGAATGGGATGAGCCTCGAAATATCTTCGTAGTCTCCGTGATGTATGTAACAGACATAAAGCTAACTTTTCCATCGGCGCATAATTTTTTTCCGCCTCGTGCAAGGTTCGGCTTACGTAGTGCACCGGTAATTGTCTTCCGTCCCTTTCTACTACTAGAACTGCGCTAACGGCTCCTTTTGATGCTGCTAAGTAAACGGATAGCTGTTCTTTCGGCCGTGGGGTGGTTAACGAAGGTAATTTTAATATCAGGTTTTTCATCTCCTGGAAAGCTGCTTCGGCTTCCTCCGTCCACCGATATTCCTTCTTGTTCTCCTTTGTGATATTTTTCAAAGTTTCGAAGAAAGGTAAGGATCTCTCTGCTGATTTTGACAGAATCTGCTCAAGGCCGCCAGTTCCCGCTTAGACTTTGCATTTCTTTCAACGTCCCCGGAGATTTCATCTCCATGATGGCCTTCGTCTTTCGGGGATTCGCCCTTATACCTTCTGAGAGGTTACCATGTATCCGAGGAACTTCCCCTCTTCTACACCGAAGGAACATTTCCGCGGGTTCAGCTTCATATTGATCCTCCTGAGGTTGTCAAATGTTTCGCTATGTCCTGCTATCATATCCCTCTCCGTTCGGCTTTTTATGACCATATCATCGACATATGCTTCCAAGTTTCTCCCTATCTGCGACTGGAATGCAGAGTCTACCAGGCGCTGGTATGTTGCCCCTGCATTCTTCAGCCCGAAGGGCATTTTGTGTCAGTACGTCCCTTGTTCTGTATAGAATGCCGTTTTCTCCTCGTCCTCTCTGTCATCATGGACTTGGTGGTATCCTTTGTATGCATCCAGAAAACACTTGTATTTATATCCCATCACGGATTCAATCTTCCAATCAATTTCTGGTAAAGGGTAATAGTCCTTTGGGCAGGAGGAATTCGATTTTTGAAATCGATGCACATCCGCCAACTCCCGTCACATTTCTTTACTAGTACCGGATTGGAAATCCATGTGGGGTATCTTACCGGACGAACTATTCTGGCTTTTATCCATTCTTCAACCTCTCTTGCAATCACTTGATTTTTCTCTCTGGAGAACATTCTCCTTTTTGGGCGATCGGGTGTTGATACATTCACATTAAGAGAGTGGGAAACGTCTTGGAACCCCGGTCATATCTGCTGGCTCCCAAGCGAATACTTCTTTATTTTTTCTCAACAGCTCGATGAGCTGCCTCCTACACTCCAGGGAGAACCCTGTTCCTATTGTCACACGTTGTTCAGGGTATGCGGCGTTGACCAAGTACGTCCTCCGTCAGTCTTAAGCCTTGAATCTCCGGTTCGCACCTCCTTCTCGCTTTCCGGAGAGGAATCTTCCCTGGGGTCTCGGCTTTCCTCGAATCTTCTACACTCCATGACAACTGCCCTCTTGGTAACCAAGGTGGCTATTCCTCCGCGAGGGAAACTTCATCATGGCATGGATAGTTGAGGTATGGCTCTTAATTCTCTTAGACTGCATACGCCCTAGAATCACGTTGTAGGGTGACCGGGATCTTACGACCGTGAACTTCATCATGACAGTTCTGTATAACCCATGGTCTCCGAAGCATACCTCAAGCTCGATCTTTCCTAGAGGTTGGATGATTTCCCCCGAGAATCCTACTAGTGGTGAGTTGCTCTCTTGCAGCCTGGATTGAATGGATGAACTAAAGTTGTTAAAGCAGTGCTCATACATTACTTGGACTGAAGCATCTTCGTCTACAAATACCCTCCGGACAAAATATCCTTCGATTTCTGCTTCCAAAATGAGGGGTTCCTCCGATAAATCTTCCGCACTATGCGTGGGAAAGATATAGGGACGTTCAGCCACTCCTCTTCGTAGTACCGAGCCTTTCTTTTGCGGTCTTCAACATAGTGATTGACCATGTTGATCACTTTTCCCTTTCCATGATTTCCCCTCGGCCTTTCTCGTCCCCTTTGTTGGACGTTCTTTACCAAATGGTCCAGTTTTCCAGATTCCAAGGCTGTTTCCAACTGCTTTTTCAGGTGATAACAATCGTTGGTCAGGTGACCTTTCTCTCCGTGATACTCACAGAATCTGTCCTCATTTTCTTTGCTTGGTTTTCCCTGTAATGGTGGAGGTGGAGGGAGGTTCAAGTGATGTTCAGTAGCCAAGATTTCTTTAGGCTGTTTGGATAGGATGGAGAGCATGACCCTTTGATTATCATGTTTGTTGTTTTCGTTTCGTCGAAAGTCGCTTCGAGGCCGAGCGTCTGCTTTTGGAGCCACATACGGAGAAAACACCTCCCGGTGTCTAGAGTCATTTCTTTTCCAGGCTCTCCTGTCACTCCTTCTCCTGTCCGGCCCCCTGAGGTTCTTATCCCTTGCGATCTGAAGGTTTCCTCTTCTAGACCATTCAACCGTTTCCCCCTTGGGCATCTCGGTGTTCTTATAAGCCTCTTCTGCCGAATGTAATCCACCCTAGTCATCATTTCTTTCACGGACTTCGGGACCTGATCAGAGAATTTTTTAGACAAGTCGAGGCACCGATGAGCGCTCATGAACGCTGATATTTTCATGAGCTCCGGTACTCGGGATCCGCTGGCCTCGTCGGTCCACCTCTCTTTGAATACAGGAAGAGCCTCGTTTGCTTGCCTAATAATCCGGGTGATTTCTGTGGGATCCTTCAGGTTCTTTGCCGTAGGCAAACCTCGTGGTGAATTGGTCCCCAGTTCGCCCCATCCGTCATGCTTCCGGTTCCAAATTGCTGAACCAACCCTGTGCCGCTCCATCCATGGTTTGTTGGAACATCCGGCACCATACTGGCATTGGCTATTCTCCTTGATTTGCTTTGCTCGACGAAGCGGTTAATATGGTCATCCGGATCAGCTGACCCGTCGTACAGCTTCAAGTTGGTAGGCATTATGCATTTAGGACCGGCGAACTCTACTATCCTTCTTGTAAATGGTGACCGGGCTAATTCCTTAAAGGGTTTCTTTGAGATCATCCTTGGGTTTTGGCGCGGTGTCTTCCTCCATCTCATCATCGCCCTGTGAAGGTGAGGCGACGAGTCGGTTTGATGACGCCGGCCCCCGTGGCGTTGTATTTTCTGAAGAGAGCCTCAAAAGAGGCCATCTGGGCTTGTATTTCCTCTGGTAACCCAACGGTTTGAGTATTGAAAACCCCGCTTCCCCCTATATGTCCCGGCGGAGAATCGGGTTCCGGCGGAGTTGGTGGGCCTGAGCCTGTCATCCGAGCTTCGAGTAGAATGAATCAGGGTCCCACGGATGGCGCCAATTTGTTGAGGCAAATTCTTGTCCTCGTTCGGCCTCAGCGGTCCGGTAGAAAGATGGCTTCCTGCACAAAGTATGAACCCGTTAGCCTCGCCTCGGATGTAACTCCGAGACCAAGCTCCGGTGTGTGAATGAGTAAATGTAGGTGAAATGTAGGTGAAAAACTTAATCCAAAGTATTAAATGCGTTGGGGTATTTATACTACCCCAACTTCCTATTCATGTCACTATTCTATTACGTTCGGATAGTTCCGAGGCCTATAGCCACTCTACCTGGTAGGCCACGTGGTAGGAAATCCCCTGAAATCTGCTGACATGGTTGGTAGTTGCCACTCCTTGGCCGGACGTCAGGAAACACGTCCGGCGGATGCGCCTGGCCGGATGCTGGATCGTCCGGCACATACGTCAACACTAGGAAAGCATCTGTTTAAAGGTGAGCTCTTGTTAATTTACTTCCAAATTGAACTTTTACTCTCTTAAGTTTTAGACTAAAATCTAGCTTTCTAATGTTTTTGAGACTACTTATTCAACTGAGTAAATCTTTGTAGCAGAGAGTTCTTATATTCGACCTCTCTCTTGGAGCCAACGAATTAAGGTTGCTCTTGATACTGCAAAGGCGCTTGCTTACATTCACAGCCCAGTTGCAAAAGTGGCATATCATAATTTCAAGTCCTCTAGTATCTTGCTTGATTCCGTATGTTTAGAATCAGTATATTTCCATTTGATATTCTAGCCCAATAATTAGGCATGGTTAGATATATAGTACTTTCCGCATTTAACTTGTAATATATTAGCAGGATTTCAACGCAAAACTTTGTATTTTTTGGTTGGCGAAGGACGGGCCAGTAGATGGGAATAGTCGCGTCTCTAGAACTGTTGGTAGCAATGGATATGCTGCACCCGAGTATATTACCACAGGTAAGCTAAACGTGCAATATAACTTAGGTTCTCTGACCCATGTCATTGGGACTACCTTGACATGATCTATATATAGATAGTAGAGTTTGAGTCCCTCCAGGTATTGGTTTAGTTTCGACAGGGGAAGGTAAATATTTCACCCAACAATTGATGCGGCGTCTCCGGTCCTTAAGAATTAGTTTCAGATCCACAATAATTTGTCCATAAAGGCACATTACGAGTGACCAATGTACAACTAAAGCTTTATCATGAACCATTGAGGAAAGCTAAGCTGCAGCATGAACTATTGGACTGTTATTCCCTATGTCCAAATTTTTTTTTGGACTGTGTTCCGTAACTATTGTATTTAGCATTATAATCCATTATCCCCATTTTGATGTGTATCAATTGCATCAACCCTTTCTAACCCTTTGTAAGTGTTGCATCTTCTGCAGGTGGCTTAAACGTAGCAAGTGACATATACACTTTCGGGGTGGTTCTGTTAGAACTGTTGACAGGGCGGTGTTGTATTGACAAGAAGCTTCCACCCAATGAGCGAACACTGGTTGAGTTTGCTAAGCCTTACTTGATGGACATGGAAAGGATCCTACAAATCATAGACCCACAAATGGATGGGCAGTACTCATCAAGTGTAGCAACAAGAGCTGCTAATCTTGCGATGAAATGCCTCCTGGAAGAAGCCAATCGCAGGCCGGCTGCTAATGAGGTGGTAAAAGTATTGGAGCAGCTACAAGAATTACAAAATGAGAATTGATCTGTACACATTCCGTGCACCAAGTTTGTTTTCTGAAAGGGTCACTGGAGTAGGTGCTAATTTTGTTGAGCCAGGTCCTTGAGGAAGGGTTCCAAAAGGGCGCACGGAGTCAAGGTTTCTACATCAACAGTAATCTTTTCTTTGAAAATGTACGCAGTTTCAAAAATGCAATCATTATATTATTAACTAATGTAATGAAAGTGGATACAATTTTGATCGATTGTAATTAAAAAGTGGACACTGTTAAAATAAACCAAAACAGTAGAGTGTACGTAAACAACCACATTGGTCAATCAAAGATGTTGAAAGAAGATCAACAAACACATTGGTGAAAAAAGGTCAATAAAAAGGTCAATGAAGTATAGTTAAAGTCAACACCTGTATCTTGCTCCTTGAAGGCAATACCATGAAGCATTTTTTATTTTTCTTATCTATTTAAAATTTTGAGGCCACAAAACAACCAAACTCATCACACATGATGGATCAAATATGCAACCATTTCTCACTTGATGAGATCCGATCCGCAACTAAGGACTTCAACGAAGCCTTTGTTGTTGGCCGTGGTGGATTCGGTAAAGTTTATAAAGGTTGGCTCAAAGACGCGTCAAGTATAGTTGTTGCCATAAAGCGATTAAATTCCATGTCTAGCCAAGGCGCCCCAGAGTTCAGGGCTGAGATTGAGATGCTTTCAAAGCTACGACATTGTAATCTAGTATCGTTGATTGGATATTGCAATGAGGGAACAGAAATGGCTCTTGTTTACGAATATATGCCCCATGCGACCCTAGGAGACCGTATTCATAAAGCTGGAAGTCCTCTATCTTGGCTGAAACGACTCAAGATTTGCATAGGAGCTGCACGTGGACTTGACTACCTTCACACGGGTACAGGAACTCAACATGGAATTGTACACCGAGATGTAAAAAGCTCCAACATTTTGTTGGATGAGAATTTTGCAGCAAAGATATCAGACTTTGGGCTTGCCAAAGTAACCCCAACAAACCAAACACATACATATGTTAGCACCGGGGTTAAAGGAACGTTTGGATATATGGATCCATGCTATTTCTATTCAGGGAAACTTACAAGAAAGTCAGATGTTTACGCTTTTGGGGTTGTTTTGCTTGAAGTGATGTGTGGTAGGCCTGCAGTTGATGAAAATCTTGATGATGAGCAGTGCGGTTTAGCCCCATGGGCTCAAGACCGTATCCGTGAAGGAAAGCTCAATCGTATTATTGATTCTAGACTCACGGGCCAAATCTCTAGCAAATGTTTGAAAACGTTTGCAGATATTGCATGCCGCTGCCTACATAATATTCCAAATCAGCGACCTACTATGGCTGAGATCATAGCTAGGCTTGAGGCCATCCTTTCATTACAAGAGAGACTGGATTCATCTGAAACGGAAGGGAAATTTGTTAATAAAGTATATTTGTTATTTGCAGGCAGGCCGAAGGCCAGCACTTTGATTTCTGCTCGCACATTAGATGGTGAAGATGAACCAAGCAATGAAATTGAAGGTAAGTGATTCTGCCATTTGGGTTTCAAAATATTTTTAGTCTTGATAGTGCCACTACATACAAACAAATTGTTCGGGTGTACATAACTCGAGGTTGAGTATTAAAGTTTAAGCTACTTTAATTCTTAAATGATGTGGAAGGGTCAGCCCAACTCCGAGACACTCACCTCTTACGAAGTCATATATTCTCACTGTAACAATGATAATCAAGGTACTCTCCTTTGATGCTAAACAGGTAAGGTTATATCTGCTACAAAGCCCTTCGAGTACTGGTACACAGACCACAAGAATCCATCCAGTTGATTTGAAAGCCTTTAGTTTTCTTGAACTTAAAGTGGCTACTAGGAATTTCCGTCCTTCAGTAGCTTATGGAAGTTATGCTGGATCTAGTACACTTTACAAGGGGTGGATAGATGAGCAATATGCACCTGGCAAGGTTGGTATTGGCATTCCTATTGCTGTAAAGAGACTAAACGAAAGCCTTCAAGATAACAAAGAGTGGTTGGTAAGTATGGTACATTGTTCTTACATACTGTAGTGATCATGTTCACTCTTCGGTACTATTAGCAAGTTAGTTTATGTTTAATACTGTTGCAGGCTGAAATCAAAGTTTTAGGACGACTCAATCATCCAAATCTTGTAAAGATAATTGGTTACTGCCTAGAGGATGACCGCAGCAGATTACTAGTATGTGAGTACATGGTTAAAGGAAGCCTTGGAAACCTTCTGCTTGGAAGTGAGTTCTTGCCATAATTAATCACTCTCTTCAATATTGTTATCGAGTTTAATAATGTTCGCTTTATTTACTTTCCACCCCACTGATATGATCTTCATAACAGGAAGATACCGTGACCCTTTCACTTGGAGCGTACGCCTTAATATCGCTGTTGGTTTTGCGAAGGGGCTTGCTTACCTTCATAGCCCAGAAGTAAATATAATGTATCGTGAACTTAAATCCGACAAGATCTTGCTCGATTCTGTATGCCTGAATTAATGCCTTTGCAACTTTTATCAAGTACTACATTCACACTTTTGTATGGTTCATTTACAAATCTGACTTCTTTTTACTCCCAGAATTGGAATGCAAAGCTTTGTATGACGTGGTTGGCGAAGAGTGTCGTTTTAGATACGGAAAGTCATGTCTCTTTACAAGTTAGGAGTACCAGTGGGTATGCTGCTCTTGAATATTTGGACACAGGTAATTTACCTATATGTATGCACGCTCCCCTCCCAACGTTGCCCTTAACGTATAAGCTTCTCCTCCCACGGCAACCTTCCCCACCCAACATGTACAATGGACGTTATTTCTATGATGAAAATTCTTCACTATATATATATATCTCCCCCCTTTTTTATGCATAAATCAGTTGCATTAACCTTCATTGATCTAGCTAAACGTTTCTATATGGTGCATTTTCTTTAGGAGACTTAACAACGGCAAGCAACATATACACTTTTGGTGTGGTTCTTTTGGAAATCTTGACATGGAGGCAGTGCTTTGACAAGAACCTTCCACTAAGTGAGCAGGTACTAGTGGAGTCCGTTAAGCGTATCCTGAGTAGAATGCACATTATCCAGCTAATCATAGACCCAATTATAGTTGGGCAGTACTCTCCGGATCTAGCAAAGAGAGCTGTTAAGCTTGCAATGGAATGCCTCTTGGAAGAACCTAAGCAAAGACCGACTGCTAATGACGTAGTAAGAGCATTGGAGGAGCTTCAAGACGAGACAAAAATCCCCGAGAGTTCAAGGGAAAAAACAATAAAATTAAGGATAATTGTCCAAAAATGTATCTTAGTTGTCATTTTTTGCTTTATTGTGTAGCCTTTTTTTTAGCTATTAAATCAAACATTTATATCAGGTCAATTGTGTTTACGTTCAAAAAAAAAAGGTCAATTGTGTTTAGGTTAAACATACCTTTAGATTAGCTAAAAGGATACAGTTAAATATTCATTAGAAAATTAAAGATGCAAAATGCTGAATTTTATATGAGTACACATAAATACCGTAAAAAATACTAATCTTTTTACAGTTTTGTTATAATCTTATAAATTTATCTCAAAAAGATACTATTTATTTATTATTATTATTTTTTTTTATATATATTTTTTACATGAAGAGATATATCTAATAAATTACACATGTTACCGCGACCTTTTGGGTTATAGTTAAACTTACCTTAATTGAAAATTAATACATTAATTAACAGCGAACATTCCTTTTTTAACAACACGTTATATAATTATAATCATTAAATATGCACAAAATATGAAAATAATGAGTTTACTAAGTGCTATTTTTACACAAAGAAAAAATTACATGTTTGGTCCCTCTGATTTGCTCAGATTTCATGTTTAGTCTTTAAGTCGTTTTAATTACACCAGAGATACATATTTTTGAAACCTTGCACTCATTTAGTCCCTATTTTGGATGGGCCGTTAGTTACTCCGTTAAGTGTTTGCACCGTTAGTCCCTCCGTTAATAATTTTTGCACCGTTAGTCCTGTTTTTCAAATAATAGTTTTCGCCAGTTAGTCCCTCCGTTAATAGCAGTTTTCGCACGTTTTTACGTTTTTGTCCGTTTTTTTATCCGTTTTCATTCGTTTTTTTATCCATTTCCCCATTTTTTAAGTTTTATCCGTTTTTGTATGTTTTTATATGTTTTCGTCCGTTTTCTTCCGTTTTTTTTTATCCGTTTTCGACCTTTTTTAACGTTTTTGTCCGTTTTTATCTTATTTTCCTTCGTTTTTTATTCGTTTTTGCCCGTTTTTTTACGTTTTTGTCCGTTTTATCCGTTTTCATTCGTTTTTTTATCCGTTCTCGCACGTTTTTTACGTATATGTTTTCATCATTTTTTTTTACGTTTTTGTCCGTTTTTATCCCTTTTTTACGTTTTCGCTTGTTTTTTTACGTTTTTGTCTGTTTTTAATCCGTTTTCGACCGTCTTTTGTTAAGTTTTGTCCGTTTTATCCGTTTTCGTTCGTTTTTACGTTTTTTACGTTTTTATATGTTTTCGTCCATTTTTTTTGGTTTTGTCCGTTTCCGTCCATTTTTTTACGTTTTCTCCCGGTTTTTATGTTTTTCTTATTTTATCCGTTTTCGTTCTTTTTTATCCGTTTTCGCCCCTTTTTTCCTATTTTTATCCGTTTTCATTCATTTTTTTAGCCGTCTTCGCCTGTTTTTTTACGTTTTTCATCCGTTTTTTATGTTCTTATCCATTTTTCTCTATTTTTATATGTTTTTGTCCGTTTTATTACGTTTTTGTCCGTTTTTATATGTTTTCGTCTGTTTTTTACGTTTTTATCTGTTTTTATACTTTTTCGTCTGTTTTGTTTGTTTTTTCCTTTTTTGCCTTTTTTCCCCGGTCAAAACGTAAAAAACGAGGCGAAAACTACCTAAAAACGGATGAAAACTACCTAAAAACGGCCGTAAGTATAAAAAAATAGACAAAAACGTTAAAAACAGACAAAAATGTAAAAAATGGGCGAAAACTACCTAAAAACGGACCAAACCGTATAAAAATCGGACAAATGTAAAAGAAGGACGAAAACGTACAAAAACAGACAAAAACGCAAAAAAAAGGATGAAAATATATAAAAACAAACAAAAACGGATAAAAAACGAACAAAAAACGTAAAAAAACAGACGAAAACATATAAAACAGACAAAAACGGATAAAAACGTAAAAAGACTGACGAAAAACGTAAAAAACAGGCGAAAACGGATCGAAAACGAACGAAGAAAGATAAAACGGATAAAAATGTAAAGAAAGGGATGAAAATGTAAAAAAATGGGCGAAAACGGATAAAAAACGGACAAAAACGTAAAAAAATGGCGAAAACGGATAAAAAGCGAACGGAAACGGGTAAAAAACAGACAAAAACATAAAAATCGGGAAAAACATAAAAAAAACGGGCGAAAACATAAAAAAAACGGATGAAAACGAACGAAAACATATAAAAACGTAAAAACGTGCGAAAACGGCCAAAAACCGAATGAGAACGGATAAAAACAGACAAAAACATAAAAAAATGGGCGAAAACGGATAAAAAACTAACGAAAACGGTCAAAAACGGATAAAAAACGGATAAAAACATAAAAAAACAGACGAAAACATAAAAAAACAGACGAAAACGGATAAAAACATAAAAAAACGGACGAAAAACGTAAAAATAGGGGAAAAACGGATTAAAAAACGAATGAAAACGGATAAAAACGGACAAAAAAAAGGTCAAAGATGGATAAAAACAAAAAAAAACATATAAACACAGACAAAAACGGACGGAAAACGTAAAAAAGAGGAGAAACGGATAAAAAAACGAACGAAAACAGATAAAAACATAAAAAAACGGGCGAAAACTATTATAAACGGAGGGACTAACAAGCGAAAACTAATATTTGGAAAAATAGGACTAACGGTGCAAAAATTATTAACGGAGGGACTAACAATGCAAACACTTAACAGAGAAACTAACGGCCCATCCAAAATAGGGACTAAAAGAGTGCAAGGTTTCAAAAATAGGTATCTCTGGTATAATTAAAACGATTTAGGCACTAAACATGAAATCTGAGCAAACCGCAGTGACCAAACATGTAATTTTTTCTTACACAAATGATAATGCTTAACTACAACTCATAAAGTTACAATTAGCAAAACCCATTAATTATATAGTTAAAAAGGTCAAGTAAAATTATAATTATGAGTTAAATAATCACGTAAATATTTAAAAGATTCTCCATCAATATTTTAGATTTGTACAATTTTATTTCTCTTGAAAACTTGATATAACCTCCATTTAAAACAATTAGACGAGTACCCGCGCCTAGCGGCAGCGATGTCTAGTTTTCTGCAAAGTTCCGATGACCCATAAGTTTCTTTCAACAAACTGTATTTGTAGCATTAGAGAATCGTTTTCGAATAACTACAATTCTGATGCGTGGTTGCATAGCAGCATAAATATATAGTTTTTTAAAAATTATGTGGAGTCGATCTAAGTGTGTGAATATATTTTTCTAATAGGATTGTTTTAAGTTATTAAGATTTTTAGTAATAATAGATTCAAGCATTACAAAAAGCAACGGTATTATGTAGTTGGCAATATTATATTGTAGTTTAGAGGTATAGTCAACATGTGTGACCATTTTTTCTTGTTTTGTCATAATTTAGCAGTGATAACTATTTTACTTACATGTGTAACGTTTATCACTTGGTGTGTGGCTTTTAAAATTGTAACTTTGCAAATTGGATATCACCATATAAGATTATTTTGTACTATCAATTTGTATAGATATTTATGCATTGTTCAAAGCTATTTGTTTGAGGTACAAATAATTATCGCTAAAGATAACAATACTATTTATTTTTTGTGATTTTAATAAACTTACATAACATTATTGATACACTGGACAAAGGGCTATACAATATATATTAACTTTAAACGACGATTCATATATGCTAGTCCCTTAAATGGTGCAAAAGCAACATTTTTTAAAATAACATTATACAAATGACAAATTACATGTGTCAAAGCAAAAAAAACCAAAAACTACAATTACTTGGCTCTCCTTTCAAAAAAATTGTCACGGGTTCCACAACTACTTCATCATTTCTCATATAATTTTGTCAAATTTGAAACCCGATTTCACCCTGGTGGTTCAACTGGTTGAACCGTTCCGATAAAAAAACAGGTCGATTTAAACCGAGTCAAACCGATAGGTTGGGTCGAAAAAGTCAAATTAAACCGGGTCACGGGTTTGAAGTGTCCCGGGTCAACCCGGTATCGGTTTCAACAGGTCAACCCGGTATCGGTTTCAACTGGTCAACCCGGTATCGGTTTCAATTGGTTGTTTTTAATTTGATAGATGTGCTTTTAATTGGGTGTACAATGTGAATAAATTATTGTACTTTTAAGTAATGGGGTGTTTTAATAAGAGTATTAATTATATTATTTATTTCTCTCTCCATTGACCATGTTTTCAACATTCAACTTTCAACATTTTTCACTTTTTCCACTTTGACCATTTTTCCATTTTATATAGTATAGATTAACTAGCGGATATAGGCCGGGTTCGATAGGGCAACTTTTTTTCTTTTTCTCGAAAGCCTCTTTTCTTTTTTTTATTGTTCACTCAAGAAAAAAAATTGGTGAAAACCAGCGGGTCAACCTAACATGAGACCCGTTTAGACCTGTGCTCCTAAATGACCCATCTAAAACCGAAACTCATCTAAACCCGTGACTAGAACCATTTTGCAAGTTGACAAAAACTAAAAGGACCATTTTATAAGTTATCCCAAAAACAGATGAAACTATGTCGTATTAGGTATCCATCAATCAAACACCAAAACCTTGAAGAAAAAAAAACATTTATCTCCGGTCTTGGTCTTTCACCGGTAGTCACACTTTCCGGCCACAATCTTACCGGAACTTCCCTTTTCTCCGGCTACCCAGAAACCCAACAACCCCAAATTCCCACAAGTTTTAAATTTTGGTCCCTTCTTCATAAATGTCAATGTAGCAGCTGGTTAATTCACAGTGAGTGTATTCATTTTTATGTTTAAAGATTGTATTTTGATGATGGGTTTGTGTTTATTTTGAGTAATTTGTAGTTGGTTTTATGGTGGCTGTGTTTTTGCTGCTCAATTTATGGTTATGTGTGATTAGGAGTTTCAAGTTTGCTATTTTCAGATACTTGTTATTTATCGTTAATATAGGATATCGAAAAAGCAAACTTATTGTGGTCTTTCTAGTTCGTCGAATTAGTACTTTTGGTACAACCAACAGGTAGTTACAAGAATTATTGGAAATGAAGTAGTTGTGTGAGGAGTGAAGGTTCGAGAAATTGGGATTTTTTAGGCTTTACATCTCAAGACGTTTGACATGCCAAGAGAGAAAATTGTGCTTTCTTTTCTGCAAATTTATGAGTTTGTTATATGAAACAGAATTGCCCTGCCTGTATTTTATCTTAAGTGTTTTTATTAAGTATTAACTAAACACCGAAATTGGAAGCAACTAAAGATTGAAAGTTTATGACATTCTTGTCATTGCCGATTCATGCTAATGAGTCGCCCTAGTGGAAATTAACTAATTAAGGTATAATGGCGTGCTTCAAGCTACCAACTTTTTATCCCTATTCTAAGTACCAAGTAGATAGAGAAGAATGTGGTAGTAGGGTGACTAAGTTTAGTTTAAAGGGTATGTTATAAAAAGTTAATCAACCAGTTACTTCTCCTAAGAAACTATAGGTATAGGGGCTAGAATTAAATCACCATGATTTGAAAGATTGTTAACGCCCAACCAAAGGCACCGATGACCTTGCTATTGATGCTAATTGGAGTATAATGCAAATTCTTTGGGCAGCAGTTAATGATGCTAATACCTATAGGGCTTGTTTATAGCTTAGTACTCCTAATCGCAAGTCTATGTATTATTTGTCAAGCGATGGGAAGAAACTGTGTGCGCTTCTTGACAACGAGCCTCATCGATAACTAATTTGGATCTATCACATGCCACCTTAGGCCAATTGTGGAAGTGTGTATTAGTTGGGACATTTCACAATCTTTCTTACTTTTACCAAGAGTCTAAGACTCGATCATATGGAAAGAGATACCCTAAAAGTTTGGTAGAATTTTGTGCTCACGAAGCTGTTTAAGTTTACATTAAGTTCTTCAAAACACATGATCTCTATTACTTAACATATAGAGCTTAACTTTGCGCAAGTGTTCTTTTAAAGTCTTACCATAGACGAGATTCTGATTAATTCAGGCTACTCCAAATTAGACATAATTGAACTTAACATTTGGTTCACAAATCTCGTAACTGTTCCTTGATATAGGTTCTTGGTGCATTGGTTGGTCAAAGAGCATGGATAGCCACTTACATAACCTCTATGCTCATTAAGGCCATTTTTTTGACTCATTGGGTGAAGAGCATGACATTATTGTCGAGCATTCAGAATCCAAACATACCCAGGAGGTGCATGAATTGAGTGTGAGCCAAGGTGGGCTGTATCATAACATTGGGTCAATATTTTCATCCTGGATTATGCACATTTTGTAATATCTTTTTGCCTAATGATGTTGAGAAGATCAAGCATTTTTCAATATGCTGTTTTATTCTGAACTTGCTGAATAAAATCGTGTATATTTCACTTGATAAGCTCTTGAGCTTGACGTCTTGTGCCGTACCATTCCTCTCAATAATTTCCCACTCTTTTCGTGTATGTTCTTGCAGTTATACTATTATCGACCATGGACTTTTATGCAACCAATCCTGGACCTATTGATGATTCTGTATTATATGATCAAGAAAAGCATGTTTCATCAGCAATTTGGGAGGGTCAGGTGAAATTTCATACTTGTTCAGACTCTTTGCTTTGTTTTATAAGAGAGGTGGCAAGATGGGTGGGCCCGGGTTGGGTAATTGTTCAAAATGGGTCAGTTTTTAGAAATGGTTGCAACTGACTGGTTCAGATCAAGTCAAGTTTATCTGCAAACACTTTTTGTCAATATATAACTGTCTAAAAATATAATTTTATAAGTGTAACTAATGTGCTAATCATGATTACAAAGCAATAATATTACAATAAGGATGTACTAAATCTTTCAACAAACAAATCGTGTAGAGTCTTTAGTGTGAATTTAAATCTTATATAGAACGTCTATAATCACAGGAACGAGGTGCACTTAGATGTCATGAACACACCTCAAAGCTCAACCAATGGACACTCACAGCCAAACAAATCGAACTAGTAAAAAGATCTGGATTCGGTCACTTACGCTCAATACCTGCAATCAGTCTCGACAACCCTCTCATCTCCGCTCTTGTCGAAAGATGGCGAAGAGAAACAAACACATTCCATTTTACCGTAGGAGAAATGTCAATAACCCTAGAAGATGTCGGGTACCTTCTTGGGCTTGCAATAGACGGAGATCCAGTTATCGGTGTTACATACACATCATGTGAAGCTGTTTGTATGAAGTATTTAGGTCGAACACCCGATTCTGTTTCAACTAGTGGTGGGATGGTGAAACTTAGTTGGTTAAAAGAGACGTTTTCCGGTTGTCCTGAAAATTGTTCGCTTGATATAATTGAAAGACATACACGGGCTTATCTTTTGTATCTTGTTGGTAGTACTATATTTTCTACTACTACCGGTAATAAGGTTCCTGTTATGTATCTTCCGTTGTTTGAGAATTTTGATCAGGCGGGAAGGTATGCGTGGGGTGCAGCTGCATTAGCATTTTTATATAGAGCTCTTGGTAATGCTTCTTTGAGATCGCAATGTACTATTAGTGGTTGCTTGACCATGCTACAGGTAACCTTTGACTACACTGCTTTTTTCGTTATTTTTAATAATTAAGGTGGTGGATGGATTTGCTTTATGGAACTTGTTATCTGTCAGTAGTGTTTTGATAAAGTGTGTATTTAGGAGTTAATTTCTACAACCTGCAAGGCAGTAACAAAAATGATTAAAACGGATTATGAAAGACATTTGCCGTCCCTTCTTTCAAACTATTTTAAAGGCTGCTCGCCCATCTTTTTCATTGCAATTGCTGTAATTTTAGACAGTTGCTTCTTTGTTTAATAAACAGCTGTAAATAATTTTGTTGTAGCATATAAAAGGGAAACTGTCATATCAAAGCTTAATATTTTAACATTATATAATGTTGTATTTTTTAGTCATTTTAATAGTATATCCGATAATAGTATATCCGATTATTTGGTTATCACAACTTTAAGCAAACTAAGAGCACATCCAAACGGTTCTCCTGCAGCTGATTCTCATTAATTCGTATCACATGACACACTAGTCTCAAAACGCACATCCAAACACCACCTAACCGAATTTTAGAATGTTTCTTAGCTTAGTTAAATCTTTTTTGAAAGCTGTTCAATATTGTAGTGCTGGAGTTACTTTCGCCTTAATATTGGAAGACCGAGGCTAAGTCATGATCCAATCCATGATAGGTTTCCATTTGTATGTAGATGGAAAGGGAAACATACTGGTCCCACAGCCAACCGGGATGTAACATTCTATCGTAAATCATTGGACTCCTTGAAGCCCTCTGAAGTAAGTAATATAGCCACTTTCTTCCTCTGTACTAGAGGTGGTGGAAAATAGCGAGTCAAACGGGTTGGTCAAAGGGTCCAGTAACTAGAAACCTTTTTCCTCTGAAACTTTTTAATGGTTTATGGTTTTTTTGTTTGTTTGCATAAAGACCATTTAGTTTTTCTTTGTCTCGTTTGTCACTGAGTTATAATTTTTCTACATTTGAGCCATTAAAAGATCTTTGTGTCCGGTTCGAGTCATTTTGTTACTTTTGAAGCGAAATCGCCTTTAAAACCAGCTTTCAAATTGATAACTTTTATACGAAAATCTTATATTTGTGCACAAAAGTGCTGTATTTATCTATAATGATAAGTTTCTAGAAAAATGTTCAGAATACGTTTACAAATTGACCCAAAAGGGACATAAAGCCATCTTTTTAATGACTCAGGGGTGTAAAAAAAAGTGCAATGACTAAAATGGGACAGATTGACAAAAACCCTATTTTATAACAGTTTTTGTGTCAAATATGATTACACAGTTATTTTGGTTGAATAGCAATCTAACTTTTTACACATATAGAGACTTTAGACTCATTTCCTTTTTATCTATTAATTTTTTTGTTTCAGCGAGATCATACTTTGTTTTTGAAAAATGTTGAGTAACGCATTTGAGTACTTTAATAGGTTGATTGGTGTCCGTACATACATATCAATGACGCACTTTTACCAAACCATATAAGGGGTACTCTTATTCTTGGAAGATCAAATACAATGCTGATATGCTTTGACAAGGCTGAAAGGCACCTGCCAGATCGTTGCTTAAGACAATTTGGCATCAGGCAGCCTATCCCTCTTGATGTGCAACAATGGGAAAGAAAAACCCGTGGAGTGGATGGTGGAGTTGACTTATCAGCGAAAATGGTATCAGAGTTAAGTGAATGGTCGGAGCGTCATCTTCGCATTGTTGATCATGAGGATGATGTTGAAGAAAGTGAATATTTGCATTGGTACTTGAAAATCACTCGCAAGCTGGTTGGAAGACCGATTCCTATTTCCTCCGAGTTTCAAAGAATGGTATAAACTGTAAATACGTATATTCTGTTTGCTATTTTTGGTTGCTTTAGATATCTGTCATCTTTATTAATAATCTAGGTTATTGCATTAAATATAATCTATTTAGGGCGTATGCATACTCAAACACATGGCTCACTACCCTGAATCGTCTTTTCATCATGCATTACATCTCTTACCTTTTCTTCAGTCGTGTTCATCTTTGACTTTATCTCAAAATTTAGAAGTTGCTTTTTAATCAATTAACAAAGCCTATACTCTGGTACAGGTTGGGTAAGAGGTCAAAATGGTTTTTCTTAAATAAGGGTAAAAAATGGTCGGGTCGGTTTTACCAGCAAATATTTTTTGTCCTTTACAAGTAGACTTTCAATGTGTTCAACCCATTCCCACTTGCCAACTGTTTTTCTTACAAATTATAATGATAATTATGATTGCTATTTGTTTTGACAGAATAATGCATTGAGGGAAATCGCGAATGTAGCAGACATGCTGTCAACACACGGGATGGATGATCAACAAATGCATGCCGTAACTAGAATCAGGTATCTGGCTCATGAATGCTTAAGAGACCAAATCGGAACCACACTGATTGCAGATGGAACTGACTCTGATCAAAACGAGAAAAAAGTTAGAGGCAAAGAACGAATAAGAAAAAGAGGAATGGGCATTAAACGCAGACGAAAAGATGAATTAGGACAGTTTCAGTCAGCATCTAGTCAGCAACAGTTTTGTATGTCTGAACATGACCTAGTGGACCCCCCTGGACCCATGTGTCACGCTGAAAATAATGATGTGGAGATATGCCTTCCTGCAGCTAGTGTGGCAGATGACTCTCCGTTATGTTATATGTCAAGTAAAGTGGACATGTCAAGGCAGCTTTCTGATGCTGCTAATGAAATTAATGACTCGGGTTTCTGTAGAACAGCTGAAGAAGTTGATAATAACTTAATTTCGGGTGCTGCTGAAAATGGTGATACTGTGCAGCAGAATGATTATAGTGTTCTGGTTTAGAGGATAGATGTGAAAGATATGTCTGCTAATTTAAAGTACACATTTTTGTAACAAACATTTGACGCGTGTTGCATCATATTAAAGAGGTACGCAACAACATTCCAAAATCAGAATTGATATGAATTTTGTTTAAAACCGTGTACCATCAATGTCTATATTGGTAGTGTTTGTATTAAGTTGTTAACAAGTTTCTATTTAGTTTTTGGTGAATCCATATTATATAGATGGAGTACGGTTTCATGATTAGATTCCTATGCCATTTAAAGGCTCTTGCTCGGTTTTTCTTTTGTAATGCAGTTCATTTCTAAGTGTTTGCTGTGATAACACTTTTTTTTTACAGGATTGAATCCGCTCATGTTAAAATGAATATGATAAAATGATACATAGCTGTTGAGATAAAATGTCACAACAACAACAACGACAACAATACCTAATTCCGTCAATACCTAATTCCGTCAAAGCGATGAGATAAAATGATTGTTTCCAGAAAGATTTATTGTCCAAGTCTGCTTATTCCTTTGGGCCGAACCCATCAAGACAAAGATTTTGGGCCTGTCTTCTATGCAAATGAGACTTTCAAAAACTTGTAACTTCATCTAGGGGGTGTGCAGAATTCGGGTTTACCATAACCGAACTTAACCGGAAAAAACCGAACCGAATTTATAACCGAATCGAACCGAAATAAATCTCGATCCTCGGCTGGATATGGTTTTGGCATAATGAACTAAAAACCGAATTCACATAAATATATATAATTGTTAAATATTTATATAAAAGAAAAGACATTAACACTCTTTCATAATATAAATATAATATTTTTTAAGCTTGAAATTTTTTTAGGGCAAAAAATCTATATAAATAAATAATTAAAATTATGTAATTTGATTTTCGGTTATTCGGTTCGGTTTTTAGTTATTCGATTCGGTTTAATCAAATTTGAATTCGGTTTGGTGCAGTTTTCGGTTCTAACAACAAAAAAATTTAACTGAACTGATTGAACCAAATAAACCGAACAATCCAATAACCGAATTGATTAACAACCTTCTTAATCAGTCCATCTAGTTTAAAGTTAGCCAGTTAGACATATTTTAGGGGTCAGGGTTCAACCTATTTTCTAAATGAGATATGCTATGTTTACATAATTTATTCAATGATGCGACTAGTTTGTTTTTTTTTTCATTCAAGGCAATTACAAACGAGAAAGAAACTATTTGAATGGACAATTAACACATCATTATGTGATTCTATTTTTGTAAATGTTTTGTGAACATATGAGAAAGTACCACCGATAGTGGTCTTTAGTATAAGTATAACTATTTGAATGGACAACTATTTGATGTGTTTTGTGATAGTGGTCTTTAGTATAAGTATATGAGAAAGAAACTATTTGAATGGACAATGCTTTATGTACTAATCAAGAATTTGCATAATTTGCATTATCTATTAATCATATAAAAAGTGTTGAGAATCTTATGGTATACCTTTTTTTGTAGATAGTGTTAGATGGAGTTTATAATGAAATTAGACTTCCACGAAAGTGGCTTAAACTTGTCTTTGATCTACGGTAAAATATGTTAATTAAGCATATTATGACCGGTAGCATTTCACGAGGCTCATGCCTACTTCCTAAATGTTCCCAGCCTTTTTAGAAAAACTATATTATATTTTATATATCAAAATAATTGCATGTTATCAACTTTTAGTGTGTATCCAACTCTATTTATTTTTCCGTTGAATTTATTAACTTTTAAACTATCTTATTATATACTTATACTAAAGACCACTATCGGTGGTACTTTAATATAATTTCTAACAAGTGGTCGGTGGTTAAAATATAAAGACGTCCCCGACGCTGGTCGGTGGCATTCTTTGCCTTTGTAACGTTTTTTTTTGGGTTTTGGGCCGGTTGGGCTGGAAGTGGTGTTTGGACGCCTTGGGCTTTTTCAGTATACGGTTGATATATGTGGCCCTTATCTTTGAACTCGAAGATATTAGTGGGACGTTTCACTTTCCTTCCAGAATTTTATATACGTTTCTTCACTGGGCAGCAAACTTGGTAGGTGATTCAGATCTCGAACTTTTTTAGGGTTTTGGTGCATGCATTTGCTGTTGTTACGATTGGTGTTGATGTGGTTTATAGTGCTTTTTTGTGGCTTTGTTTGTATGTGTTGTTACTGACTTGGATGTTGTTGTATAGTGTCTAAACGTTCGTTTGGTGTTTATTTACATTGCATGTTAGTTTTTCTCCATCTTGGTTGCTTTGGGTAGTTAAATTATTGGTTTTGCTTTTGTTTTATTCCTGTTTAGGTCTATGCATGCGCTTTTTTAGTTGTTTATATATCTGGATTGCATGCTTGCGTATTGTGTTTGAGGTTCTAAGAGGTTTATCTGGATTGTAGTTGTCTAGGGGTTAGGCATTGTTGTTACTTAAGGCAGTAGTGGTGTTTTTGGGACTTCTTTTACTTCTTTTGTTTTTTTAAACGATGGAGAGTGTGCGACATGTCTTGTGGCCAATTTTTTTTCGCGTACGGGTGTTCATTAGCCTTGCTCTTTTAACCAGCTGTATAAAGGTGGTTATTATGATAACTAAAAGTAGGGCGTTGAAGAGGGTAGATGGTGATAATAGGTTTTCTGAGGTTTCGGAATTGAATCATACCGTTAGGGGGTTAGATGGTAATGTAATACAATCGTCCTCTTCTGTTGGGGCTGCCGAAGGTGTTCAACAACAGGTTTCAGTTGCTGATGTTCTTCCATGCCGAAATGTAACTAGAGAGGGTGGTCTGGTGGGGTCTACTTTTGTTGAGTTAGGTGCATCAGGTAATGATGGTTTGGATTATGCGGTTTTGGCTGCTGATCTGCAGTCTCAAGAGCAATCCTCTTTCAAGAGAAAGGTTGTACAAGGTTATAACTATAGCTTGGACTCTTTGGTGCTTACAAAATCGCGCAAAACAGATTTGTCAATAAAACCGGCCGTTTTCAATAGCGTGCTTTTGAATGTTGATGAGACATGTGGTGATTCAGAGGGTGTGGACGCAACGGATATTCCCTTTGGTGGTTGTGCATTTTCTCTATCTCAACATATGCCACAGCGGTACGAAGGTATGTGAGTGTTTAACTTTGTAATTCAACGTTTTCATTGTCGCACTCTAAATTTTTTATGTTTTTATTTCACTTTCTCATGTTGCTTTTTTGACGTTGGATAATTTATTGTAGGTTGGACATGCTTCCCAATCAATATGGATTTCCAGTTGGGAATGGATTTTTATCAGGGACGCCTAGATTCTACCAGCCCTGACGGTTGTGCTATTGGGTCGCCAGTCGCAGAGGTTGCTACGCAAAACGACGATTTTAGAGGTATTGATTACCGTGCGGGGTGTACAACTTCCGCTGGTCAACAATCTGGTGACCTTGGGTGTGTAAGTAGTGGTAAAAAGCGTCACAATGAGCATTTGCAGCCTTCAGCTAGAGTTTTCAAAAAACGCCGGCGAATGTTGAATTTTATAGGTGATTCATCATAGCGTTTAGTGTCTTTTCCATGTATTGTCATTTTTGGGTTGCGTGTACTGAACATATTGTATATTTTAGATGGTATAGCTTGCGATGAGTTTCAGAAGGACACCGTTTCTGGAAACATGGGCGAAGCATTGCCGTCTGTAAATAGTTGTGTTTCTTTTCCGTTTCACTCTTCAGAGGGTAAGCGTTCGTGTAGTGGTACCGCTTACTTTGACAATGTTGAAGTGGTTGCATTGAATGTTAATCTGGTAACTCTTTTGTCATGTTGTATTGCGTCGCAGGTATTAATAGGTCACCGTTTGTTCTCGATTTTGCTTCAGGGAACGTGGTTTATCCAACAATGCAGTCTATGGGTTCTTCGCAATGTTATGTGAAACGTTTGCCTAGACATAGGCTGCGTGGGGATGATGTTGTAGAGGGTATGCTAACGAGCAGCACAGACCCGTGTGATGCTGGTGTTGTGGAGTCTGCGCGTTTTTGTGGTAGTGTTCCTGATGAGAATGACTATGAGGGTATAGAAAGGTCTTTGAACTGATGTGACAAATCGTAATTTCAGGTCATTTTACAAACTTTGAAAATTTCACTATTCATCTCGGGGATTTTACTATTCACTGGTTACTATTCATCATTTTACTATTCATCGTTTTTTAAGTCGGTTTGAGACTTTGAGAGGTTATTTCAAAATTTTACTATTCACGAAACACTATTCATTCCCGGAGAAAAATCACTATTCATGATTCACAATTCATCATTTTCGTAAACTAGGTTTACGAGTATCAAATACGCGTAACCTGGAGGGTTAAGCTGCGTATTCATGGAACATCATTGAGAACATTTCATATAGACTAGAGTTAGTCTACATATCATCAGTAACATCATTTTCATATTAGTTTATGCACGGGTTTGCATATTTCATTAACGTATATTTATTCATTAAATAAACGCTATCGCACAATCATTTATTTTGAATCATTAATCCGACACTTTCAAAAATCATCCGAATATATTTTTATACTCATTTTAAGACTATAAAAATTATATTATTAGTTTACCCGATGTTTTTAAATTATTATATATATATATATATATATATATATATATATATATATATATATATATATATATATATATATATATATATATATATATATATATATATATATATATATATATATATATATATTTACGACGGTTTTCGTAAATTCAATTCGATAAATATTTATTCACTCAATACTTGCGAGAAATGCATTTTTATAATTTTTATGACTTCGAAATATTTTATTTTGTTCCGTTAAAATCGATTTCTAGCCAAAGCTACACTTAATAACTAATTATATGTACCAAATATACAATATACTTAACTTTATACACATTTATTCATCAAAAATGCACCAAATCCATTATCTTTATCCCATTGCCGACCCCACCTAGTCATCAATGTAACCAATTTGATTTTTACTACTTAAGTGTACACCTATTCATTTTTATGTCTAGATATTTACATATACAAGATATTTACTAAACTTAAACACCTACAAACACATTGGAAATGTGAAAAATAAAAAGAAACCTCTCCTCCCTTTGTGTATGGTCGGCAAAACAAGGAAAACAAGAAAAAACCATAAAATTTACAAGATTCAAGTGTTAAACAAGTGTTATTAGTAATCTAGTTAGGGTTTTGAAATAAAAACCTCAAGATTATTAGGTTTTCTTGCTCAAAAACTCTTCAATCACTCAAGTAAGCTTCAACTAATTTTTCCTACCCTTATAAACTCTTACTTGATGTATATTTATGATCTAGTAAGAAAAACATGCAAGTATACTATGATCCATACCACTTTTACATATTTTTAGTACTTAATATGAGTTTAAATTATCCTATTGGTATTCAATTGAAACCTATCTTTGTTGATGAAGTTTAGGAACCCATGACACCCTAATAAGGTGCATGGTAGGTTTAGAATAGTTTTGGTGTTGATTGGAAGGGTTTAGAACAAGTATTACACTAGAAAAATCATTTTCGACAACATATAATTAAGGGTTGTCCATTTTTGTAAAATCTGGAAATTTCGACAGGTTATGGATTATTTTGGTTTATATTTTCAGAAAATAGAATTAAAAATGAAACCATGGCCGCTTGAACGGGTTAAAACGGGTTTATAACGAAGAAGTTACGCTATTTTCAAGTTTAACGACGAAAACTATTTTTCTGAAAATATACTTGCTGTCAAGGGTTTTTCAAAGGTAAAAAACGAGTTGTAAACCTAAACTAGAAGAGTCGACTTATCAAAAATATATTAATACATACTATCACGATTCCGAGGATATTAAGAACGTAGAAAACGGACCTATAACGCTAAAGATATACATATTTGAAATACGACGATCACAACTAATTTCTTCAGCACTAACACTTAAATATTTTTCTTTTTGTCAAAAAGGTTGTCGCGGATGACCATGTTTGAAGCCGTTTTTCTCATCGATGGAGTCAGTTTTGAGAAAATAATATCTCCAAGTAAAAGTTAGTTCACCTGTCCTATTTTCCAAAATGTCCAGCCGTTCGTCAAACGGATTTATAACGAGTAACTTATGACCTCTCAAACATTCACGAAAACTGCCCAGAAACTGCATTTTTAGCCCGTCTACCTCACTTCACCATCATTTCTATCTAGGATCGAGACTCGTATGGACAAAAATTCAGTGTTACGACTTTTAGATAATGTTACAAGCTTTCTAAAACCATTGGGTTTATTTCCTAACACTCGATATTTACCGATTTATGACTAGCTTTCCGAGGCTACTTAGTCATTTTCACGAATTATCAAAGTACATTGTTTTACTACGAAAAACTATATTTTCATGATTTATCACTTAACGACTATCATAGGATGTTGTTTCAACGTAAGTACTTGTAAAGTATTTTATAACTTGACAAGATGTCATAAACATATATTTCGACGATAAACTTCATTTTCAAAATTGCACAAGTGGTATAGATATCATATGAGTTTGCATGCACAACATTAAATCATGACTTATATTAGATCATATCATCCAAAATAGGTTGCAGTTAGAGATTGCGCCTCATTTCAGTGTATCCACTTTTGCCATCATAATCATTGAACCAAGTGAGTTTTCATAGCCCCGTCTTTCAAGTTTATATTTCATTTCAAACCTACGGGGGAGAATTCATTGCACATCATTTTATTACGAGCCCAAGTATATCAAATTCTTTTACATTGCTTAAGTTACCTCTTTGCCAATTGAATGTCCCCATTTCGTAATCATGAACCGTTAATTCCGGAAGAAGCGAGAGTGAGTGACTAGATCTATTGAGGGTGACTCTTCCATCCGGGTTGGTGGTTCCAACTGGTCAAACGGATGCATTTCATTTAATATCAGAATTTGAGTTGTTTGGCAAACACTCTGTTGGGGCGAACATCATGATCAGTCTAGCTTCGGTGTCATGTGCTTATAGCAATTGTAACATTTTTATGTGATATAATTGTCATACATGGCTTATACTTGTGGTAGTCATACAAAAAATTTACATAAACCTATGAACTCACCAACCTCGTGTTGACACTTTTAGCAATGTATTTTCAGGTATCTAAAGCATATACTTCATGGCATACATAAGGAGTTATCATAGAGTCGCGACGACGACGCGTCTCACATGGGTTTTATGCACTTTAAAACATCATTTGGATTGTGACAAACTTATTTCCGCACATGTTGATTTTCATTTGGGACCTATATTTTGTAAACTCTGAATGTTTTAATAAATCAAACGATGTACTTTCAAAACGACACTTTGGGTCGTTCAATATAACTGTAATTGTGATGCTATGGCAGTCATCCCCCAGGAATTCTATTCCGCTGCAAAACAGGTAATTTGGGGGTGTGACAACCGAGCACCTAAAAGGCGGAGATTAATGAGAGGAGGTGGTTCTGAGTACGTTGTTGTAGCTTCTACTGATCCTGATGCTACTAACCCACATGTTATATGTCACGCACCTATCCCTAGAGAATTTCCATCTTCAATGCATACTACCTATTCATCAACATGTCATGGTTCCATGGGTGTTGGTAGGCTGTTTTTACTGTTATTAGTGTAAGTGTTGCGCTCTATTTATGTGTTCTCTTTAACGTTTTTTTATTGTATACATTGGTGTAGCCGTGCAACCTCCACCTGTTCATTTAGGTGTATTACTGGAGACTGAAGGAAACATTCAATTAAATGCCACGAGAACTAATGCAGCCTCTGCTCGACGGACTATTTCCTTTGCTCGAAACTTGGCGCCTACAGGGGATACGCAAGATTCGCAACCTAGCACTAGCGGAGGCACCTGCACTAGAACATGTACAATATTTGGTTTTATTGTTCTGCAACAGTTATTAGACGTCTTTGATTTTTTTGTTGCTTGCCTTTCGTACGAAGATTCTATTTCTTAACAGGTCCTCCCGTTGGTTATAAACAATTTGGTCCGTGAAATCGCGTGTGTCGTCATTGTAGAGCCATTTTTTGGGACGAAGAAAAATTATTGTGTTCAACCAATGCAAGCGGTCCCCTCTATAATACTTGCTGCTTAGAAGGAAGAGTGAAACTACACACTATTAGAGAATATCCATCAGTGATACAAGAGCTGTGTTCTAATAACCATTTTTTAGAAAATATATGTGCTTACAACCAAATGTTTGCCTCTTTGGGCGCAAATATTGATGAATCAGTTAACGTTGTTAGAGGTCCTTATGTCTTTAAGGTTTCTGGTCAAATATATCACCGCATAGGTAAGTTGTGTCCGGACCCTCATACGCGCCCAAGATTTCTTCAGTTGTACATATATGATACCGAGCATGATGTTCAAAATAGGCTTGCTCCTTTTCAGGAAAATCGTGCAAATCTTTTGAGGCCAGAAATTGTGCAATCATTCATTACGTTCCTTGATCAAAATAATGCATTAGTGCAGCTGTTTAGAACCACAAGGGACAAATTACAAGAACATGATGTCCCACCTTTCAAAGTTCAGCTTTTCAGCAAGGGTAGAGCATCACAATATGAGCTTCCAACTTCGGACGCAATAGGTGCTCTGGTATTTGACGATACAGAAGAAACAAAAAGTAACTTTGACGTCATATTGGAGACTCATTTAGGAGAAGCGCAAAGGATAAATAAGCTGCATGCCACCTACATGGCAACTCAGTTTCCGTTACTTTTTCTCTTCGGAGAGCATGGCTACCATTTGGACCTTTAGTATAGGAATATTGAACGGCCAACGCGCAGGGGGAAAATGTCTATGAAAGCTTTTTCTGTTATCAGCTGCACGATAGGTTGGGTTATTACAACTTGCTCACCAGAGGCGGCCGCCTCTTCCAACAGTATGTGGTGACCGCTTATTGTAGCATAGAACAAGACAGGATGGATTTCGTGCGCAAAAATCAATCAAATATACGAGGTGATTACCTTTCTGGGTTGTACGATGCAGTCAGCAGGGGGGATGTTGATGGTTCATATGTGGGTTCACGAATTATCTTGCCATCATCGTTCACTGGAGGTCCTCTCTATATGTATAGCCACTACTTGGATTCTTTAGCTATTTGTAGAGTTCATGGCAACCCGACTTTTTTTGTTACATTTACATGTAATACGCGGTGGCCAGAAATACAAGATTACATGATGACGCATCCGCACCTAACTGCAGCCAATAGGCCAGATGTTGTTGATAGGATTTTCGAGCGCAAGATCTATTCGCTGATAAAATTTTTGCGTGATTCGAGACCTTTTGGAACTTTAAACGCAGGTTCACCACTTTAATAACCTTATTGGATACATACTTCTTCATACTTTTTTACTCTTGTGTTAATTAACTTATGTAATTGCAATACCTTCTTTTTAGTTCTGTATACTGTTGAATTTCAAAAAAGAGGCCTACCACATTGCCACATACTGTTGTGGGCGTTAAGGCGTGCCGAAACCATACAACCTCAAGATGTAGATAGGTATATTAGCGTAGAGTTGCTTGATGAATACGATGATCTAGAAGGTTTCCGGGTTATATATGAGTTTATGATTCACGGTCCATGTGGATCAGCTTTTCCAAACGCTGTGTGTATGCAAAATAGAAGTGAGTGCAAGAAACGTTTTCCGAAGGAATATTGTGAAACAACATTCATAGATAAAGTTGGATATGTACATTATAGGCAAAGAGATATATAAATCGATGCTGTGCGGAGCGGTGTCAGACTTGACAATGCATATGTGGTTCCATATAGTCGTCAGTTATGTATGGCATTCTATGCACATATAAATGTGGAATATTGTGGTTGGACAATGTTGATAAAGTATCTATTTAAGTATATCTCAAAGGGAACTGATAGGATTATAGCTCGAGGTAGTAGACATATAGGTCAGGAGATGCTTCAATGCCAGCCAACAGTGGAAGCGCGCAGATAGAAGAGATTAAAAATTTTGTTGATGTGCGTTTTATTGGTCCTCATGAGGCTTGCTGGAGAATTTTTGGCTTTGACATTCACGCTCGACAGCCAGCTGTTCAGATTTTAGCCGTTCATTTGGAGAATATGCAGCATGTTTCCTTCCGCGCAAGACAGACGGTACAATCCGTGCTTGATAACCCAAGCGCGCGTAAGACGAATATGACCGAGTGGTTAGCATACAACGAGTCGTTCGCGTTAGGCAGACATTTAACGTACCTACAATTTCCATCCGAATTCGTTTGGTGTAAAGGGGACAGAACATGGTATCCTAGATGGGGCCTTAATAAACCGTCGATTGGCCGGTTGACTTATGTACATCCTACTGCAGGAGGCCTCTCCTATCAGCGTATGTTGTTGTGACACCAGAAAGGATGCACATCGTTTGCAAGCATCCGAACCTTCGATGGAATTACGTACAGCACGAGCAGACAGGCCTGTGAAGCTATGGGTCTATTACAGAACAACCAGGAATGGGTCACGGCTATGCAAGAAAGTTGTTCAACCGCTACTGCCTCACAATTAAGGGCTTTGTTTGCGCATATTCTACTTTTTACAGATATCACGAACCCAATAAATCTTTGGCAGATGTTTTGGAGGCAAATGTCGGATGACGTCCCCCAGATATTGGCAGAACTGTTGCATCTTCATCCCCTGTTTGTTAATGACCCAGAACTAGAAGGCGGTGTTTTGTATGAGCTGCAAGCGCTTTTAGCCATTCACGGAAAGTCCCTTAGAGATTTCGGCCTACCAGATCCACCGCCAGGTTTGCTAGATTTGTTTAGCAATCGGACAGTAATGGAAGAGACGTGTTATAATAGAGATGAAATGTCAGCGGAAAGCAGGAGGCTAATCCCACAGCTCAACCGAGAACAACGACGGTATTTGACACTTTATAGACGCTGTTCGTAATTGTAGGCAGGAACTAATGTTCGTTTATGGCCACGGAGGTACAGGCAAGACATTTTTGTGGAAGGCTGTGATCATGACACTGAGAGCTGAGGGCAGAATAGTGTTAGCCGTTGGTTCTTCTGGAGTTGCCTCACTATTATTACCGTCAGGTAGAACTGCGCATTCGCGGTTTAAAATACCGCTGAAACTAACCGATGAATCGGTATGTACAATAAAGAAAAAAACACAGCTAAGCGAACTGCTAATACAAACGGAATTGGTTATATGGGATGAGGCACCAATGAATGAGAAAAGGTGTTTCGAAGCACTGGACCGGACTTTGCGCGACGTCCTCGACAAACCACGGTCGTTTTCGGTGGCAAATCTATAATGCTTGGTGGAGATTTTAGACAGACGCTTCCGGTGAAAAAAGGTGCATCCAGAAATGTTATCATCACAGCATTAATAGCAGAGTCCAGATTGTGGGAGCATTTCAAAGTTTATTTTTTGCTTGAGAATATGCGGTTGCAAAAACCTGGAATTCCTTCTCTCAATGGCTCTTAAATATTTGAGATGGAAACGTTGGTACAGTTGATGCCGAAGATCCAGAAAATACCTCTTGGATTCGCATACCGGATGTCCATTGTTTTCAACCAGGCAATAATGGAGTGGAACAACTTATCGAGTTTATATACGACAGGGAAACGTTGCGAGCGCCGGCAGTCACTACCTTCCAGGATAAAGCAATAGTTTGCCCAAAGAACGAGCCTACTGATACAATTAACAAAAAGATTTTGCAGCGGCTGTCTGCACCTTTTGAGTTTTACATAAGCGTAGACGACGCAATCCCTTTAGGGAACGATGGCAGCGCTACAGAAATTTTATATCCGGTGGACTATCTGAATTCTCTAAATTTTCCAGGATTTCCTCCGCATTCGTTGGAGGTAAAAATAGGTGTGCCGATAATGTTAATCAGAAATTTGAACCTTACTGGAGGCTTGTGCAACGGCACTCGCATGATTGTCACTCAACTGTTGACTAGAGTGATCGAAGCAAAGATAATTACCAGAACGCGGATCGGCAAAAAAGTGTTTCTTCCGCGCATACTTTTGACTGTCAAATAAGAGAAGATGCCTTTTGTTTTCAAACGTAAACAGTTCCCGATAAAACTGTGCTACGCAATGACGATAAAAAAAAGTCAGGGGCAATCGCTAACCAGGATTGGGGTTTATTTACCGGAACCTATATTTGGACATGGACAGCTTAACGTCGCGATGTCACGGGCTACATCACCGCAAGGCTTAAAAATTGTCATTGACTCACAACCCCAGCAACCACCAAACACAACCAAAAATATAGTCTATAAAGATTTCCTGAAAAAAAATAAAGGATTCCGTAGTTTAGTACGTTCGTACATGATAGTTTTAGTGTTGTCAGTGTGTCCTAGGTGGTTCCATAACTTTTGTGTTCCTTTTTTTACCCTAATGTGATAGTTTTTATCTAGGTGTGCCCTTACGTTACGTTTTTTGTATATGCTTTCCTTAAGTTTTAGGTCTGCAAGCGTAATTGCGTATTAGTTCTAATTGTACTTTTCTTACATGACTGCTGCATCCCCATGCATGTTTTCGATGGTAATTCTCATAATTCTTCTATGGGATCACAGGCCACTCTTATTTGTTCATCCATAACTATTGATGTTGATTGCAGAACCATGGCTGAAAGAGGCAAAGGCGATTCACTAGAAACCAGTGCAACGCAGACTACTACACCAAAAGTTAGTATGGAAACTGATACCACAAGCCAGGAAATTATTATAATGCCGGAACCAGCGACCATAACTCATACAGCGGGGCAGGAAATGATTACAATGCCGGAATCACCGATTGTAGATGTTGAACCCATTAACCCAAATACAGGCGATGCAGAAGGCATAAGTGCAACAACTGATACCAAAGGTAAAGGAACACTTATAATACCAAAGATTGCTGAACCCCAACAGGCCGGCTCAGAAAGCAGCACAACAAAGCTTGCGACAACCGCTACCGCTGAAGGTAAGGGAAAGCTGACAGTAGCAGAAACAGGCGTTGTTGATATTGCAAACGTTCAGCCACAGGATCTGCTGAAAGAACTACGCATGAAAGTTTATCGTAAATGGACTTCTAGGAATGTCCCGAATCCAAATCCCACTGGCCTATGCTACATACTATTAGAGAAACGCGTAAGTGTCACAATGGCAAACCATTACCATTGCCATGAATGTAATTTACTAAGCTCTGTGTAACATGCATTTCGTGCAGCGAAATGCAATCCAAGCGAATGTAGACGTTAGAGATATCAAGCAGTTTGAGATAGCTTTGCAAACCGGCTCATGTTATAAAATTACTAGGTTCGGCTGTAAAAATACGGATTCATGGCAACGCACGCTCAACAATAACACGACACTATTGTTCGGCAAATACACAGAGGTTTGTCCAATTGAAGAGAAGGGTTTTCCAGACCACCACTTCAACTTTATAGCCTACAACGAGCTGGCTGCAAGAGCTAATATATGCGATGCGATCCTAACAGGTATTACCATCATATGCATAACTACGTTTGCATAAACAAAACAACCGTTTTTTTAATCATGTATACAATATTCATGCACGTACACAGACTACATAGGCATTATTCGTGCTGTGGTCAAGATTAAGCCCTTTGGAAGCACAACGACAAACCGAATACTCAGAAAGAATGTTGATATACAAAACCTAAAGTACGTGTTCAAAAGCTGCTATGTGTAACTGTAAATTCATATACGCTCAAAGCGGCACTAATCTAATTTACATGACAGCGGGAACACCGTGACGCTTAGCCTGTGGAATGACATGGCCACAAAGTTAGAGACAGAAATAAGCATTCCACTTGAACAACCTATCATAATCGCTGTTAGTTCATGCTTAGTCAAGACTTTCCTTGGTAATATGCAGTTGTCAGCAACTCCCGCTACGAGCTACTATTTGAACCCCAATGTGACCGAAGCGAATGAAATGCGACAAGTGTAAATTCTCTATATTTAGCAAACACCTATAGCCTACTTCTTGAACACTTAAAAGTTAGTTTTCTAAGACAATGTTTAATCAGTTACGCAGTCCTGATGGGAACTGCTACACCATTGCTATTGCCTCCGTTAGAACAGCAACTGCAACAAGAGGGCTTGATAGAGGAACCAGTCAAGATAGCGACGTTGCTGCAAATCAGCCCAGAAACGCTCACGGTAAGGAACACATCACCTATAAAATACGATTATTCAATATATGATAGCTAACTATGCTTTCAAACAGCAAAGACAACGCTTCGTAACTGAGGCAGTGATAACCAAAATAGATGCGGACACAAACTGGTATACCAATCGCTGCAAGTTGCAACAAAGGCATTGAACCAAATGTGCTCACGCCACCACCGCTTTCTGCTGAACTTTAAGAAAAAAAGGGCCCGACTGACATCTACTGGGCCTTCATCAACTCGCAGGCAGTTATTTGAGAGCACATCAGAAGCCAAAGCTGGCCATATTGCGAAAAGATGAAGGCCGACACTGGTGAAGAGCCACCAATGCAGTAAGAAAGCCAAATGAACTTTTACCTTTTGTAGTGCAGATGTTATATGACTGCACAAACACTACTGAAACTGCCTATTCCACATTTTCCATAAGCACGTCTAAGTTAGTAAAAACAAAAGGAAAGGCAGAAAAAAAAAAAACTATGTACAGGTATGTTGTAACGAAACATATGTAGACAACTAGGTACACACTATATAAGTGTACAAATTTTGGACACTGTTTGCAGCGCAGCTGCAATAACAATCAAAACTTATTATCTGATTGTCATGCGGGTGAAGGTTAGGCGCAATTGGTTACCATAAATGTCTCATGCAAATGCCACGGAAAAAGAACAAACACACAAATGCAAAAGATAGCACACCGTTATAAAAAACAGGATCCAAAAATTATAACAAGCACACAAACAAATTTTATTAAATCTTAATCTTACGGATACATTTCTGACACAGAACAACCACAGGCACATACAAAACATCAAGTTCAGTGACTAACACAACAACCAAAACAACCGATAAAAAGACACAAAGAAAGATCATAAAGCTCGAATATTGTTGATATAGCCTGCAGCAGCACGGAGCGCGACATGGGGTTCACGTAACAATCCCTGAAATGCAGTCTGCTTAGATCGCTCGCGAGCCTGCACCTCTCTGAGAAATCTAACAGAATCACGAACAACTAAACTATCCCGTTCCTGCAAAATCTCTTGGATTAGGTCTTCCAAATACGCCACGCGCGCTCTAATCTCAAAACAACGACCGTGCACCATGCTTTCCCACTCGCGTGCTGCAATGACCTCCCTTTCGAAGAACAAAACCATCTGATCTTGCAAAGCGTCGCTATCGCACGCAAAACCAAGTTCGGCTAGGCAATCAGTGCGCGCCATCTTTAGAACGAGATTCTCAGGACCAGATAAGAACACACACATACACATATCCTGAAGCCTAAACTTATAGACAAAAAAATTTTGCACAGAGTGCTCCACTATCAACAGCACACACACTACCACAAAAGCACTTCATCTAATTATCCAAAGCGTGCAAGCAGCAACAGCAAAATGCAATTATAGCACTATGCAAAAAACTGCTAGCAGTCAACATAGCACTACCAGTGATTCCCAAAAAAAAGGGGCCCAACCACAACTCACTCGAAAGCATAGAAAGTGTAAGAAAAACCATATGGTTTATCACGCACAAACCAACAGTTATAATACTAACCATAAACAGTACCTAAAACCACAAAAGCAAAAGCCAACTATGCGACTACAAAATAAACCTGCAAACAGTCAACACCCCACTAGCTATGCTTTAACACTCATGCAAGCACCAACATTCGTTACAATAAACATAAATGGCATCTAAATACAAGGAGCTAGCAAAACTTGCAGAGGAGCGAAACCATATTTACAGATAGGCAACTGCAGGTTATGAATGTGGTGCACATCTAAGTATGTATATATCCGTTATAGACGACATCAACCCATTTAACTCACACAGTTTCACCATAATAACTCCATAGTGACTACACTTCTGACTATCGACAAAAAGAACCTCCTCACCAACAAATTCAAATCCCTGCCGCCCAAAACTTCTTACCATCTAATCTCAACAAAATAACGATGAAAACGCACTAAACAACTTAAACTATATAAACATAATTAGCATCATATACACATGTAAAAGCTGTTACTGCAACCCTCTCACACTCTTTTAGTGATGGTAACCAAATCATAACATCTCAACCTTATGGCGTATTTATTAAACTTACTCGCCTTCAAAATTTATGACAAACAGTTAAACATTAAATAAGCAAACAACATTATGACCAAAAGATACCACTCCATAACTTAAGCATATATAAAATAACTTTTCATTGATAATAAAAGAGGTTCATTACAACGACAGGAAGTTCGACGATACTAACCCAAAAAACGAACTTCTGACAACCCAAAGTTAACAGACACCATCCACTACACAACCAACCTATGTACATAACAACTACATACACGATCACACCAAACCCACCAACATACCAACAACCTACCCAAACGATAACCAACAATAGCACCTAATCACAAAATACCCAAAACACAAAAGAAAAGCCCCCAACTCCGCTAACCATCAGAGAGTTCTTCATAGACCTCCATGAGTGTCACATTAGCTTCTTACTGGGCAATCGCATGACGGATCAAACCAACCGTCCTCTCCAAACCTTGCAAAATGTCACGCTCAGCTATTTGCGCATTCACAACACATCCCAAAGCAGCAACCCCCTTTTCATGAAACGGCCCTAGAAAATGGAGTTCCCTAGATGTACGCTCCCGCTTCTGAACCTTGTCCCTAAGCTTCCTACATTCCTCCTCTAACCTTGACAATAAAACACGACCTTCAACAACCTCGCTTTTAAATAGAAATTTAAAACAGGTGGCGTTATCACTCAAACCAGTTGCCTGCTTCAACTTATCAATGTTAGGAGAAGTCGTCATCGTTTTTCACACTTAATTGCAAGATAAAAGAACGATCGGGGATGAAAAACCAATTAGGGATCTCAACAATAATACCACTATATATATACCCAAAATCCTTTCATACCTACTCCCAAAAAATTTACTTAAATGATACAAATGTGAAGCAAAAAAATGATTAAAAAACATAACAGAAAACGAAACGGAGGAAAGTTTAAATAGCTGCAATATAAACTTCTTGCACTGTGAGCTGAAGCATCACAAAGAATATGGTACAAAAAACTATACACTTCAATAACTTCCAAAAATAGAACCAAAAAAACCCGCAAAATCTTAAATCACCCGCCCTAAAAAAATTGAATTGCTAAATTTAAAAACAAAACTATAATGAATTTAGTTCAGTCCGGATTTCACTCAGTTTTCACATCTTACGAAAAAAATGAACACGATGCAGTTCTATTTTAAATATGACCGGGTAACACAGACATATACAAAAAAACTTTTCATTGATAATAACAAATACCGGCTATAATTTTTTGTCAAGTCTTAAACCCAAAAAAAAGGGTTTAAAAAAATAAATAAATAAATAATTGGTTTACAAATTCCTTTTGCAAAACATATACAGACAATACAAAAAGGGGGAAAAAAAGTCACGACGCCCAAAATTTTTTTTAGAAAAGGCCGCCGCAACGCGGCGGCGGGTTTCTTACTCGTTGTGCGTATTATGTGGTTATAAATTCTATACATTCTCAAATGATTATCTCTAACTAAAATAACTAAAATACTCGTATACTTTCATTAATGTATCAAATCGGTACATGAACTTAAAAGCATAAACTACACGTTACCAACTTAAAATAATATGTTGCAGTATCATATTTATATTGACCTGTCATAGCCCAAAAAACAATACCCCTTGTCATGTAAGCATAAGTATCATGTTGTGTGCCTGTAATTATTTCTCATTTTTTTTTTTTTTTTTGATTTTCACTCTTGAAAGTAATGGAATAATTTCTCTTTCAAAGTAAATAATCACATTATTCACACCTTCAACGCCCGAGCCTTCTCTTAAACTTTATATCCATTATATTTTTCAGTTTTTCATCTATCGCTAATCTTTTTAATTTTAAATTGTATCAAAATCACTGATACTTCTTAGCCATTTCTACCGATCAAAATTTTTAAAAAATGTAAAGATTATATTTAATGACGTCACAATGTACTGATGACACATTTTTAGAAATGTTTAGAAATTCGAGGTCTACTTTCAGTTACCATTTTTGAAAATCCCATGAATTATATTGGGAAAATGGTCTAAAAAGGCATTCAACTTGCCATTTTTTTTATAAGCATCAAACTTTTAATTTTCCTATTGTAGCATCCAACTTTCTTAATTTTCCTATTGTAGGTCTGTAGCGCAAAAAAGTGAGGTGACAATAGGAAAATTAAGGATGTTGAATGCCTACGAATATAAAGATTAAGGAAGTTGGATGCATACAATAGGATGATTAAGAAATTTGGATACTACGAATAGGAAAATTAAGAAAGTTGGATGCTACAATAGAAAAAATATAAAGTTTGATGCCTACAAAAAGAAAAAGTTGTAAATTGGATGCCTTTTTAGACCATTTTGCCAATTATATTTGAATCAGGTAGAGCTTTTTTAGATCTTTATATGCGAAATTTTCTTGACACTGCAGGATATTTTCATAATTTTCTTTTTTTTATCACAATTCTTGATATAATTTCATACTTTTGATCTTCTTGGAGACCATTCGAAATAACTTTTTGGTTTCAAGAACCAAAAGGAATGATAATCTTGGGGTTTTCTTGTCTAAGGACAATTGTTAGTACAAAAAGTGTGACAGGTTAGGATAAGTGTGTATGATGTATGTTGGCTTGGACCAACAAGCTGTTGATGGGCTAAGTTTGTATTAATCCAAGTGATTTATTGAATCCCTGCACAAGTGAAAGTAAACCGTTAGCCTTACCGTGAGGACGGACCCCACGATTAAGCTCCGGCGTGATAGTAAGTATACATTCTTGTCAGAGATAATAATTATGTATGTGTTATTATGAGAGAGAAAGTTGTACCTTGTGAGAGGGTTAAAACCCCTTTTATAGGCGACGCTCATTGCTAGGTTTTCCTAACAACTCGCATATGAAAGTTAGTGGCCGGAGTGGGACCCTTGTCGGGCAAGGTTCCGTAGCTAATTTTGTTATTGGGCTTACTGTCGATCCAGTACTTGTTGTACGTGCTATACGTCATCAAGTCCCCCAGTCTAGTGTGTTCATTGCGTAGGGCTCGTTTATCGCGTGCGATGAATGTTATTAGACTTAAGCTAACTGAATGGCTTTTCCTCCGCGTCTTCGAAGCGTCCTTCTGACGCTTCTTTTCTTGGTAGGTGTACAATGCGACGTGGACGCTTTTGGGCTTTTCATATTCTGGCTGATTTGACTGAGTGGGCCACACGTCGCTGTGATCCTTATCTTTTACTTTTTATCCTAGTCGTTTAACTGGATTTTCGCCAACACGTGTAGTCATCTTGTGCCATCTTGGGTTGGATATACCCCTAGTATAAATACCACACATGGTTTTTACCATTTCACTTTTCTTCCTTCACTATTTTTCGCCATTGTCGCTCTTGACTTTATTTTTCCGCTTACCAGGCCAGATCTTGACTTTATTTTTCCGCCATGGGTACTATCACAGATATCAAATATCACACTACCCCAGGGATGTTTGAGGCTTTTCTTGGTAGGTTTCAAATTCCTCCTGAAGTTCACCTAGAGCTTCCTTCAGCTAACCATACTATGCACAAGCGCCCTAGGAAATAAGATTGGTTTATACACTAGGTTTTTTGACTACGCGAATTTCCGCCTTCCGCTGTCGGTTTTCCTTGTGGATATCATTAGGTATTATCATTGATCGTACAATAAATTGCACTACCAGGCTTCGATGATGATCAAAGGTATGAGGGGTGCATGTTCCAACTAAGATTGTCTTTCTCATGAGAATAAGAAATACGAAGACACTACGTTAAGTGATTACGCAGGGGTTGGACCCTGCGAACCACCTCCAGCGTGAGAGTAAGTATGAGTTATGGTTGTATAAGTGTGTGTAAGTAAAGAGATGAGTGTTGAATGAGCTTACCATAATCCTTTGCCCGTCCAACCTATTTATAGTGGAAGAAATAGGGTTAGGGGCACCTCTGCACAAATGTCGGAGAACATGGGGGCATCCCATGTTTGTGGGTAACCGCTAGGGCTTAGTGACCCACGTTCTCAAACTTGGCGGGGAAGCTAGGAAAGAGAGGGAGATCGTGGGTTTGACCAAGTTAGGAGGTTCTCCTATCCGTTGCTCCTTCGTCAACCATACCCCAAAGGGCTTAGGGCTTCGAATGGCGAATTCCCTGTAGGTAACCTTCGTATGTACGAATGGTTTGGCGCCCACAAATATTCTGGAGACCTGACTTGGGCCTTCGTACAGAAGGGCTTCGACACATGTCGAAGGGGTGTCCTTCGAGTTGTTCGGAGGGTACATCATTAAGCCCCCCAGTCGAAAGTGATGCATATGGGTGAAGAGGCATTGCTTTCGACTTCATCCTGCGAAGAAAATTATCCTCTCGCTGCAAAGCGTGTTGTGTACAAGATAAGTATGCGCCTAACCTGCGCATTTAATTCCACCTAAACTCTTTAGCTGCCCGCTACAGTAATCACAAATCCCCATTTACCAGTGACCAAAAAGACTTTGAAATTTAAAAAGCGTTTGAAATCCGGATAAGAGTTAACCCTAGGGACACGTGTGCGGTGTAAAAAACGGTGGAAAAAGAGTATTTAAAGGGAAATAGTTGGAACCCTAAAACATTTCACTTTCTCCGTCTTCTTTTTCACGCAGTAATCTTTGGTTGCACACCATCTCCGAAACAAAAGGTAAATACTCCTCCCTACTTTCTTGTAGTTTAAAATAGGTATGGATTCGAAGTTCATTATTAAGCAACAAAAATGTACCTTGACTGTGAAAGAATTACACGATCATTTGGCTGATTACCCAATCCCACAAGAGTTTAAGATCATGTTACCCAAGTCTAATCAGGGTATTTTTGATGCCCCAAAATGCTTCGTAGGGATATACACTCACTCTTTTAGCCATTCAAACCTTAGGATTCCAATTCACCCACTTATTTTAGAGCTAATACAATATTACAAAGTGCATATTTCTAGGTTCAACCCGTTTGGTTTAGCCAAACTGACCACATTCATAGTTATGTGCAAGGCATATGGCTATGAACCAACTCTTAAGGTTTTAAGGGGTTTCTTGAATCTGTATCCTGGGGGTAACTGGTTAACTTTGGCTAAAAGACTTAAAGGAGGTGTGCCCAATCTTTTTGCGAGGGTGTATACCAACATAAAAGATTGAAAGGGCAGTTTTTTCTATGTGCAAAACACTATTATCCCACCCAACTATTTAGAGTTGTTGAATAAGGAGTATGTTTTTCTACTTTTATTTAAGTAGGACCAATGTTGCACTGATATTTATTTTTTCTTGCTTCTTTTTTGCAGAAATGTCGTTTAGGAACTTCATGTACCAAGACCTTGATGAAGACTTGAGCTTCATGCTCGTTGAGAAAGCTGAAGAGTCCTACGGTGTTGGTTCACCTTCCACATCTGTCAACAACAATGATGCAAACACTCCTAAACCAGAGCCTGTTGCCTCAACACCCCCATAAAGCATTGTTGGAGGGTCCCTCCCAATTGGTTGAGAACGTGGCAGATTCGGACGATCCTGCAAAGGAGGATTTCCAAATCACAGGCTTGATGCAGGTTTTACTGACCAGGTCTTAATATTTATAGTGTCTCGCAATACCTATGGTCTACCCTAGTGCACTAACGGGCAGTGTACCCGGTCGTGTGTAGTGTAGTAAACGGTAAAGCCGAGGTCGTCCCAAGAGCTATGTGTGTTAGATTATTACTAAGTCTAGTGTCACAGAATAATAATGGTTTCGATAGGGATTTAATAAATTAAACTACTAATGCAGAAAAAAGTAAATAAAAGCAGATAAATGGTAAAGGGAAATCAATAGAGGAGAGTGGTGCTAACCTAGTTAATCCTCCTAGCTAGTTATGTCTACGTCTACTTACTTCCAATTACTTCAGGTAGGGTCAAATTCGAGAGGACAACATTTGGTCAATTCGCCCTAACCTATCAGCAAAGATGCCACCACAGGAGAAATCAGGTGCACCGTCATAAGTCCTGTTGTTCCTGGTCCCCTAAGCCAAGTCATTAAGTACCACTACATGCTAGATTCATAATAGTGAGTGCCCGGCGGTTAGGAACTTAGACACTACACCCCCCAATTCTTAAGTTCATCAAAACGATAGGTGATCAGTTGGTCAAATCGCACAAGTAGAAAGGGTCGTTAGTTGGTCATATCTTACCCTTCCCGTCTCAGTCCGCTCACCTAGGGTCAGTAGGTCATATCTCCCAGGCAATTGGCCTCTACCGCCATTAAAACTACCGAACCAAGGGTGGCTACCAATGAACTATGCATGCATACACTTAGAAATAATTGTACGGAAGTAAAGGTAAACGCAAACAAAACAATTAAGGAATCATAACTAGGCTAGCACCAAAAGGTGCTTAGCCGCTCATTTTAATCATGCAAATCAATTCAATATTCAAAGGTACGAAATACATGAATTGAAAGTAAAAGAAATATAAAACGCTAATGCTTATCGTAGTGGAGTGACTTCTCCCTTGGAAACAGCTCCGTATGCTCCTCTAGACCTGCCTTGAGATTTTTCCCACGTTCTCAGAGTTTTGTGTGTGGAATGGGATGATTAGAAATGCTGGAATTCGTGGGATATTTATAGGCCAGATCTGAGTTACGGCGTAACCAATATAGGAGTTACGCTGTAACCTTCTATTTCTTCGTAAAATGCACTAGATCTGCTGGTTACAGCGTAACCTTATTGGTGGTTACGCCGTAGTCTTCAATAAAATCGGTTACGTCGTAAGTGATGCAGTAGTTACGGCGTAAGTATCAGCGGCGTGGAACCTCTTTTGACCTAATGTAGTTACGTCGTAATCTTTGGAGGAGTTACGCCGTAACCTTCTTATAAGTTGGAATACTGAGTCACGCAATAGTTACGGTGTAATGTGAGAGATGAGTTACGCCATAACTTCTTCAAAATAGCATACTTTGATAAATCTTTAGATATGTTTCCAGTTCCGCGTCTCTTTAGCTCCAATGCTCGTAATTTACCTGAAAGTGGAAAACAATGGAAAACAAGCGTAAATCCATATAAATGATATAAATAACGAGCATTATCGGTGGAAATTGACACTTAATATTCAGGACTATTTGATGTTATCAAATATCCCCCCACTTGAACTCTACTTGCCCTCAAGTAGACCTTATTAGATAGATTCCTAAAAAGATATCTCGCATAACCTGGAAAATATGAGTTTACGAATCCCTTATGCTAGAATAAAACAAAGCCGAACACCTCACGAAAGGGGAACAAACACTCAAATCTCTCAGCTATTCTAAGTGTCAATTTCGGGGTGATCACTCAATCGCACAGTCATAGCATGTTTTCTATCATAAGCTTGGCGGTTACACAAATCTCCACCACTAGGGTTAAGGGCTAAACAATTCTCGAAGGCAATATGGGTAGACACGACAAAGATTAAGGGGTGACTCATCATTACTAACATGTCACGGCGAAGTGGACAAAATCAATGATACATGACCAAATCCATGGCCAAGACACCAAAGATTGCTCGCTGCATCACCTAGACACGCTTCATGACTAAAAGGGTAGGATAAGACATGGGATATATAATTGGTGTAAAATAAAAAACAAGCAGGTAGTCTAAATCTATAACCAAGTCATCACCACTTACCGTCCGCCCAAAGTTCAAGCTTAGAAGTCAAGAAACCGGATCATGAAATGCAAGGTAGATGTGTCATTAGAGGACGTCGTGATGGGCACACTACCTTTTTCTCCAATTGTTGGCATAACTACCAACTCCAATATTCAAATGTGACCGAGGTGGCCTCCTCGATACTAATCAATAAAGCTCATACTACAGTGCTTATAACATCGCACTTTACAATAGCATAATCATAACAACTATTTTTTTTAAAATCATAACTATAACATACATAATATCCCCCCACTTGAGATGAACAATGGGAATTCGGCTTCAATGATCTTCAGAAATGTTGTCGATGAAAGCGTGATTTCCGAACCTTTCCACTCGAACCTTGAACTTAGGCAAATGATGACTTCCCAATCACAAATAAAGACTACAGGGTAGGCTAAGGTGTATAGGTGTATCGAAACAATATATTGGGTGAACAAAATGAAAGGAATGGCTCAGAAGGGTGTATCTAGGGGTATCTTGCACTAAAGATGAGTGCAACAAAAGGGTTTCACATGGGGGTCAAAAAGTCGAGGTGACTAATCGATAGACTCACAATGGTAGGCTATTTGGGTGATAATCCTTTAATATTGCCTTCTAAAACTGAAAAGTTCAAATACATCAAGCTAACTCAACATACCTCATCTATGGTCTCGAAATGATGCAAAGGCCAAGTTCTAAAGTTTACAAGCTACCGGCACACTCATAATTTGGTGGATTTGGGGTAAAATATTGGAAACGGATAAGGCTAATCTCACCATATAATATCAAGGGTTGTATGTGCTCGGCTAAGGTCTAATCTAGTTAGGTTAAGAAAAACATGTCAAAATTTAAAAAATGGCATAATTTTTCAAAATAAACTAGAAAAATGAGGGCGAAATAAAGTTCAAGAGATAATTCTACTCCCGTCCCCCCACTTGAATTGTACAAAGTCCCTTTTGTACTAGGCATTAAATAAAGTTGAAGAGAAAGGTAGAATTAGAGCGAGAACTTCCCTGAAATTTGCTCCATAAAGAAGGAAGGTCCACGAACAAGAGACGTGCCTTCGTATAAGCGTCATGAACAAACTTCAATCCCTGAAATCACAATACCGACAAGCATAATTCTAAAAAGAAAAAAAATGAAAAATGAAAAACAAACCTAACTCACTTTCATAGGAATCACAGTTACATTTAGCGAATGCAACAAGCCTTTTAAACCACTTGGTGTCCCAAGTGGACGAGTGAAGTCTCGCGAGGGTTTACAGGGAACACACCCACAAAGTTCATTTAAAAACTAATACAAGGTTATTGTGTTTTGAAATGAAAGAATTAAAGCAGAGGAAAGTTACGTCGTAACTCTTTTGAGGGAGTTACGCCGTAACTGGCAAAACCTGGAATGAGCTGCAAAGCGAGTAGTTACGGCGTAACCACTGAGATGGTGTTACGCCGTAATTGGTAATGCGTCAAGAATTTTGCTGCTAAAATGTTGGTTATGGTGTAATCACCAAGATGAGTTACGTCGTAACTCTGTTCAGATCAGCAACTGCAGCAGCAATTAGTTCCTCGTTTCCTGCAAAAATAGTTAGAGAACACAAAACCCTACAGAAATGGAAATAAAACAAAAGAAAGGGATAATTTGGGTTGTCTCCCGAAAGAGCACTTTTCTTTATTTACGATTCTTTAAGTTAGACTCAGAGCCGCGGGGCTTCTATGGGGGCCTTTGGATCTGCCCCACTTCTTCAATATCTTTCATTAAGTTATGCCTCATCCAGGCGACATTCGAAGCAGTTCAGAGGTATTCATTGGTTTTGATTTTCTGGACTTTAGAAAATTTCTCTTCCGGTCCCAGGTGGTAGCGAGTGAATTCATATTTTTCGACAATAATTAGAGGTGGTCTCTTGTAGGAAATCCCCAGAAGTTTGCATCTCCTTTGTTCGTAAGCTTCGTCGTCGGGATCAGTAAACTCCTCATTTTCTTGCAACTCAAGGTAATCTAGGATCCCTTCAATATCATCATCATCAGAAGCTGTACCCTTTGAACCATTCTTCATCGAGCAGATTCTCCGCTAGAACGCGCTTGCATTCTTCTTTTTCATCTCTAACCAACTCTTTGTCATTTTCAATTGTTATTTCACTCGTGTTGTTGAGACTTTTGTTTTTTGAATTTTCTCGATCCATGTACTCCTTCCAAATATTTTCTTTGGTTAACGTGTCCACATGTCCATACTTAATCTTCACCCAACTATCGAATCCTAGGTTGTCCAGCCAAGGCAAACTCATTCTCTCCTCATCATTAGTTGAGGACCAAAAGAATTCATCTTTTCCTATTCTCCCAGAGCTGCTTCCCCCGTTACACATATCGTCATACAGGGTTGCATGACGCCCAGAAAATTTCCCCAGGAGATTTTACTCTTTCACACCAGTGACTGCTTAATTCCTTATTGTCAGTTTCACTTAAATGCTCATTCGTGCAGTATATGTCTTTATTAGCCTCTTCCTTTTTCTGAATATGCTCATCGTAATCAATTTTTAGCTTCTTAAGGAGATTCGGGTTAATCTTGGCATCCCCGAATTGTATTGCGTACCAGTCATCAAATGCCAAGTCACCAAACTTTATACAATGTCTTTCACGCTCATGAGGGCATGTCCACTCTTCCTCTCTTTCACTATCCCCGCCATTGCAATACTCACGGAAGGGGTTGCATGTAGGCCATGCTCGTTTGGACTCCTCGTCAGTTATGATGACAGGAGTACACCAGTGAGTGATAAGTGGCTCTTCTTCATCTTCAAGGGAGAGTTTCTCGAGTCTCTCATCATCAGTATATGCCGGCCACATAAATTTGTTATGGTTGATCCTATCCTTATTGCTTCCACCATCACAAACCTCATTTCTCGGGTCACAGGAAGCCCAAAGATCGTACCAATCTCCCTTAGCAACGGTATCATTTTGCACCGTGATATTTCTTCTTAGATTTGGGCAGAGGGCACAAGTTGATGTCATGGGACCATCCTTTCCCGATTCTTCTACTTCAAGGAATTTTTCTGCCCACGTATCCCAGTTACGCCGTAACTGAGTTTCTTGGTTACGACATAATTTGCTAGAGTCGTTATCCGCAGTGTTCTTCATAACCCCGTTATTGCTGTCAAAGACATAGTTACGTCGTAACTCATTAGGCGGGTTACGCCGTAACTCAGATCTATCGACGAAATCATCCCTTGAATCCGTTTCAATGGCCTGAACCTTCGAGTTATCATCAACAAAAATCACTTTGCATTCCATAGCTGGTTTAGATCCTTCAGTTTTATCGTTATTCCTCCTTACTTTTTCACTGAGCTTCTCCACCATGGATTCTAGGTTTTTCAGAGTTGTGTCGTGCTTGGAAAGGTTCCTGTCAGTATTTTCCTGGAATTCTTTCAACCACTCATCTTGCTCCTTTTGTCTTTGGGCTGAACTTTCCAGGAACTTATTAATTGTTTCTTCAAGACTGGGCTTTCTTTCTCCATAAGGCCCACGGTTGTAATTTCCATGATAACCATTACTATTTCGATTATCTCCGTAAAATGGTCGATTTTCTCCATACTTAGCTTCTTCAATATTCTCTTCGTCCACATTAGGACAATTCTTCGTAAGATGTCCTCCTCCACAGCTTTCACAACCTACTTGGATGGCATGAACAGTTTCTCTGACCTTCAAAGATATCTCGACTGAGACTTTCAATTTTACTAGCGATTGCTGCAATTCCGTCAAAACTTCCACCTTGGTTTCTTTTACTTCCTCAGTCGTGCCATTTTTGAGAGTGATCCGCCATTTTTTGAATGGCTTCAATTGCAAGAGTAGGAGTCATGTTCGGGATAGGTCCTTGATAGTCCAGCATTTGTCTTGTAGTTACGTTAATTCCTTTGTAGAAAATATTGACCTTCTGCTGGTTGTTCAGATCATTGGTAGGACATTTGTAAAGGAGATCGTTGTATCTATCCCAGGCTTGGTACAACGTTTTGTCGTTTTCTTGTTTGAAATTATGGATCTCCAAAAGCTGGTTAGAAATCTTCGATGGCGGGCAATATCTTTGAATAAAGTGTTTCTTTAGTAGCACCCAAGTATTAATTGCCCCGGCGGGCAATCTTTCGATCCATCTTCTGGCGGCTCTAGTAAGAGTCATTGGGAATACCCTTAGCATAACAGCATCATGAGACACGCCTGAAAAGTTGAAAAGGCTTGCAATGTATAGGACATTTTCAATGTGCTCATATGCGTCTTCATCCCTGTTTCCTAAATAAGGGTTAGCACGAAGCTCCCTCATGAATTGGTCTTTGATTTCAAAACGGACATCCGCTCCAATTGCCGGTCTTACGAGACCTGGCCCTTGTTCCGCTCTTGTCAACGCCAAGTATTCCTCAAGAGTGAGGTCATCGATGTTAACAACTTCCATGGTACCTGAAAACTTGGAATATGATCGTGAGAAAAGTTTAAAACGAAATTAAAGACTTAATATTAATCCTAAAATAACTCCCCGGCAGCGGCGCCAAAAACTTGATGCAGGTTTTACTGACCAAGTCTTAATATTTATAGTGTCTCGCAATACCTATGGTCTACCCTAGTGCACTAACGGGCAGTGTACCCGGTCGTGTGTAGTGTAGTAAACGGTAAAGCCGAGGTCGTCCCAAGAGCTATGTGTGTTAGATTATTACTAAGTCTAGTGTCACAGAATAATAATGGTTTCGATAGGGATTTAATAAATTAAACTACTAATGCAGAAAAAAGTAAATAAAAGCAGATAAATGGTAAAGGGAAATCAATAGAGGAGAGTGGTGCTAACCTAGTTAATCCTCCTAGCTAGTTATGTCTACGTCTACTTACTTCCAATTACTTCAGGTAGGGTCAAATTCGAGAGGACAACATTTGGTCAATTCGCCCTAACCTATCAGCAAAGATGCCACCACAGGAGAAATCAGGCGCACCGTCATAAGTCCTATTGTTCCTGGTCCCCTAAGCCAAGTCATTAAGTACCGCTACATGCTAGATTCATAATAGTGAGTGCCCGTCCATTAGGAACTTAGACATTACACCCCCCCAATTCTTAAGTTCATCCAAACGATAGGTGATCAGTTGGTCAAATCGCACAAGTAGAAAGGGTCGTCAGTTGGTCATATCTTACCCTTCCCGTCTCAGTCCGCTCACCTAGGGTTAGTTGGTCATATCTCCTAGGCAATTGGCCTCTACCACCATTCAAAACTACCGAACCAAGGGTGGCTACCAATGAACTATGCATGCATACACTTAGAAATAATTGTACGGAAGTAAAGGTAAACGCAAACAAAATAATTAAGGAATCATAACTAGGCTAGCACCAAAAGGTGCTTAGCCGCTCATATTAATCATGCAAATTAATTCAATATTCAAAGGTACGAAATACATGAATTGAAAGTAAAAAAATATAAAACGCTAATGATTATCGTAGTGGAGTGACTTCTCCCTTGGAAACAGCTCCGTATGCTCCTCTAGACCTGGCTTGAGCTTTTTCCCACGTTCTCAGAGTGTTGTGTGTGGAATGGGATGATTAGAAATGCTGGAACTCGTAGGGTATTTATAGGCCAGATCTGGGTTACGGCCTGTAACCTTCTATTTCTTCGTAAAATGCACTAGATCTGCTGGTTACGGCTTAACCTTATTAGTGGTTATGCCGTAGTCTTCAATAAACTCGGTTACGTCATAAGTGATGCAGTAGTTACGGCGTAAGTATCAGCGACGTGGAACCTCTTTTGACCTAATGTAGTTACGTCGTAACCTTTGGGAGGAGTTACGTCGTAACCTTCTGATAAGTTGGCATACTGAGTCACACAATAGTTACGGCGTAATGTGAGAGATGAGTTACGCCGTAACTTCTTCAAAATAGCATACTGTGATAAATCTTTAGATACGTTTCCAGTTCCGTGTCTCTTTAGCTCCAATGCTCGTAATTTACCTGAAAGTGGAAAACAATGGAAAACAAGCTTAAATCCATATAAATGATATAAATAACGAGCATTGTCAGGGAAAATTAACAATTAATATTCAGGACTATTTGATGTTATCATGGCTCCACTGGTATAGCTGATAGATTAAAGAGTAGGAAGGGAACAGCTGGCAAAGCTATCAAGTCTACAAACAAGAGGAAAAATCCCCTTCCAGCCTCCGGATCCAGGGCAGTGCGACAAAAGAATGTCGAAGGCAAGAAGTTTGTTATGTCTGCCTTTGAGTTGCCGGATGAGACTGTGCATGGTAAGCAATTTCTCATTTTTAAATATGTGAAGTAACAATTGTAGTGACTAACTCTGTCCTTATGCATTGCATTGGTCGTAAGCCTTCCAGATACGAAGGAGCTTCCCAACGCTTTGACCTGCCACCGAATTGTGGATCATGTTACCCAATCCCATTGGAAAGGCTTGCTAGACAATATGTCCGTCGAAGGGGTGTGCTATCTGCACGACAAGAGTGTTGCAAGGCAGGCAGTGTTGGACAATCATCTGAATGGTCGAACCAGGGAGTTGCTTCATGCTGTTATAAAGGCAAGACAAGAGAAGGATGTCATGCTGGAGAGGGAGAAGCACAAAGACCAGAAGTATGCCAAGCTGGAGGCTAAGTGTGATGAGATTGAGAGGGATGTCGAGAAGAACCCACCCGTCCAAGACCTTCGTGAGAAGATAGCCGAATTGACAACTGAATGTGGCAAGCTCAAGTTAGAGGAGGTCAAGGTTGTCAGCCTCACTGGTCAAAATTCTGTGCTAGAGGCAAAGTGTGCCGGTTTAGAAAGTGAGAGGGCTAGGCTTGGAGAGGTGGAAGTGAAATTGAGGGAGGAGGTTGATGGCTTGCAGATGAGGTATAAGATGCTATAAAAGGACCGTGCTGAGGTCGTGTCTAAGGTGGTGCCATACATAGCCATGGAGCTCTATCACAGTGACGAGTTGGGAGCTGCAATGTGGAAGGTCATCAAAGCAGCTATCTTCCATGGACGGTGCTTAGCTTTGGAGGAGGCTGCTAAAACAGGTAAACCCATAGACCTCTCCAAAATTGAGTGCTACCGTCCCTCGTCGAAGGCAGAATATGAAGATGCGGAAAATGCGTTTGCAACCGCAGAGTACCCTTCTTGGCTGAAGCTACCAAAGACCCCATGGCACCTCTGGAAGACCTCCTCTCAAAGAAGCCACGCAAGATCAAGCCTGCGACCCTTATCAAGAAGACGGTTTCCACCAAGCCTGCCTCAGTTCAACCATCTCCAACTCCAACTCCATCTCCTCAGAAGCCAGAGTAAAGGCTGCCATGTTGGCAGTAATTTGGTTCCAAGGGTGGCATGTACCCTTTTTAAGACAATTTGATGTTACTTTATGATGTGTGTGCGTTCCTTAAACAATTTAATATTTGTGATGTATGGCCTAGGCCAAAGACAATTTAAATGGGGCTTCGGCTCCATATGCAGGTACAAGGGCATTAGCCCTTATTTTGAATGACACGGTGTGGGGGAATATCCCTACACACTTAGCTATTTTTTGTCTTGTGAACTTCTCTTACGCCATTTTTCCAACGCTTAATTTTTACAACCTAAGGTTAAACAACCTCATTGTGTGTAAATTTCAACACCAAGAATATAATGACCAATTTTGATCATTGACAGAGGGTCGCGACCCACTCTATCTCAAATCCTTTAAGTAATATGACTTTGTTTGTACTTTCACAAGTGCCATAAACTACTAGGAGAGTTAATGTGAATGTTTTAATAGGCTTAAGTAAGGAGGCGTTTGTTACGCCGTATGCCTTTTTATTCGACATTGAAACTCATAAACGACTTGGCTGAACAAATCTTTGTGTTTAAGAAATGAAGCAAGAGATTTGTGGGAAATGTCTTATTCATCATTGAATTGGCAGAGAGGATTACATCATTCTTGAAATGAAAACTAAGACAACTACCAATAATGTTTGCTTTCCCATGAGAAGCTTTTAATTACAAGAATGAAAAAGTAAAAATACTTCTTAAACATAGAACTTTCGGAGGTTCGTACCATTCCATGTCCTGTCGATGGGTTCTCCGAGAAGAGTGGCCACTTTGTAGGCTCCGTTGCCGTAGGCCTCAGCTATCACGTAGGGTCCTTCCCACGTAGGTCCTAGCTTCCCCTGGTATTCTGCTTTGCTTGCACTGTTGAGGCGTAGCACGTATTCCTCAGGCTTGAAAGTGGAAGGCCTGACCCTTTTGTTGTAGTAGCCTTCGATCTTATGCTTGTGCATGGCTTCTTGGATGGAGGCTATCTTTCTCCTTTCTTCTAGTAGATCAAGGTTCTCCCTGATCTTTTCATCATTTTGGGAGGCATCATACGTTGCCACACGCTCCGTGTTTATACTTAGTTCTGAAGGGATAACCGCTTCTATTCCGTATGTTAGGCTGAAGGGGGTTTCACCATTGCTTGACTTGGGGTGCGTGCTATGAGCCTACAGTACTTGAGGGAGCTCGTCTACCCACCCGTGATGAGTTCGTCCCATCCTTTTCTCAATCCCTTTGACGATGTCTCTGTTTGTAACCTCCACTTGTCCGTTACCTTGTGGATGGTAGACGGATGTCCATGACTGATTTATGTTGAGATATTGACAGAAGTCATAGAAGACTCCTTCGGCAAACTGCTTACCATTGTCGGATATGATGATGTGGGACACTCCGAATCTACACACAATGTGCTCCCACACAAACTTCTCGATCTGTCTCCCCGTAACGGAGGCTAAGGGTTTAGCCTCTACCCAATTAGTAAAGTAATCGATTGCCACCAGCAAGAATTTGACCCCTCCAGGAGCCACATGCATAGGTCCTACAATATCAATTCCCCACTGGGAGAAGGGCCATGCGGATGTCACACTTGTCATGTCCTGCTTCGGCAGCTTGGGAAAATTTGATTGTATCTGGCAAGCTTCACCTTTGAGAATGATTTCTGCCGCGTCCCTATGCATCGAAGGCCAGTAATAGCCTAACTTCATTATCTTCGATACAACTGAACGGGGCCCTGCATGGAGGCCACAAGATCCTTCGTGGACTTCAGCGATGATGCTCGTAGCCTGCTTGGGTCCCACGCATCTTAACCAAGGTGATAGAAACGACCTTGTATATAGGGTTTCCCCTATTAGGTGGTATTTTGGGGACTTAACCCGTATTTTCCTTGCTAGTTTGGGATCTTCGGGGAGAAGACCACTTATCAAGTACTCCCTAATGGGAGTCATCCATGTCTCTCCTTCTTCATGAACCACGTCCGTGACTTCCTTGCGAATAATGGACCTTTCAGGTAGGACTTCGACTAGTACTTCTTTGGTAAGATGAGCGAAGGCCATAGAGGCTAGCTTGCTCAGTGCGTCTGCCTTCTTGTTCTGATTCCTATGAACATGCTGGATGGTGTAGGAATCGAAGCTATCCAACATCTCCTTTGTTTTTTCCAAGTACTGTTTGATAACGGGCTGCCTTGCTTCATAGGAGCCTGTCAATTGGTTAGCTACCAATTGATAATCTATGAAAATGGCAAGAGCTTTGACCTCCATATCTTTAGCTAATCAAAGGCCTGCTAATAGGGCTTCGTACTCCGCTTCATTGTTTGTGGCTTCAAACTCAAAACGAAGAGCATATGTATGCTCCTTCGTCGGGGCCGACCAAAGATTAGACCTGCTCCAGAACCATCGGAGCTTGATGCTCCGTCTGTATAAAGTTTCCAATCATCCTGCGCTTCGGTGAGTTTAGCTTTGGGCTCTTCCTTTTCTGTGTCCGGTTCGGAAAGTGTTTCTGCCAAGAAGTCTGCGAGAATTTGCCCTTTAACAGAGTTTCGACCCTTGAACTCTATTTCATGCTCCCCAAGTTCGATTGCCCATTTAGCCACCCTTCCAGACTTTTTAGGCTTCGACAAGATATGTTTGAGTGGCTTGTCGGTTAAGACTGCGACTGGATGGGCCTGGAAGTATCGTCGGAGCCTTCTTGCTGCGTAGATTAGAGCTAGTATTAACTTCTCCAATGTTGGGTAGTTGAACTCTGCCCCCTACAAGACCCTGCTGACAAAGTAAATGGAATTTGTCGCTTGTCCCTGTTCTGCCATAAGGACTGCGCTAATGCTCTCCATTGAGGATGCTAAGTACATGAACAACACCTCGCCTTTGATTGGGGCTGTAAGTGTTGGAAGGATTTCAATGAACTCCTTCATCTTCTGAAAAGCAGCTTCTGCATCCTGACTCCACTGAAAAGTCTTCTTGTCGACGCATCCTTTAAGTGTTTTGAAGAACGGTAGGGATCTGTCAGCCCCCTTCGACAAGAATCGACTTAGAGCGGCTAGCTTCCCATTCAAACTTTGCACATCTTTTAAACACTTAGGAGCTTGGAGATCCGTAATTGCCTTGACCTTGGAGGGGTTAGCCTTGATCCCTTTCTTAGTGATCAGATGCCCTAGAAATTGCCCCTCTTCGACACCGAAAGAGCATTTTTTAGGGTTCAGCTTCATGTTAATTGCCCGAAGCTGGTCAAAGGTTTCTTGCATATCCAGGAGTAGGTCCTCCTCCGTCTTGCTTTTAATAACCATGTCGCAACGTATGCTTTGAGATTTCTGCCTATCTGTTTGTTGAAGGCTTTATCTACGAGTCGTTGGTATGTCGCCCCTGCGTTCTTCAATCCGAAGGGCATCTTTCTGTAACAGTAGACACCTTTGCTTGTGTAGAAGGATGTCTTTTCCTCGTCCTCCTTTGCCATATGGATCTGATGATACCCTTTATAGGCATCTAGGAAGCACTTTAGTCGGAAGCCTGCCAAGGATTCTACCTTCTAGTCGATTTATGGTAGGGGGTAGCAATCCTTTGGGCATGCTTTGTTGATGTCAGTAAAGTCAACGCACATGCGCCACCCTCCGTCACTCTTTTTTACCATTACTGGGTTGGCCACCCAGGTTTGGTATTTGACTTCCCTTAGAATACCCGCTTGTGTCAGTTCATCAACTTCTTTACAGGCTGCATCATTTCTTTCGGGGGCTAGGCTCATTCTTTTCTGTTTTATGGGCTCAATATGTTTGTATTAATTGAGTTTATGCTCCGTGCCGAAGGGCTGTCCGTCTATCAGCAATGTTCTTGGTACTCCTGTCATGTCAGAATACTTCCAAGCAAAAATATCAAGGTTAGTTTGTAACAGTTCTGTTAGCTTCGCCTTGAAATTTGCCTGAAGTTGCTTTCCTATTACAACCGTCTATTCGGGGTAGCTAGGGTTAACTACGACCCGCTCCTCTGCATCTGTACAGCTTAGAATTGGTATCGGAGGCTCCTCCGATTCTTCCTTGACCCTCTTGACACCATATACTCCCTTATCCGCCCCATAATTAGAATGAACAGTTCCTACTCCGAAGGGGGTTTGGAACTTAATGGCAGCATGTATGGTGGAAACAATGATGCCCATCTTTTGAATAGCTGTTCTCTCTATTAGCAAATTATAAGGAGAATCTGACCTGACTATGACGAAGGTGAGCATTTCCGTGTGGGATAAGGGGCCTTCTCCTATAGTGATTTCCAATGGTACCTCTCCAAGAGGCCATAAGTGTTCGCCGGAGAACCCTACCAGAGGTGTTTTTGAGTCTACCCTTCGTGAGCGTATAGATGACTTAAGCTTTAGGAAGCAATGCTCATAGACGATCTCGCAGGAGCTTCCACAATCCATGAACGCTCGGTTTACTTCCCTGTTTGAGACCCGTACCCAGGATGGACGGGAATGTTATCTCTCTTACGCTTCCCAGCTCCCCATCTGCTTCTTTCAGTTTCAAGGTTGGATCATGCCTGTGCACCATTAGTAGCGGAGCTTCTGTAGGGGTATCCTCCTTTTTGTTTCCTTTCCATTCACCCAGTTGGGTGTCGGAAAACTTTCCTTTTCCCTTCTTGATGCCTTTAACCAGGTGTGCTAATTGTCCAGACTGTACCGCCTCTTCAATCTACTTCTTCAGCTCTCTGCAACTGTTTGCGTCGTGTCCATGGTCTTCGTGAAAGTGGCAATACTTCGACATGTCCCGGCTTTGCTTCGTCGGCGACATCCGAGGTGGTGGGTCGAAGGACTTCGCGGCTTTCTCGGTAGCCGAATCTCCCGGAGATTTGACCAAGTTTGCCAAGAGTCCATGATTTGAGCCTTTGTTGTAGGGAGTGAAGCGGTCTCTGTTCTTCTTCTTATTCTTGGATCCTTCCCAGGAGGACCCTCTGGAGAACTTGTCAGAGGTTTCTTTTTGCTCTATCGGAGCTCCGTTTGCTGCTACTTTTTTAGTCTCAATCCAAGTGTATGTCTTATCCATCAGTGCCTTGTAAGTGGTAGGAAGGTCGATGGACAGGAATTCCACCAAGCTTCGAGTCCAAAGGCCGTGTACGAAACCAGAGATTCTTTGTTCCTCGTGCAACCCCAGAATTTGCAAAGTTTCATCGGTGTACCTTGTAACGAAGGCCCATGTGCTTTTGCTGTCCCTTTGCTTGATGGTATGCATGGCTAGATGGGTCTTGGTGTACTTCTTTTGTTGGCTAAAGTGTGATCGGAACTTAGCCTTAAGATCATCTAGACTTACAATGCTCCCCAACTTTTTCCCATTCCACCATATTCTTGCGGAGTCTCGGAGCGTGTATGTAAACATGTGGCATGCTACGGGCATGACCCACTTCTGCATCTTGATAGCGCCTTTGAACAAGTGTAAGAAGTTATCAGGATCGCCCTTCCTATCGTAGGTGCCTATGTGAGTAGGCATCTTTACACCGTTAGGCAGAGGGTAGTCTTCGATCCACTTTATAAAAGGTGTGCAAGCTCTGGAGGCTTTGGCATAGTAAGGGTTATATGGAGGTGGATAAACAGGTGTAGGGTTATACGGGTTAGGAAATGGTTGTGTGAATGCAGGGTAGGCTGTAGAAGGTTGATACGAAGGGTTTCCACCCATCGGCTGTGTAGGAACGTGTCCATAGGGCATTTTCTGGTAACTCTAGTTGTGGAGAGAACCATTCGGAGGGTAGGTGTTATAGGTTTGAGCAGGTAGGTAGGGGTTCATTCCCGGAGGGGGTAACTGGTTCATCCCTGAGTATGGAGGAGGTCATCCGAGACGTATGATGGAGGTATCGGAGCCCCCATCCTGCTAGGAGAGGTTGTAGGTTTACCCCTCCGTTTCCTACTGGGTTGCTTCCTCCGTTGGAGTTCTCGCTCCTTCTTTCACCTTGTACTCTTTCCCTTCTTCCCGGATCTCCTCCGGGACCTTCTTCAAAACCCACAGTCCTTCCATTAGGCCTTCTTATGGAAGGAGAACCATTTCGTAGGGCCGAACACCCCCTGTTAATCGGTCGAGGCCTCTCATCTACCTCAATCTCTTCGTCATATTCCTCACTGGAATATTCCAGTTCCCTCCGCATTTCAGTGTTGCGAACTTGCCTCTTATGAGCCCTCAGTAAGGACTCTAAGGCTTAGCGGAAGTTGAGGCGTGCTGTACAGGAGTGGTTTCCAAACGAGATCGTGTAGTGAAGGCGGAGGCTGTTATGGGGCGAGATTATCGGTGTTAGTTGTGTTGAGAGGTACCAGGGTAGAGAAACCTGGTGGAGGTGTATCTTCCCTTCCTGGTTCCCTGCCAGAAAGGTAGCGTAATCGGTTAAGGTTTTAAGACTTGGTGATTACGGGACTAATAGCAGTGTGTCCCACAGATGGCGCCACTGATCGTACAATAAATTGCACTACCAGGCTTCAATGATGATCAAAGGTATGAGGGGTGTATGTTCCAGCCAAGATTGTCTTTCACCTAAGAATAAGAAATACGAAGACACTACGTTAAGTGATTACGTAGGGGTTGGACCGTGCGAACCACCTCCGGCGTGAGAGTAAGTATGAGTTATGGTTGTATAAGTGTGTGTAAGTAAAGAGATGAGTGTTGAATGAGCTTACCATAATCCTTTGCTCGTCCAACGTATTTATAGTGGAAGAGATAGGGTTAGGGGTACCTCTGCGCAAATTTCGGAGAACATGGGGGCGTCCCATGTTTGTGGGTAACTGCTAGGGCTTAGTGACCTACGTTCTCAAACTTGGAGGGGAAGCCAAGAAAGAGAGGTAGATCGTGGGTTTGACCAAGTCAGGAGGTTCTCCTATCCGTTTCTCCTTCGTCAACCATACCCTGAAGGGCTTAGGGCTTCGAATGGCTAATTCCCCGTAGGTAACCTTCGTATGTACGAATGGTTTGACGCCCACGAATATTCTGGAGACCTGACTTGGGCCTTTGTATAGAAGAGCTTTGACACATGTCGAAGGGGTGTCCTTCGAGCTGTTCGGAGGGTACATCATCAATCATATTAATATTACTCAGCTCTCAGTTATAGGTGCGGCTAAGGTTTCCCACTTTGACATTTTGTGTCATGCCCATGGTATTTCTCCAACTGTTAGTTTATTTCGCTATTTTTATGTGAATTCAAAGAACAAAAGGTGGATATCTTTTAGTAAGCGCGATGGTGCTCCTGTAGTTTATTCTAAACCCCTTGACTCTCTAAAGAGTTGGAATGATCATTTTTTCTAGGTTGATGATTTCGCCTGTCCTGCTATGTTTCCATGGAATCCTAATAAATATCTTCTTAAGGATCCTATGCCTCAGGCTGATGAGTATAATGTCGATGATTATGCAACTCTTGTTGCCTATCCTGCTCCATTTCGGAGGTTTCCAGAAGTGTTCCTTTGCTGGGTTGGCTTGAGTCGTTATTATCCTTTGAGTGAGGACATGTATCCTGAGTTTTTCAATGATGACGGAACGGGTGGATTTCTATCTTGTTTTTGTTTTTCTTAGTTTCTTTTCCTGTTTAGTTTTTAACTTGCTTCATCTTTTTGCAGTTATATATTGGCCTGATTATATTCAGTTTCTAGACCCTGTGAAGGTGAAAATGGTTGGGCGTAATCGTTGTGAGGGGGAACCAAGGATTTTGGATACCACTGTTAGGCGTAACGTTCCGCTCCTCCCCATTGCTCCTCCTCTTACTGATGGTGAGTTAGAGGCTGGTGTGAATGATCTTTTTGGGTCTGAATATGCTGGTGCTAATGCTGGGGGTGAACTGTCCTTGGAAGCTACTGCTGTAGATATTGAAGACACCGCTTCTGGTCCTTCGCTGAAGAGGAGGGAGAACCCTTTCTCACCGGCTGCTGGCACATCTTCCAATCCTGCAAAGAGGTTATGCAACACCTCTTCCCAAGGGCTTCCTATTGGTAATGCACCTGCCTCTGGTTTTCAAGGTTTGTTAGATGGTAGAGTTCTAGATGCTGAGATTGGCTTTACAGCTGCCCAGACGCTACCCTTTATTAAGTCCTCCATTTCAACGTCACCTGAGCGCGAGGTTGAGCTATATGCTGACTCTTCTGTCGGGCATATTTCATGTTTCATTGGTCCTGTTCAAAGGTTTGTTATTTCTTCAGATTCTTCTTCTGATTGTAGCACCTCTGCTGCCGAAGCTGAGGTTACTTCTTTTACCAGGTTTGATATTGTTCCAGAGATAGTTGCCACTACTATTGTTATTACGGTGTTTGTTCCCGCTTCGGTCCTGAGGAATACTTTTCCTTACCTCCCCTTTTTTGGGGGTTCATCCTCAAGTGGTGGCGTCGATCAGGATGCCGGGGGTTTTCTGGGTTACTCTACTGGTGAACATTTAACTGAAGATATTAGTGCTGCTATTGACCTGGACCCTTTGCAACTACAGGAACGTTATCTTCCGAGCTGGAGAGTGCTTAATACATCTCTCTTGGATAGCCCTTCAGATTGTTGTGAGGTTGTTGACGGAGTCGCTCCTCCTAAGCTCTTTGCTTCCCTTCGTGAAATGGATTATGACCGGTTGCTTTCAGAGTTCAATGTCTTGTCAGCTCACCAGTTGTGCTTTGGCTCAGAGGTTCGAATGCGTGCGGAGCAGCATCTCCGGGAGAAGAAGAGGTTGTCTGACAAGTGTCATCAATAGGCTGGTTTATTAGAAGATAAGTGTAGGATAATTGATACATACACCACATCTTTTAATGCATGCACCACAATTTGTGCATTACAGTTTGTACCGTACAATACTGTAATGCACAAATTATGGTGCGTGCATCAAAATTGTTGACGGAGGCTGAAGCTTCAGAATCAATCCGCCTCCGTAGCCGTGTGTCCCTTCTTGAAGCCGCTGGGAAAGAAAATGACATCCTGCTTGCTAAGGTTAAAGAACTTAAGTCTTGCATTGCTAGTAAAGACAGTGAGCTTGTGCAGTTGCGATGTACGTCTTCTTCCTTGGAATCTCAAAATGATGATCTTGCTAGACAGGTTTGTATCTCGATATCTATCTTTTCTTGCTTTACTTGTTCACCAAAAATATTTCTTTTTAGGTGTTTGGAGGGTAAATGCTCTAGTCTTCATTCTCAGATACTCTTGAAAGAGCTGTTCATTAAGGTTGCTCTTTATCTGGAAAAGAAACTCCATCTTTGTTCGTTTGCTGCCATGTCGGTCCGTAGGTGGCTTTTATCTGAGGGCTTCAAGCTTGCAATTGCCAAGTGTTGGGATTCACCCGATTACTTGGGGACTTTGAGCGTGGCTTTTAGCTGTGCCATTGAGAAGGGAATACAGGATCGGCTTGTTGCCGGCCATCGTCATGGCCAGAAAGGCACGGAACTTTCAGTTGTAGAGGCCTATAATTCTTTTGCCGAGGCCGATTACAAGGATGCCCTTCAGAAGCTTCGCGATGTTCAATTTCCCTTATTGTCCTCTTTGGAAACCCTTAAGGATGCGGGGATCGAAGATATTATGGGTTTGCTTTACCCTGAGGCCTCTATCGCTGGTGTTTCTCGTATTGTTGATTCTCGATTTTGTTTGGAGCGGCTGACCGTTCCTATTCACCATCCAGGGAATCCTGCCCTGGTAGATGAGTCTTCCTTGTCAGTTTTTGTGAAAGCTTTCTTTAAAAGAGCTAGGAAGATAAAGGAAGGTGTCCTTCATGATTGGTCAGCTCTTGGTGATATGTGGGATTCCTTGATTGATCCTTTATCCATGAAGACTTTTACGGATATGGCTTGCACATCGGGTTCCGTCCAAGCTTCTACTATAGCTACCGTTTCTTTGTCTGTTCCTTCTTGCTCTGCTCCCTTTCCGTGTCTGATTATGAGATGTCAAGTGTGCTTGAGCAAGGTGATAATGTTGATGATATGAGTATAGGTGCTTTTGAGCAATCTAGGGCGGGGCCTGTCTTGGAGTCAAATCCTTCTGACCAAGCTTAGTTTGATCTTGATCGTGTTTTGCACTAACATTTTTTGTTTTACCGGTTTTATGGCCATACATGTACGTCATTTTTATCTTTATACTTTGTGTGTGTATGTACATTTTATTTTTGTAACTTTTTAGTTGCTGCTATCCTAATCTTTACACTGGTGTGCTTATTATAATAGTCTTAATTGAATATTTGTGGGTTATTCTCCCGAAACTGGACTTGCAACATCTCTTATGTATCTTGAGTGAATTTTGAGGTTACTCAACCTATTGTTATTCGGAATAACATTTCATGGGTCGTGCCCAAATGTATGCGCGTCTTATTTACATGTATCATAACTTATTTAAAGTAAAAAAGGAATGAATAGAAAGTTTTAAAGTAAAAGTAGGTGAAGGTAGCTAATCTTTACCTTTTTCATTCATAATTACAGAAACAGTACATTATAAAAGGATAAATTAAAATATCAACCCCCTCATGCGGAATCCGCGGGGGGCGGGTTGCTTACATTTGATGGATATAACATCTCTTAAGGTTGCAGACGTTCCATGTCCATGGAATTGGGTTTCCTGCACGGTCCTTCAGCTTGTACGCGCCTTTTCCTAATGCTTCCATGACTTCGTAAGTTCCTTCCCACTTAGGTCCTAATTTTCCTCCCTCTTCCGCTTGGCTTGCGTCGTTGCTACGGTATACCAAGTCTCCTGACTTGAAGCTTGTGTTGCAGACTCTAGAGTTGTAATATTTTTCCATTTTTGCTTTGCTTTTCGCCTCGCATATTTCTGCTTGCTCCCTTCTCTCTTCCAGAAGGTCTAAATTTATTTCCAGGGCCTCATCGTTTTCTTCTACATCTACCTCCGCTGTCCTCCACGTGGGCATTCCTATTTCGGCAGGGATGACAACTTCCGTTCCATATGTCAAAGAGAATGAAGTGTCTCTGTTGCTTGATTTGATCATTGTACGATGTCCCATAAGACATGCGATAGTTCCTCCATCCAGTTCTTGCTCCTTTCTTCCAATCGAGCTTTTATTCCTTCCCCTAGACTCCTGTTCGCTCTTTAAACCAGTCCTTTGGCTCGTGGATGCTTAACGGAAGCGAAGTGTTATTGTATATTCAATTTTTCGCACCAATATTTGAATGGGTTATCTCATAATTTTTTTTCGTTGTCAGATATTATTTCTTCGGGAGTCCAAACTTGCATACTATGTTTTCCCATACAAAAATTTTGATTTGATTTCCCATAATAGGGGCAACTGGCTTCACTTCTATCCACTTTTTAAAGTAGTCTATTGCTACTATGAGGAATTTGACTTTTCCGGGGCCCTCTAGGAAGGGTCCAACGATGTCGATTCCCCATTTGTATAATGGCCACGGGGAAGTGATTGGAGTTAAGTTTTCTTGTGGATTCCTTGGGATGGGCTTGTGCACTTGGCAGTCTTTGCATGCTAGTATCAGCTTCCGTGCATCCTTGTGCATGGTGGGCCAATAGTATCTAGCTTACAAGGCTCTGGCCACTACAGACCTTGTCCCAGCATGCATACTGCAGGATCCTTCATGGATTTCTCTTAGTACATAATTTTCCTGGAGGGGTCCCACGCAACGTTACTATGGTCCGAGAAAAGACTTCTTGTAAAGTATTCCATTGATCACGGCGAATCGTTGTGACTTTATTTTAACTGCCCTTGCCTTCTTTGGTTCTGCCGAGAGTATCTCCTCTTTCAGGTATTCATATATCGGGGTCATCCAGGTGAGCCCCTCTTCTTCCACTATTGCGAGCACTGCTATTTCCTCAATCGATTTTTGATTGAGTTCTTCAACTAGCACTTGTTTTTTCAGGTGTCCGAAGCTGGTAGATGCCATCTTGCTTAGAGCATCTGCCTTCTTGTTTTCGCTTCGAGGGACTTGCTTAATAGAGAACATCCGGAAATTGCTTAAGAGTGCTCTTACCTTCTCCAGGTATTGAATCATCCCTGATTTCTTAGCTATGTACGTTCCATTGACTTAATTAGCCACAAGTATCGAATCCACATTTGCTTGTAGGTTTTTTAGTCCCATTTGTTATGCTATTATTAGCCCAGCTATTAGAGCTTCGTATTCAGCTTCGTTGTTTGTTGCTCCGAAGCAAACCTTATTTCGTAAGTGAACTTCGTCCCTTCCGGGTCTGTTAGTATTAGCCCTGCTCCACAGCCATCTATGCAGGATGAACCATCTGTGAATAGGGTCCAAGGTTGTGCGAGTTTTTCCTCAGCTTCCATTGAGTCATCCTCCTCATCGTCCTTTGGACGTTTCAATATGAAGTCCGCTAAGATTTGTCCTTTGACTGATATTCTTGGTCTAAATTGTATGTCATATTCTCCCAATTCAATACTCCATTTTTGCAATCTCCCTGCTACTTCCGGTTTTGATAGTATTTGTTTTATCGGTTGGTCCGTAATGACTACAAATGTATGTGCTTGGAAATATCTTTTCATTCGTTTTGTAGCATGCACCAAGGATAATACTAAATTTTCCATGGGTGTGTAGTTGACTTCTGGCCCACGTAGGGCGCGACTTACAAAATATATCGGTGTTTGCTTACCTTCCCTTTCCGTCATTAAGACTGCACTGACTGATTCTTTAGCTGCCGCAAGGTATATGATAAGCTCTTCTTTTTCCCTTTGTGCTGTTAGTGTTGGAAGATCCACTATTAGCTTTTTCATTTGTTTAAAGGCTTCTTCCGCTTTCGATGTCCATTGAAAATCGGTATTGTTTATACACTTTTTAAGTGTTTTAAAGAAAGGCAATGATCTTTCAGCGGATTTAGCTAGGAGCCTATTTAAACTTGCCAATTTTCAGTTTAATTTTTTGACATCTTTAAAGCATTTTGGGGATGAGAGGTTTAGTACAGCTTCCGCTTTATCCAGGCATACTTTAATCCCTTTAGTGTTCACGGTGTATCCGAGGAACATACCCTCTTTCATTCCGAAGGTGCATTTCTTGGGATTTAACTTCATGTTGATTTCCCTTAAAGTTTTGAAGGTTTCCTCCATATCCCTCAATATCTCGTCTTCTGAGCGGATTTTGATTACGAGATCATCAACATATACTTCTAGATTCTTGCCTATTTGTTTGTGGAAAGCTGTGTCTACTAGTCGCTGGTATGTTGCTCTCGAATTCTTCAAACCGAAAGGAATTTTGGTGTAACAAAATATTCCTTGGCTCGTGACGAATGCTATTTTTTCCTCATCTTCCCTTTCCATTTGAATCTGATGATAGCCCTTGTATGCATCCAGGAAACATTTGAAAGGGTATCCGTAGAGTGACTCTACCTTCAAGTCTATTTCTGGCAATGGGTATCCATATTTAGGACACACTTTGTTTAAGACTTTCAAATCCACACACATTCTCCAAATTCCGACATGTTTTGTTACCATTATAGGGTTAGCCAGCCAACTGTGGTAGTGCACCTCTTTCATAATTTCTGCGCTCACGAGCTCTTCTACTTCCTCTTGGATCTCCTTATTTCTTTTTGGTTCCTGGCCTCTTTTCTTCTATCTAACAGGGGTGTATCCCTCGCGTATATTTAAATTATGTTATACTATATGTCTTGGAACACCCGTCATATCTGCCAGGCACCAGGAAAATATATCCAAGTTTTGTTTTAGTAGGTCGCACAACTTTTTCGGCCTTCCATTCATAAGGTGGACCCAATAGTTATGGTTTGCTTTGGGTGCTCTGGGTGGATTGCTACTTTAATTCGTTCTTCCACTGGTTGGATTTTAGCTGGAGCTTGTGGTGTTGGTTCAGAAACCATTGTGCATTCGAGCGAGACGATTCGGCTGCTTCGTAGTATGAACACTCCTCCTTCTACTGGAATTTTTACCATTCCATGCGCTATTGAAGGTACTGCCTGTAATTTCCATACCCCTAGTCTTCCTAAGATCCCATTATATGGTGATTGGAACCTTACGACTACGAAGTTCATCCATGCAGATGCTGAGTGCTCCTCATCACCGACTTTGGTTAGCAATGATATTTGTCCTATCGGCCATATCACTTCTCTGCTGAATTCAGTAAGGGGTGTTGCAGCCAGTATCATTTGTTTTCTAATTTCAGGCCGGAGCCTTTCGAAACAATGTTCATACAAAATTTATGAAGCGGAGCCTCCGTCGATGTACATACGGTGTATGAAGTGTCCTCTGATTTCTGCTTCAATTATCATCGGCCCTTCATTTCCTTCTTTCGTGGTTAGTGGCAAGAATGAGATGTTGGGGTTGGGGGAAAATTTTGTGTAATTCTTTGTCGGGTTACTCGCTGCTGGGTTTGTACCATTAGGATTGCAATAGGTTTGTCCTTTCCGGATGTCTCCCCCTTCTTAGGTGCCTTGGGCTGGTCCTTTCCGCTGTTCTGCTTCAGCTCTTTTATTACATTTGACAACTTCCCATTCTTGAGTAACTCTTCTATTTGTCTTTTCAGGTGCATGCACTCGTCTGTGTTATGTCCTACTTCACCATGGAACTCACAGAACTTGTTGGCGTTTCTTTTTTCAACCGGTGTGATCATTGGAGGTGGAGTTTTGAATTTTTCTTTTTCTAGTGCCAATATTTCTTTCGGTGTTTTGGAGAGGAGAGTGAACCTATCTTGTTTATTTCTGTTCTTAGTTGGTTTCTAAACCCCCTTTCTCGAAACCTTGTTTTTGCCCGAGCTCGTGTGGTTTCCATAGCACCCGCGGGAGCGACTTCTTCCTTTCCTGGTTTCATGCGGCCACCTCTCCTCGGAGGAAAGACGCGGTTACCCTCATCATTTCATCCACTGATTTGGGGATTTTGTCATGCAAGCGCTTGATTAATTCGGGGTTGGTGATCCCGTGCATAAAACTTGAGATTCTCATGACTTCCGGAGCCCCTTTTACGTCTCTGCTTTCTACCTTGAATCTTCTTACGAAGTCTTTCATGGTTTCTCCTTCTTTTTGCTTGATATGGTGGAGCTCCACAGTGTCCTTGATACACTTCTTTTGTTGAAGGAAATTAGCCAGGAAGACCTCTTTCAGCTCATCATAGCTGTCCACGGATTCTGGCGGAAGGTCATCAAACCAAACCCTAGCGGATCCAGAGTAAGTGTAGATGTTGGGAAATTCATGATTACAGTTAGTGCTCTTAGTCTTGGAAGTTTGTACTGATATTTATAATCCAAGAGTATTAACTAGTTAATACTTATAGTGTTAGATTTAGTAGTGATAGACTATAGTTAGTACTGTTCTAAGTATAGTATGCCGTGTATGTTTTGTAATAGCATATCTTCTATTCTAATAGAAGATATGATACATTTAATGCATAGTTATCTCTGTAAAGGACTCCTTGATGTATAAAAGGAGATCCTCGATAGGTCAGAATAGATCTCACATCCACATTAGCATTTACCTTAAGCCTAGCCATTCTAAATAAGCTTCAAGGTGTAACCCTGATACTTTGAGAGTATCCGTATTATTGATTAATAATATTGAAGCATTGGTTGTTACATTCTGTGTTCATTTGCTTACTTTAATCTTCTAAGTATAATCAAGTAGATTCCGCATACTTGTGTGTATTCATACAAAGTTTCTCTTTCTTGTTTTGGAACTATCCAAGGCAACTACTTAATACAAGCTAAGTGTTCTAGATCTAAGGTTTGGTACTCCACAAGTAGTATCAGAGCTTGTGTCCTGAAAGCTTTGTTTTAGAAGATCCTGTGTCACAGAGAAGAGGAAATAGACTTTGATTCAAGCAAATCCAGTGCTGTTTCCAGAGTTCCTAAGTTGCAGTCAAATGAATATGATCTTTGGAGGATGCGCATAGAACAATACTTCTTGGTACTGGAGTATAAGCTATGGAACATTGTGCTAAATGGAGACTCCTACAAATCCAGTATTTCTAAAGAAGTCAATGGCAAAAATGTCATTAAAGACAAAGGTGAACCTGTCATTGCTGAATAAATTACTCAAAGAGGCAATGATCTCAAGGCCAGAAGTCTTCTACTTATGGCATTACCAGATGATTAACAACTCAACTTTGGCAAGCACAAAGATGCTCAGTCCTTGTTCAAAGCCATCGAGGCTAGATTTGGTGGGAACACTGCCACCAAGAAAACTCTTTTGAAGCAAGAATTCGAGAACTTCATTGCTGGTGTTATTGAGTCTATTGAATCAGTCTACAATAGCCTTCAAAAGCTTGCTAGTCAATTGGCAGTGTTGGGTGTTGATATCTCTCAAGAAGATGTCAATCTGAAGTTTGTTAGAAGTCTTCCATCACCAAAGTGGGACACACATGTCATTGTATGGAAGCATAAGGCAAAATTTGAAACTATGGAGTTTGATGATTTTTTCAATAACTTTAAAGTCATTGAACAAGACATGAAGAGATCTGCAGCTGCATCTTCCAGTTCTGGGGTCACAAAACCTAGCTTTTATGGCTCAGTCAGTCACTATTAATGGGAAAGACAATTTTAATGTTAGTACTCCAAATATTAATGTTAATACTTATGGCTCAACTAACACTACAACAGGCATCAATGACACTACCATTTATGCCTTTATCTCTGAGCAGTCAAAAGGCTCACAGGTCACTCATGATGACCTGAAACAGATCCATGAAGATGACCTTAAAGAAATGGACATCAAGTGGAATATTGCTTTGATAAGTATGAGGTCAAAAAGGTTCATGAAGAGAACTGGGAGGCGGATAAAGATTAATGATGAGGAACCAAAACCTTAACACCTCGATTAACTCTTTTAGCTAATTGTAATGATATGGCAAGCGTAATTACCCATATTAGCCATAAGTTCTACAAAATCACAATAAGCTAATCAAATTTTGAACAACAAGCATAACTAAATATTCTACTCATTACCCCAACGAAAGCCCTTAAAAAAATTTCAAACCTAAACGTGAAATCAATAAAATTGAACTTAATAATTTTGATTCAAACTATAGAAACTTTCTAATCATGTGCGGGTGGAGTTCACAATTAGATATTTAAATACATAGTGTGATATTTCATTGTAAATCAAACTTACAATGCATGGGAAACGTTACATATGTAATCATGTACAAAAGTAAACTGCTTGAAGCCGTTAATTAAGATCTTTATATGTATTTTTTGTAGCGATCCATCTTAAAATCACAACACAACCATATACAAGGGAACTAAAATGGAGCCATTTATTCACATTTGCATGTTTACGATCATAAACTCATCACAAATTTGAGTTCGTCCAGCCAAGAATCTCTAAAGTAGTGTTTTGTAATAAGTCACAGAAGCACAAAACCAAACCTTATAAGTACTCTAATAACCAAGTTTCTACAACAAACTATAATGTGGTTACCATCCTTCCTAAATCAATACTCCAACAGTTTAGGAATGTGGAAAACTTATGTTTTTTTGTTGGTTGTTGTGATATCACTTGCCACCTTAGCTCAATTTTCGCCCCTTAGTTGTTTAGCTCCTTTGTTATTCGTAGTGGGAGAAAGTATGGTAAAAAAGGGAGTTGAAGATTGACGTTGGTTTATTAACGACAAGGAAATAAATTATAGGAAAACCAAGGTTCATATAGTGAATGTGGTTCTTGCTGATCGGGCGCGGAAGGAGCTTCATGTTGGCGATGTGGTAAAAGTAAAAAAGTAAAGTACTTTCTGATTGAACTTATGTTATTGTCTTCAAGCCATGAAGACGCCATATGTTATGTGCAGACGATGAATCTAGATGGTGAAGCCAATCTCAATATCAAACATTGCATGGAAGGCACACTGTGTTTTGACGATGTAGTTAAGTTTGATAAGTTTAATAGGACCATAAGATGTGAAGATTAAAACCCGAATATATATAGCTTTGTTTCAAATCTAGAGCTAGCAGATGAGGGCGAGGATTCTAAATATCCCATGTCAGCTTCTCAAATTCTTCTTGGCGACTTGAGACTTCGAAACACTCAGTTTATATATGAGGTGGTAATCTTTACCAGCCGAGACACGAAAGTGGCTCAAAATTCAATGATATCCTAGGCTAAACGCAACAGAATTGACTGTAGAACGGATAAATTGATTTATGTCAGTTCTTTATAATGATTTTTATATGCGTAATCACCTCAAAAAGTTCTACCATATACACAAATCTAGAACAACCACCTACAGAATCATGGTACCTTCACATAATGATATTTAGAGATGGGTCTTTCGATCCAGATAAACTATTTTTGTCTTGGTCTCTTTAGTTCTGAAGGGCATTCGTGTTGTATGGTTATGCGATCTCGGTATCTCTATATGTGTCCATTAAAGTAGTCAAGTTCATAGAAGCATTAATGATAAATAATGACAGCACCTTTTGATGAAATTTTCGGGAACTCAGGCGCGGACTGGAGTTTAAATTTTAACAAAAAGCTTGGTCAGATGGAGATGGTTCTAACTGACAAAACAGGGACCATAACTTGCAGCCAGATGAAGTTTAGAAAAACCTTGATAGATTGAATCTCTTAAGGCGATAATGTAGATGTGGAGATTGTTGGTGCTGCTTCTCAAAGAATTGATTTTGGTAATTCTACCGCGGGTTAGTACATAGAGATGGTGTAGATTTCTTCTCATCCAATTAGTGAATAAAAGAAGAGTGCAACGAATCTTGGTAAGACTTTTATAAGACATTTTAATTTTAAAGATGCGAGATTCATGAACATCACATGAATTCATGGATCATATGTCTTGGACATCATGATGTTCCTATGGCTGATGGCTTTATGTCATACTGGCATCCCAATCACCGATGAATAATCAGGAAGCAATAAACTTACATACCAGGCAAAGTCACTAGAAGAAGTGACTTTCTTGATAGCAGCGAAAGAGTTTCGGTTTTAGTTCTGTAGAAGAACCTAATCCTAGTTAAAGATTGTTCTTAAACTATCTATTAGTTATTATTATCGTTTAGTAAGTTAGTATCAATCTTCAATATTTTAGTATACAATTTAATATCCATTTAAGGTATAAGAGAAATCAAGAGGTCTCAGAGCTCTTGTCATATATGGGTGGTGTTCAAAATTAGATATCCAAACTTTCGAATTGTTGTTGTATATATATCCAAGTATCCAGAATTTGAGTATTTTAATATCCATAACTTTGATGAACTTAGATTCGAATTATATATGAAGATACGGATATCCGAATTTTCTAATTTATATCAAATCAAAAATTCGGATATCCGAATACAAATATTTTTATAACATGAAATTTCCATTTTGACTAGTAATTATATTTGTCTATTATATCACATTTATTAGAGATGGGTCTTTTGATCCATAATGATATTTAGAGATGGAATATCACCTACAGAATCACGGTACCTTTACATAATGATATTTAGAGATGGGTCTTTCGATCCATATAGACTATTTTTGTCTTGGTCTCTTTAGTTCTTAAGGGCAATCGTGTTGTATGGTTATTTGATCATGTGTCTCTATATGTGTCCATTGAAGTAGTCAAGTTCATATAAAAATTGATGAAAAATAATGAACAACACCTTTTTGACGAAATGTCTGGGAAATCAGTTGAGGGCTGGACTTCAAATTTGAAAGAAGAGCTTCATATGGTGAAGATGGTTTTAACTGAAAAAGAAGTGACCTTAACTTGCAACCAGATGGAGTTTAAAAAATGCTCGATGGCTTCAATATCTTATGGCGATAACATGGATGCGGATATTGTTGGTGTTGCCTCTTAAAAAATGGATTTGTGTTACGATTCTACCTCGGGTTAGAACATAGAGATGGTGCTGATTTCTTTTCATCTAATTACCTAATTAAAAAAGAGTGCATCGAATCTTCGCGAGACTTGTATAAGAGGGTTCATTTTTTAAAATGCCAGATTCACGAACAATACATGGCTTTATGAATCAGATGTCTGGGACATCATGATATTCATCAGGCTGATGGCTTTATGTCATACTGATATCCCAATGACCGACGAATAATCAGGTAGCAATAAACTCACATACGAGGCAAAGTCACCATAAGAAATGACTTTCTTGATAGTAGCGCAAGAGTTTAGGTTTTAGATGTTATAAGAACCTAGTCCTAGTCAACGATTGTTCTTAAACCACCAATTAGTTATTATTATTGCTTAGTAAGTTAGTATTAATCTTCAATAGTTTGGTATACAGTAAATTTAATATCCATTTAAGGTATAAAATAAATCAAGAGGTCTCAGAGCTCTATGTCATGTATGGATTGTGTTCAAAATTAGGTATCCAAATTTTCGAAATTGTTGTATATATCCAAGTGTCCAGAATTTGAGTATTTGAATATCCAGAATTTTGGAGAACTTAAATAAGAATTATATCCGAAGATACGGATATCCAAATTTTCTTATTTATATCAAATCAAAATTTCGAATATCCGAATACAAATATCTTTTATGACTTGAAACGTCCATTTCGAATAGTAATCATATTTGTCTATAATATCACATCCATTAAATTGCATTATAATTTCTAGAAATTATAACCCAATCATAAATCTAATATAACCAATAAGCCAAAGTATGTGAAACTCATGTTTTCAGATTTGCTAAATATAAGTTGAGTTATTTAAAAACAAAACAAATACAGAGTGTGATATTTGAGTGTTAATCAAATTTCCAATGCATGGGAAAACAATTACATACATATTCATGTACAAAAGTAAATTACTTGAATCAATTAATTAAGTTCTTTATATGTAATTTTTGTAGTGATCCATCTTAAAATAACAACACAACCATCTATAAGAGAACTGAAATGGAGCCATTTATACACATTTGAATGTTTACGATCATTAAAGCATCACCAATCTGAGTTCGTCCTACCAAGTTTCTCTAGTAAGTGTTTTGGAGCTAGGAGATGAGGGCGAGGATTCTAAATATCCCATATCAGCTTCTCAAATTCTTCTTTGCGACTCGAAGCTTCGAAACACTTAGTTTATATATGGGGTGGTAATCTTTACTTGGCGAGACACAAAGTAGCTCGCAATTCAATGACATCCTAGGCTAAAAAAACATGATTGACAGAAGAACGTATAAAGTGATTTATGTCTGGTTCCTTATAATGCTTTTGATATGCTTTATCACCTCAACAAGTTGTGCAATATATACAAGTCAAGAACAACCACCTACAGAATAACGGTACCTTCACATAATGATACTTTGGGATGGATCTTTCGATCCAGATAGACTATTTGTGATCTCGGTATCTCTATATGTGTGCTTTGACGTTGTCAAGGTCATACAATCATTGATGATAAATAATGACCAACACCTTTTTGACGAAATGTCCAGGAACTTAGTTGAGGCCCAAACTTCAAATTTTAACGAAAAGCTTGGTTAGAAGGAGATGGTTTTAACTGACAAAACAAGGACCGTAACTTGCAACCAGATGGAGTATAGAAAATGCTCGATAGATGGAATCTCTTACGGCGATAACGTGGATGGGGAGATTGTTGGTGCTGCCTCTCAAAGAATGAATTTTGGTTACAATTCTACCACAAGTTAGTACATAGAGATGGTGTATGTTTCTTCTCATCTAATTACTGAATGAACAAAGAGTACAACGAATCTTGGTGAGACTTGTATAAGAAAGTTCAAGTTAAAAGATGTCAGATTCATGAACAATATATGGCTTCATGGATCATGATGCTCCTTAGGCTGATGAATTTATGTCATACTGACATCCCCATCACTAATGAATAATCAGGAAGCAAGAACTCACATATGAGGCAAAGTCACTAGAAGAAGTGACTTTCTTGATAGCAGGGAAAGAGTTTGGGTTTCAGTTCTGTAGAAGAACCTAGTCCTAGTTAACGATTGTTCTTAAACCACCAATTAGTTTTTATAATCACTTAGTAATTTAGCACAGTCTTTAATATTTTAGTATACAATAACTTTAATATTCGTTTAATGTATAAGAGAAATCAAGAGGTCTTAGAGCTCTTGTCATATACGGGTGGAGTTCAGAATTAGATATCTAAACTTTCGAATTGTCCAAATAACTATATTTTTGCATAAAATAAATTTCAGCTCTAATTTTCTCACATGCACCCCTTCTGTGTGTCTGAGTTTCTGTATAAACAACCAAACAAATGAAATGATGTTTTTTGGAATTGATACTGGAAAATAGGAGTACAACATTCCGTAAGAAAAATAGTGGGAAGTGCTTTTTAAATCCTCTCGGCCAACAGCTCGGCTCGGCTCGACGTATGAACAATGCTGGCTTGAGCCATAGCTCCACAATACACCCGAGTTATCCGCCTCCAGCCTGCAGCCACCCTCCTAGTCGGCGGCTTCACAACAGTAACAGCTCTAAGAGGCCAAGGTAGGGTAACATGTTAACACAGAAAAAGTGTCGCCACATCAGCGCCATATCATTTCAACACAAAAACATTTAACCGTAAAAAATTACCCGTTATCATAACACTAAATAACACCACATTTGGGACCCACCTTTTTTTATTTATTTAAACAAACTACATATTAAATAAAAAAACAAATTACATTTTTATTTAAACAAATAAATAAAAAATAAAAATGTTATTTACTTGTACAAGAAAAAAGGACTAAACTGCAAAACCACAAGAACTAAAATTGTAAAAACCATTTCATATCATCTTCAAGAATACACCACTTATGCGTTTCGTCCCACACTGAAAACACACACACAAATGTTGAAAACACACACTCAGGCATACACAATCAAAAACACATTTAAATCACACAAAAAATAATAATAATAAAAAAAATAATAATAAAATAAAAACTCATTTCTGCATTTCGTTCCAAAATGCCACAAAGAACATAAATCACACGGCGTTGGCCACGTCGGCATACCGGTATAATAACGCTGGAACAACGCAAGCCATCTCAGTCTAACGCCATGTTCCACGTTATTATACCTAGAGCTCTAAAGCTCCACTTCAATAAATGTTATATAATATAATGCGTGAAAAAAGTTCAAAACAATATACATTTCATATTCCATTACTACTTATTGGACTGGTCATCCATCATAAAATGTGATAAGAGATGGTGAGAAAAATGAGAAATGGAACTCATCGGATCTAAACGAACTATAAAATATGACCCAAAATATTAGTAATTCTCATTTTACATTTGTCATATCACCTTTCCCTTTATATATTTTATCTTAAAAACAACGATAAGTATTGTAGATCTGCATGCGTAATCTTTGAAAGTGTAATGATATTGAGCTTCGATTTTCTTACTTTTCCCATTTTGCTTTACGTACATGCATGTGTAGGTAATCAACTAATCATAGCATGAAAAGCATTAGATATTAGCACGTTAAAGAAATTAAAGATTAAGGAAACGCCTTTATGGATAGTTTTAATTATTAGATGATCTAGTCTATTGTGAAGATTAGATACATGTTTAGCAAGTCGACATCAACCAATTTTAATTTCCAGAAGATTTGATATCATATCACAAAATAAAAGTAAGATCATATAAACGATCTTTCTTTATTGGAAAGAAAGAGACATCGACGATTTGCCACAAACTGCTTATTGAAATAAAAATTTTCTTTTTTTGGGCTAGTAATTGCTAAGTAAACATGTGATGTTGTATTATTAATCTTAATAATAATTTTGTAGCATCAATCATTTTCTTTTTTGAAAGGAAAAAAACTTTCTCAACCTACCTATAGCTACACCCGGCCACTACTCTCACACATAATATTTCGAATGTGACTTGAACCACGACTTGTTAGTTGATATGATACTACTATGTAAAAAAAACTTGTGGTATCAATCATTTTAGTTGATTGATATTTACTTGGGATCGAAGGGATTTTAATTAGGTAAATAGGCCAAACACATTGATAATAACAGGGAAGGAATAAATCATACACGAACACACAAGATTTTAACATGGTCGATCTAATCATGAGCATTGAGCAGGTAACATCCACAGGTAAGAAGGTTATTGTTGTATGAAAACTGTTACATGGACTTGCTGGGTATCAGCGCGTTGCGACGGCGGTTACCCTATAAATAAATATATTTTCAAAAAATATTATACGAAAAATTGTTATAGTATAATATTGAAATATAACAACAAAAAGTATTATAATACAAACATGTATTAATATGATGCTCGTGCATTGCGACGACAAAATCAAGAGGTTTAAGAGCATGACCACATGATAACTGATAATTTTATTAACAATGGTTGAATATTTTATAACAAGGTTATAAATAGTGCGAGACGTGGCCAATGACGGAGCTAGAAAAATTTTCGTGGGAGAGCTGAAACAATTTTTTTTAATGAAATACATTAAATGGGAGGGCCGAAATAAATTTTTTTTTCTGAAAATACACATGAAATCGCAAAAAAAATACACTAACGGGCTTAGGCCCAGGGGGCCGGGACCCTTCCCGGTCCCTTAATAGCTCCGCCCATGGACGTGGCGTGACGACATGATCAAGCCTCACTTTTTAGCGGACAAGGCGAAGGCGACAAAAAATATGAAAATATTTATATATTTATATCATATTTCATATATATCGAGTTTACAAAAAACATTGTACATATGAATAAGGTTAAAAACTATCATTACATGTAATATTCATCATTCTTTAAATAATAATAATAATAATAATAATAATAATAATAATAATAATAATAATAATAATAATAATAATCTATGTTGAATCAAAAAACCTCGTCACGTAGGTGCATTTTTTCTCGCATCATCTCACGTCACGCCTATAGTCTATTTCATAACGTGGAGGTTACGTCTCACGCTTTAGCGCCTCCATGGCTCGCCTTTTAGAACCATGCTTTATAACATCGAAAATATCATGCAATTATAGTAAAAGAATTCAAATATAAGATATCATGTATCATACACGATAACAAATTATTAAAAATTTATAAAAATTGCAAATATCGTTTATCATTCAATTAATTGTATTAAAATATGTTTGTATTTAGAAACATGAATTAAAAGGGTAGTTATGGTTTTAGACTTTTTTTTTTTTTTTTTTTTTGTCAAAAACATGATTTAAAAATGTTTTAAAATATTGTAACTAATGATACATGTTCTAACTAAACAATTCCATAATACGTAAGTGTGTTAGCTGATAAATTTAACACCTTTTATTTAGCAAGTCTCAAATGTTGTATAATATGATATATACAATATTTAGGAATGTATCTAACTTGTCATTTTTTTTTTAATTCTGTATAACTTCTTTTTTTATGCTATTATATACCCGGAACTTTTGTTTTCGACTTTTGTGTGTATTTTGTTCATGTAAAATGATCATTTTACTTTTCACTGTTAATAGAGTGATTACAAAATATAAAACTAAAATGGTCAATTTATATGAGGAAATACACACATATGTCCAAATCCAAAAGTTTGGAGGTGAAAAAAAAGGACTTACACAAATTTAGAAAAAACGATGAGTTAAATACATTTTTATATGATTATCCTTAATTATTAACACAATCAAGTTATAATAAATAAATTAACATTAAATAAGAAAAAAAATATATATTTCTCTACTACTTTATAATGCATTTGGGACTATTCTATTATTAGCAAAGCTTAAAATTCAGACTCTTAAACTTGCTTGTTATGAAAATGTTGTTTTTTCATAGTCATCAATATCATTATAACATTGTAACAGCCCATTTAATCTTCATTGTAACAGCATTCAATAATTATTAAAAACGTGTAACCGCTAAAAATCATTACTATCAATCATGATTATTAATAATATGTAACCGCATCCACCATATAAATTCACACAAACCATTTCATATCTCCCACACACAAAAGTAGTCTCTCAATATACCTTCACTTTCACTCCTCAACTGTTACGGGTACTTTTTTTTTCCAGAGATTCTTTATATGTTTGTTAGAAAAACATTTAACTCAACAACATTTGCTCCCCGGAAAATATATTCGCAGGGTACCCGCCGCCGCATTGCGCGGATACCCTGCTAGTATAGAATGAGGTATAAGAATAAGATAGACTCTAATTAATGTTAATTAAAAGAAAGCAGTAAAAGATCGAGTCAATTCCCACTTCTATTTTTGTGCTCTGTCTCACTTTAAGATTTTTTTTTATATATATATATAGCAACTACATTTTGAACACCTTATAGCTCGTTGCTGAGCTCTCTTATAATAATAATACATTAGCATATACGTACATATATTAAAAAGGTGTCCAAATTTGGAAAAAAAATCATATTGACAAAACAATTTTTTCAACAATCGTGTTCATTGTATATTGAATGATGACGATGTTGCAAAAATGAAGCTTTATCGATCTAAATATTTATCTCTCTAACTCTCACCAGTTTGATATATCTTGTATCAAATTCGTATATTGGACTAGGACTCTAAACAAAATACGTTGTTATAACTAAAATAAGTTCATATATATATATATATATATATATATATATATATATGTAAACAGGTACCTATTGGACGGGGTCCTAAGCAGATAATTTCTATTAACTATACATGTCGTGTTGCTCTATGCATGTTAGCCCAACGCTTACTTCGCCTACTTAATTATCCTTTCAAAATCCATCCTCTTGCCTTCTTCCCATTTTTTGGGTCATGTCCACAGTTTCATACTTCACGATATATTTCACGTTACATTCAAACTAGCTCAAATGATGCTAGGAAGTGTGGAGCGCATGCTAGTGCCTAGTATAAATTCATTGGATTTTGACCACCACGAATAGCCATAATTACATTCCTAACATCAACGTACATTAATTTACTTTTAACTGGTTGCTTTCAGAAGCATTTACTTATTTTTATTTCAAAATAAGCAAGTAAATAGATAAAGAATATAAGAAGGTGTTTGTTTTATACTCTATCCGTCCCAAATTTACTATCTTTGTTTGTAAATAAGTATCTATTTCCAAATTACAACTAATGAAAACATTTTAGAGAAGAGCACTAAAGTTGATACTTATTTATCAAATTAGGTGATTGTATTTCCATATATACTACTTTTGAAAATTAAACCAATTTAGAAAAGCTAATATCTTACTCAAAACCTTAATGCTATCATATTCTCACCTTCACCTTCGCTTTATTTGTGTGACCGTTTCCTGAAAGGAATTCATTTTGGTCAATGATATGAAACGAATGATTGAAAGCGTCGTAATGATGTTTCTAATTATTACAAGCATGTTCAATAGTTTATCTATAAAAAAACCTCCACTTTTCCTTGAGGAATCTTGAAAATGAAACCTTGATCATCTAATCATAAGCCCATGGTTTTTATAATGAACAACTTTTTCAGATACATGTATATCTGTGATTTGGGCTATTCTTAGATTTAGTTACTCTGTCATTAATTGATTTTTATTCTTTTATTTTTTTTGAACGGCATATTTCAAACTAGTAAGGAGATAGAAAAGAAAAATTACACAAGGGAAAATGAATTACATGTTAATGACATATTACAGCAGCAAAAAAAAAAAAAAAAAAAAAAAAAAAAAAAAAAAAAAAAATCAAATACGGCAATCCACTGTTTTTGTGTCACTTGATTTAAACCGTCTCCACCTTTAATTTGGTTACAAATTTTATGTGTTGCAGAAACACGTGAAATTACTGACCATTTTGGTAACTTTAGTCGCTCATTCTAAATATTACTGACACAGTTTTTATGTCACTAATGACAAGATGATACTTCTTTCACAACCAGGGTATACTAAATAATCTGAAAGAGCGGTAAAAACTGTAAATTTATGTTAGAAAATGTAGATAATCCTCATAATAGCGTAATATACAATCAAAGATTAGTTTAATCTGCATTAACACATTGGGTATTCTTTTGCTGAGTAGCTTAGTCTTTTTACACAAAAATTCAAAATGAATTTTAGATGTGTGCACTTCAACCCAAAGTTTAGCATTCCGTCAAGCTGAGACAAAAGTTCTAAATCAATCATGGAAAGTTTAATAGTGATTTGCTGATTTTTTTGGGCTAACCATGTACACAATGAAGAATCAAGAAAGCCAACTAGCAAGATACATACACAAGGATAATTCAATTGGTTATGCTTTTGTAGATAGTTAGGTCATAGATAAATGTAATTATCAGGTATTCAGGTGTGATTATATATATCTTTCATTATATTTGACGAATGTCGTGATGGCTCTTACAAAGAATGAATGGTGCTTGTTCTTAGGCATGTCAACAAGAAATTAAAGGTGGTGGTCTTTCCTTTCATTCTTGGTAACAAATGGCACTTGTTTGCTGCAAATGATCATAATTAAGTCGTAAATGAGAATCTTTGGTAGCTGAAGTATCTTCATTTTTTTTAAAGGGTTATCCCGATAAATGTATTACTCCAAACAAGGCGTTTGAGTACAAAGGATGTGAGTGAAATCTCACATCTCAGCTAATTACATAGGCGGTAAAATGCTAAAATAACAAAACACTTCTAAAAAAAAAAAAAAAAAAAAAAAACCTACTAGCATACATTTGACTCAACAACCAAATATAAACTAACGTCTAGATTTATGACGAAACTTTATATAAAATGCATCACAAAATGTCAATTGAGCTTCAGAAACCTCCTCACGCTCTTCATCATTATAAGGATCGTCATAATAGGGATCGTCACCGTAACTCTCCTTCCAACACTTATATGCTCTTCCTCACACTTCCGCTTCCACCTCCTCCCTTAAAAGAACTAGCAACCGTAGGTTTTTTAGATGCTAAAAAACTAACTGTTACATTAGCATCTTCAATTACCTCACAGGCACTTTCATCTCCAGCCAATTTAGCTTCCTTATTGCGACCTATATTCAAATCAACCCCATTACTATGAGAACTACCTATACCACTAGGATCATCACCTACGTCATTTCTAGCCATATTAAGAGCATCAAACGGATTCAGTGTCACAATATTTGCCCCGCTGGAACTAGCCACTCCTGAGATCTTAGTCCTACCAACATTGGTAGTATCTGACTTCTTCGACACAGCTTTGTAAACTTGTTTCTTTGGTTTAGTGGGGCTGAATTTGGGCCCTTTACCAACTTCAATGCAACAAAATTCCTTTCTAAAAGGAGCTTGAAAACCATCATTATTCTTGACTTTTTGCTTCTTTAAATCAACAATTACACATTTAGGACATAGGTTGTCATCATGGCCAAACACCATACCTCGGTGGTTTCCACTCATACTCCACACGAATAGTATGCACTTCCCTGTTACCCTCCCAACGCGGAACATCAATGACCATCTTGTCCTTAAGATCCCGATAAGCTTAATGTCAATCAAGGCATGTGCATAATCAATATGACCCACCATTTACTTACATTGGAGCTTCTGTTGTTCCACTCAATGGATTTCAGTCTGCATACACATATGTAACACCCCCAAATCTCGGTACAGCGGAAGACTTAATCAAGTTTTCGGGGCGTTACTATTGGATTGGTATCGCACACAAGTATAGCAAAAAGATAGTCATTTAACATTCAAAACCAATCCCAAATTTAAGTATTCAAAACATTTAATCCAAAAGTATAAATATTAGGCCCAAAACATGATTTAATAAAATAGGTCCCCAAATTTTATCAAAGTCAGAAATGATCCTTGAACCCCGCCTTCTTGCCAAGCTTCCACCGATCACGTATTCCAAACATCTTTCAAATACCTGAGAAATCATGCTAAAAGGTCAGCTTACGCTGGTGAGTTCATAGGTTTACGTTCAACAAAATCATAGTGGACCTGTAAGAGTTGATTTGCTATGCAAGACGTAAGATAGATAAATACTGTTTGCACACCGATCCTACCCGGATCACCAACCATAATCATATCCCGCCTCCAGGGATTACTCGGGCCTCGCGACTCTAGTCCAAAGATCGTTGTCGCAACCTTCGATTGCCAACCCGGACTAGGTCGATGTAGAAGTCTATTCTTAGCTAGGCACGGTTAAACCTAGACTAAGGCAACAACTACCGCACATCTATCTAAACAGTCAAGCATATAAGCAAATCCAAATAGTTTTAACGGTCCAAAACAGTAGCATGATTCTCACCCCAATATAGTTAAAAACGTAGATAAAAGTGGGGCTATGAAACTTACCTCAAGCAATCAACGTACGAATAAACACTAGCAGAAGATAACAAAAATCACAAAGACAACAACTATCGACTCGGCACAACCTATTAATGTAGACCAAACTTAATATATATATCTATCGAAATCAACGCTATCTACCCCAATGTATTCCATTTCGTTATTTCCAAAAATGTCTCGTTTCATCATTTAATCCTAGTGTTTGGTATTCCTCATGTGGGTGTATCGACTCAATATGATGCTATGAATGCACTCAAACAACCAATATATAACTCAATGCAACACAATGAGACCTCTAAACGATAAGCTCCATAGTCCAATAAGTTTCGGAATAAATAGTAGACCTTATCGAATTCGTCAACTCGATAAACTCATTTATTTACTCGTGTCGCTTATTATCCCATAAGTCAATCGTATCCTAAAGAGTCATAAGGATAATTCACCCATTAATAAGGTTACCCAACGTACCTAGCGGGCTCTTATTAGATTCGTCAACCTAATAAGTCCGCTACTCATGTGGATCAACATTATTAATGCTAGGTTATCCGTAACCCATGCACACAACGTAAGCAAATAAATACTTAAACTAAATATTAAATGCCCATAATTGGCATCCTTCGATAAACGTGTACTCGAAACATTAATTACTTATTTATTATAAAACATTTCCAATTTAGTCGTTAGTTTCCATTAAAAAATAGTAAATAACAAGATAAAACTTGTTATCGATATTTTTGGTACAAAAGCCCATTTAATATTTATATTTCATAGTCTATTAGCATTTTCACACACACACACACACACACACACACACACACACATATATATATATATATATATTGTCAAATTCCAATATTAATCTCATATCGTTGTTCGTTTCGAGTCCACAAGCACGAGTCATGACTTCTCGGCTTTTAATCAATCAATAGTCCAAATTATACTAAAGTCCATGTTACGGCTTTGTCGAAGTCAACTATTGACTAAAAAGTCAAAGTAATACCGACGTAGCTCAAAGTTGACAATATATATATCAAGTTCAATTTAAAAGTCATAATAGCGCAATTCAATCCCAAACCAACTCAAAATAATCTCGCCAACCAATCAATCAACCAAATATACCCGAAACCAATGTTATGACCCTAATGGTCATGACACGGCCACGGTTAAGACCACTTGAACCAAACAAGCTCTAGAAGCTTTTCGGCTCCACGCGTCTCATCCAAACCTCAACTACATCAACCAACACGCTACCAAAATGACCCGACCCGGACCCGTGGCCCAAGTGGGTCACGTATACCAACTAAGGCTCACATACGTGGCCTTGGTGGCTCGTACACCACTCCAAATCCAACCAAACATCACCCAAATCAATTCCACAACATCCAAATACAATCATTCAAGCTCCAATCATTAACCAAACACAAAACCCATCATCTATTCTAACCAAAAATATGAAACTAGACCTAAAATGCATAAACCCATCAAATTGATACACCACATGCTTACCAAACACTATCTACTTGTTTATTTAGATGTTAATTAGACTTAATTCCACGTTTAAACCAAAAGCCCCAAATTTCTACATAGGGTCGAAACCCTAATTTGCCATACGTGGCTAATCATAGCTTAAACAAGCTTTACCCATGTTCTATTTACCTTATTCAAGCACGAATTGAAATATTTGATGAAAACCCTAAAAGTACGAATCTTAATCTTAAGATTTGAAGGTGTTAATGAAGGCTTTTGTGGGAGTATTTTATATGGATAGAAAGAGGGAAAGAAGATCTACAAGATAGTGGTGGAGGTGAGATACCACTTTCCGTAACTTGGCCGGAATTTGGCCGAAATATGGGCGGCCAAGGTGGTGGTGGTGGTGGCTAGGGTTTGTTCTTGAGGAGAGAGAAAGATTAGAGAGAGAAAGTGTGTTTGTGTGTGTTTTTAATGAGAGAAAGTGTAGTAAAAATGAGGGTGAATGAGGGTATTTATATTTTGGAAGGAGGGACTAAATAATAAAAGAGAGGGAGGGGAGGGGGTGGTCGGCCTAGGAAAAAGAGAGGGGCCGTGGTTGCCATTTTTCGTAAAACGTCTCGTTTACCCATTCCCGAGCTCATATATTGTCCCCCGAGTGTCCCACGACGTTCATTCGACTTTCTAACATCGTTATTTATGTTTTTCCACGAGTTTTGACTATTTATTTATCAATTTCCGAGTTACGGTCTAAAAGTTACAATATTTCTCGTTTTAGGCTTTTCTAGTGCCGAATCGAATAGTGCCTACCAAATAGAGTTAAAACTCATACGATAACTCATTTAATAGTGAAATAAACAGTAAAAACCAATAGACGATATAAAATTAAGTCATGGTTTTTAAAAATAGTGATAAAGGCAAAGCTCGGTTTAGTTTAACGTAATGCGGTTACCTAAAATACACTCCCTAAATTGCAAGTTGTCACAGCCTCCCAGCCTCAGAAGAAACTCGTCCCGGGTTTCACTCCGAGTTGCTTGGTGTCATAAAAAGTTTAGGATACTTCCTACGGAAAACGTCCTCACATTCCCAAGTGAACTCCGGTCCATGTCAGGAGTTCCAACGAACTTTGACAATCGGAATTCGGCTATTCTTCAGCCGTTTAATCTCACGATCCATAATCTCAATCGGTTCCTCAATGAAATTCAATTTCTCATCAATACGAATATCTCTTAAGTGCACAACTATGTTTTCCTCCGAAAGACATTTCTTAAGGTTACTAACATGAAAGACATTATGTACACTGCTCAATTCCGATGGTAGCTCCAGGCGGTATGCTACCGGTCCGATTCTTTCCAGGATTGGAAAGGGACCAATATATCGGGGATTGAGTTTTCCACGCTTTCCAAAACGAATCACTCCTTTCCAAGGAGAAACTTTCAACATAACACGATCTCCAACCTGAAATTCTAAAGGTTTACATCTCTTATCGGCATAACTCTTTTGTCTATCACGAGCGGTTTGCAACCGGTTACGAATCTGAACTATTTTCTAGGACAAGTACGGGACCTGTAAGTTGACTCTCGCCAACTTTAGTCCAACAAACAGGAGAACGACATTTTCGGCCATACAGTGCCTCAAATGGAGCGGCCTTAATCCTATAGTGATAACTATTGTTATAGGAGAATTCGGCCGATGGGAGATGTCTCTCCCAGCCTTTGCCGAAATCAATAACACAGGCTCTAAGCATGTCCTCTAAAGTTTGAATGGTTCTCTCGCTCTGACCATCGGCGAGGGTGGTAAGCAGTACTAATATCCAAGTTTGTTCCTAACGCTATCTGTAATGATCTCCAAAAGTGGGATGTAAAACGGCTATCCCTATCGGAAATAATAGATATCGGTACTCCATGACGCGATACTACCTCCTTAAGATACAATCGAGCAAGCTTATCGAGACTATCGGTTTCGCTAATGGCTAAGAAGTGGCGAATTAGTTAAACGATCAACTATTACCGGATAGCGTCATTGCCGCTAGTCGTTCTCGATAATTTAGTGATAAAGTCCATGGTTATTCGCTCCCATTTCCATTCTGGGAGTTCTGGTTGAACTAAGAGTCCGAGGGTTTTGATGTTCGGCCTTTACCTTAGAACAAGTCGGCACCAACCGACATCTTGAGCTATATCGGCTTTCATATTGGGCCACCAATACAGTTTCTTAAGATCCTGATACATCTTATCGGCCCGGGATGAATAGAGTATTTTGATTTATGCGACTCATGCATAATCAACTCACGGATTTCGCCATGAAATGGTATCCACTCGTCTCGAAGCATAAAGTTCTGTCGGAACGCTTTAAGAAGCCGTTTTCACTTTCTACCATTCCATGAAGATTCTCATAAGGATGGTTCTATTCCGTCAATGCCTCTGCTTGGGCGGCTAAAATTTGAGACGGTAAGGCGAAACAATGGTCATTCCTAAGGATCGAACGAGTAGGGGTGGAATGTCCTCCTTACGACTAAGTGCGTCAGCCACAACATTAGCCTTACTAGGATGATAACGAATCTCACAGTCATAATCACTAAGCAATTTTAACCAACGACGTTGTCTCATATTCAGTTCCTTCTGATCTAAGATATGCTTCAAGCTCTTATGGTCGGTAAATACTACACACTTAGTTCCATACAGATAATGTATCCAAATCCTAAGAGCAAACACTACAGCACCTAACTCAAGGTCATGGGTGGTGTAGTTTTTCTCATGCTTCTTAAGTTGTCGGGATGCATAAGCAATCACCTTCTCACGTTGCATCAAAATAGCACCTAAGCCTTTATGCGAAGCATCGCGATATCTGACAAAATCTTCGCTTCCTTGAGTAAAGCTAGGATGGGCACTACACAACTTCTCCTTCCGAAGTTGGAATGCTTCTTCTTCCTTTTCTCCCCATTCATACTTAACATCCTTATGTGTTAGTTTGGTCAGCGACTTAGCTATCTTGGAAAATCCCTCAATGAATATCCTATAATAGCCTGCTAAACCTAGAAACTGTCGGATTCCTGATGGGTTCTTAGGAGCTGCCCATTCCTTAATGGCCTTAATCTTAGCTGGGTCAACATGAACACCTCGACTATCTATCACATGACCTAAGAATTGCACGGACGGGATCCAAAATTCACACTTAGAGAATTTGGCATACAACTTCTCAATGTTGCAAAAATCGTGAATCGCTAGTCGGGCGGTCGACCACCCTGCAGCGAGTAATCGGTCAAGTCGGGATTAATCGGTGATTAATCGGATTGGTATTTCCTGCAATTTTTTGGTATTTCTGGAGACCAAACTAAAAATCTTAACCGATTCCAAGCCTGCTATGTTTTCAAACCTCCATAAAATGCTCAAATTCTGATTATGATGCCCATTATGCGTTATAGATGAAATATATGATCCCCAAATTAAGTAAAATACCTAAATTATTTTTTTTTAAATGACTGATTTGCCCGATTCGGACGATTTTTGACCGATTCGGCCGATTTTTGACCGATTAATTGGCCGATTCGGCCGATTTTTTGACTACTTAGTGTCGATTTTTTTCCTAGGCCGATTTTTTTACCGATTTTCGAAAATCGACAAGGTACTCGGCCGATTAACGATTAATCGGCGATTAATCGGCCGAGTTGACTGATTTTTGCAACATTGCAACTTCTCCTCTCTTAACAATCCTAAAATGAGCCTCAAATGCTCTTCGTGCTCTTCACTACTCTTGGAGTATATCAAGATGTCGTCTATGAATACTATCACAAACTTATCCAGGTATGGATTACACACTCGGTTCATGAGATCCATGAAAACCGTTGGCACGTTGGTCAAACCAAACGATATCACTTGGAATTCATAGTGCCCATAACGAGTCCTAAACGCCGTCTTAGGGATATCCTCCTCTCGAACTCTAAGCTGGTGATAACCAGATCGTAAGTCGATCTTAGAAAAGACACTAGCTCCTTGGAGTTGGTCGAATAGGTCATCTATTCTAGGTAACGGATTTCGGTTTTCACCTGTCAACTTATTCAATTCCTATAATCAATACACATCCGAACGATCCATCCTTATTCTTCACAAACAACAACGGTGCTCCCACGGTGGCGAACTTGGTCGAATGAATCCCTACTCGACAATTCGCTGTTTAGACGGTTCCTCCAATTCTCTTGGAGCAAGTCAATAGGGTGCGGGCTCACGGGTGCCGCCGGTATCAACTCTATTTGGAATTCCACTTTTCGGACGGTGGAATCCCTGGCGGATCATCGGGAAACACATCCGGAAATTCTTTAACGACGGGTACATCATTAAGGTGTCTTTCACTCTTCTCCTCACTTTTCTTTTGAAATTGAGCCAAGAAAAGACAACCTCCTCTATCGATGTATACGGGCCTTAATACAAGAGATGATGCTCAACGGGAAGGACTTCCACGATCTCTCGGATCTCCTTGTATGCTCGAACTTTTCGCCATACGGTAAGCGCACAATCTACTCATCACAGATGATGTGTGCACCGTTCTTAGACAACCAATCCATTCCGATAATGACGTCAAAACTTCCTAAGGTAACCGGCAATAAGTCTATACTAAACGGGCGGTCTAGGAAACTTAAGGTACAACCTCGGACTACGGTGTCTGATGCGCTCCAGAACAGTCAAGCTAAATCACTCAAGCCGGCCACTTGTGAATGGCCGACCGTAACAAGCTTAAAACGGCTCAGGAACGAATTCAATGAAGATCTGGGGAGTATAGTGTTTCCCCGGGTCGTTATGTCCCAGCGAGCTGTGCAATGGATTATCAAACGTATAATGATCGAGAGATTTGAACGGGAAAGGAGAATAGATTATAACTACAGGAAAAGCCAACAGATTACAACAGCTTAAATGCAAATTAAAGGAAATTAAAAAGATAAAAAAATATTAAATAAACGCTATCACTATTTTTAAAATTGATGAACGTTTAAAACTTAAAACTTAAAACTTACGTTTAAATAAAATTACGTAAACGTACAAAATAAAAAGTGAGATTTAAGAAATAAAAGTCCTAAAAATATGAAAAATACATTTTTACAAACCTAAAGATAAAAGAAAATTTATAGAAAAAGAAAATTATTTTTATAACTATTTAATTAATTATTATTAATTAAAAACTATTTTTAACTATTTAATAATTACCTAAAATACAAGAAATTAGGAAATAAAGCTAGAAAAATAAAATTAAGACTTAGAAAAGTCTAAAATAACAAACTAGAATTTTCAAAACTATTTTTATATTTTTCTGATTATTTTTCTATTTTTTATGAATTAAAAAACTATTAAAACTAATTAAATGGCTTAAAAATTACAAAATAAACTATGAAAAATCTGGAAAATTACTTTTTTTACTTTTTATATTTATCTAAACTTAAGAAAATTGAAAAATTATTTTTTTGAACCTTTTCTTAATTTTTTGTATTAAATGCTAATTAAAATTGCTTAAAAACTAATTTAAATTAAGAAAAATAGCAAACAAGCTTAGAAAAATCTGAAAATTTCAGGAAAAGTCTAAAATTATACTAGGTATATGAGAAAAATGGAAAAATAGGCACTTATGTGGAGAAATTAAGAGCCTGATGAATCAAGTGCTTATAAATAAGCACTTGAATAAGCTAAATGAAGACCAAAAGCTACCAAATGTTTACAGAAGCCAAAATATGCTACAATGACCAAAATGCAATGAGAATCAACAAGCTAATACCACAGGATCACAATGAACACAGATTTGATGTCTATGATTTTCAAATTCAACAACAGATTCTGAGTGCTTACTTTGGACACAAGCACAAGATGTAAAATAAGTTCAAACTGAAAACTATAAATTGGAACTTGGAAAAGACCTGGTTGAGACCAAGTACACCAAAAATCAGACTATGGGAAGCTCTAATGAGCCCTGTGCACCTTGCACAAAATCTGAGAAACTCAGTGTCAACTGAGTTCGGTGGAAGCAGGCACTTAGGTCCAAAAGAGGAGCTTGTTTGAAGCTTATAGAAAAATGACAAAAATCCACAAAAATGCAGATAAGTAAGGTTACCAGTTGAACTTTTTAAAATGCCAAATCCCACTTGATGTAGCTCAAAATTGAACTCATGAAAAATCTTCTTAGATGAGCCAAAAACAGATTTGTGCCATTTTGACTTTTGACAAAGGTGATGAGGTTTGACCAAAATGGATTTTGAATCCAATTTTATTACTGATGTAGATGTTATATGATGTTATGGACATAATGCAAGCTTTATCTATGTAATTTAAACACAATACAAGTGATTTGATTTTCAAAAAAACAACAGTTAAGACAGTAAGACAGAATCTGTGGAATTTTGACTTTCAGCTTGTGCAGGCTCAAAACTTTGACAGATATGAACTAGAATAGGCCAACCAAGCATGAGACAATAAATACCAAGCAAAGAACTAGCCTCTAATGCAGATTAAACAGTAATGCCAAACACACCTTTATACTACTAATTGCAAAGTAAAACTGAACTAGAGACTGAATCAAGTAAGATTATTGATCAAACCAAGTTTAACTAACCTAATTACTACTTTTTGAACAGATAAAACTTATTATAAACCAACAGAACAGATTATGCTATGAAATTTGGAAATAACTTACAAGTGGTCCTAAGCCACAATGGCTTGAAACAACTCCCAAGGAACAACTAACCTATTTAAACCAACCCACTGGATTCCAAATCAACCCATAGCTATCTGCATCAACCCATTTCCAACTGCATTTCCAATTCTAGCCCCAGTTGACTTTTGTTGACCAGAATACAAAAGGGATTTAAACTTGACTTTAAGCTTATAAAAAGCTATGAAAAGCTTATATAAGCTTATATAAACTTGAAAATAAGCTATATGAAGCTTGAAGTTATGAGATGTAAACTTAAATGTTCAACAGTGAGCACACAAAGGTAAAACTGAATGAAACTTGAAATTAATGACTAAAGCTTGATTAGACTGAAAATATAACTTGAGTTTAGTGCTTAGGAACAAAATATTACAACTTGGGAATTAAACTAAGACATAAATAATAAAAACGACATAAGAGAATTTTTAAAACTAAAATCTACTCTCTTGCTTGCTTCTCTTTTGCTTCTTTTATACCCAATGTCTTTCTATCTCTCTTCTGATTTGATCCCACCAAATTCTTGACCATTGGATTGCTTAGAATGATCTTGACCCTTCAAACGGATTTTGGCGCCAATTTGGTTTATTTGGGCTAGGTTGAGTGAGGAGGTTAGGGGAGCATTAAATGAAGTTTGGATGTTAGTTGGAGGTGGGGGGACATGGTGGAGTGGAATGGAGGAGGGGGTGGAGTTGCAGGGAGAGCAGTTGAGATGGTGAGACTTTGGCGGGGTTGAGTGTTTTGACCATAGTTTGACCAGAGGGTAATAATAGAAGGGGGTTCACAATTCAATTTGACAGGGGGTCCAAGGTAGGCAAGGGTCCAAAATTAGGTTTAAAGGGTTTAAATGATAGGGACCTTTGTGCAATTTTCTGAAATTGAGGGACTTGAACTGCCAATCTTGCAAAGTTTCTTCCAAGGACTAAAACTGACAATCTCAAAAAGTACAAGGACTAGAATTGCCATTTTACAATTTCCAGGGGCCATTTTTTGCCAATTTTCAAAGTTGAAGGACTAAACTTGTAATTTTCTCAAACTTTTTATATTTTTCACCAAAGGACTTAATTTGACAACTTTTGATTTTAAAAGGACCTTTGGTGACTTTACTTTTGAAATTATGTGCTCAGGGACTGTTTTTGACAACTTTTGAAACTTGGGGGACTAAAGCTGCAATTTTTGCAAATTTGATATGTTTTTCATCCGATTTTGATATTTTTGCATTTAAAACACATAAAACACTGATTTGTGATATTTTCATCATTTTGATGCATTTTTGAGTGTTTTCGGATGATTTTGCAGTTTATATTGTACAAAAATGATGAGTATTTACACACTCATCAATCCCCACACTGAGATATTGCTAGTCCCTAGCAATGATTTGAGAAAACATAATGGATTTTAATCTCTTTACCAAAAGCCATTACTTCTGGAGTAGCCAAATGTTTCAGTTCAAGTAAGAACCTTGGTACATCGATAACCATGTGATTTTGAGCAAACCACCAGCTTTTAACGGATTTGATTTTGTCTTTACCGAAGTACCCTTCGGACTAGCCAACTCTTAGATAAATTATCAATATTATCTTTGGTGAGCTGAATACCAATTATGGATTTTACTTGCCTTTTACCACAAGCCATAAACTTGCGGGCTAGCCAACTCTTCACTTTTAGGATATGGTGAGTTGAATACCATACAATTTTGGGCAAATTGCAAGCCATATAACAGTTTGAGAAATCTTTACCAAGAGCCGTTTGCTCTGGATTAGCCAGGTCCTTTTGTCTTTCGACATGGCGTTGATAACCAAATGAGTAAGTGTAAAACACTTACTCCAAAAAAAATTTTGGCCAAAAACGGGAGAATTGGGTAGATCATACATGATAAAATTCGGTGAGAATTCCCCACACTTAGAAATGAATATTGCCCTCAATATTCAAAGTACCGGCGGTTATGCTGAAACTAAGAACGTAAAAGGGAAATACTACGGCCATTATTTTAAAAGGTTTTTTTTGAGAAACTTGCATATATACACAACATGTGGGGCAACCCCCCCCCCCCCCCACTAGGGTGGTAGAACGTAAAAGAAGACGAAATATGGGTGAAAACCCATATTGTGTGTGCTCTTGTTTTTGATTCCCAGAGTCGCTAGCTTGACTCGACCCCGAATTAATTGGTTCATGGGGAAGCAAAGTGGAAAAAACAATCTCCATCGGACTTTCATTCAAGATGTTTGGATAAACATTGAAGCAAGCGAAAGTTCCACACCCAGATATCTGAGAGAAAGACCCGGCTACAAATGATAACGAAAATGCCGGGGTCAAAGATAGTGTCCTCACTCCTAACGAGCAGTGAAGAAGAGAGGAAGTCACCAGGTAGGTGAAGAAAAGAAGGAAAATCATGATGACGATCATGATAAGATCTTCCTCGTGGTCAAGTGCAGTTGCACTCGTTTGGATTATATCGGTTGAGCTCTTAGGTTTGGAAAGCATCTCGGGAAGGAGGGTTGGAAAATTTGTCATAGAAATACAAATTCTCATGATTGAGAACTTTTCCCCCCGATCATGATTTTTGCCATCCAAGCGATCATACTCCGGCAGAGTCATGATATGAGTGAGTTCATCTGAGAACTCCTCATGAAGAGAATCATTCACATGATGTGAATTTGTGAATTCTTGTTCCATTGTGGACTCATCACTATCCTCAATATGAGTATCAAAGAGTGGATTCTCAGAAATTAAAGTGAATTCAGAGTCGAATTCAAATAGAGGATTGGTGAAAGTAGCTTTGAATGTTTCGGGAACAAAGTGATCAACATTCTCTATTGGACTGTTAGGATGAGAAGTGAGTGAACGATCGTTATCAATGAGACTTCGGTCTCTCCCGGATCGGCTTCGAAATCAAAGAGTGGATTGATGTGAGTGAGTTCACGGGAGAACTCCTCAAGAAGGGGATCAGCATCAGATTGTGGGAGTGATGCCTCAACGTACTCGATGTTTCCATGGGAAGCACAATCATTGCTAACATCGGAGAAAGTTTCAAAATGATCATTTGAACACTCAAGAGGGGAAAAAGAATCACACATATGATCAGAAGTTCCCTGTGACTCTCTCGATTGGGACAAGGTCCTCAACACTAGACTTTATGAATTCGTCCGATTCCTTTTCAGGAGCAGTGTTAAGATGCTCATCCCCATAATAAGAGTGAGTGGGAGCTGGGTGTGATAGTTGTTTGAGATGCAATCTCAACGCTAGATATCAATGGACCGAGGAGGTTGAGAAATATTATTTCTAAAGGATAAAACCCTCCTCGTCATCATCATATAGAGTTGCCTTAAGAAATTGGGAATGCCTTAGAGCTGCATGCTCTAGGGCTAATAATTCTTCCCTAGCTTTGCGAGCCTCCCGTTCTTCGGCCAGCAATTCTCCTATGGTCTTTTCACCACTCACTTGATTCTTAAAGTTACTCATCATATCCTCAAGTGTTTTCATTGCGGTTTCAAAATCTTGGGAGGTTTCTTTAGGCAGCGGCTCGTGGAGTTTGAACCGTATGGTGCTGTGGAGGTTGGAAATTGTCAAAACCGGAAGTATAGTAATTTTGATTCCACGGTTGACATTGAAGAGGATCTCCACAATTTGTGCAAGAAAAATTCGGTACATTCTGAAACGATGTGTCATTAAAACTTTGATAGCACGGTTCTTGCTCAAATGAATATTGAGGAGGGTGGCTAAAATCGTTTTGAGGATAATTGGAAAAGTTAGGATAAGTGCATGAGTTTTCGACTTCAAGCACAAAGCGAACAAAATCCATCCGTAAGATCATTTCCACACCTCTCGCAAGAACATCGTTGACATCGAAAATCAACTAACGGATCCCCACAACCATAGCAATACTGCTGATTGAACGAAAAATTTTGGGGTTGGGGTGGGTAGTCGGAGAAATTTTTCGGCACATTGAAAAAATTTTGATCATAAGAACATGCATTCCTCGAACCGCAAAACAAACAACTTCCGTTATGAATGTCATTACCGCATCGCATACGTACACCAACGCACGGTAAACCGAAAAGCGGTTCTCCACAACCGACACAAGGAATCGATGATTCCCGAATAGAAGAAGTTAGAATCAAATGGATAGAGGGTAAAGGGATAAAGAATCAAAAAGGGTAAGAGGGTAAAGAGGATTATTTTTGGTATTTTTGAAAAACATGATGTGAAAACAAAGAATGAAAAATCTTTTTGGGTTTTTGTTTCTGACAAGTATATATAACAACAAAATCAATTAACACAAAATCGAGGCAAAACAACAGTGAACTTAACCAATAATCACAATATGAATGGCTTCTTTGAAAAAGGTACACCAATCACAAGGACACAAAGGCAAGTTTTAAATCTTTAGTTCGGGAACTTATTATGGTCGCACCCCCAAGTTAGGTAGTGCACGCCTTGGTTTCGCGGTGGTAATCTTTTAAGTTGTTATTATTAAGAAAACGACAAATCTTTTTGTATTTTTTTATATTTGATACATATATAGAAACAAAAGAAAAATATTTTTGTGTTTTATACGTTTTTAGCTGTTTTTGGGTTTTTGGATTTTTATAAGGAAATATGGATATATATATATATATATATAGATAGAGATGGATGATATGAACAAATGAGTGAGTATTCAAACAACTAATCTGCTAGACGTAGGACAATTAGCACAGCTGGCATAGCCAAAATTTGATTGCGTGCCAAACAGTCAAGCTAAATCACTCAAGCCTGCCACTTGTGAATGGCAGACCGTAACAAGCTTAAAACTGCCTAATGTTGATCCCAGTTGAGCAAACGATCTTAATAGAAACTGACTTGTAACAAAAGCTTATCAAGTATTACGCGGAATTTAACACTTGATCTTAAGAAGAACAATTAACTTTCAACACCTCAATATTATTTAATAATACGAATACTCTTACAAGATAGGGTTTTGCAACCTTGAAGTGAATCGACTTTAGATATCTAACACACGTATATCTAATCTAACCTAGAACCTCCTTTTATAGACTAAGGAGTCCTATACAATATACAATACGTAACCTACAAGATAAATATCTTTTCCATATTTATCTGATACAATTAAACTAACCGACTATATAACACTAGCAATGTTTACAATATACTATCGTGGTTACACAATACTACTAGCAGCGGTTATCTTCATCGATGGTTACACTTCTTCATCCGTGGTTATCTTCAAGCTTGTCCGTGGTTCCAATACTTAAAGTAATTCATCATCCAAGGAACCTAAAACCCAACAATCCTCCCCTAAACTTGATAAATTCTAACAAAATTCTCAAGTTTCTCTTAAACTCAAAACATCTGATGTGGAGGATGTAGCCAAACACTTACTTGCTTTAAGTATATTCTCATACTTCTTCAACAAGTCATAAGCTTGACCATCATAGGACAATAACATCTTGAAACAACCCGGCTTCAACATCTGAGCAATTATTCCTGGATGCTTATTCAATTTAGGATAATCACCTTCTACAAGCATATAAATAATCACGTCGAAAGCAGTTAGAACATGAACTCCCAGTTTGATATAAAACCAACGAGTAACTTGACCATTGTAGAGTCCCTACCATTCAAGTTCAGCATGAGTAGGTTCAAATAGAATCTTCAAATTATGATACAACAACCTCTGATGATAATCATTTGGATGTACTTCACCAAAGTTATTCTTGTAAAGTATCCAAAGATTCATCAAATCATCTCTATCAAAATATTGAAGCATTTGAGAAAATTTATTATACTCAGAAACTTCATTATTGAGTCTTTGAATTTTCCAAACTCCTTCACTTCCATCTAAAAGATTAAACTCATAAGAAATGATTTGATTCACATCTGCAACAACTTTTAACTTCTTAGAATCGGATGTCTCCTAACCTCGGATGTTCTTTTTCGTTTACTTTGCATCCATGCATCATGCTCTTTAATCCACTCTTCCTCCTTTTGAGAATTCATTGACGAAATCATCATTATTAATTCTCATACATGTCTTATAGATTTCCAAGATTCTGTTAAATGAACAGGTACTAAGATTTTCGAAACATATATACCGTAATTCTTGATAATCCTCATCAAAGCATTCCTCAACTGAGCAATAGAAGGAGGTTTCTTTCTTACAATTTTCTCCCTTTCTTTACTAACCTTCTTTGCCAACATTCCCAGAAGTCTAGCCTTTTCTTCATCATCGAACAAAGCCCATTCTTGTACTGTATACTCATCATTGATCAATTCAGAAGCTTTAAGATAGTTTTGAGATTCATACCATGTAGCTAATAACTTCTGACTAGCTTCTTCTTCATTTTTCTTTCTCTTCTCCAAAAGCGCTTTATCCTCCTCGCTAAACTTTTAGCAAACTCTTCATCATAAGCCTCTTGTTCTATTTTATTTTTGAACTTCAGTACTACTTCTTTGCCTTTTCCAACATTAGATTTGACCATTTTCTTCTTCAAAGATTCACCAATAACCAAACTTTTACCTTTTGGTTTACCTTTTGATTTAGTAGCGATGGTGAATATCTAAAACAGTTCAATGATTGAAGTAGATATAGATGATATTTTGCTCGGATGAATCAATGAGCTTGCGCCTCTTTCTCTACTTCTTTAGACTTAGATGATAACTTCGAGAAGAGTTGTCACAACAATGAGAAGTAGTTGTGATAGCAGTGGGTATGACAATGGTAGGAACAATAACCAATTCTGAAACTACATCCGTGGTTACAAAAGTACTAACCATGGTTGCAGATATACTGTCAGGTGTTGTGTTCGAACTACATCAACATTTTCAAGTCTTCAAGAACAACGCATTCCAGCTTTATCGAAACCAGAAAATCTTGATCTCCACTGTCAACCTCTTCCTCCATAGTAACACCTCAGATAAATTCACGCCTCCCCAATTCATACCATCACTCCTCCCCTGTTTGGATACATCATTCACATTTAGATCAGCAGAGGAAACGACCTTCTTTTTCTTTCTGCGCAAAGCTTTCAAAGCAAGCAACTCGTGTCTTTTCACTTTCTCCAAAACCAAGACTTTATGCTTCAACCGAATATCCTTACCACGGAGGATGATAACTCTGTAAACTAGAAACAGTACCCTCCAGTTTAGCACATTGAACCGTCAATTCATTTAAGCGATCAAGAATGTCCTCCCCACTTCGACCTGTGTTAACTGGTCCAAGAGGTGGATCATCGAAAAGTCATCGGTACATAGTCATTAACCGTCAATTCATTGTCGGGTTCCAACCTATCCTCATCACTTCGAAGCTGTGAATCGCCCGGCGGTGAATCCTTGGACATAGAAAACATAGCACCGACCGAGCCCGATCATCTATGTACCTGTAGCAGCCAGTTGGCTAGGGATACCTCCACCCGTGTTAAGCTCCAAAGAACTTTCCACATTAGGAGTTGCCAAAGGTCGGGTATTATTGATGTTCCCACTATCGACCCGACAAGATCGAAGCATGAATCAGTAGTGGAAGCCCTTCCAATCATGTCACCTCCACACCGTGTGACAGCCTCATTAACCATTCCACTAGCACTAGCCGAGGAAGCCGAGTACCTTGAAACCTCAAAATCGAAGAAAATTAAGCATGTGAGGAAATAAAGGAACATCGGAATAACAACATTCGTGGTGATTCCTCATATGAGCAAACACTCTAGGAAGCATACGATGAACCTCATATTCTCTAAGATGTTCAATTGGATCCTGTATTGGATGTGCCACTAGCAACCTAACAAATCGAGGATACAAATAATATTTACCCTTCTTCCTAAGATTCGCACTAACCCTCATATATCATCCTAGACCAATTAAACTTCCTTCCATCGGACAAACAAATAATAGCAGTAGCAATTTTGGAAGGAAAATCATTAAAACTCGTGGTCTTATTGCTCATACACATCAATAAAGTATGAATCAAAAACTTCCATTGTTGAGAAAACATACTCTTAAAAAATTGTACCTTGTTACCCCTGTGTGTGTAACCTAAACGCCTAAACCAAGTAACAAGCTCAACATCGTAAGATTCTCAACACCATCAGCATCATCAAGCCTCAAAACTTCTAATAAGCTCCTCGAACAGAAATATCATGCTCATCCACCCGAGTACTGAAAAACCTCCAACCCATTAACCTCTTCAAGTTTAGCATTCTTCCAAAACTGACGAATATAGGCTTTATAAATGGTAGGTTCAACTGTTAAAGCAAAGTGAATGTGACTATGAGCAAGAAAATCAATCATTTGATGAAACCCTTCAGAGCGAGCATCTTTCGTGAGAATAGCAATAAGATTATGTGAAGTGGAGTACGTCTCGGGCATTGATCGGTTCCATTGATGTAAATGAAGTGGGTTTGTGAAGAAATTAATAAAAGTGATTAGGGTTTTAGGATATTTGCAATTGAAAGTGATCCATCCATGGAAGTGATATATATACTTTTGCCAAAGTGACAAAACAACCCCTGAAGTATCAAAACAGAGTAACATACTATCTGTTGTTCCACAACAACGTCATGATCACCATCAGTGGATACAGATAAGTACTTGTCCTAACTGATTCCAAAGTAGAGCAAGCAAATCCATGCCGCTTGAAAAGTGATCTCACAAAATAGGAAGGATTACACAAAACCATAGACACAAAATTATTTTTTTTTTTTATTTATTTTTTTAAACATAAGCAAGCATACTAGCTCCTTATGCACACACATCCTTCTTTCCTGCAAGACAACACAAAACAAACACAGAGACAAAGATTATAGATGTCGTGGTTAGTAATAGCCAAGTGGTTACAAACAACCTATCGAGGTTAGAACAAGTAAAGTCAACTTAGTCAACTTCTAGAATATATCTCAGTCTAATCCCCAAAAACCTCATTAACTCTCCAACCACATTTAACCGCCTCTTAGTTACTCAAACCCTAATCCTCACTTATAAAAAGCACTCACATATCATATAACGCCCAAACCAACCAAAAGAGAAAAACCCTAATTGCTCCAAAATCCCAATCAACCAAAATGTGGAACCCTAGTTGGAACAAACCAGAAGTGGTTGATCTAACCACCTCCTCATCCTCTTCATCATCTTCATCATCAAGTGAAGATGAAAACCCATGGCTAACCTATTTGCCTCCACTAGAACCAAGACCAAGAAAATCTCCATTTCTTCCATCATCTGAAGATGATAGTGTGGTGAATCCAAGTGATGCCTCGAAGATTCATGACTCTTCTAAGAAGAGACCTTCAAACCCCAAACCTTCATCCTCTAACCCCCAACCAAGACCACGAGCAAGAAACCCACCACTCCCTAGAGACAGAGAGGTGGTTCTTGGTCTTAGAGCATCAAGTCATGGTGCTTCTTCACTCATCGTAACCGTGAAGGAAAAGGGAAGATGGAGTAAGTTCTTTGAATGGTGGTAAGAGAAGATGGAGCACAAGAAGAAGATCATATTATCCATCTATCTGCCACAATCAGCTTACTTCTTCGCTTTCATCAATCCATCCTTTCCATTTTGATCCTTAGCGCCGTTTGCATATGATAAATGCATATCCAGCATTCAAACGATATCGGCAAGGATAGTAGTAGTAGAAACCATGTATAGATGTAGTCATTATTTAGCACTTGAAGTTTCATTGTAGCGTAAGTCGTAAACTGCATTTTGTTGAATGAACAATGCAACTTCAGTACTTCTTGCATCTCAATAATGATTTAGCATTTTCCTGCACAATGGTTAGTGGAAGCACATAACAACAAGCAGTGGATAGATGATCTCTATCAGTGGTTAGAAACAACACTATCAATGGATATTAAAAGAAATAGCAATACTGAAGATTACATAATAACAGTCCAATACTTTTACAAGCTTATGCAAAACAATTTGAGAAATTTAGAGATTAATCATTCCAATACTAACAACAAGATACTGAAACCTCCTCACATCAAAAGCTTTAGTGAGAAGATCAGCAACATTGAAATCGGTATGAATTTTACCATTTGAATCAATCTTTTCTCATTACAATCTCTAATAAAGTGATGTCTTATCTCAATATGTTTAGTTCTAGAATGTAAAACAGGATTTTTAATAATGCAAATTGTACTGTTATTATCAATGTAAATCTTAGTATGCATAAAATTGTACCCAAAATCCATCAATTGATTCGAATCCAAAGAATTTGACCACGGCAACTAGCAGCAGCCACATATTCAGCTTCAGTTGTAGAATTTGCCACAATAGTTTGCTTTTTACACTGCCAAGAGATTAATATGCTTCCCAAGAACTGACATCCTCCAGTGGTAGACTTCCTATCCGCACTAGCTCCAGCATAGTCACTGTCAGTGTAGGCCACCAAATCAAAAGGAGAATCCTTAGAGTACCAAAGGCCCAATTTAGGATGACCTTTCAAATACCTAAAGATCCTCTTAACAGCATTCATGTGTGAGGTATTGGGTGTTACTTGAAATCTTGCATACACACATACTGAGAACATAATGTCCGCTTTGGATGCAGAAGATACATCAAAGATCCAATCATGGATCTACAATTTCAAATCAACCTTGGGACTTCCATCATCGGTAGCATAGGTTTTCGAGTCTCCATTGGTGTACTTGCACTTTTTACATCTTGAAACCCAAATTTCTTCAATACATCTGCTACATACTTGTCTTGACTAATGAAAATACCATCAGTCCTTTGTTGAACCAGAGCCCCAAAAGAAAGTGAGTTCTCCCATAGAACTCATCTGAAACTTATCATGCATAAGTTTCTCAAAATCTCTGCATAGCTCCTTGTTAGTAGACCCAAAGATGATGTCATCTACATAAACCTGAACCAGTAATATATCATCTTTGTGCTTTCTAATGAACAAAGTTTTATCAATCAGTCCTCTCTTAAACCCATTGTCCATCAAATAAGTAGATAGGCATTCATACCATGCCCTAGGAGCCCTGATGCGGTCCATACATAGCCTTCTCACCCTGTAAACCTTGTCGGGATGATCGGGATCTTCAAAACCGGAGGTTGACAAACATATACCTCTTCTTCAATAGTGCCATATAAAAATGCACTTTTAACATCCATCTGATACACAACAAAATTCTTGAATGAAGCATAAGCCAAAACAATCTAATAGCCTCTATCCTTGCAACTGGTGCAAATACTTCATCATAGTCCAAACCTTCAGTTTATGTGTATCCTTGAGCAACTAATCTTGACTTGTTCCTCACTACAATTCCTCTTTCATCCCTTTTGTTTCTGAACACCCATTTAGTTCCAATAGCCCTTTTCCCATTAGGAAGATCAACCAATGTCCAAACTTCTTGAAGTTTGAACTGAAGAAGCTCCTCTTGCATTGATTCTACCCAACCTTCTTCTGTTAAAGCTTCTTCTATTCTCTTGGGCTCCTTTTGAGACAGAAAACAAGCAAACAAGCAATTTTGCAGATCTTTATGATTGTTTCTTTTGTGAAGAGATCTTGCAAAGAACCCATGTTCAGGAAAGGGTTCTGTGTTCTTTATCCTGCTTCTTGTTTGAACTGGAGTATTCAAATTTCCAAGAATCTGTTCCTTGGGATGAATCTTGTGAATTCTGGTAGTAGTAATTGGACTTTCATTGATCACAGTGTCCAAATTAGTCAAATTAGCATTGAAGAATTCATCCATGTTTTCATCATCAGTAGGAATATCCATCTCTATTAAGTCGCATATCAGATCATGTGGATACTCCTCATCACCAAATAGTGGCTTTGGATAAGGTCCAAATAAAGTACTATCGCCAGTACTTGTAGCGAAATTGCACTTGAACTGTCAGTGGTAGAAGATGGCTTGTCAGCATTTACAGATGGCATATCAGCACTTTCAGTAGGCTTAGCGTGCTTGGGGCGCCTTTTCTTCTTTTCAATTTCTTCTACCAACACCGAAGTTATCTTGCAATAACTCATCTTTATCTTGATGATGATCAACTTTGCCTCCAGGATTATGTACATCATCATCAGAGGGACCTTGCTTGTGAATGATGGGAGGAATAGAACCAGCTTTCCACTTTTCAACCAAATAGAACTCTGTTGGAGAATCAGCTTCCTTTGAAGATTTATCTACTTCAGAATCCTTGTGTATACCTGCATCAAGATAGTGGAAGTTCCTGCAATGATAGGCTCATAATTCATAGACTTGGTTAGAATATCAATGTTAAACGCCGCGGTCCTTTGGTCTCAACACTAGGAGTCTTTTCACTGAATTGAACATGTAAGTTCTCTTCAACAATTCTAGTCCTCCTATTGTATACTCTAAAGGCTTTACTATTGGTAGAATAGCCTAAAAAGTATCCATCATCAGCTTTTTCTTGAAACTTGCCTAGATAGTCTATGGTATTCAAAATGGTAACAGGACACCCAAAAGGTTTTAGGAAAGCAATCATTGGCTTCCTACCATGTAACACTCATAGGGGTCTTGTTGTGAGGCTTCACTACCTTACTTCTATTTTTCACATAACATGCAATTCCTACAGCCTTCCCAAAAGGTAGTTGGTAACTTAGACTCTGACAACATAGTCCTAGCAGCCTCAATTAGTGTTCTATTTTTCCTCTCAGCTACACCATTCTTTTGTGGTGTTCTAGCAACACTAAACTGTCTTTCAATACCTTTAGCTATACAGAATCGATTCATCACAGCATTCTTAAACTCAGTTCCATTATCACATCTGATTACTTTGACCTTATGACTTACTAAATTTTCTATCTTAGTAATGAAACTCTTAAGAATCTCACTAGTCTCACTCTTAGTAGCCAAAAAGTATACCCAAGAAAATCTACTATAATCATCAGTGATAACTAGGCAATACTGCTTATGGTTCAAGCTTCTAACAAAGGTTGGTCCAAATAAGTCCATATGAAGCATAAACAGTGGTTGTGTTATGGTGTTTACAGTTTTGGTCTTACAAGAAGCTCTATGTTGTTTTCCTTTTTGACAGGCCACACACAGTTCCTTACACTCAAAAACCTTTGAAGGTAACCCTCTCACTAAGTTTCCTTTTACCAGTTTATTGATTGTTTTGTAATTGAGATGACCTAGCCTTCTATGCCACAGTATTGACTCATCAATAGATGCTTTAGCAAACAAACATAAGGACCTGTTAGGAAGAACATTTTTAAGATCAAAACAATATATATTTTCCTTCCTAGGTAACCTAAGTTGTATAAACTTCTCATCATGCATCTTAAACTCAGGAGATAACACCACACACTCAGTTTCCCCAAAAGTACCCAGTTTTTCTTATCACACATTTGAGAAACACTGAATAAGTTGTACTTTAGTCCTTGTACCAAATAGACCTTTTCAAAGTCTAGATTCCCGATTCTGATTGTGCCTCTTCCAAGTATCTTTCCTCCTTTTGGATCATTGCCAAATGCCACATAGCCTCCATCATAAGCTTCAAAATCTTCCAAATTGCTTCCATCCCAAGTCATGTGCCCAGAGCAACCACTATCAAAAACTCCTTTATCTTTTAGTTCAATTTGTAGATTGCCCTGCACAAAAGATTACAAGAATTAGTTCCTCTTTTGGACCCAAGTCAAGTATCTGACTTGGGTCGCCCTGTGCATCAAAATATTCAAATTTTGTTAGGTCCATTGATGCACAGTTGACATGATGTAAAACCTTTGTCTTAAGCTTCCATTGCCAACTTGCCGAAGCCTTAAAGATAAAATGATTTCCAACCATCTGTATCGGTTATCACCTTTGGAATTTTTAAAACTTCTTTTAAATCAGTGGTGATATTTGGCTTATCAGTGGTTTGACACTGCTTAGCCGTGTTTACATTTTGCTTAGCAGTTGTTGGAACCCATTTAGAGAAGCAAACAATAGATTTTGTATTCCCATTCCTCATCAGACCTGCTTTGTTGGAATCATGTTACTGTTAGGATGAGGGTTTGTTTTTCTTGAAAAGTTTTTATGATTTACCCTCCTCCAATGATTCCAAACTTGTGGTATGTTTTTATTACAATTTCTCTGTAAGTGTTCAAAACTACCACACACAAAACAAGCCTTATTAACACATTGAAACTCATCACCTAATCTGTTAGAAATTAGACCATTGAAGCTTCTTTGATTTCCCCTAGGTTTAAATTGTTTCATCTGTTCCCTAGGAATTTCCCTGTACTCTACAACATTCTTGGTAACTTTAGCTCCAAATCTAGGTACAAGGTTGACTTGTTTAGAATCAACATTCTTAACTGGCTCTATCTTTTCAGACTTAGTTGATTCAGTACTAACATCCTCGAATCGATTCCCAATCTTCAATTATGGGAGCACCAGATAACTTATCAGAACTTATCTTAGGTTTTTCAGTCTTATTTACTTCTTCAACAGGTTTATTAAAACTGAATTCACTACTAAATGACAGTTCTTTAACCGGTGGTGCATGTTTCATTAAGGGGGGTGGTGGCATATCATTGTACCCTATACCAGTACCATCTCTAAGTAGTTTTTGGCCAATTGGTTTTCAGTACAAGGTCAGAAGCATATTGTAATTTAGCAACCCTAACAATATGTTTTTCTTTTTCCTCTAGTGCCTGAACTTTTATACTTTTTGCTTCTGCTAGTCTATCTTTAAGCATTGTAATCTCTCTGTTTTTAAGATCAATTTCACCACCTATTATATTGATCTTTTCTACATACTCAAATTCACATTTAATACAGAATTTTAGCCTCTCTTCCATACCCTCTAAGCCAACTTTATATCCTAAGTTATCTAGAGTTAATCTATCTACTTCTTTTCTCAAACTCTCAGTGATAGCCTTTTGAGACTCTAAGTTATCAGCACATGATTTAAAAGAACAAGTAGATGTTTTAGAATCATTTGATACCTCAGAATCTGAACCAGAAGATGAAGCATAGGCCATTAGAGCAAAGTTATGCTCTTTAGAAGCTTCACTAGCAAGAAAAGCTGCATTTGGACCTTCTTCAATTTGCTCACTCCAATCATAATCACCAAGTCCATCCTGAGCAACCAAAGCTGAAGTAATAGTAGGCTCTTCTGTTGTCTTCTTTATGCCCTCAAGTCTTTTAGGAGCTCGACATTCCCTAGCAAAGTGACCTTTCTTCTTGCAATTAAAGCACTCCATCTTGCTTTTGTCGAATCCAGCTCTCCTTTGACCATCATACTTAACCTGTCTTCCAGTCCTTCTTAGAAACTTCCTTGCTTGAAGAGTTAACATTGCCATTTGCCATTGAAGATTAATCTCTTCAAGATCATCAGGATCAATTTCATCCAGATCTTGATTCAGCACAGTAACACTGGTAGTTAAATCAGCCAGAAAGGCACAGATTGCACCATCACGACATTATCACTAACAGTGGTATTGTTTGCAATAGCCGTGGTTATACCATAGGCAGCAGTGGATGCATCTTGTGGACTTTTGTGATTAGTGAAGACAAAAGCAATGTTTTGATTAAGAAGACAATTAGTAAAGGTATTTTCGGACTCATAGACCTTCAAGTTATTGAAGAGATTGTCTAGAGTCATTGTAGGAAAGTCTGTCATGTTTCTCCACACAATAGTATGAATAGCCCAATCAGATGATAAGCTCCTTATGAATTTCAAATTAATGTCTTCTTGAAGGAACTTGTAACCCACACCTTCAGTTGGACTGATGAGTTTTTGAAGCCTATTATATGTACCATCAATCTTTTCTCCACTTTGAGCAGTGAAGGTTTCAAACTGATGCTTAAGCATGTTCATTCTTGACTTCATGGTGGCTTCATTCCCAGCAAACCTTAATTCAAGAGCATCCAATAGTTCTTTAGTCTGAATCATACTTGATCAAAGTCTAATGCATACTCATTAGGTATTCCCATGGAGAGAATACTGTGAGCTTTTATCTCCATCTTCCTCTTAGCTTTATCAGGTTCACTGACAATAATAATTTCCTTACCATCCTCACCATTCTTGGGAAGAGAGTCTCCCTTTTCAACAACATCCCATAAAGCATAATCAATCATGCGAATGTACTGCCTCATTCGCATCCTCCAAATTTGATATTCACCATGTTTGAGCATGGGAACCTTAGAAGCAGTCACCATATGAGTTTCTGTTAGGAATTAGAAAATTCTATGTTAAAGTGTCGGTCACCCCAATTATAAGTCTAGCATATGTTAGCTCGTAGACGTGTCGTTTGTTACGTTATTAAGCAGTTTATTTGTTAGTTTGTAGCGTAGTTTAGTTTAGAGCAACACCGTGGAGGAAGGACGGGTCTTTACCCACTGTATGCCTGATCCACAGTCCGAAGGAGGACGTTTAGTTTGTAACTATAAATACCCTCTACCTCCCAAGGTAGAGGGTTGGACCTTTCATTCATCTTAATCTAACCTTCTAAGTTTTCTTTCACTTTCTCTCTCTAGAAAGGTTCCCACTTTCTCTCTCTAAACTCTACATAATTTGAACCATATATTGTTATGTGATGTGTTTATGAAATCCAATATGTTACAATTGGTATCAAGAGCCATGGTTAGATCATCTCTTACATATCTTTGGATTTCTAGTGGTTTTAGGTGGTTTTTGAGTTTGAGAAAGTTTAGTGGTTTTGCATCATTTGGTTGATTTCTTGTGTTAAAGTTTGGATTTTGATTGTACTTTTGTGTTTAGGATCATCATAAGTGTTTAGGTTGTGATTTGGAAGGCTTGAATCATCGTGGTTGGGTTGTTTTTGGATTGAAAAGTGAGGTTTATATGGTTTTTCAAGCTAGCGACTTAGTTCACGGAATATTTTTCTTGGTAGCGACTTGCTTCACATTTTTGTAGCGACTTACCGTGTTGGAGCTAGCGAGTTAGATCTAGCGAGTTAAAGTACAAGTAGTGGATTCTCCACTACGGGTAGCGACTTGTAGTAGCGACTTGGTCAAGTAGATGCAGTTGCTCTTTAGCGACTTGTGTCTCTAGCGACTTGTGTAGCGAATTGCTGCCAAAATTTGGTTAGCGACTTGGTCTGTGGCGAGTTACTACTTAGCGACTTGCTTTTCTGTTAGCGACTTGGGACTCTAGCGACTTAGGGGTGTAGCGAATTAAGGGTTAGCGACTTGGTGCATTAATTTCTAGCTTTGAGCGCTTGGTGCATTATCTTAGCGACTTGTGTCCTAGCGACTTGGTTCAAGAATTCTTAGCGACTTGTTGACTTTTCCCGACAAAACTTCAAACGGCTATAACTTTTGATCCGTAACTCCGTTTTCAGCGTTCTACCCATCAAAACGACCGTGAGAACTAGGAGAATGTCACGCCGAATGAACTAAAGTTATTGAGGTTTTTATGTTTTTAGACCTAAATTTCTCGGGAAAATCGTGCATAAACTAATCCAAATCTCAACCAAACAACATCTCTGCTAACCCTACAAACATTTATATGTCCTAACACACAATTGTCTATCATTTTGACAATCCATCAGTCATCTTAACACGTTCCATTGGTCATTGCTTAACGGTTTGGTCTTGATTTTAGTAAAATCCCGCGAAAGATTCTATTTCTGGTTTTAAATCATAGACTTGTAAAATCCGCATACTACCACATCATGTCTTATTCTCTTGACCGGTGATTTCGAAAGTGCTTAAATTGTATGATGATGTGGACAACAATGATATCTTGTATGCTACTGAACGATTAAAGATGATTGAATCAATCAATGAGAATATGATATCTCCGGGTTCGGACTCTAAAAGACAGAAATGCACCCGGTCCTGAATGCCATGCAAAGGAAAGCGACATTGAACCTTATCAACAACTTCACTCTCACCTCATGTTACTTCTACCCACATCAATGGAACGAACATGCATTGCCCTCTTTCGTCAGGATTTTTCCACATTAACAGAACTCTGTTGCTTAAACCTAGAGCAATTGGAGCTACAACTTGACAAAGAGAAGGTTCATAAGGATAGTTCCAGCGCTGCACTTCAAGCGATCTACAAACACTTTGGTCATTCATTAGAGGGAATTCACATCGATTATGATCAAGACATGACTGAAATGTCCTTCAAGAGACACACTGGAATGGACATTAGCGTGTTCACGGAGACACTTATCCATCTCATGGATAATGTGGAGAAGTATATTGAGGAAGTTACTCAGAAAGATAAAAAAGTAGATGAGAGTGAGATACGGTTGAGAGTTATTTGTGATAAGTTGGGAAATGTATCGAGAAAGGCCGGGTGTTCTTTGAATGCGAATATCGAGAAACAACAAAGAATGATGTAACCAGCTTCTCGGTGACTCTGTCTCACAAGAAGTGGATGTTGTAATCAGAAAGGCGAATGTATCTCGGGTACAATCAATAAATTGTTGTGTTGAGACCGGTATGGCACCAGATGTTAGATCAGTTGACACTGAATCTCAGAGGCTCGAGAGACAGATAAGCTTGAAACGGCCAAATGGTTCAGTGACTCTTGTTACACATGATGTGGATGCAGATATCGGACAGAAATTGAACAGAGTCATGTAATGAGGTACCCTTTCTTGTTCAACATAGTGCATCTGCTAAAGTACTTAAACAAACCTGATCATGATCTTTGAACATAACTTTCATAAATGTTCGTGCTATCGAGAGTGAGTCCGAGATTAAGTGTTTCAAAACAAAAGATATAGTTGATAAGAAGGCTTTTGATGAACTTTCAAACAAATTCTCAAATCTTGAAAAGCATTGCATTTCTCTTGAAATCGCGATTCAGAGTAAAGAAGAAAGTTTTCAACTTAAAAAACCATGTAAACAACGGAACTTCACGAATTTCGTGAACTTTTGAAATTAACACTTTGAAAGCTTCGACTTCAAGACAAAGAGTCAACCATTTACAATCTGAAGAAACATATTTCTGTCTTGAATGAGAAAAGTAATTTAGTCATGAATACACAAGACATTGATGCTATTATAACAAGAAATAATGAACTGTCAATTTATGTGGCTAAATTACTAAAGGAAAATGAGTCTTTGAGAAAGCATCATATAGAACTAAGTGACTCTATCAATGATGCTAGAACTAAATCAATAGAACAAACAAACTCTTTGATAGCAAAAACTGATGATTTCAAAGCTCAACTTCAAGAAAAGAGTTTCGCTATTGTTGCCTTAAAAATGAGCTTAGGAAAACTGTAGGGAAAAGTGTGAATACTAAGTTTACAAAACCATCAACCTTGGGAAAACCAGTTTCTCATCCCATTAGAAACCGGTCCATTGTTAAGGCACCTCACGCTTTATATCCGAAAGACCAAAATTTTCAAAAACACGGTTTGCCTCCCAAGTTGATGCGATACAAGTTTTGTCAAAACGGTCCACTTCACGAGTTATCTAAGAATAAGGCTTCTAGCTCCGTTAACCCTCAACACGTAGCCACTTCTACTCCCAGCACCTCTAGGATTAGTTCTAAAACAGTGTCAAAACCATGCATTAAAACCCAGAATTCATATGATATGAATGACTTGTGGAAGAACTATTATCTAGAAAAAGCTAGGAAAAAGGCACAGATTCGAAAAGAAGGAATTTTAGGTGCAAAACCTAGGGTGATGAATTCTACGAGATTTCAAAGCACTGCTAGTAGTTGTAAACCACTACCTAGAAACACTCAAAAGACTAGGGATTGGCGTACATCTAAGAGTAGTTACGTGCATAAGAATGCTAAGCATGTAGAAAACAAAACTAGAAATTCCGAGTCTTTTCCACAAAAGAAACATTTTCCTAATTCACATGCTAAGGTACAATTCCCTAAGACTACTTATGCGACTAAGGTCCAACATGTTGTGAAGCAAAACAAACCAAAAACTTCTCCTAGATGGATACCAACTGCTAAATCTTTGGAAACTAGGAATAAGGATAAGTCTTCCACTTTGCATAAGAAGCCTAACAATCCTAGACCTTGCCATAAGTGGATACCGTCTGGTAGAATGTTTAAGGATCTTGGACTTAGGTGGATTCCTACCGGAAAGCTGTTCTCTGATGACAAAATCAAGGTTGACCGTGAAACCTCAAAGGGTTTGGATACTAATGTCACTAACCAATATATATGCAATCAAGCTTGTAATGTTAGTTCAGGTAGACCTTACTCCGATTCAGATACTTGATCCTTCAATACATGGACTGGTTTAAAGTATGGATAACACAAGGATTGATATCTCATAACTCACGGGTTCAAGTAACTCAATCTTGATATTCTTTCGGATATGACGTCTGTACACATCAGTCCAGGCCTCGTACTTCATCATTATGACGTCTGTTCACATCGGTTCGAGCCTCGTTCTTCATCATTATGGTGTCTGCAGATAACACTTCAGGCCCCGTTCCTCATAGAAAAGAAAAGTGTATGCGCTATTCGTGCCGCTTTATCTTCAGCTAAAGAAATTCTCTCATGAATGGCCATACTCATCTACATTCTTCATCAACAAGCTTCATGTTTTGCCACGCTCATTCAGTCATCAAGTGGATCTGCGTTCATTGGTGTATACTCTTATTCACTTGCTAAATCAAAAATGGCAACTTCGGATGCAATTTTTGAGGGGGAGAAGAGTGAATATACTACATGATGATGGATGTTTGAATAATGGTTATACGACTTTATTTTTGATGATGATGAGTGTATATTCTTTTTGATTATGAGTGAATATACTAAGGATAACTGGGATTCATTGTTTTGATTTTTTATGACTCTCCTCCAACGCCTAATGCTTCACTTACTAAGGATAATTGGAAAATCAATGAATATACTACATGATGATGGATGTTTGAATAATGGTTATACGACTTTATTTTTGATTATGATGAGTGTTTATTCTTTTTTATTATGAGTGAATATACTAAGGATAACTGGGATTCATTGTTTTGATTTTTTATGACTCTCCTCCAACGCCTAATGCTTCACTTACTAAGGATAATTGGGAATCAATGTTTGGGATTCATTGATTTTCAAAGATATGTTTGATGAGTACCTTCAACCTTCAACGAATGTTGATCATCCATCAAAGCTCATGCTCGGTTTCTATTGACTCAAGTTCATCATCAAAGAAGTACAACTCGGACTACTCAAAAACCTATCTCCAGTTATTCCTCAAGGCGTTGATAATGATTATCATAATATTAAGTTGCACTCATGAATAATGATCCGCTCTTTGGTATTCCTTTGCCAAATCTTCACGGATTATTGTTCATGAATAATGATCCACTCTTTGGTATTCCTTTGCCAAATCTTCATGGATTATTGTTCCTCACATCGTGCATGATATAAATCAACCACATGAACCTCAAGGAAAATGTCTACCTCATCCGCTCGAAGTTATTGGTGTATCCTCCATATCAGTCTTTACATGAATACTTTTAGGAAGAATACATTGATGTTGAGGCATCATTTGTTCTCGTTCATTCGTGGGTGAATGTACATCCGGTTGTATGTTTATTCACATGTTGGGCATTTGACACAAGTTGATTACTTTGAAGTTACTCTTTTATCACTTATTTGAGGTTGAAGTTGACGTTCACAAAGGCGTGATCTTATTTGATAACTTGCTCGAGCTTAAGAATTAGAGTTGAAGTCTTGGGTTATCTAGTTACCAGAAGTCGAGGTGGATGGTTGAAGACCTGGTTAACTATCACTATTAGGAGTTACGTTGTTTTACTCATGTCACGGCGTATATTACGTTGTGGATAATCGCAAGAGGTGTAAATGTCTCATACTTTAATTGAGTATTGAGTACTTAAGAGATTTGCTTGGTGCATAAATTCTCTACACCGTTCTTCCATCTTTAAGTGCAAGCTTAAGACACAAATACGGGGAATTGACTTAGTTTCAAGTTTGGTATATTGGGTTTTCTTCAACAATGGTCACTTCAAATTGTCTACATATGGGTTGATAAAGATAGTCAGAGAGATTTTATGTAGCGATTGATTCTCACAGATTCATTTGGGCTATTTGAGTTCTTCTCACAAGATTTCAAGTTTATGGATATATTATGTTTTCTTTGATTCGAGGTATCAAAACCATTTGGGGAAGGATATATTATTCAACTATTTGGGGAAGTGGTCTCTGAGACCTTTGGTTTTGTTACTCAATGTTGAGTTGGAAGAAATGTGAGAAGAATATTTGGAGCGTTGAGATGATATTGTTTATCGACATCTTATATACGGTTTATGATAAAGTGCTTCCGATTATATGCACAACATGTTCACTTGATCGAGCTAATTCAGTTATTTCAGAGTTGACATCCACATAGATGATTAGTGACTCAACATGTTACATGAATGTCATCGTCTCTACTCTTGTTGGGTACATGTGTACCTCATGGGCTAATTGGTTATATGTAAGATAATTGGAATGCATTTGGAAATATGAAGATGTTGATGTTTAGTTCCCCTGAATTGACAACTGGTCAATCTCGAAGAGTAATGTGTACATCGGTGACGCTTTAACAGTTCATATGATCGAAGTTCATCGGTTATTCCGTTTGATAACCACGATTCGATCTATGTTTCAACTTGTTACTTTGGTGTTCTTGTGTTCTTCTTGAGGTGCGAGCTTCATTCAATGAGTTTTCATTCATTTCTACTTCTTGGAAAATGGTCTTTATACTCAGTTTGTTGGTTTGAGGGGAAGCTACCAAAGACTCACTTGTTGAAGGCTCAAGTTCTTTCGACTGATTCAAGAGCCCTGGAAGCTTTGGTGGTGAATGTTTAAGAGATGATGATTTCTATCTTCTACGACGTCTTGCTTTCGATATCCTTATCTCGGTACTCGTATCATCATCTTCTTTTACTATATCATCTTCTCTATCTTTGTATATATTTATTCGAAAAACAAAATACAAAAATATAAAACCAGCAAAACAAAATACAAAAATATAAAACCAACAAAAAGAAAATAGAAAAATATAAAACCTTCAAAAACCCATAAAAATCGAAAAATTTGAAAATTTCAAAAAATATGTTTTCCTAGACATGTCTTCTGTATCGATAACATCTACGGTCTTAGAAATGTCATTCAATAATGGCACGTGTCTTTAGATGAAGTTCGGCGAAAGGAGGTGTAAATATTTTTTCAAAACATGTCTCAAAAATATGGCTTACGTTATTTCAGATCTGAACCGGGCTTCAAATGATGGCTTGCGTTACTTGATGTAACCCGTGCTTAAACTATGGCTTGCTATCATTTCAGATAGCAACCCGTTCTTCAAGAAAGGAAAAGCTGCGCTAAACCAATTTTCAAATATTTTGTGCACTTATCCTAAAACAATTTGAGGAAAGTATGTCGAAGGACTACTGTTCCTACACAAATGTTTTTCCGTCTAAAATTCTTCAGGAAAATATTTGTTGTTTTCTAAAATGGTGGTAAATGAGTTGCTTAAAATCAATCAGATTCAGAGTTTTTATAAAATTGAAAACTCAATCAATGACTTCAGCACTTTTAAACTTTTCATAAAATGAGTCATTGATTGAGGGGGAAAATGTTTTCAAATCTATATCATCTAACGAGCTTTCTTAATTATCCTAATATGCTTGATTAAAAATGATGTTAACCTATGTTGAAGGACTAGGTGCGAAGGATATGATTGCTAGGTTTAGATGATTAGAGTTTGATGAACACATTATTCCCATACATTTATATGAACTGATTGATATGTTGAATTGACTTTTATTAGTCGATTGTTGTTTGGGTGATGTCGACCACCATATATCTGTATGTGTGTTCACTAACGTATGCAGGTATATTGGTATAAAAGAATGTTCCCCGATCCGGATCCCACAATTGAAGATGATTGGATGCCGAAAGGAAAGGGTAACTATATCTTGGGTTGACAAATGAAGAAACGGAGCTTAATTGGACTTCTATGGAGAGTTGGCATAAATGCAACGTAAGAGGTCTCACTGCATCAACAGATGGTTTTCTTCTAAAAGATTGAAGAAACGGAGCTTAATTTGACCTCATTGGCATTCAAAATGCAACGTAGAAGAAGTCTCATCTCATCGCCAGACGGTTTTCTTCCAAACCCTACAACAACAACAACAAAAGCGGCTCAACCACCTAACGTATCTTTGTGAAGGACAAGTAGTGGATGATAACATTTTTTAAACAATTTTGAATAATTTGATTAAATTGTTTTGAAAATGGAAAATATTGTTTTGAAAATATATTGGACTAAATTTTGAAAATCACCGGACTTCTTGTTATCAAAACCTAAGTCACTCAATTATTGACTTCTGTCATGGATTGAGGGGGAGAGTGATTTAATATAAAATATTTTCAAATGATATTTCTTCACAAAAGTTCCGATTTGTACAAAATAAGTGGTGATCTAAAGATTTAATGTTATGTCATGGTATGATTTTTCTTTTAAATCAAGGTCTTTCAAAATGAAATTTTTTTCTACGTTCTTGTTTGATTGTGAAATTGTTTTGTTTTACTTAAAAGATCTCTTAAAACTATCATACCTGACACTAACAATCTTTAATGTCTTAAAATGGTCCTTATCTGTCATTTTCAAAATTAAATCTTGCCACGTCTTTCCCCAAATTTTTTCTAAATGATTTAAATCAATTGGGATCACAAATCTCAAATGGTTTGAAATTTTTGATCGGGGTAGATATCGTGATTTAAATCTCAAATTTGTTTAAATGGAATTGGTTTTAGTCCTTTAAAGGCACTCCTGCCTCCATGTGCCAAGCGATTTCAAATACACAATGCACATGTTGAGGAGGAGGATTTATCCAAAAACCAGATGAGTATTTAAACAAGGCCACATTTCTCCCATGTTTTCTAAACCTCTTTAAATCACTTGGGATCCAAAATCTCAAAGGGTTTGATATTTTTGATCGGGGAGAATTTGTGATTTAATAATGAAATTTGATAAAAGGTGATCATTTTTTTATTCAATTGTGCAGGTTGCTCTCTCATATGTGCTAAACGCTTTCGAATCTCGAAGCACATATTGAAGGGGAGCAAAACCAGTACAAAGTTTTTTTAAAAGATTAAAGTACCTTGATTGAGTTTTCAAATGGTTTTCTTAAGCTTTTGTATCGTGGATGTGCTTCAAAAGAACTCTTGCCTCTATGTGATAAAATGATTTCAAATATCCTATGCACATATTGTGGGGGAGAATTTACCAAGAAAATCAAATGGCTTTTTCTATGAAAATTGTGATCAAAGAAAATATTTCAAAGTCCTCTTGCCTCCATGTGCTAAACAATTTCTAAATCATATGCACATGTTGAGGGGAGGTTTTCTAAATGATCAAAACTATTAAGGTACAAAATGCTTTGATCTCGTATCACAAGTACCTTGATTGATTTTCCAAATGATTTTCAATTGGTTTCGAGAAGGAATGAACAATACCAAAAGACCGACCAAATTACTTTATGCATGGTGTTATAAGGATGGTTAGGTTAGGTATTAGTTCCCACGATCCACCAGAACCGGAGGGATCTACCCGGGGACAATCCACTAGATAGTGTAGAGTCCTTAGGTATATTGAAAAAAGGAGAAAAATGAGAAATGGGGAAGAGTGCGTGAGATAGAGCTAGTCGGAATAAACCCAACAAGGTTCTAGTTATGAAGTCTCGGTAAGCAGCGAAGGGTTGAAGAATGAAAAAGAAATGAATGTGAAAAGGGTGAAAAGAAATAGCCCTATAATAATTCAACCTTAGAGCGATAACCGGGTTCAATACATATGCTACTAGTGGTTACTAAGGTAACACCGGTATTGAAGACAAGACGTCATGGACCCAGTGGCGCACTGCACTAAACTTCCCAAACTACTCAAGTTCCTCTTAAAAGGGCTTGTTTCATTCTCACGGGAACCGCATTATCTATCGACTTTCTCTTAGAGATTGTTGATATTGAAGAAGGAGACCCTCTCCCTAGTCTCCGGCATAGGAACCAAATGTGCACTGATTGAGTCTAGAGCCAAGAGATCATCCACAATATCTCATTAGGACACTAAATTAATGAAGACTTGCTGTTTCACACAATGTGGAAAGTAAGTATATATTGAGAGTCCTACGCATAATCCTTGTGGTATTGCGGAACATGAGTGATATGTAAAATATTCACAATGAAGATGGAAATCCTTCTAGAGCCAACATCAAACAAGCTCTTGGTGGGTGACATGTGAGATCTTCTCGTAAGATCAAGCTTGTGACAACTGGATAGAAATGATGGGGCGATTCATTCTTGAATCAACCTTGGTCCAGAATGGAATTGCGAATACTTTTGGAAAAACCGTTCGATGTGCAAATCTTTTCTTTTCTCTAGCACGTCGAATGTATATTCATTTCAAATTAAAAAGTATCTCGATTGAAAAATACTTTTAGAAAAACCGTTCGATGTGAGAAATCTCTTCTTTTCGCTAGCACGTCGAATGTGTACTCATTCTCTAATACAAAAGTATTTTGATTGAAAATTGATCTTTCTCATAAAACCTTCGTTGTATTGCAAAACTCTTTCTTCAAGCAATACACGATTGTTTTCAAATCATTTTTCATCAATCAGTGAATCTCAATTTGCTGGTTCACTCACTCCGTGCTGTCTTCTTTGAGGCGTTCGGTTTGAGCGACTAAAACATTAAGAACAATGAGAGATTCTTAGGAATCCTACCGATCCACGGTACTTGTGCTTGATCAGCGAAGCGTGGGCGTGTGTACCTCAATTCAGAAAGTGATCAAAGACACTTTGCGTTTTGTTATTATAGCGTATCTTGGTACATTTGCGGTGCATTTGATCCGAGATTGAGGTCAATCCAAAGCGCGCTCCGGCATCACACTTAATTTGAAGAAATCATGACTGGTGCATATCTACATAACCTCGCTCTGATATTTCATACTATGCTTATGCTTGACTGCTTTGCAAATATCATGAACGGTAAGGCTTCGCTACTCGATGGAAAGATGTCATGATTCAAAAGTGTGAGCATGTCGGTCAATAAGTCACAACTTCACATGATGGCAACACAATAAAGGGTGATCAGAGATTTCTTGTGGTGATGATCTCAATGAAAGCTCAAAGATCATCAAAGATGTGGATCAATTAAAGGCCTCCACTAAAAGTACAAATCTATGCGGACTTTGAAGAATCGCTACAAAAGCACAAAGATTGCGAAAGTGAAGAATTCAAGTCTACGAGCTCAAGAACAAAGACAAAGATAGAATGCTAGGATGCAAAATGTATTTCATGGGGTGACCTCCCTTAGGGGAGATTGTTAGGAATTAGAAAATTCCATGTTAAAGTGTCGGTCACCCCAATTTTGGTCTAGCATATGTTAGCTCGTAGACGATGTCGTTTATTCGTTATTTGTAGTTTATTAGTTAGTTTGTAGCGTAGTTTAGTTTAGAGCAACACCGTGGAGGAAGGGTCTTACCCAGTATGCACGATCCTGCGGTCCAGGAGGGCGTTTGGATTTGTAACTATAAATACCCTCTACCTCCCAAGGTAGAGGGTTGGACCATCATTTAATCCTAACCTTCTAAGTTTTCTTTCACTTTCTCTAGAAGGGTTTACTTTCTCTCTCTCTACATAATTCGAACCATATATTGTTATGTGATGTGTTTATGAAATCCAATATGTTACAGGAAAAGAGTATTTGATTATGATTATAACTACAGAAAAAGCCAACAAATTACAACGGCTTAAATGCAAATTAAAGGAAATCAAAAAGATAAAAAATATTAAATAAACGCTATCACTATATTTAAAATGATGTTTTTGTTTTTATGAAACAAAATAACTTAGATAAACTATTTTAACTAAAACGTAAACTTAAATTATCTAAAAACGTGATTTAAAATAAAACGTATCGTTAAGTCTAAAATTACGCTAAATACAAAGTAAAAACGTAAAATTTGTGAAATAAAAGTCCCACAAGGTAACAACAATTTTCCACGTTCTACATGACCAAAATAATTTTAGGAAAAATGAATATTTTTTGAGTTTTATTTTATTTATTACAAATTAAAAACTATTTTATACTAAATAAAATAAAATAAAATACTAAATGAAAGTAAAAATTTCTAAAAAAATAAAAAAAATTTTCAAAACTAATCTAAACTACCATCTATCTAAGAAAAATAAAATGGACTTCAAGGCTATAAGCCATAAGGCGATAAGAAGCTAATGTATAAATGCTTAAAATGACAAATGCACACTAAATATTAAAGTGAAGACAAATGACACAACACATGCACTAGCTCGGATGGAAGGGAGGTTTGTGGGTTCTCGCTGAATCATAGAGGTCGTGGTTCAAGCCCCATCGCCCACCCTTTGTTATTTTAGTTTAAACAGATGATTGAACTCGTTTAAAACATTAATCAAACGCATAAATAACAAACATGTTCCCAAGCACGCTTGGTTATGGTGTGGAGTTGTAGCTGGTCGTATGGGAGACCAGGTTCAAGTCCCACCCACGCACCTTTTGCCATTTATTTTTCTTCTTGATTTTCTTATTTGCAAACCAACTGTTAGAAAAAAAGAAGCAAAAAAAGCATACTTGAAAACTTTAAAACAAGCCGTAAACTTGTTTTACCAGAACCACACCTAATAAGCTAAGGCTCGTTTGGATGTGCGCTAAAAGGACATTGCCCAAAGGGCTTTGGTAATATGTAATAGCTAAAATAAAGACTTAAGTGGGTTTGGACAGATTGCAAACAAACACACCTTATGCATTTCCCAAGCACCAAAACAAGCAAACCAAAAAAAGAAAAGGGTTCTAAAGCAACTCGGGATGAATGAGTAAACCATAGCCCTCCAATACTATAATAAGCTACATTATTCAACACAAATAAGCTAGGAGGAGAGTGATTGGCTATAAGAAATACACCAAGGAGATTCTAAAGCTAAAACTAAGTAAATGGGAAATCTAAGTATTCAACCGGACTGAATAAGCTCCAAGTATCCTAAAATAAGCTAAAGATAATCCAAACTAAACTAAACTTCTTAATTACCACTAACCCCAATATAATAAGCAACCATTGAGCATTGATTAGCAAAAGGACTCACTTGTGAAGCTGCATCGAAGGTTCAAATGTACCAGATTGGCTAACTTGGAGCTTAGTGAAAGCTCAAGTAGCTTCCACAGTGAGATAAGAAATGGACTCGTCACAAGGCTCATCAGACTCCCAAACAAAGCAAAGTGGGGGACTTTAGTACTTTCGTAATAAGCTCTTATTCTTCTCCAAACCCCTAAAAAGGACAATACTGATAAACGGGGACTTATAAATAAGTTAGAGCTCTTTGACGCCTTATAACTAAGCTGCAAGTTGTGGTGCCAGTCAGCTGTTAAGCACTCCACATTTTGAAATATTGAGAAACAAAACTTTTTAAATCGATTCTATACGAAACCTTGAACGAATAACTCGCAAAAGACCTTAAAAGTGATTTGAGAATAAGAATGGGTCAAACTATGAATTTTTTTTGACCAATGAAAAGTCCCGACCCAAAACACCCTGCATTGTGGTAGGAGAAACTTTAAAAACCGATTTGAGACTTGTATTAAGTTTCAAACACTGATTTACAACAATAGCAGTAGTACAAAATTAGTTTAACCTTGCTTGATACACCCTTAAAACTTGAATGGCAAATTTAAAAGACATGAACCAAAATGAAAACTACATAAGCAATGGAAATTAAAACTAAACTTGCATTAATCCAAGTTTTAGAAGTACATGTAAGCTAAGTCGACAATGACAATAACATGGTGCTAGAACAAGATTCTCACTAAAACTAAAGACTAAAGTAAAACCTAAAACTCGATTAAAACCTAAACTAACTAACTAAAAACTAACTAATTCTAAAACTGCCTTCGAGCTATTTATGTAACTCAAGGTCTTGTCTTTTTCTTCTCAGCTTCTCTCTCTTCTTGTGCTTCTTTTGATCAATCTCACCCATCCATCGCTTAGGTACACACCTTGAGCAATCCGAGCCATTGGTTTGGTTTTACGCCTAAATAATCACATGGGTTGTAATTTGGATGTGGAAACCCGTGATATAGCTTTGAGAGGAGGGATTAGAGGGAGTGGGTAGGAATAGGTCGGAGGTGATGATGATGGAGTGTGGAGTGGTTTTGTAGATGGTGGGAAGAAGGAAGCAGCAAAAAGTTGCAAGCGGTTTTATGTTTTGTTGTAGGTTTATTATTATAAAGGTCCCGATTGGGTAGAGTGGATTAGCCTAAGGGTTTAAGTAGTTAAATGGATTAGGATTAAAGTTGAGTCCAAGGTGTAGCTAAGGGACCAATTGTGTAATATTCGAAAAGTAAACCAAGGGTCATATTTGACAATCTCAAATAATAAAAGGACTGTTTTTGCCATCTTTGAAACTTGAAGGATCAATTAGCAATTTTCCAAAATTTATCAAAAGGACCAAATTTGACCGGCCAATTACCAAAGGACTAAAATGTTAATTTTCCAATTTAAAAATGTCCGTGGTAAATTTCATTCTTTGAAATTCTAGACTAAAGTTGCCATTTTTGAAAGTTGGACCGAAACCAATTATGCAAACTTAGCTCGTTTTTCATCCGATTTTAATAATTTTGCATCAAACATATAAAATGCGCTTTTGAGATATTTTCAAGATTGATGCATTGAAAGCATTTTTAAACGTTAGCTCGTGATTGACCAAAATGATGAAGATTTACACACTCATCAATCCCCACACTAAACTATTGCTAGTCCCTAGCAATCTTTTGAGAAAACTTAATGGATTTGAATCTCTTTACCAAAATCCATTACTTCTGGAGTAGCCAAATGTTTCTGTTCAAGTAAGAACCTTGGTACACCGATAACCAAATGATTTTGAGCAAATCACCGGCTTTCAACGGATTTGATTTGTCTTTACCAGAAGCCGTTTGCTTCTCGACTAGCCAACTCTTAGATAAATTATCAATATTATCTTTGGTGAGTCGATTACCATTTATGGTTTTTCCACTAGCTTACCACAAGCCATAAACTTTATGGCTAGCCAACTCTTCACTAATTAAAGATATGGTGAATAATACCATACAATTTGGGCAAATTGCAAGCCGTCAACGGATTTGAGATATCTTTACCAAGAGCCGCTTTCCCTCGGATTAGCCAATCCTTTTGTTTTTTAGACATGTAGGGATCGATAACCAATCGAGTAAGTGCAAAACACTTACTCCAAAAAAAAAAATTGGCCAAAATGGGGAATTGGGTGGATAATATGATAAAATTCGTGAGAATTCCCCACACTTAGAAATGAATATTGCCCTCAATATTCAAAGTACCGGCGGTTATGCCGAAACAAAGAACGTAAAAGGGAAATACTACGGCCATTATTTGAAAGATTTATTTATTTATTTATTTATTTATTTTTTTTTATTTTTTTTTTTGAGATAACTTATATAAACATGGGGCAACCCCACACTAGGGTGGTAGAAAATAGAAAGAAGTCAGAAATATGGGTGAAAACCCATATTGCATGCTACTGTTTTGATTACCGAGTCGCTAGCTTGACTCAATTCAATTAATTTGTTCATGGGGAAGTAAGTGGAAGAGACAATCTACATCGGACTTTCATTCAAGATGTTTGGACAAACATTTGAAGCACGTGAAAGTTCCACACCGATGAGATATACATAGAACCGGCTCATAAATGATAAATGAAAGCCGGGTCAAAGATAGTGTCCTCACTCCTCAACGAGTGAAGAGGAGAGGAAGTCACCGTGTAGGTGAAGAAAAGAAGGAAAATCATAATGACGATCATGATAAGATCTTCTTCCTCGATTGTGCAGTTGCACTCGCTTGGATTTTATCGGTTGAGCTCTTTGGTTTGGAAAGCATCTCTGGAGGGAGGGTTGGAAAATTTGTCATAGAAATACAAACTCTCATGATTGAGAACTTTTCCTCCCGATCATGATTTTTGCCATCCAAGCGATCATAATCCTCGGAGTCATGATATGAGCGAGTTCACCCTAACTCCTCATGAAGAGAATCATTCACATGATGTGAATTTGGAATTGTTCCACTTCAGACTCATCACTATCCTCATCTCGAAGTGTCAAAGAGTGGATTCAGAATTGAAGTGAATTGAGTCAATTCAAATAGAGGATTAGTGAAAGTAGCTTTGAATGTTTCGAGAACAAAGTGATCAACATTCTCTATTGGATCTGTTGGGATTAAGTGAGTGAACGATCATTGATGTGAGTGAGTTCATCGGAGAATTCCTCAAGAAGAGGGTCAAACCGGGAGTGATGTCTCAACATACTCGATGTTTCCATAGGAAGCAATGCTAAAATCGGAGAAAGTTTCAATGATCATTTGAACACTCGAGGGAAAGAGAATCACACATATGCTCGAGAGTTCCCGTGACTCTCGGGATTGGGACAAGGTTCTCAACACTAGACTTTATGAATTGGCCCGATTCTTTCGTGAACAAGTGTCAAGATGCTCATCCCCATGTTCAGAGTGAGTGGAGCTTGTGTGATAGCAGTTGTTTGAGAATGAATCTCAACGCGGGATATCAACCTGGCAGGAGTTGAGAAATAATATTCTAAAAGGATAAAACCCTCCTCGCCATCATCATCATATAGAGCTGCTTTAAGAATTGGAACGCCTTTAGAAATGCATGCTCTAGGGCTAATAATTCTTCCCTAGATTTCGAGCCTCCCGCTCTTTCCTAGCAATTCTCCCATGGGTTTTTCACCACTCACTTGATTCTTAAGGTTTTGAATTATATCATCAAGTTTTTTCATTGCTGTTTCAAAATCTTGGGAGGTTTCTTTAGGCAACGGCTCAGTGGAGTTTGAACCGTATGGTGCTGAGGTTAAATTGTCAAACTGAAGTATAGTAATTTTGATTCAATGTTGACATGAAGAGGACCTCCACAATTTGTGCAAGAAAATTCGTACATTCTCAAACGATGTGTCATTAAAACTTTGATAGCACGGTTCTTGCTCAAATGAATATCGGTGAGAAGGGGCTAAAATCGTTTGAGGATAATTGGAAAAGTTCGATAAGTGCATGAGTTTTCACCGGCTAAGCACAAAACGAATAAAAATCCATCCGTAGATCATTTCCACACCTCGCAAGAACATCGTTGACATCGAAAATCAACTAACGGATCCCCACAACCATAGCAATAATCACCGATTGAACAAAAAATGGGGTGGGGTGGGTAGTCGGAGAAATTTTTCGGCTCATTGAAAGAATTTTGATCATAAGAACATGAATTCCTCGAACCGCAAAACAAACAACTTCCGTCATGAATGTCATTACCGCGATCGCTCGCGACGCATAATTAAACCACGACACAGAAACCGAAAAGCGGTTCTCCACAACCGACACAAGGAATCGATGGTTCCATCAGAATAGAAGAAGCTAGAATCAAAAGGACAGAGGGTAAAGGGATAAAGAATCAAAAAAGGGTAAGAAGGTAAAGATGAATATTTTTGGGATTTTTGAAAAACATTTTGCAAAACAAAGAAAGAAAATTTTTGGGATTTTGATTTTAAAAGAAAATATAAACACATACAGATGGTATAAACAAGGAGTGAATATCCAAATCACTAATCGCAACGGAAGATAATCGACAACACTCAGCAATGGCCAGCGGCGCCAAAATTTGATTCACGCCAAACCGCAAGTTTTATCACGCAGCCGCCACTTGTGAATGGCCAATCGTAACAAACTTAAAACGGTTCAAGCCGAATGCAATGAAGATCGGGGAGTATAGTGTTTCCTGTCGTTATGTCCCAACAGTCGCGAAGAATCACCAAACGATATAGTGATCGAGGAATTTGAACGGAAAAGAGTATTTGATTATGATTATAACTACAGAAAAAGCCAACAAATTACAACGGCTTAAATGCAAATTAAAGGAAATCAAAAAGATAAAAAATATTAAATAAACGCTATCACTATATTTAAAATGATGTTTTTGTTTTTATGAAACAAAATAACTTAGATAAACTATTTTAACTAAAACGTAAACTTAAATTATCTAAAAACGTGATTTAAAATAAAAACGTACGTAAAGTCTAAAAATTACGCTGAAATAAGAAGCAAAAACGTAAAATTTGTGAAATAAAAGTCCTACAAGTGTAACAACAATTTTCCTACGTTCTACATGACCAAAAATAATTTTAGGAAAAAGCGGAATATTTTTTTGAGTTTTATTTTATTTATTACAAATTAAAAACTATTTTATACTAAATAAAATAAAATAAAATACTAAATGAAAGTAAAAATTTCTAAAAAAAATAAAAAAAAAAATTTCAAAACTAATCTAAACTACCATCTATCTAAGAAAAATAAAATGGACTTCAAGGCTATAAGCCATAAGTCGATAAGGCTAATGTATAAATAAGCTTAAAATGACAAATGCATACTAAATATTAAAGTGAGTGACAAATGACACAACACATGCACTAGCTCGGATGGAAGGGAGTGTTTGTGGGTTCTCGAATCAAGCGGAGGTCGTGGTTCAAGCCCCATCGCCCACCCTTTTTGTTATTTTTAGTTTAAACGTGATTTGAACTTCGCTTAAAACATTAATCAAACGCATAAATAACAAACATGTCCCAAGCACGGTTGGTTATGGTGTGGAGTTGTAAGCGTGGCCGTGGCTGGGAGACTGTGGTTCAAGTCCCACCCACGACCTTTTTGCCATTTATTTTTCTTCTTGATTTTCTTATTTGCAAACCAACTTAGAACAAAGAAGCAAAAGCATACTTGAAAACTTAAAAACAAGCCGTAATGCTTGTTTTACCACAGCACTCACACGAATAAGCTTAAGGGTCTGTTTGATGGCAAAAGAAAAGGACATTGCCCAAAGGGGCTGTTTGGTATGGCGTAACGTAAGCTAAAATACTTAAGGGGTCGTTGGACGATTGCAAACAACACACCTTATGCATTTCCTGGCACCAAACAAGCAACTAAAAAAAAGAAAACAGTTCTAAAGCAACTCAGTGATGAATGAGTAAACCATAGCCCTCCAATACTATAATAAGCTACATTATTCAACACAAATAAGCTAGGAGGAGAGCATGAGCAGTTGGCTATAAGAAATACACCAAGGAGATTCTAAAGCTAAAACTAAGTAAATGGGAAATCTAAGTATTCAACGGACCGGAATAAGCTCCGTATCCTAAAATAAGCTAAAGATAATCCAAACTAAACTAAACTTCCTAATTACCACTAACCTGAATATAATAAGCAACCATTGAGCATTGATTAGCAAAAGGACTCACTTAGAATCAGACTGACCAAGGTTCAAACGCTCAGATTGCTAACTTGGAGCTTAGTGAAAAGCTCAAGTAGCTTCCAGTGTGAGATAAGAAATGGACTGCCGTGGTTCACTGCACTCCCCAAACAGTGGCAAAGGGGGACTTTTAGTACTCGAATAAGCTCTTATTCTTCCAAACCCCCAAAAGGACAACCGATAAACCGGGACTTATAAATAAGTTAGAGCTCTTTGTACCTTATAACTAAGTCACAAGTTGCTGGGTCATTGCTAAGCCGACATTTTTTTGAAATATTGAGAAACAAAACTCTTTTAGAAATCTGATTCTATACTGAAACCTTGAACGAATAACTCGCAAAAGACCTTAAAAGTGATTTGAGAATAAGAATGGGTCAAACTATGAATTTTTTTTTTGACCAATGAAAAGCCTGACCCAAAACACCCCTGTACAGGGTATGAGAAACTTTTAAAAAAAACTGATTTGAGACTTGTATTAAGTTTCAAACACTGATTTACAACAATAGCAGTAGTACAAAATTAGTTTAACCTTGCTTGATACACCCTTAAAACTTGAATGGCAAATTTAAAAGACATGAACCAAAATGAAAACTACATAAGCAATGGAAATTAAAAATCAAACTTGCATTAATCCAAGTTTTAGAAGTACATGTAAGCTAAGTCGACAATGACAATAACATGGTGCTAGAACAAGATTTCTCGACTAAAACTAAAGACTAAAGTAAAACTCAAAAAAACCGATTAAAACCTAAACTAACTAACTAAAACTAACTCATTCTAAACCGCCTTCGGAGCTATTTTATGTAACTCGTGGTCTTGTCTTTTTCTTCTCGCCTTCTCTCTCTTCTTGTGTTTGATCAATCTCACCCATCCATCTAGTACACACCTTGAGCAACTGGCCATTGGTTTGGTTTTTGGCTCTAAATAATCACATGGGTTGCTGACTTGGATGTGGAAACTTGTGATATAGCTTTGAGGGAGGGATTAGAGTGGGTGAGTGGGTAGGAATAGGCTGGAGGTGATGATGATGGAGTGTGGAGCGTGGTTTTGCAGAGATGGTGGCAGAAGAAGGAAGGGAAGCAGGAAAAAGTTGTGGGCGGGTTTTATGTTTTGTTTTGGGTTTATTATTATAAAAGGTCCCAGGTAGAGTTGGATTGGGCCTAAGGTTTAAGTAGTTAAATGGATTAGGATTAAAGTTGAAGTCCAAGTGTAGCTAAGGGACCAATTGTGTAATATTCAAACTCCGTGGACCAAAGTCAGAATATCCGATAGGGACCATTCATGTAATTTCTAAAAAGTAAACCAAGGGTCATATTTGACAATCTCAAATAATAAAAGGACTGTTTTTGCCATCTTTCAAAACTTGAAGGACTGAATTAGCAATTTTCCAAAATTTATCAAAAGGACCAAATTTGACCAGTTAGAATTACCAAAGGACTAAAAATGTTAATTTTCCAATTTAAAATGTCAGGTAAATTCTCGTCATTCTTGAAATTCCGTGGACTAAAGTTGCCATTTTTTGAAAGTGGGACCTAAACGCCAATTATGCAAACTTAGCTCGCTTTTCATCTAATTTTAAACATTTTGCATCCAAAAATATAAAATGCGCTTTGAGATATTTTCAAGATTTTGATGTATTTCTCAGCATTTTAAACATTTTGCGCTTCGATTGACCAAAAATGATGAGTATTTACACACTCATCAATCCCCACACTAAACTATTGCTAGTCCCTAGCAATCTTTTGAGAAAACTTAATGGATTTGAATCTCTTTACCAAAATCCATTACTTCTGGAGTAGCCAAATGTTTCACTTCAAGTAAGAACCTTGGTACACCGATAACCAAATGATTTTGAGCAAATCACCAGCTTCCAACGGATGTGATTTGTCTTTACCGAAGCCGTTTGTTCGACTAGCCAACTCTTAGATAAATTATCAATATTATCTTTGGTGAGTCGATTACCAATTATGGTTTTTCCATTGCCTTTACCACAAGCCATAAACTTGCGGGTTAGCCAACTCTTCACTAATTAAAGATATGGTGAGTCGAATACCATACAATTTGGGCAAATTGCAGCCAACGGATTTGAGATATCTTTACCAAGAGCCGCTTGCTCTCGATTAGCCAATCCTTTTGTTTTTAGACATGGATCGATAACCAATCGAGTAAGTGCAAAACACTTACTCCAAAAAAAATTTTTGGCCAAAATGGGGAATGGGTGGATAATACATGATAAAATTCGTGAGAATTCCCCACACTTAGAAATGAATATTGCCCTCAATATTCAAAGTACCGGCGGTTATGCCGAAACAAAGAACGTAAAAGGGAAATACTACGGCCATTATTTGAAAGATTTATTTATTTATTTATTTATTTTTTTATTTTTATTTTTTTTATTTTTTTTTTGAGATAACTTATATACAACATGTGGGGCAACCCCCCCACACTAGGGTGGTAGAAAATAGAAAGAAGTCAGAAATATGGGTGAAAACCCATATTGCGTGCTACTGTTTTTGATTACCGAAGTCGCTAGCTTGACACTCCCAATTAATTTGTTCATGGGAAGTAAGTGGAAGAGACAATCTCCATCGGACTTTCATTCAAGATGTTTGGACAAACATTTGAAGCATATGAAAGTTCCACACACCGATGAGATATACATAGAACCGGCTCAAAAATGATAAATGAAAATGCCGGGATCAAAGATAGTGTCCTCACTCCCGAACGAGTGAAGAGGGAGAGAAGTCACCGTGTAGTGAAGAAAAGAAGGAAAATCATGATGACGATCATGATAAGATCTTCTTCAGATTAAGTGCGCTTGCACTCGTTTGGATTTTATCTCGGTTGAGCTCTTTGGTTTGGAAAGCATCTCTCGAGGAGGGTTGGAAAATTTGTCATAGAAATACAAACTCTCATGATTGAGAACTTTTCCCCCCAATCATGATTTTTGCCATCCGCGATCATATTCACGGTAGTCATGATATGAGTGAGTTCACCGACGAACTCCTCATGAAGAGAATCATTCACATGATGTGAATTAGTGAATTCTTGTTCCATCAGAGACTCATCACTATCCTCAACTGAGTGTCAAAGAGTGGATTCTCGAAATTGAAGTGAATTCAGAGTCAATTCAAATAGAGGATTAGTGAAAGTAGCTTGAATGTTTCGAACAAAGTGATCAACATTCTCTATTGGACCGTTGGGATAAGAAGTGAGTGAACGATCATTGATGTGAGTGAGTTCATCGGAAAACTCCTCAAGAAGAGGGTCGACCGTGGAGTGATGTCTCAACATACCGATGTTTCCATAGGAAGCTACGTTGCTAAAATCGAGAAAGTTTCGAATGATCATTTGAACACTCAAGAGGGAAAGAGAATCACACATATGCTCGAAATTCCCGCGGACTCTCTCGATTGGGACAAGGTTCTCAACACTAGACTTTATGAATTCGTCCGATTCCTTTCGTGAACAAGTGTCAAGATGCTCATCCCCATGTCTGAGAGGGAGCTGAGCCGGTGTGATAGCGCTTGTTTGAGAATGAATATCAACCGGGATATCAACCGAGGGAGTTGAGAAATAATATTCTTAAAAGGATTAAAACCCTCCTCGTCATCATCATATAGAGCTGCCTTAAGAAATTGGGAACGCCTTAGAGCTGCATGCTCTAGGGCTAATAATTCTTCCCTAGATTTGCGAGCCTTTCCACTCGAACCTTGAACTTAGGCAAATGATGATTTCCCAATCACAAATAAAGACTACAGGGTAGGCTAAGGTGTATAGGTGTAACGAAACAATATATAGGGTTGACAAAATGAAAGAAATGCCTGTGAAGGGTGTATCTAGGAGTATCTTGCACTAAAGGTAGCAACAAAGGGTTTCACATGGGGTCGAAAAGTCGAGGTGACTAATCAATAGACTCACAATGGTAGGCTGTTTGGGTGATAATCCTATAATATTGCCTTCTTAAACCGAAAAGTCCAAATACATCGAGCTAACTCAACATACCTCGTCTATGGTCTCAAATGATGCAAAGGCCAAGTTCTAAGTTTACAAGCTAACCAAGACACTCATAATTTGGTGGATTTAGGTAAACTATTGGAACGGATAAGGCTAATCTCACCATGTAATGTTAAGGGTTGATGTGCTCTACTAAGGTCTAATCTAGTTAGGTTCGAAAACATGTCAAAATTTTAAAAGACAATTTTTCAAAATAAACTAGAAAAATGAGGGCGAAATAAAGTTCAAGAGATAATTCTACTCCGTCCCCCCACTTGAATTGTACAAAGTCCCTTTTGTACTAGGCATTAAAATAAAGGTGAAAAGAAAGGTAGAATTAGAAAGAACTTCCCCGAATTTGCTCCAAAAAGAAGAAGGCCCACGAAAAGAACCGTGCCTTCGTTTTGCCATGAAAAACTTCAATCCCTGAAAGCACAATACCGACAAGCATAATTCTAAAAAGAAAAATAAATAAAAATGAAAATAACCTAACTCACTTTCAGGGAATCACGGTTGCATTTAGCGTATGCAATAATCCTTTTAAACCACTTGGTGTCCCAAGTGGACGAAAGAAGTCCTCGAGGGTTTACGGGATCACACCACAAAGTTCATTTAAAATACTAATACATGGTTATTGTATTTTAAAATGAAAGAATTAAAGTAGAGAGTTACGCCGTGACTCCTATGAGGAGTTACCGTGAACCGGCAAAACCCGTATGAGTGAAAAGCTTGTGCAGTTACGCTAACCACTCGAGATGGAATAACGCCGTAATTGGTAATGCGCCAAGAGTTCTATGCTAAACGTTACTACGCGTAATCACCAAGATGAGTTAAGCCGCACTCGCTCGTGATCAGAATCGCAAAGAAGAAATAGTTCCTCGTTCCAGAGAAATGGTTAGAAAACACAAAACCCAACAGAAGGAAATAAAACAAAGAAAGGGATAATTGAGTTGTCTCCCAAAGAGCACTTTTCTTTTTAATGAGTCTTTAATTTAGACTCCGAGCCGCTGGGCTACTATAGGGGCCTTTGAGCTTGCCCCACTTCCTCAATATCTTTCATCAAATTATGCCTCATCCATGCAACATTCAAGCGGTTAGGTATTCATTGGTTTCACTTTCCGGACTTTACAAATTTCTCATCCGTCCCAGTAGCGAGTGAATTCATATTTTCACAATAATTGGAGGTGGTCTTTGTAGGGAATCCCGTGAGTTTGCACTCCTTTGTTCGTAAGCTTCATCATCGGGATCAGTGAACTCCTCATTTCCTTGCATCTCTGTAATCTAGGATCCTCAATATCATCGAACATAAGTCTGTGCCTCTTTGAACCATTCTTCATCGAAAGATTCTCCACTAGAACGCGCTTGCATTCTTCTTTATCCTCACTAACCAACTCTTTGTCTTTTTCAATTGTTATCTCACTCGTGTTGTTAAGACTTCTGTTGTTTGAATTTTCTCGATCCATGTCTTCCTTCCAAATCTTCTCTTTGGTTAATGTGTCTACATATCCATATTTAATCTTCACCCAACTATCGAATCCTAGGTTGTCCAGCCAAGGCAAACTCGTTATTTCCCCATCATTGGTTGAGGACCAAAAGAATTCATCCTTTCCTATTCTTTCAGAGTTGCTTCCTCCGTTACACATATCATCATATGCGTTGCATGACGCCCAAAAAATTTCCCCAAGAGATTTTACTCTTTCACACCAGTGACTGCGTAATTTCTTGTTGTTAGTTTCACTTAAATGTTCATTCGTGCATCTTAGATCATTATTAATTCTTCCTTTTTCCTGAATGTGCTCTTCGTGAATCAATTTTAAGCTTCTAAGAAGATTTGGATCGATCTTGGCATCCCCGAATTGAATCGCACCAATCTTTAAATGCTAAATCACCGAATTTTATACAATGTCTTTCACGCTCATGAGGGCATGTTCACTCTTCCTTTCTTTCATTTTCTCCGCCATTGCACTTTCGGAAGGGGCTGTATGTAGGCCATGCTCTTGTGGTCTCCTCGTTTGCTATGATGACGAGCACACCGATGAGTTTATGGCTCTTCTTCATCTTCGCGGAGAGTTTTTCAAGTCTTTCATCATCAGTAAGCGGCCTATAAAACTTTTATTCTTGATTCTTTCTTTTTTGGACCTCCATCACAAGTTTCGTTCTAGGATCACATGAAGCCCATAGGTCAATGAGTCCCCTTAGCACGGGTATAGCTTTGCACCGATATCTTTTTTAGATGGTGAAGTCGTCAACATTTATCCCGCCATTACTGTGAATCGAAGTTTCTTGGTTAATGCTGCATCTGCTAGAGTGAATTTCCTCATTATTCTTTCATAACCCCGTTATCGCTTAACACATGTTACTGTAACTCATTAGGCATGTTACGCGTAACTGACTGCCGACCGAATCATCCCCTAAACCGTATCATTGATCTCAACCTTCGAGTTATTATCAGAAAAAATTACCTTACATTCCATAGCTAGTTTAGATCCTTCGTTTATCGTCATTCCTCCTTACCTTTTTCACCGAGCTTCATCACCATGGATTCAAGGTTTTTCGAGTTGTGTCATGCTTGAAAGGTTTCACAGTGTTTTCTGGAATTCTCTCAACCACTCATCTTGCTCTTTTTGTTTCGGCTGGTTTCCAGAACTTATTAATTGTTTCTTCAAGACTGGGCTTTTTTTCTCCATAAGGCCCACGGTTGTAATTTCCACGATAACCATTACTATTTCGATTATCTCCATAAATGGTCGATTTTCTCCATACTTAGCTTCTTCAATATTCTTTACGTCCATATGATGACAATTTTTCGTAAGATGTCCTCCTCCACATATTTCACAACCTACTTGGATGGCATGAACGGTTTCTCCGACTTTCAAGATATCTTGACCTAGATTTTCAATCTTACTAGATATAGTCGCAACTCAAAACTTCGCTTTTGTTTCTTTTACCCCAGTCGTGCCATTTTTGAGAGTGGTCCGCCATTTTTTGGCTCTTCAAGTGCACGTAGGAGTCATGTTCGGGATAGGTCCTTGATAGTCCATCATTTGTCTTGTAGTTACGTTAATTCCTTTGTAGAAAATATTGACCTCTCTGATGTTATTCAGATCATGGTAGGACACTTATAAAGAAGATCGTTGTATCTGTCCAAGCTTGATACGTGTTTCGTCGTCTTCTTGTTTGAAATTGTGGATTTCAAAAGTCGGTTAGAAATCTTTGATGGTGGGCAATATCTTTGAATAAAGTGTTTCTCTAGTAGTGCCAAGTATCATCATTGCCCTACGGGCAATCTTTCGATCCATCTTCTATCGTTCTGTAGAGTCATTGGGAAACTTTAGCATAACAAAGATCAATGACACAGGAATGTTGAAAAGGTTTGATGTATAGGACATTTTCAATGTGCTCAAACCATTCCCTCAAGCTCGGTGTTGGTTAAGCTCCCTCATAATTGTTTCTTAATTTCAGAATTTAACATCCGCTCGACACGGTCTTACGAGACCGGCCCTTGTTCCGCTTTGTCAACGCTTAAGTACTCCTCAAGAGTGAGGTCATCGATGTTAACAACTTCCATGGTACCTGAAATCTAGAAATATGATCGTGAGAAAAGTTTAAAATGAAATGAAAGACTTAATATTAATCCTAATATAACTCCCCAAGAACGGTGCAAAAACTTGATGCGTGTTTTCTTGACGTGATCTTAATATTTATAGTGTCTCGCTATACCTAAGGTCTACCCTAATGCACTAACTGCTCGTAATCTGTAGTGTAGTAAATGGTAAAGCCGAGGTCGCCCCAAAAAGAGCTGTTGGATTATTACTAAGTCTAATTGTCACAAAATAATGATGGTTTCGATAGGGAATTAATTAATTAAACTACTAATGCGATAAAAAGCGGATAAATGGGTAAAGGGAATCGGTAGAGGAATAGTGGTGCTAACCTAGTCAATCCCCATCTAGTTATGTCTACGTCTACTTACTTCCAATTACTTCAGGTGGGGTCAAATTCGAGAGGACAAAGATTTGGTCAATTCGCCTAACCTATCGAAAGAAAGATGCCACACAGGAGAAATCGCGACCCATAAGTCCTGTTGTTCCCGGTCCCCTAAGCAAGTCATTAAGTACCGCTACATGCTAGATTCTAAATAGTGAGTGCCCGGCCGTTAGGAACTCGGACACTACACCCCCCAATTCTTAAGTTCATCCAAACGGTAGGTGATCAATTGGTCAAATCGCACAAGTAGAAAGGGTCGCCAGTTGGTCATATCTTACCCTTCCCGTCTCAGTCCGCTCACCTAGGGTCAGTTGGTCAAATCTCCTAGGCAATTGCCATTCAAAACCACCAATCAAGGGTAATGCACCAAAGAACTATGCATGCATACACTTAGAAATAATTGTACGGAAGTAAAGGTAAACGAAACAAAACAATTAAGGAATCATAACTAGGCTAGCACCAAAGGGTGCTTAGTCGCTCATATTAATCATGCAAATCAATTCAATATTCAAAGGTACGAAATACATGAATTGAAAGTAAAAGAAATATAAAATGCTAAAACTTATCGTAATGGAGTGACTTCTCCTTGGAAACAACTCAGATGCCCCTAGACCTTTAGCTTTTTCCCACGTTCTCGAGAGTTGTATGTGGAATGGGATGATTAGAAATGCGGAATTGTGGGTATTTATAGGCGGTCCGGGTTATGGCGTAACCAATGTAGGAGTTACGCCGTAACCTTCTATTCCGTCGTAAATGCACTAGATTCGCTACGGCGTAACCTAATAAGTGGTTACGTCGTAGTCTTCAATAAACACGGTTACGTTGTAAGTGATGCAGTAGTTACGGCGTAAGTATCGGCGCTGGATCCTCATTTGACCAATGTAGTTACGCCGTAACCTTTAGGAAGAGTTATACCGTAACCTCTTGATAAGTTGGTATTCGAGTCACGCAATAGTTACGGCGAATGTGAGAGGAGTACGTAACTTCTTCAAAATAGGCATACTGTGATAAATCTTTAGTAATGTTTCCATTTCCGCATCTCTTTACCTCCAATGCTCGTAATTTACCTGAAAGTGGAAAACAATGGAAAACAAGCGTAAATCCATATAAATGATATAAATAACAAGCATTATCGGGGGAAATTGACACTTAATATTCAGGACTATTTGATGTTATCAATGATGCATTGTGCAACCCTTGCATACCTTTTGTAAAGGTTCTGCTTAGCAGAAAGACGGATCCTAAAGTTTGTGCTAGATGGATCCCTACTTTTAGGGAACCGTGGGATCCGGCAAACAGAAATGCAATTGCA
>OU343221.1:70463679-70526019 GCA_910596185.1 Chrysanthemum makinoi
ATTGTTCTTTGTGATGAACGTGATAGTATGTTGTTATCTGCATCAAGTCTGCCTCAGGTCTGCTTCGCTGCTTCATTGTCTCCACGTCTTTTTCCAACATGCTCACACACTCTTTAACGTTGAATTACGATACTGATGAAGTTCTTTAAGTCTTTAACTTTGTAGATTCTTTGATTTGACAAAGAATCATTCTGACTTTTGTGTTGCTTTAAGATAGAACTTTTTGATGATGTTGTTGGTGTGAACAAGTGGAGAATCTGCACGATCATTCCGCTCCAGATCTTCCATAAGAAGTAAACATTAAAACGGTTAGTAATAAACGGATTCCGGCACTTACAAGTTTGAACTTCGAGAGTGTTGACAGCATAGTGTGAAAACACAACTCTAATTCTTACAAAGGTCGTTCCTGAATCGGAGTCCCACAAGTGAGATAACACGATGTACCGAAGTACACCTACGATTCAGATGAGTCGCTGAGGTACACCGAAGCATCACCTCACGACTGTAGACCGTTTGAGACCACTAAGCGCAATCCACGGGGAGTTGCTTTAAGCGACCTGCTGTCGGGCGTTTGATGTTGACCCTGGCAGGAGTTTCCATTCAATCACTGAGGATCACAAATGTGAACCTCTCATAAATGTTCTCGACAGATTGCTAAGATCTGTGAAGGACTCGATAATGTACCACTGAAATTCTTATTGTTGAACTTCAAGTGATGAATTGTCAAGTGTACCTAAGAGATCTTTTGATGAATCTCGTGGCTCTAGACTCAATAGTGCGTTTTGGTTTCCTGAGCGGAGACTAGGGAGAGGGTCTCCTTCTTCAATACCAGTAATCTCTAAGAGAAAACCGATAGTTTACGTAGGGTTCCCTGTGAGAATGAATCAAGCTTCTGTTGAGAGAAACTTGAGCGGCTAAGAAGGTTTAGTGCATGCGTCACTGGGTCCATGACGACTTTTAATCTTCAAAACCGGTGTCATCTAGTGACAACCAGTAGCATATGAATTGAACCTGGTGTCTGCCCTAAGTTGAATAATCTGGAGGGCTATTTCTTTTCACCCTTTTCTTTGCATTTCTTTTTAATTCTTCAACTCCTTCTTTCTCCGATTCCCAATTCTCCTTTTTATAATCATACCTAAGGACTTCTAAATTCTAACTATTTGTGGTGTCCTTGGGTAGATCCCTCCGGCTCTGGCGGATCATAGGACGGTTATTCCTAACCTTAGTCACCTTATAACTCCATGACTAACCTATGTTGCCATAAAACCATTTTGAAGAAAATCTCTCAAAGGGTTTGTAAATGAAAAGCATGTTTGAACCACTGTGAGAGTTTTATCTTTTAGCAGAAATACTCCCCCTCCACATGTGCTTTAGAGTTTAGACAGAAATCTGCACAGTGAGGAAAGAGCTCGCACTTTTGAATTGATCGACTCAAGATAAACATTCCCCTGCGAGACACGGTTACGTGGCATAGTTAAAGAGTTGCATTGTCAGCTTTTAGGTGACAACTAGCTCTAGTAACTATCTTGAAGGTGTGGACAACCCCGAGAGGTTGTCAAACCCGTCAAGGTTCATGTCTACCAAGAGTTTCTCGAACGGTACATTCTACTCGGACAAGTCCTTTGCGAGACACGTTTACATTACTAGCGAACTAGCTTGAAATTATTACCCGTCCCGGACAAGTCTTTTCGAGTTACTAACAGTTAAGTATCGTCAATTCGTTGGTTAAGTCTTTTCACACGAGAATTCAACTAGCAATACACAACATATTTCTTATCACATATTTTCTCCCCCTCAAAATGGCATATAAAATGTTATTTTTGAAAAGTTGAGAATAAATATGACCATTTCGAGTGTTGCGGGAAGAATGACCACTGTGAACAATTTGTGAACAAAGTTTTAAGGCAAGTACTCCCCCTCGACAAGTGATATAAACGGTTGAGGTTTTGAAAATCATAAGGGAAAGTACTTGTTCTTTTGAGCAAAACCTTGAAAAGTGAAAGGTTTGATAGGTTTTACTCAAAAGTAAGAAGCTTTCGCTCCTTTTATAAGGATTGTGGCGCTGAAGCGTACCACAGGGTCCTTTATTTACAAGTACGGGTTGTACACTGAAATGTGTGCACAAGCCATAGAAATAATAAATCATACATCCAAATTTATAATGAAAGAAGCAGTTCAAGGGGTACCGGTAGTCCGAGATGTCACAGGAATGTGAATCGGGCGTTGAAAGCCGATGATGTTTCTCCTGGGTCGACCACCAACATAGCTTTCCAATCTTCTGAAATGATCCCTTCTATACAACCGTTCATCAATCATCGTGATGATCCTCTTCACATCCCTTCGATCCTGAGAATTCCATCGATTAGGAGACCCGATCTTTTGGTGTATATCCTTCAACCGGTAAGCCAATCCGTCCCTAACCATCTTCAAAGTGTGATCTCTAAACTTATGAAGATCTCTGCACGCCATCAAGCAATTTCTTTGAAGTTTACTACGGTAAACGACGCCGAATGTTTTGCTGATGAGTGTAAATTGTGAGAGCTGGTTGATGTATGGAAGATCAAGCTGCGGTGGAGTGAAGTTGACACGGTCGATAAGATTCAACGCCAACTGGAGATCTTCTACACGTTCTTTGATAACTATGCGTCTGATGAAGATGAGCACTGACTTGATGAATTCACGTTGTACTTCATTGGAGAATTGTCTCATACGACCCTGTACTTTGGCAAGGTACATGTCTTCGATGTCGTTGATAGACAAATTCTCAAAGTCAGCTTCAGAGAATGCATAATCTCTTTCATCTTGTCTTTTGACCACAACATTCTTGAGATAAGTGTAGTCCCATTTGGACGAAAGATCAACGTGTTTGATGGCAACGATGTTTTTAGTACTGAACACTGCATGTTGAGACTTCTGGACCTGGCAGCTTCTGTAGTAGATTCTTCGGCGTTCCCGCCAATGATGAATCCCGTACATTGCATCTCGGTCGTATGCTTCCACTTTGTTGGAGAACAAGTGATTAGCTCTTTCCTCGATAGCTATGCAGTTTGAGTATTCGGCTGCTGGGAATGGAAGTGTCAGAGATGTAGCGTATTTCCTTGAGCCATCGCCACCGTGTAGAAGAAATTCCAAGTCTTTGTTGAAGAAATATCTGAATGGGATCCTAGGCTGATCTGGTTGGCCGATCGTTGGTAGTGGTTTAGACCAGTCGGTGTAATAAGGAGGGTTGTCCCGCTTCGTAAAGTCGATGTTTGCTTCCGGGTTGAGCCAATCCATGTTATTAGACATAGCTCGAGCAATGTTATCAAGGTGATATTCGACCTCGATGGCACTTTCTGAGCTATCTTTCCATAATTGAAAAGCTTCATTCTTGATTCGCCGCAACTCAGATTTTGTCATCTTCTTTACTTTGAACTTTTCTTGCAGAATTTTAGCATGCTCCAAAGTATTACCGTCTACCAGATCTTGACCTTCAGCAGGGTAGGGAGTGGAATTGACAAGTGTAGAAAACCATTCAAATTCCTCTGTTGTATCTTCATCTAGCCAGGATAGAACGTCAGCCTTGGGCGCCTTCTTCCTCTATTTCTTAGGCCTAGATGAGGGTTCTGGTTTCTGTACTTTGTCGGGAGAGGCGGGTTGTTGTTGGGGCTCATGGTATTCTTCATCGTCACCACCCGTATACTCAAGGTGGTCACCGGTTTTTGAGTGCTGGGTGGTGTCTCGAATCCTGAGGTTTATCGCAGAAGAGCGGGAGGAGATTTTTGTTGAGCTGGAGTCTTTTGTGGTGGAGGCGGCATTGTGTACTGAATCGAAGATGATTCACCAGACTTCTTTGTGCGTTTAGGCTCCTTATCCTTATCTTGATCTTTGTCTTCGTCATCTCTTGAACGTTTGGGCCTTACAGCCTCTTCTCTGAATGATGACTTGAGTTGGTATTCCAGCAATGCTTCAAACAGTTTAGCTTCATGGGAGGCAAACGTTGCAGAGCGTGTTGACATTTGCGCTACCAGCCGGTTTACTAATTCATCATCTAAGAAGATTGTAATTTCAACTGGATTGATGCTCAAATTCATCGGAGTTGATTTCATGGCTTGCTTGGCTAAATGTAAGAGATTCGGATAAAGTTGTCTGGAATACATCTCCTTTGTCAGTTTCGGAATGACCTCCATTAAGAACTTGTGAGTGTATCCTTTTATCATCTCGTCCATGCTTCCTTAAAGATCATCCTTCATAAGCTTCTGTACATACTCCCTTTCAACTTGCATCTTGTCATTCTCATCATGAAGATACGTTATATGATCAGCGAGGAAAGTCAACTTTCTGTGGAGAATATCTTTCTTTCCGACTCGTTTGACAGCTTTAACGATTCGATTCTTAGATTGAGAGATCCAAGATGGAGTTGGCTTCTTTACTGATCTGGATGATGATTTGGTTGATATCTTTGATGGTGGTGGTGAAGAGTGAGAAGAAGAATCTGATGATGATGAGATGTGAGGAGACTCCGGGTCCTTTGGTGGTTCCGAAGTTTCTTCCTTTGATCGTGCAGGACTATCTAGAAGAAACGTATCATACTCAACGTCTTCTTCATTGCCAGAATTAGCTTGTTCATCAGCTTTGGCTTTGGCTGCAGCTTCTTCATCGCTTTTACCTTCTCTAACTTCTCGATTCGGTTCTTCAAAATCATACTCAAGAGTATCTTCGACACGTGTCTGTTGTTGTACCAAAGTGGTGGCACCAGATCCCTTATCGTTTTGATTAACCGCATCGTGACCGTGAAGGTTGAGCTGCACCACTTGACCCTCCGGGGCCACCCATTTGTTCTTTTGCAAATTCTTTTGCCACGTGTTGGAGTCTAAGGAATTTGAACTTCTTCCTGTATGAAGTATCCAGTTGCTCTTCTTCTTCATCTGAGCTTTCTTCATAAGGCACAAGTACATGAGTCTTCCCTTTTCCTTTGTCAGCTGGTGGACTTGGATGTTCAGCTGCTGAATGAGGTGTTTCGGTTGCAGATTCAGAGTAGAAAGTCTCTTCATCTGATTCAGTAGCCTCCGAGTCCTCGTCCATTAGTTTTCTCTGCGGTTCAAAGCTTAGATATGGGAATAGGAACAGCTTCCTTGGCGGGAATTGTCCCCTTTCGTGGAGGATTCCTCCTGGGAAACATCCTTTGACTCTCAGTGCTTGCAGCACTACCTGCACTTCCTCTTCTGGTTCTCCTAGTAGGTGTTCCAGAAGGCTTTTCATCAAGATGACCAACTTTGCCTTCTCATACTGCTACTTGATACCTTTTGTATGTTTCAAGCTTTTTGATTTCATTTTTCATAAGGTGATCAGGCAGCACGGCACCTTGTTTCTTTATTGACGATTCCTTGATTCTGACTGATAGGGTAGGCTCAGTCAACATATCGTGATTATCTGGGTCATTGAGCCTCTGTGGAATATCGGGATGAAGTCCAAGTGCTCTCTAGATCAACAATTTCGTGTATCTGACATAGGGAATCTTTGAGCCAAGTTTCTTGTGAAATGACATCATGTCTTCCCATAGCAGTGCTTCAATTTCGATGTCCTTTTTGTTGATTAATGACCAGAAGATTTGTAGTTCCATGAGCTTGGGATACTCATAACCACTATCACGACCAGAGACTGATTTGGTAATGATGGTGTAGAGGGTTCTCCACGGTTGAGGAATGTTCTTAAGCTCCACATGAGAGTGCTTAGTGATTATTCCTGAAGCTTCATCATAGCCAATATCAATTAGGAATTGAAGAACTGTCTCCTCAGTAGGTGTGGCAAAGAAGTCGGTTGGCTCGATCTCAGGAATAAGGAGAACAGCCCGTAGATCTGCTTGTGTGATGGTGACTTGTTTGTGATTTAACGTCACTGTCACCGCACTTTGACCTTTGATCCTTTGCATTGAATTCCAGAATTGTTGTATGTAGATCTCCGATACTGTAGCAGAGTGTGAAAGCATGTTCTGGTACGTATGATTCCTTAGAATATCCACAGCGATCAAGCAAGAAGATTCTGAGCATGTGAGGGTTTCAAAGTCAACTTCGAGATTGTTCTTTACAATCTTTCTTGGATAGCCATTAGGGAAGATATCAGCAATTGTGAGAACCTCCGGTGCATCCACATTCATTTGAGCAGCCATGTCGCGATCTGAAATAACATTAGCCAAAAGAACCAACATATCGAAAGACATAATGTTAGTCAACAGAAGGTTTTTATTGTCTAATTATTGAATATACAGTGTTAATGATTGTTACGAGTCCTAAGTCAATTGTTTGTCCAATAGTCCAATGACGTCGTGAAACGTTTCGTGAGTTAGTTAACTTTAAGTTTTAAAGTTTATGTTATCACTTATAGTTCACAACATATCAAATGTTTAATTTTATTAGTGACATTATTGGATTCGTGACGTTATGATTCATTTATTTACAAGTTTGCATGCGTAACAATTCGTAATGAAGGTCATCAAGGCTTAGGCGTAGATATGGCAAAGTTACGCGTAAACAGGAATGGTATAGGCGTAGGCGCAAGCTTATGCGTAGGAATCTGTCTTACGCGTAAGAAATGTTACTCGTAGGAACAGAGTAACCTTATGCGTAGAGCTTACGCGTAGGCGTATAAAAACTTTACGCGTAAGGCTTACTCGTAAGAGTAGACCTTATGCGTAGAGTCACTCTTTACGCATATCCTTCACAGGATACGCGTAGTCCCATTGTAGAACCTTACGCGTAACAGTTACGCGTAAAATTTTTCTTACGCATAACTTTCTACGCGTAAGGTGATCCTTATGCGTAGAGTAACAAACACCTTGATTCTGAGTTTTATGCTTAGCAAGCCTGAAATAAAATCATCATAACATCAATCTTAACACATATATTCATTCTAAAAAACAAATCATGGCATGAAGGCTTGTTAAACATTTACGCGTAGAAAGTCATACGCGTAGGTCAAAACCCTAGAGTTTAAGAATTACGCGTATGATTTCTAACCATAGGATTTGCACCAAACGTTTTCTGGTAGGTCTTAGGTGTTATGAGAGTCTAATAACCAAGTTTTGACACCCTATTCTCAGTGAATCAAAAAATACCCAAACTTAAGAACATTAAACCATAAATTCCAATTTTTATTCAATTAGAGTTTCTGGGTTGTTATAAGGCCTGGAAATCTTTAATTCAACACAATATGAACATCACACAATAACCTTTTTGACCAAATCCATTCACATTTAAAAAAAAGAAAAAAAAACCCAAATCCACGCATAAACCCTAATTTTCAAAAGTCATTCAATTCGTGTTTCTAGGTGCGTTTTGATGATAGAAATAGTTTTAGTATGATTAATTGAACGTTTTGACACAATCACATTAACCACAAAACACACGAATGAGTGATTTGTGTTCATAGCTTACGCGTAGAACACGAATCACACTCAATCTCATCTTTTAACCGTTGGATTTGAGTGAAAATCAAAACCCTCGTTTAAAAACTTGTAAAGATTATTAAACCACTTACAAAATGATGATCCAATACAAGGATATGTAGATCGATTTTTTAGCGTAGGATGATTTAGGTGATGATAATAAATGTGAAGTGAAAGTTAGGTGGAAGAGTTTTTATTAAAAATAACTTTAACCTTTTGGCAATTTTGGTCCCTCCACCTTTTCCTTTTTCATCCAAAGCCATTTAACTTCCATTATGGTTACCAAACAAAGATTTTAAGAAATAACTTTGACGACACTCCTCCTTGACTTAAGAAAATAATGAAAGGTTATAATTTTAGACCGAGGAGTGTCAGCTTAACCAGAAAAATTTACCACCATTGATACAAGAAACAACCAGAATAGAGTAACATGCAAGTACACGAATGTTTTTGAAACAGTTAAGTATTTATTTTCTCCCCCTCAACACTTGATCGGAAAAATACTGAATTTTGAAAGATTATAGTGTTGACGGAAGAAATGTACTTGCCATGTTGAAAGAAAAATAGATTAGAAGAATATTTTTGTTGTTTTATCAGATTTTATATTTTTGTATTTTGTTTTTGAAAAATATTTACAAAAGAGATTTTGGTGTTTGACAGGTTTTTAAGACTGTTTTAGGAGGTCATCCAATTCCTCTTGAGTCAAACACCTCATACCAATCCGGTGGACCAACTCATTAAACCTAGCGGGAGGCAAGGCTTTGGTGAGAAGATCTGCCAATTGGTATCCTGTACCCACAAAATATAATTCAACAGTACCCTGTTCCACGTGATCCTTGATGAAATGATATCGAAGATCGATGTGCTTTGATTTCGAGTGCTGAACTGAGTTGCACGAGATCGCAATGGCACTCCGATTGTCGCAGTACATCGAAATGTTAGAGGGTTCCGAAGCAGTTATAGTAGATATACACACATCAATAGCTTTAGGTATCCATTTAAATCCTAGTGTGTTATATATCCATTTCTGCCATCTCCAACTAGTTTTTGCTTTAGTCTTAGTGAATGCACTAGGTGGTACTACATTCCTAGGAGGTGAAACTGGAGCTACAGGGACAGCAATGCGTTTCTTAGAATCTAAAGAGGGCGGTCTACCAAACACAGACTTAGAAAGATTAGTGGGCCTAGAGGTATTCCGGTTCTTAGGATTCCTTAAACGAGAGATGATAGCTTTAGCAACACATTTGTCATGACAATCAGAATTCATACTTTTACGACAAATCACACAAGGTGCATCGATGAATATCAAAAGTACTTAACGGTTTAGCATTCGTTACATCACTATTTCTATTACATTTGTCGGACGCAATATCTATAGTGGAAGCAACGTGAGTCTTATTCATAGTCCTAGGGTGTTCTTCTACTTTAGCATTCCTTATTGATCTTTTCTTAGGTCGTAACTTCCTATTCTTCGATGTAGTGCTCCTAGGCTGTGAAGTACGGAAGTTTGGAAAAGACGCAACTAGTCCTGTTTCAGTAGAAGGAAGCACGTTAGCAACTTGTGATTTGGCAGCAGTGATTCTAGGTTCACGATTACTAAGTGTTACTGGTGATATTCTCTTAATCACGGTAGGCGGAAGTTGTTCATACTTTCCTAACATTTCTCTTAACTTGAAGATAGTGTGAATCAGATCTTGATTTTCATACCGAATATTTCCAAAGAAAATGCATAACTTCTTTAGTGTGTGCAAGATAATGATCAAGTTCATTTGATGCTTCATCACGAGTATTTTTGAGTAATTCAAATATGACACCATATTCCTTTTTAACTTTTACAAGTTCTTGTTCATATTTAGAGATTTGACACTTAAAAGACACGTTTTGATCATCCAGTTGCTCAATTTTTGGATCAGAAGTTTTGTCACGCAACTGGGCGATTTTGTGTTGATAAGCAAGTTGTTGATCATGAATATCTTTTTGACACCAATTAAGACGACGTATTTCATTTGAAAGTTCGTTTGACAATCGTTTGTTTTCAACTTTTAAGGACTCGATCTGAAGCACATTATCAGTGTTCTCAATATTTACCACAGAATCAACAATATCAGCAGAGATATGATCAAATGCATATGACAAAGAATTCAATAGCACAACATTATGGACATCAGGACAGATGACATCTTCCAAGAGTCGATCAACATCTTTTCTCAACAGTTTCTTTTACGTTTAGTGTTAGAAATAGATGTTTCTGTTTTCTTGAAAACGACCTTCATCAATCCAAGTTCTTTATGAAAGTCCCTTTCCCAAGACAATGCACAACTTTTCAAATTTTTAACATTTGGTAAAAGATTTTTCTGAAAAATGTCTCTTTGTTCTCTCGCTAGAGGCGATTGAAAGTGTTGAACTTTGATTTCAGAATGATATTCTATCTCATGTTGTAAAGTTTTGAGGTCAACCATGAAAAGGTCAAAATATCGAAGAATTTTGCGATTTTCAGGTTTTGAGTTTACGTCACTAATGGAAGGTAAAGGACCATAAGTTTGTGCATAATCTGGTTTGGGATTATCATTAGAAGACTCAGACGTTTTTATGATAATCCTTGGTCTGTTAGAAGAATCCGTTGATGTGACGAAAGTGATCGCTTTTTTATAATTAAAAGGTTTGTTGTAAACAACATTTTCTAATTTTGATCGACTCTCGTCTTCTGCATCTAATTCCTCTTGATGATGATATTCAACAACACTCATAACAGAATTATCAATTTTATATTCTGCGCTGGAAACTTCAGGATTTGGTTTGAATGCTTTGGTTGAAAGCTTAGGTTTGTAATCAGCGAGATTCGGTCCATATCCATTTGGATTGGGTTTTAAAGTAAACTTTTCAATAGCTGTGACCGACTCGCCATGTTTGTAAACAACGATGATTTCTTCAAGATGATCATCTATTCGTTTCGTCGAATGCTTTTTGTATGCAGAGAACTGTTTTTGACAAGTTAACAGCTCAGCCTTAACTTTTTGATTTTCCAAGGTGAGAGCATTAATTTGCTTTTTATGTTCATGTTTCAGTTGTTCTATTTCGTACAACAAAGCATTCTTCGAAGCGGCTAGATCACGCGATCTCTCTCTAAATATTTTTCGTTTTGATGAGATTTTTCAAAGGTCGCTTCAAAACCGTTTTCACGCTTTTCTTGAGTTTTGAAAAAGTTGAGTTGCTTTTGTAAACATTCAAAATCCTTGGTTAACAGGGCATTTTTGCTTTTCAAGTCCTGATTAATGGCATGACATTTTTCCACTATGGTCTGATGGTCTTGTATTAAACGAGCAAAATCTGGATGAGGCAAAAATTCGGCGTGTTCAACGTGAGTCATAACATGATCATTACTGAGATCCTCAAGTATAACCACCGAGTCAATTTGATTATCAAGGGAAACCGTTTGGTCATCTTGATCGTCAAATATAACTATGGGTTCTAGTTGAAAATCGTCGGAATGAGATGTGGACGACTCATTTTGAACATTCCGAGCCTTGCCGGATTCAGATGTTGGCGGAGATATGAGATCAGAGATAAATATGGTTTGTTCGGTTTTGAGACAAGCCATCAGTGTCATACACTGGGCCTGTGTCACTCATGTGTAACACATGAATATTAGCCATCAACATAATAGCTGCATTGGCCTGCAAGTCCTCTATATCATCATCCGAGTCGCATTTGCCATAAAGCTCTGTTCTTTGTCCGTGAGAGTTCCACCAGCTTCATCCTTAAGAGCCAAAAGAAGAGCCTCTTTGTGATAAGCACTGCCCGAGTCCTAGGCTTTGGGCATGCATTAGCCCGATGTCCCTTCTCATTGCAGTTGTAGCATCGAAGACCATTCAACCCATTTTGAGCATTTCCCTGCTCCACCACTTGAGCTCGATTGTTATTCCTACCCACAGCATTAAACCCTTGACCACCGCCCATCTGGCGACCATAACCATGATTCTGAACTTCAACTCGTCCATTGTTCACAAAAGCTTGATTCCTTGTGTTAGATGAGGAACGAATACGGTTGTTGGACTTGTTGGTATAACGGCTAAAGGCATTAGCAATCACAGCAAATCCTTGTTGCGCTTGAACGGATCGATTCCTCATTAGCTTCACCGACAAGTGCTTGAGCATTGTTGTTGTTGTATGGAACCAATTGAGTTTGTTGAGATTGAGGCTGTGAAGGATCATATGGTGTGATTGTATCAGTTGGTTGAGTTGCTGGTTGAGGAGAATACCTGTTTTGAGCATATAAGGCAAGTTGTTGATTTTCCGGATGTGTCGGTGGAGCAATTTGAGCACGGAGAATCCTTTCCCTATCAACTTACTTTTCATGAGGCTTCAAGTAATCGTACAACAATCCATATGTAGAATGATTCAAATTCTTCGCTTGACGGAGAAAAATGACATACTTCTCCCATTCAGGCCAAGACTACTCGGTGAACTTAGTATTCACCGCAATTCTTGGCATGATGATGTTGTGTTTATCCAAATCATTGATGATGTCCGAAAAACGATGATGATAAGACTCTAGTGTCTCTCCGGGTTCAATCATGAAGTGTTCATAAGCCAAGTAAATTTTGGATTCCAAATCCTCCCGATTGAGTACGATCCTTCCATAAGAAGATGAATATGATCCCACATTTCCTTTGCAGTCTTTTGAGCATCAACACTTTGAAGAATTGGGTTAGGTAATCCTAAGAGGATGTATTGCATTGCAAGTTCATCAGCTTCATAGTGTAAAAATTCCTCTGCATTCAGTCAGACAACAGTAGCAATGTTGGATTGTTCATATCTTGGTGGAATAGCATTTGGATCGGCGGGTACGATAACAGTAGGCATCTCAAATGGACCTTCCAAGATAACCTTCTTTAAGAACTTTCCATGTGGCTTCTTCAGATCACAAAACCTAAAGAACCTTATCACCCATTGATCGTAGTTTCCTGGAGTGAGCATTGGAGGTCTATCAAGTGATCCAGCCTCATGAATTGATTGTTGGCTGCTAAAGCTTCACACATCTTTGCAAACCAAGTGGGTTCCTTCATAGTGTTCTTTGATGGATGTTGATTGAATTCGTTTGTGTAGGGTTGTACTTGAAGACTTGGTGGTGGTTGAACCATTTGAGGTTGTGGGATTGCAGCAAGTTGTGGAGTATGTTGTTGATTAAATTGTTGTTGATAAATTGCTTGTTGTTGATTCCATTGTTGATGTTGTGGAGTTAGTTGTTGTTGTTGACGTTGAGAATAAGTGTAAGGGAAATAGATAGAGTATGGTGGTTGTGACATGTTGAAAACTTGTGTTGGTAAAAATGGATCTTTGTAGTCGAATGAACCTTTGTTGATGAAGTGTCCTTAGGCGTAGAAATCACAAGAAACCAAGTAGAACTTATGCGTAAAAACACCAAAGTTAAGCGTAACAATCAAGAGTTACGCGTAGATTTAGCTTACGCGTAAGTAGGGAAAAGACACTAAAGTTATGCGTAGACACAAAGTTAGGCGTAGGATTACCTTAGGCGTAAGACAAGTCTTAGGCGTAAGATTAATCTTATGCGTAGGATTTCTACGCGTAAGCTTTATGCTTATGCGTAAGTTTAGGGTTTTTAGCCTAAGTAATCTTTTACACTATCACAGTGCAAAAGATATCCCAAGTCGACGTGTTTTCAGGCTTATCCAAGCAAGAAACCACGGAGTAAACCACGAAAGTGAAGATCGAACCACGGATAAAGTTACGCGTAAGATTAGAGTTTCACTTACGCGTAGCTTACTCGTAAAAATGATTTTGCCCAAATTTGTTTCTAAACCAGATTTTTGTTATGGAATAGCTTCAATATCACCAAAATAACACAAATGTGTGAAACTTGATGAATCAAAACGGCTAAACGGGTTACGCGTAGAACGATACCCACGAACAAAAACACGCTTAAAAACTTAGATCCACGCGTAAAGTTTGAAACTTTTTGCCTAAAACAGTTATTTTAACACCTTAAAACATTGAAAGTACAAGAATCTTGGATTAAAAAGTGTAAAAATCATGTTTTCAAGCGAACCAAAGTATCATACGTTGTTTTGCGCGTAGGACTTTAAACCCACTTCAAAAACAAAACGTTTCACCCAACTAGTAGGCGATTGATACCACTGTTAGGTCACTAGATTTACAACACAAGCTTAATAGAAAGATAGAGAGGCAATTGAACAATAAACCAAATACACACACACGTTAATGCTAAGACCGGTTATGCGTAGGTGTGAGTGAAAGAGAATAAATTGAACAACCAACCTTCAAATGAAGGTTTACAAGGGGTATTTATAGGCAAGGAGCTAGGGCAACACTCCCACTCCTTCCCTTTACCTTATTGGACATGGGCCTAAGCTCATGGGCCTTCTACATAAGCTTAAGGCTAATAACAAACATAAAGGCCATAATTAAGCTACCTATTACATATTAATTAATAACACTTGATTATGGTTTAGGAGTGATTCCAACAATAGAACATAATCTTGTAGTACCTCAATTACCGGCTTTTTCCATTGAGTTCAAGAAATTTTTGTTCAAGGTTTTCCAAGATGGCTTCTTTTTGGTCTTGGGTTAAAGGTTTGAAGGTGTTTGGTGTATTGGGTGGTGAAGGTGTGTAATCATTGGTTTTATTGGTGGATGTGGTAGGAGTTAATTTGTTGGATGAGGTTTTCTTTCTATTTTTCTTTCCCATTTTATGACTTCCACATTTTCCTTCTCCATATTAGCACCCCCCTTCTCCTCTTCCAAGTCGGTGATGTTGATCCTCATCTCCCCTAAAGCAAAATCCAATTGACATTTGGTTGTTACAAGAAAATCTCGCCCAAAGCATACGTTGGACTCATCAGCGTTTCCTTCTTCCAAGACAACAAAATCTGCTTCGAAAATGTGACCATGAATGTTAACCTTAAGATTCTTAACCATTCTTCTCCCGTAAGCTTCATAATCCAAACGAACGTGGCCAATTTGATCAAGAACTTTTTCCACAATATAATTTTCACCATAGGCCATGTTTAGTTGAACGTCCCACGCACTCACCCCTTCGACACTACAAGGTATACCGAACCTCATAAGTGGTGAATCATACGCCGTTAGTGGTGCTTGCGTGAATACCACAACTCTACCCTTCTTAGGAAGTTGAACCTTGTTCTCTCCCACTTCTTCCACATAATCCGAATCAATACCCAAGTCCTTCTTACTTTCTTCTAAAATATTCCCAATCTTCTCCAACGAGTTTCCAGTGTCCTTGAACATCTTATCCAAGTTACGTAGGTACTCAGAAATTCCGCTTAAACTATCCATAACAACTATCTAACAAAACAAAACCAAAGACAAACATCCAAATCATTAGCGTTAGAGTTAGTAAAAACCAAAGCAAACTACAGAAACATATACTAAACAAGTAAAGACACTTAACAAAACTAGAAACACAAGCTAAAACTCAAAATAGAAAAACTAGAAAAAAGTTTACCGAGAGCTCCAACCGGATCGGTTGGCCCTCCAACCGATTCAGTTGGTGGTAAGCTTCCTAACCAAAACTTCCAACCGATCCGGTTGCGGGTTGCAACCGAACGGTTGGATCAATTTTCCAAAAATGATTTTTTTTAACCTGTTATTTTTAAATTAATTAAAGACCATTAATTGTGCTTAAACTCTTAATTTAATGTGTCTACTCATTATTCTTATTAATTAAAAATATTAATTAAGTTAATTAATCAAACCTATATTAACTAATCTACTTAACTACTCATTAAAACTACTAACCCATAAAAACTGAAAATTAACTAAGCTAATTACTGCAATTAAGACAAAATTAACTAAAATGTAAATAAAACTAAAAATGATTAAATATCAAAAATCTAAAAATTACTAAGAAAAGCATAAACAATCTATAAGACAATCTATAAAAATCAGAAATGACAAGAATTAAACTATAAACTATAACACAAAACAATAGATAAATTAAAACTACGAAAATAAAAAAAAATAAAAAATTCCGAGAGCACTAACCGGTTCGGTTAGCCTCTAAACCAAAAAAATTTCCCTTTTTTCTAACTCTTCTTTATGAAATCTGATTTTAATATTACCAATTTTACAGAATCGAAACAAAATCAAATATTCTTAAAAATCCAAAATCCCCGGCAGCGGCGCCAAAAACTTGATGTGCTTACCGTGTGCAAGTTTTAAAAATTTATAAACACGAATTATCCGGCTATTTTTATAAACACATACGAGCAAGTATACTCGTCCGCGATAGCAAAGGTGGGTAAGTCGAGATCGTCCCAAGGGATTTTGCTTTTGAAATTGTTTTAAAGGATTGGTAACAAGAAAGCTTTGTCAAGGCTCTCTCCAAAAATGATGGCTTTAGTGAAAATCAATATAAAGAAACATATACTTGTGTGTAGTCTATAGGCAATCATAGTAAGTGTTCATGAAGGCTTGGTGTAAACTCTTGATGTGATGCACAAATCATAAGCAAATAATTTCCAACCCATGGTTTATGTTTGTAAAATCATTTTAAGAACAATATCATATAGGTAATCCTTTCGGTCCTTATCCTAATGATTATCCTTTAGAAAATCCATTTGTTTGTAAAATGTTCTTATTAAACTCGTTCCTACGAATCTTTCGACCTTTCGTGATGAAAATGTTTCTAGTCTTGTTTCAATAAGTAAATATGATGGTTGTCAATCACCATATCCCCATACTAGTTTGTCACTTAACTTTTTGGAATAAAACACAAGAGAAATCCTTTCGGTCCGTTTTCTTAAAACATGTTTTACCGACAAATCAAACAAGACTAGTAGTTTTCCAACAAACTCATTTAAACAAGATCATATATACATGCATCACATATGAGAACACTAGTATGATTTCCTACATCCTTACACACAAGTATAATCAATAACTACTCCATGATAATTATAACAAAACACAAGTAATAACAAAGTAATTCCAATAACTCAAGAGAATAGAAATTCATAACAAGTTCCATAGAATACCTAAACTTTTGGATTACAAGAACTAGAATTCGTGGATTATAGCAACCACACACCTCCAATCACCTAGCTTAACCGTATAACTCCGAATGATCAAAACAATGGATAAGAATGAGTCTCTCCAACCTTCTGGACGTTTTACAACAGTAACCAAGCTTTTGGGATGAATAAAATGGTTGGTAATAGCTTTGGTGTAAACTATTAAACTTTGGGTTGTGTCACACCTAGACTACTAAGTCTAGGTTCATTATATAGCTAGAGAACCATAATTATTTGTCTAAAAACGTTCTCTACAAGTAAATAACCGGAAATGATCGGCCTTCAATGATTATGGGGAGTTAAGGCAACATTAAATGACAATTTGTGTAACTCCAGTTCAGGCAACCGGATCGGTTGCGCCTTGTTCACTCGCCCAACCGGATACGTTGCGGGCTCCAACCGAACAGTTGGGCGCCTCTTGTACCCCCAGTTTTGACTTTTGTTGACTTTTCTTGATTTGCGCCTTTTTCTTTGTTTTCGCTGATGATTTCCAAGACGAAACTTGATCTTTACTTGCTGTAGATACTTAGAAATCATTGCGCTTCCTAATCATTGAGTCCAAGAGCTTCCTTACTCGACTTCCTTCCTCGGGAATTCTCCAAACGTGCATGAAAACTTCATTTCTTTATCTTTTGTGATACCTGGCCACAAACACATTCACAATACGCATCTTTTGCACTTTTGCAACAGTTATGAGTAAATATAGCCGATTATCATACACAAAACCAACAATAACGCTACTAAAAACATGTTCATTTTGAGCGTTTTCATTATCTTTTATTGGTCGGTTGAATTGTCACATCCTTATTCTAATTGGTGCGTTGTATTCCGTGTTAGTCTTAGAGGGGGTACCTAATTCCCTAATTCTATGAATTGTAACTCTCCTCTAGAAAATCCGAGATCACTAAGTACCGAAGTATCTCCCCCGAATACCCTATTATCCTTAAGCTACAACTCACACAATAAACACAACGATGGCCTAAGTGCACTCTTAAGCTTTTTGCTATTTGGGACGTTCAAGCTCGCAACAATTAAAGAAGAAGCCAGTTTTCCTTACTCTAGCGTCTACCAATTAAAATAAGAGACAACTTAACAATAAACAACAACTTGGTTTCATTAGATCTAAGCAAACACTAAATTAATTTAGTTACGCATGATAGATAAGCAAGAACATAAACAAACAATTGAACATAGATGAAACATGGTGATAGAGTGGATAAACAAACTTGTCTTTAAGTGTACAAGAGGGTTCAGAACTGTAAAATACTGCCCAAGTTGGACCTCAAACGAACTAGGGTTTTCTCTCCAAAATACTGCACACAAAATACAGAAAATTCAAAGTCTATATATAGATTTTACACTTTCAACGACGTCGCCTTTTGATGGTGACGCCATCTGATCGCCGTCATTAGGGTTTCATTTTAACCAAGTCATCGTTGGGACGACGTCGGGTGAAAACTAGTGACGCCGTCTGGCTTGCATATGGACGTCGTCTTGGAAGGGATCTTGGTCGTCTGGTGAAAGAGGAAAAGTGGCTCCCTTCAGGATTAAGACGTGACACCGTCAGGTGTTAGGACCAAATTAAGTCCTGAGCTATCGCTTGAGACTTTTTTGAAGACCATGAGAGCGACGGCGTCACCCTTAGAGTTGGGAAGCCGTCAGGCTTGTAAAACAACCTTGTTTTTTTGACTTAGTCGTTTTCTTCATGTTTTCGCTCCTTTTCGTCCAAAAATGCTTCATTCTAGCAATTTGCTTTCAAAAGACCTAAAATGTGAAAATGAACGATTTTAAACAGTAACGGATCTAAAATGCAACTATTTAGGGCTTAAATGACCCCCTGAAAATGGATGTTTTAAATCCTTATCAAATATCCCTACAGTTGGGATTTGCTTGTCCTCAAGCAAATATGTTTTTGGCTAATCAATTTATGAGTTAGAGGACATTTAGCATTTGTTTAAAATAATCTACAACAAGTACAAGCGCCACAATAGTCAAAACAAGCACGGAAATTATATACTAGCACCTCATAATTGGTGTTTGGATTCTCTCATCTCTTGGGTGTATATAAAATATAACATGTAAGGAAATGGAAGATAAACACTCACTACCTGTCATAGCACATAGATTATCATAGGCTTGAGAATAGATCAAACCTTCATCGCTTTGGCGTAAGTACCTAGGAATAACTATCTAAGAGGTATTTACAAAGGGTTATAATGTTAGGCTTCGGGTTAGGGAATAAAAGGGTTTTGTTGGATATGGGGAATTTTAGTGGTGGCAAGTCAAAAATCTAAGTTACATGTATGTAAAACGCGGCGTTGCTAAGCCAAGACTCGACTCACTAACACTAAATAACAACTTTAAATAAACATAAACTTAAAACATAAAACATAAAGATAGATGTAGGATGGTAGTCCGTATATTTTTCTTTTTTTTTACTTCATTTTTTTTTTTTGATTTTTTTTATACATTATTACCCTACCATCCTTTAAGATAACATCAAAATAAAGGGATTTATAAGAGCATCCCTACACTTGAATTTTTATTTCACTAAAAATAATTGACCTAAATTGAAAAGATCAAAACACTTGGAGTACTTAATTACGTAGACAAAGGGAAATTGAATTTAACGGTCCTTCCCGTTACTCCATAAAATACTACTTTAACCCATGAGTCCCATGAGTCCCAAAACTGTGTACAAAAGATATGAATCGACTTAGCAACCATGCAAGTAACTAGATAATTGAACTAAGAGTTTAACAATAGTTACAATAATGCACTAAATATGAGTGAATACAAGGTGGGCTAAGGCGATTTGGGTGTAATATTTGGGGGTGGACTGTAAACAATGCTCTTCATTTATATTCCAGAAACCGGAACATCACGAGAACCGCGAAAAGATAGGCTCTAAGGGGTTAACTAGGGGTATCGTGTACTAAAGATGAGTACATCGCAAGGGTGTGGGGAAAATTTCTCAACCGATGAGGTTGACGTAATTAAATTACAGGTTTAAAACAAGGGTTATCCTAATGCCTCCTATCATTTAGTTAATCCTAACTACACGAATGTAGTCTCAGTAGCGATCTTGTAATGCATAACAAAACAAGTTATATAATCTATTATACTACCGGTACACTCACTAAGCATTAAAGATGAATGCTTTTATTCCTAAAGATCTATGGGGGAACCTCACATTTTTGGGGTGAAATTTGAGTGGTATACGGTTTTTTATGCTAGTCATATAACTCCTATCGATGAGACGCTTTATTAAGACTAAAGTTTTACTTGTAAGTGCCCTAAAAAATTTAAATTTGGTGCTAAAATTACCCTAACAAATATTTCTCATAGTTTATTACACAAATTACTAAAGACAAGGCAAAAATTAAGCAAGTGAATAGTTTCTAAGTTCCCATTTTATTCTTCCTCCCTACACTTAAATTGGACATTGTCCCTAATGTTCCCTAAAAGTATCAAAGTTATGATAGAGAAAGGTAAAATAAAAGAGAAAAACTAATACTCCCTTGTTTAGCTCGGTAGGATAAGCGCAGAGTTGCGGTTAAATCCTCCTCCAAGAAGAATAAGCAAGAAATAATTGTTGCTTCCTCGTGTACTTCATCTTCTTGTCTAATATAACCTGCACACTTATTAAGAAAACGAACACGAAACCTCCTGTAAAATCAGCGGTAAAAACTATATACTAGAAAGCAAGTAAAGATATAATGCTTGTGAAATGGATGTTTACAGATTTCTGGAAAATTAAGAATTGGAAATTTCCATAAATAACAAATTAGACAGAAAACGAAACATTGGAATCTGTTTATACATTGCCTGACGTCGTCGGGTGTTAATCCCGACGCCATTAGGTTGTCCTGACAAAAAGAGTCCGATGCATTTTTCAGAATAATTTCTGGAAAAGTTACTTCTTTAAAGACCTGGAAAAATTCCTGCAAAACATCCATTGTGACTCGATACAAGCATTTGACTCTAACAAACACACAAATATATACAATTTCAGTGATTGTTAATCTCATTTTCGTACTAGTTCTAAAAACACATGTGATCTTCCCTACACTTATGTTTTTGTAAAATACCTTTATATGCAATTAAGACGAAGTTAAAAACAAAATAAAGCATTTTACAAAATAAAATAAACATGTAAATTAACCAATAATGATATATATATATATATATATATATATATATATATATATATATATATATATATATAAAAACACAAATAAGAATGAAAAACAAACAAGCAAACAATTAAACATGACTTGCCTCATAAGAAGCGCTTTTTTTATTTATGAGTCTTGTAGCTAGACTCGAAGCCATACGACTACGTCATCTCATGAACGCTCACGTGCTCAAATCTAAGCCAATCTAATCTTCTTTCATCTTTCTTATAATCATCTCCTAACTCTAGGCATTTTTTATAATATCTCTTATTTTTCTCATGAGAATGGATAAGTCCATTTTGCTTGTCTCTTTCACTAAATAATGAAATACGAGCCATTCGATTACATGCCTCGATATCTTTGTGTTTAAACCTAGGGTGTGTACGGGGCATTTGATAGAAAAAATCCTCAACTTCATCAGAGAATGTAATTAAACCATCAAAAATTCGTTCATTCAACTTAGTCATTCTCTTAAAGGGCTTTCCAAATATCAATTGAGTGAGGTTTCCATCAATAAACTCTCCTAAGTCCTCTAAGACCATGAACTCTACCAAATAAGAAAAACTTCCAACAAAAACTTACAAATGAGTAACTGGATTAACAACATTGTTCCCTTGATAAGCTAACTCATTTACCTTAATTTTATTGTATAAAGGTAAGACCGAATTCAAGTAAGCATCAAAACTTTCAAATCCTATTTTACAAGGAAATTGCATGCTGAAGGGACTTTCTTTCTCAATTCTACACCTAGGGTCAAAACCTTAAGAGGGATCTTCTTCCATCTCAATCCTAACTTCATCAATGACTTCCTCGTCATCAAGTGCCTCCCCTTCATCAAATTCCTCTTCGAAATCTGAATCATAAAAAGGACTATTATGCTGCCAATTTATTTTATTATACCCTAGGTGATTACCAAAGTGATGAATGGGTGAGAGATTGGGTGGATTCGCATTCTCCATAGCGAGGATTGGAGCAGGTAGTGTAAAGTTCTTATGAAAAAAGATGCGAATCATGGAAAGTAATGAGATCTATGAACAAAAGCACAAAGTAAGGGAATAGATTTTAAAAAAGAAAAAAAAAAAAAAAGGCTCACTTGATAGGAATCAAGCGAGTAAACCTAATCGAGATAGAAACCTAACTAGCTATTCTATTCCCCGGCAGCGGCGCCAAAAACTTGATGCGTGGTTCGGGGTCGAAAGACTTCCTTTTCAACGAGCAAGCTTTACAATCTACTAGGCAGTGTACATAATCATTGCAGTGTAGTATGGGCAAGCCCAGGAGGTTGATCGTTCTCTATGGGAATAGAGATGCTAGTAGAGATGTATGAAGAAAATGTGAGGTTGAGGGTGATTCTTTTTATTTTATTTTTATATTTTATGAAAACAAGTAAAATATCGGGGTTTGAAGAGTGGGGGTTGGTAATTCTACCAATTAAACAACTAAACAATTTAAATTAAAAACTAATCAAACTAATGAAAGGGTAAAAACTATGGATTGAGTGATTGTGTTTCTTATGATAATTATAAATGTGTTCACCTAGATTTTCTTACTCCCTAATTATCTTTTATTGTTCGGTTGAATTGTCACATCCTCATTCTAATTGGTGCGTTGTATTCCGTGTTAGTCATAGGGGGTGCCTAATTCCCTAATTCTATGAATCGTAACTCTCCTCTAGAATATCCAGTGTAACACCCCCAAAAGATCAACATAGCAGCGGAAGGCTAATTGAGGTGTTACTTGGGCGGATCACAGTCAATAATCATAGAAAACGACACAAAAAGAGACGTTTTAAGAAAAGTTGTTATCATTCCAGAAAAACTCATAGTTTGTTACAAAATACTTCCAGATTGTTTTAGATGGTACACAAAAGATTGATCATGAGTTTATGAGAAATGATAACGTTAAGTTTACACCACAAATAAAAGGTCTTGCATTGCCCGCTCTGTGCCATAGAGATGATCTTCAATTATTACATGAGATAACATGCTTAAAAGGTCAACAAAAATGTTGAGTGAATTCATAGGTTTATAGTTAATCAGTTTGAACACAAGAACATGATGATTGTAAACTAACAACTTATCATAAAAAATATCACAGATTATTATGCGATAAGCTCATGCAACCAATACTCAACTGCATACACCGAATTACTGGTGTACTTAACAGTTTGCCCCCATGGAGGTAATAGCCAATTACCAAATGCAATTCAAATATGATGCACCCCGGTTATTTCCGATAACCAAGACAGGGTCGTTACTCCCCATATTACTATTCACAATATTTGCGTTCACTCGCAAGTGACTAATGGTTCATGATGCAGGGGTCTTTCGGCTAAATACTTTGGCAATACCAATAATCAAGTAGCGAACAGTTATAAAAACCATGTGTTCTAGTTTAGAGCATGTATCTCCCTCGCGGGGTTTGTAAATATAAGTAAAAGCGAGGCTATGAACTCACCTTAGCGATAATGAACAAGCACAAAGAGATCAAGTACGATATAGCTGAGGCTCCAACCCGGAACCTAAGAACGAGATGGCAAGTCTCAGAATAATGATAAACCTTTGGTTCACGACCAAATGATAGAGCATTGAATATACAATTCAATAGAGCATTGAATATACAATTCAATATAGCGATATTAGTGTTGGTTTTACTTGTGCGGATAGTGCTTAATGTTTTAAGTTCAAAATACGCGCTATATCGACTTAGTTTGATATTCTTCAAAAGTTCACACTTATATATAAGTGAAATGTTCCCCGTTGTCGATTTATGAAAATAACGATGTTGCCAAGAGTTTTAGTTATTTACTTTCAAGGTGTGTCGATATCGGATATCGATTTCATAAAATTATATACTTATAGTTATATATATATATATATATATATATATATAAGTTTAGTTAAATATCAATGCAATAACTCTCGTTATAAACTTTAGGTCATCAAAATACTCGTTTTTATGAAGTCGTTATAAGTTTACAAGTTTTCTAAACATTTTCTCAAATTTACACTTTTTACCATCAAGTTATAAAATATACAAGTTTGGCCCCTAAACTTTGGAAAAATGACAATTTGTACCCAAAAGTATTTTTTACTCAAAATTTACAGAATTGATAGTTTTAGTCCCTCTACAAAACTGTTTTTAAAAAAGTATTCCAAAAGTCATATTTACCATTTTAGTCCTCAAAGTTTTGAATTTGACACATTTGGCACAAACTTATATTTACCTTTTCAAAACAAGTTTCCTTTATTTACAGAACATACCCTAGACTTTTCATGCATGCGTTAAACACTCATGCACGCCCTTCGACTTTCCAAAATGTACACATTTAACCCGGAAACAATATATATTGCATATTTAGTCCAAAACAATACATTTCGACTTCATAGCTTATTTAACTTTTACTTTAGCTTATGATTAGCTTATTAGGAGCTTATGAGCTTACTTCTAAACGTAATGGGCCGGGTTAACTTAAGTTGGGCCATGGTTTTTGTGTCGTTTGGGCCTTAAGGCCCAACGTGGGATCTGTTTGGTTTTAGAATCTAACGATACATGGGGGGGGGGGGTTAAAGGGTTTCTTAGGGTCGTTCTTAGTGTTATGAACTTGATACGGAGCGTATTTAAAGCTTACAAAATAAGGGTAGAGGGATGTTACAAGAATTTATTCGTGACATGAAGTATTAAAAGGAAAGGGTAACGAGTTACAAATCGTGTTTTACATTTAAGGTTGGTATAAAAGCGTTTGGCTTTTGATCTTTCAATGACTTAGTGAGTAGTTAACTTTTTAATTATTTCATATAGTCGATCCTATAGGTGCATTAACATGTGAACGTGTGACATGAAGTAATAACGAGAAAAACAATATGGAATGGATTTAGGGGAACTTACAACACTCAAGAGAGTGGTGGTGAAACACAAGATAGCAATGAACGTGACCAAGACAACTTATTATCGTGACCAAAACCTCCAATGTTACCCTTCGTTCCTATACCCAAGCAAACGATCAAAAACCCTTTGCGTTTGGTTCTTCCCTTTGACCCCGATTCTCCATAGTAGACGGTTTATGTTTATGTGAGGGTGTGAGATGAGTTTTGAATGTGAGAGTTTTGTGAGTTAAACTTTGTGTTTAGAAGCTATTTATAAGGGAGAACAAGCATGGCTTTTCTAGTATTTTATTTGTGTTCTTCCATGGTTCCAAGAGGAGTAGAAAAAGATGTGTATTTGTCTTGAAGCATGCTGCGAATTCAGCATCAAAATGGGGCATGCTTTGGTCTAGTCGATTCATAAGAACATGAGAAAACACACGACCTTTTGGGTAAAGAAGTCAAAAGATGGTCAAGGGAGTTTAGTATTATTTATATTAGTTTAGGTTGGCTTTGTGGGTGTTTTGTCTCCTTTCTTTCACACATACACGTAACATTAGAAGACTAAAGATGTATTTGAGTTTGTGTTTTTGACTTTGTGCTCGTTTGGTCACAGAAAACAAAAGAGACATAATATCTATTTTAGTAGTGCAAGATTTGTGCACAAAACAATTGAGGGTGCGTTTGGTCTGAGTTGGGAATGGGCTAGGCCCAAAGAGAAAAATAAGATGGGTTGGGTTTGGATTTGGATCGGATAGTACACGAGGCCCAAGAACAATTATTGAGGTGGAGTTAGGTTGGGCTTGGGCCCGGTAATAAAAAAAATATATAAAAGTTTATTATATATAAAATTTATATAATTTATTTATATAAATTAAAAAATTAATATTATCGGGATCGAGGTAATTTTGATCAGGTCACAACGGTGTAATTTGAGCTTTTAATTCGTGTTTTAGGATGCACTTGCCAAATGATATGCAAAAACGATATCAAGAAAATTTCATGGTTCTAAGATCCGTGCTTTATTCATGATTAAATAGTTAACGACATATGAAATTTTCCGGGAGCTTACATTTGGGATCGCCAAGTACCGAAGTATCTCCCCGAATACCCTATTATCCTTAAGCTACAACTCACGCAATAAACACAACGATGGCCTAAGTGCACTCTTAAACTCTTTGCTATTTAGGACGTTTAAGCTCGCAACAGTTAAAGAAGAAGCCAGTTTTCCCTACTGTAGCGTCTACCAATTAAAACAAGAGACAATCTAAAAATAATAAACAACTAGGTTTCATTGGATCTAAGCAAACACTAAATTAATTTAGTTACGCATGATAGATAAGCAAGAACACAAACAAACAATTGAACATAGATGAAACATGGTGATAGATTATATAAACAAACTTATCTTTAATTGTACAAGATAATGCCCAAGTTGGACCTCAAACGAACTAGGGTTTGCTCTCCAAAATAATGCACACAAAATACAAAAAATTAGAAGCCTATATATAGATTTTACACTCGCGAGCGCGTCGCCTTTTGATGGTGACGCCGTCTGATCGCCGTCATTAGGGTTTCGTTTTGACCAAGTCATCGTTGGGACGGCGTCAGGTGAGAAGTAGTGACGCCGTCTGGCTTGCATATGGACGTCGTCTTGGAAGGGATCTTTGGTCGTCTGGTGAAAAAGGAAGAGTGACGCCTTTCAGGATTAAGGCGTGACGCCGTCAAGTGTTAGGACCAAAATAAGTTCTGAGCTGTCGCTTGAGACTTTTTAGATGACCATGTGAGCGACGGCGTCGCCCTTAGAGTTAGGACGCCATCAGGCTTGTAAAACAGCCTTGTTTTCTTGATTTTGTCATTTTCTTTATGTTTTCGCTCCTTTTCATCAAAAAATGCTTCATTCCAGCAATTTGATTTCAAAAGACCTAAAATGTGAAAAGGAACGATTTTAAGCAGTAACGGATATAAAATTCAACGATTTAGGGCTTAAATGACCCCCTAAAAACGTATGCTTTAAATCCTTATCATCGACTCCTTTCACAACCAGGCCATAAAATTCAGCCCTCTAACTTCCTCACTTCACTGCGAGGGAATTATTTTTTGGTTAGCTGTCGTTTGAATTCAGCCCACGTGGTCTTGTAGGCGTTCTCAATCCCGATGGGTTGAGCATAAGATTTCCACCACGATAGTATATCTTCCATTAGAGTGCTAGTATCATATTTGACTTTCCAGTCATCTGGGCAGTTGTTGAGAAGGAATACAAATTCATTCTTCTCAAACCACCTAGTTAGACCGACTGCTCCCTCTGTTCCCTTGAAGTTGGCGGGGTTGCAACTCGTGAATTGTTTTTATGAGCACCTGCGTGCTTCATTTGTGTTGCTTCCTCATGCATCTCCATCAGTATTTGTACTAGTCGTGTCGCATTCCGCAAGGGTTGCGGCTACACTTCTAGCGACTAGTTTTTGGATGGAAGCTTGAGTCATTGCCGCGGGTACTTTATTTGGTTCCATGATTCTATCAAATATAAAAAACATTACAATATAATGAATATTCGTATAACCACAATACGTCGAAATAGGAATTTAAAACATAAACCATCATATATATTAGATTCCATACTTGTTACTTTATTTTACAAAGTGGTAAACTAATACAAGGTTCCTAGAGAGTCTACTTGCTAAGACTTGATAGTACAAGTTTCTTACAAAAGTTGCTAACTGAGACTCTCAGTTTATTAAGTACAAAAGCAGACTACGATTATGCTAGTCTATTGTGAGCTTGATAGTTGATGTGGTTCTAATTGATCAGTATTTCCATACGTGGCTAACACATCTATGATCTTGATATGGAGATATTATTAGATTCCCTTCCGATACAACTCTTATTTCATAGCGTACATTAGAGTTCGTACGCTATACAACTCATGCTCAAGACAATAACAGTCAAAGCTAGCAACCTCCAACCTAATCTCTGTCGTAGTTAGCCGATGCCTAAGTTCTCGTAACAACTCACCATCTTGGTGTTGATCTTGCTCGACTCGTATTAGTCTGCTCTCTAAACCAGTTAGCGGATCCAATACTACTTCCTCAACATGAGTCAATTCATTCCTTACATAGGCCATGTCTAAAATAAACAAGTCGAGGTGTTGGTAAGCATGAATAGCTTCGACTTTGGCTGAAGCGATCTCGGATTCATGAACATTCATCTATAAAGGCATGTTTTTAATTTTATGTTGCGTTGTGCTGAAGTTTTATTGCAAACAATACAACTCATATTGGGCAGAAGGTATGGATGCAAGTGCTACTGTGGATGATCCACCAACCTCGTAAGTTGTGACAAACTGTATTTTCAGGTCATTACTTAACTTTGAAATTTACAATTCATTTCCCGAAAAAGTTACTATTCATCATTGTAGTTTTTACTGTTCATCTTATTTGAAAATTTAATTTTCGAGTTTTATTTACGCGTAACTTTAAGAGTTAAATCGCGTAACCGAGAAACATCATATTATGAACAACCAATAGACTAGAGTTAGTCTACATATTGCAAGTAACATCATTTTCATTTAGGTCTTACATGTGTTCGCATTTATACTTATTTATATTTGTTAAATAAATAAACGCTTTTACATGATTATTATGCATGAACAATATACCCGATACTCCCAACAATGCTTCCAACATATTTTTACACTCAATACAATATTACAAAAAATCAAGTATTATTTTACTCGGTATTTTAAACTCATTTATTATATATATATATATATATATATATATATATATATATATATATATATATATATATAATTACAAATTTAAGTAATTACGAAACAATAATTATTTAAACACCCGATACTTATGCAAAATATATTTTCATAATTTTTATAACTTCATTACACTCTATTTTATTCCGCTAAAATTTATTTCTAGCTAACTTAATACCTAAATTAACCTGTATACATTGAACCCTAGATATTTTAAGACAAGAACCATAAATAAAGTATGATATCTTGTCTCCTTTTTCTTTCTTGTATGCCACAACAACATCACCACCATACCCTCTTTACCAATTTGACCAACGTCCTATTTAATGCTTACTAACTTTTATATATATATAATAAGAAAATTAGATGTTTTTGTTATATAAGGATATCACTAGTTATATTCATTTTTACAAAAATAAAACACACACAAACTCTCTCTTTTCCCTTGTGATATTCGGCCATAAAAGAAAAAGAGATGAAGAATTTTGGTTTCGGTCATTTCAAGTGTTATTCGATCTTTTACGGGTTTATATATTAGTTAAAAATTGTTTTGGAGGAATCGTTGGGGTTATATTTTTCTTGATCTTTCTAAAAATGCTTTATTATCAAGTAAGATTAAAAATCATCTTTATACTTTTACATATACATTTTATACATCTTGTAGAAAACTAGAAGGGGGTTGAATAGTTTACCAATTAAAAACTTTGTTTTGAAACTTATTTAAAGATCAATTGATATTGATCTTGGATATGTTAATGAAATATGCAAGCAATATGTAAAGAGTAAATAAGGAAAGAAATGATCAAACCACAACAAGTTGTTTATAGTGGTTCGGTCTACTAGGACTCTTTTTCCTTGCTCTACTCCACTCCCCGAGTCTCACACTCGAGAGTTTAACTTCACTAGTCAACAAGCTCCTTTCACCGGCGGAGAAAACCTTTACACTTCGCTTACACTATTTCCGACACTAAGCTAGATGTCGAGTTCTTTCCAAGGGTACAACCACTCCCACACACAATGTATTTTGAGGACTAAAATACTAACCACTCACACTCACAAGATTATGATGGTTTAATACAACAATGAAGTATGAATCAACAAAAGATCATACAACACTAAACAAACAAGACTTCCAACTTCTCGTTTGAAGCTTGAATGTGACTTGATCTTCTTTGCTACAAAAGAGATCACTAATATGATATGAAACTGAGTTAGAAAGGTTAGAGAGAAGATATGTAAGAGAGTATGATAGAAGGGATGGAAAACTACTTGGTTTGGCTTTGCTATTTATAGCAAAACCATCAGCACATCCACGGACCGCGGACCCCTTAAAAGGGTTCCGTTGTTATGAATTTTGGTGCCGCCAGTCTGACAGCAAGATATCAAGATCTTGCCAAAGTCAACCATATCTATGTAAGATTGTGTAAGATATGAAGAGTACAAATCCCCACAAAATATCTAATGAAATCTTCCAATGATTTCCATGATGCATTACATGATGTCATGTGTTGTTTTTCTATTTTTAGAAATATAAAAATACATAAGTAAACATTCTAAAAACTACTATTATACATTATGCTTAGACTCATATTAAGATATGATTAGTCACAATGTAAATGCTTTAAATGATAAAGATATTGTTTGAGAAATCTTGTTTTAATATCTATTAAACTTGACAAGCTTTAAGCTTTATACAAATTAAATTTACTTTTGTCGTTAACAAAACTTAGGTAAAGATAAAAAAAATATAAATAACGTTTAATGACGATATTTGTATTAACAATCTCCCCCTTTTTGTTGAGGACAAAATATAAATTTTATTTTTATAAAGGATGCAAAGTTTGTGCAAGAGTTATAAAAATATTAGTTTTAGAACTTGAAAAGAAAATGATAATGTAAGTGTTTGATGTTTGACTTTTTCAGAAAGTCAAAGTATTCACTAGTTGATGCATGATGTTGACTTTTTCAGAAAGTCAAAGTATGTAGTTGACCTTTTCAGAAAAGTCAAGTATTATCAATGAAGTATCATGTTTGACTTTTTCAGAAAGTCAATGTATGCAGTTTGACTTTTTCAGAAAAGTCAGATATAAATAAGTTCTATATTTTCTCCCCCTTTATGTCTCAACAAAAAGAAGAGGTGATGCGGAATGTAATGAGCCCGAGCCATTATCTCCCCCTTGATCAAAGCTCTCCCTAAATTGGGTGCTTAATGGGAAAATACATGGATTGTGAAAATAAAGCTACAAAAAAATGTTAGTAATAATGATCATTCACAAGCATTTCCAAACATTATGTAAAGGCACCAACAATATAAAAAACACCATTCATTAGTTAAATTTTTTCATGAATAAAGATCATGAAAAGAGAACACAATGATGTGTTTTAGTACAAGAACAAGAAAATAATCCTAAGAAAAGAAAAACTTATAGATGCTAATCTATGACCATTCTAATGAGATGGTGGATGAGAAAGAGCGTTGAGGCGCTCAAGGATGTGATTGAGGATGAACCTCATTTCCTCTTGGAAGTCACGGACCATAACCCGGGTCCTATCAACGGTTTGGGCCGTTTGCTCACAAGTTGAGCAACCATGCCTAGGGGGTAGTATGTTTGGGGAGGTTGTGGTGGTGGAATGGTAGATGTGTTGGTGTTGGTGGGGATGTTTGGGGTGGTCATGACGGAGGCTAGCAAAGCATTTTGCATTTGCATAGTCTCACTAAGGTGAGAATCCACCACGCCTTTGAATTGGTGGAGGTTGTGGAGTTCCGATTGAATCTCCTATCTTGTGGGATTAGCATCCCACATGCACTCCTCAATGTCCTCTAAGTGAGGGGACATTGATGTAGGGAGTGATTGGTCCCCATACAAAGGACCATGGATGTCTTTGTTAATGGGGTGAAAGAGAAGAGGTTTTGGCCCTAATGGGGCGTTTGGGTCAAAAGAGGCCTACGGTGACTCATGAGCAATCCGCTCAATTGTGCCAAAGGATGGCAATGGTGGTGGATGATTTGGCCTAGGAGGCAAGTCATCCAAGTCCTCCAAGAAAGGATTTGGAGAAGTGGGTGGTGTGGAAAATAGCTCCATAGGAATGAGAGTTGGAGACTTTGGTGGTGAAGGTGGTGAGGGTGTTTTGGATGTTGGGATGGGAGCCGGTGGAGGTGAAGTTGGTGTTTTTGTAGGTGGTGGAGTGGTGATCACAATGGGTGATTGAGTAGGAGTAGCCAAAGTTAGGCTTGTATCATCTCGGATGGGAGATGAGATTGTGAGTGGAGAAGACTCGGATGAGGAGCTTAAGTTTACGAAGCAACAAGGCCTCACGCTAATTCTAGCGGTTTTCTTGCAAGGTTTAGGAGAGGATTTTGTCATTTTGACTTGTGTTTTTCTTTGCTAGATGATGGTAAGAATGAGGAAGGTGTGAGGATGATCATGGTAAAACCTCTCAATTTATAGAAGTGAAAAATTATGGAGAAATGTGTTTGATTTGATGTTAAACCATTGAAGAGATGAGGTTCCTAATGATTTGGAAGTGGGTTAAATGCTAGTCATATCACCCAAGTCAAGCCATACAAGAGGGATGGAGTGAAGAAGCAAAGATTTGCTATAGATGTGTTCTAATGAGTGGAATTTCCTAACAATTAGATTACCCACGGATTTCAAGGTACCAAAATTTGGTTCCTTCCTTTATGCCAAAGGGCTCCTTGGGTGAATTTTCAAATTTTGAATTTTGGTGGGAAATGGATTTCTTATATGCCTAAGTGAACTATACTAGTTATAATAAGGGTATACACTAATTAAGATTGACCTACAAGCAATGGATGGTAATTTGGAATGACGAAAGAATCGAAATTCAGAAAGTTACCTGGAGGATCTACGGCACCAAAATTTTACACGGACAGACCCCTAAAAAGGGTGTCGTCTGGTCCGCCTATGCAGTCTGGCGGTACCATTTCATTGACGGTACCAAAACGTTGGTGCCTGTCGATCATCGTCTGCAGAAAACTTCACGAGTGTATTTTTAGGTGTCGGGGACTTTTCGAAACACTGAAATTTTTCTCAAAACATGTGACACTAAACATTTCTAGTTAGGGAAAGTAAATAACACATGTACAAACATAGTGGAGCATAGATTTTGAGCAATGCCTAGTGATTTTCACATTATAGTGAAAATGGGTAAAATTTGATAGCATACTTGTGCTATCCCCCTGCATAAGATTGTTAGCATACAACATTGTTTTAAGTTATATTATCATCCTACACAATAAAAACAACTAAATTTTATAAAACATTAACGATAATGTATTGTTCCAAACACTCCTTAATGGACCCTCATTTATCCAACTTCTTGTAGATCTTGCTCATCATCCTACCAAAGCACTTGAACATTCGCTTAGTTTGCTTGAATTCCGCTGATTCATTCTCGATCTCGGGAAGAGAAGCATAATACTCATGAGGTGGAAGATGAGAGCTTGGAAGACCATCCTCGGAGCTATTTGATGATGATGATGATGGAGTTGGAGGTTTTGCTCTCTTGCCTTTTGTCTTAGCAACTTGAGCATCACTCAAAGGTACAAAGATGTGAGGGATGAGCTCATAGTGAAGGTGCATCCCTTCTGGGCTTGGTGGAATTGGTGCAAAGTTTCTATAGAGACGGGTGAGAAGCATCCCGTATGGAAGAGCAACCGATCCTTGAGTTGGAATATCAATCATTCTTCTAGCGATGTAGTAAGCTAAATTGAATGGTTGACGGGTGGACAAGTTGTAGAGCATGTGACAAAGGCAAGCGTTGATGTGATCCCTATTTCCTATGGTGCTAATGGCGTTGGCTCTAAGTAGCTCCTCCCATTTCTTAAATTCGGGCTTAAGTTCATTTAGCTCCATTCCATATGGATCTCGGTTTACCTCCTTTCCCTTTCGGGTAACGCGGGTTGTATCACCCTTAGGTTAAATAGGTGTTCACGGATAACATCCTTATCGGCCAAAGCGGGTTTGGTAGGGAGAGTGCGGTCATTAATTGCATCAAGAACGGTGAGTGACCACTTATCCGAGTAGACACATGTCCCTCGGTTGGGAATTCCTAGCAATTGAGCAAAGTTGGTTAAGGTGATGGTGTAGTCGTTTTGATTGATTCTAAACCTAAGACAAAACTCATCATCATCTTCATCACTAAATCCGGTCATACTAGCATAGAACTCTAACACAAACCTAGGACAAATTGGTTCATCGATGTCAAGAAGACAATCGAATTGAATGGCGGCTAGTTCTTCACGAGATTGGTATTTTCAAGGAAGGATGGGTGAATGGTTCTACCCTCATGGAAATACCTTGATTCTAGACTCTTAAAGATTTCTACTTGTTCCTTGGAAAGTCCTTTGGTTTTGTGATGTTTGGGAATGTAGTTAAGGGTGTCCTTGTGATCATAGAATCTTGCGGCTACCATGGTTATTCCTAGGAGCAAGAATTAATATGTTAAAAATGAAAATAAACTTTAACGTTTTAGTTCTAGTGTGTGCCTATATGAAAACGATTTGGAGTTGCGGTTATCTCGACTCATTTTATGCATAAAAATGGTTTTAGTGGGGTGTTTGGCAAATACCATGAGATAACCCAAATGCTCCTAATTCAATGTGGCTTCATTTGAATATACGCGGGAATGCATATTAGTTATGCAATACCTTTAGTATTCAAGAGCATGCAAGTGATGAAAGTCTAACGTTTCTATTTGTATTAACAATGAAAAATTGTTTTCCTACAAGTGAGAAGCTTTTCAAAAATTTTGACATGGGGTGTTTGGTTATTGAATAAGGCCTTATAGTCATTATCTATTGATTAGTGGGAAGCATGATTTGTTTATGCAATATGATAATATAGTACCTAATTTCAATGACTAGTTATGCAATTTGTCAATTGAATTCATATTTAGTATACATAAAAGTATACAAATTGAATTCAATTTGTCAATTGAATTCATAAAAGCATACATAAAACCCCATGTAATGATTTGTAATGGTTTTGTGCATAAATAAGAATCCTAGACTCAGAATTAGGAGATAAAATGTAGTTAGGATACTTACAATGATGTTATCTTCAGTGATTAGTGAGTGGGAAGGTGTTAATAATGAGCTTGGTTTAATGTTTACACGTTTTGGTAAAGTGGGTTTTGAGGAAGAATATGTTTTGTAGGTAGCGGTTTGCTTACATGTAGACACCATGGACGGAGGCGGTACCAAATTTTGGTTCCGTCCGTGTTGTCGTTTGGTGTCGTGGCTACGATGTGGTACAAAACAAAATTGTTTTGTTTTGACTATTCTAATGTTTTGGGCTATGTTTATCCTACATGTTTGGTTCCATTAACCCTAAACCAAGTCTAAGAAGATTAAAAGGTTCTCGATTAAGAGGCTTAGTTAAGATGTCGAAAATGTTGTCTTCGAAGGATACTTTCTCGATTGAGATGTTTCCTTTTTGAACATTGTCGCGAAGAAAGTGATGAAGGATTTCAATATGCTTTGTACGAGCATGTTGAACGGGATTTTTGCTGAGATCGATGGCTCCTTTGTTGTCTCAAAGTATTACAATGTCGTTGAGATGAATTCCGTAATCTACAAGAGCTTGCTTCATCCAAAGAGCTTGTTGACATGCTTTTCCGGCTGAGACGTACTCGGCTTCAGTAGTTGAGATGGCTAAAGCCGTTTTCTTCTTTGCAAACCATGAGGTGAGACAATGTCGAACAAAAGTGCAAATACCACTTGTACTTTTTCTATCGACATAATCACCGGCATGATCCGAGTCGGCATACACTATGGTTTCTACACCCGTTCCTTTGGGATACCATAATCCTAAATACGTTGTTCCCTTAATGTATCTAAAAATCCTTTTAAGGCTTCTAAGTGTGATGCCTTTGGGTTTTCTTGAAAGCGAGCACATAGACAAACACTAAACATAATGTCGGGTCTACTAGCCGTAAGATAGAGTAGGCTACCAATCATTCCTCTATATTTAGTGTTATCTACGGATTCACCTTCTTCGTCCTTGGTGAGTTTAGTGTCCAAGGACATGGGTGTTTTAGTTGGTTTGGAATCTTCAAGACCAAATTTCTTAAGCATGTCTTTTATATATTTAGATTGGTTAAAAAATATGCCATCTTCTAGTTGTTTAATTTGAAGTCCTAGAAAGAAATTTAATTCACCCATCATACTCATTTCAAACTCGTCGTGCATGATTTTAGAGAAATCATCACATAGTTCTTGACAAGTTGATCCGAATATAATGTCATCAACGTATATTTGAACAATGATAATATGTGATTCCTTTTTCTTGGTAAAAAGAGTATTATCTACTAATCCCATAGTGTATTTGTTATCAATAAGAAAAGTCTTAAGTCGGTTCGTACCAAGCTTTTGGTGCTTGCTTAAGACCGTATAATGCTTTCTTGAGTTTGAAGACATGATGTGGTTTCTCAAAGTCGGTAAAACCGGGAGGTTGAGCAACATACACTTCTTCGTTAATAAACCCATTAAGAAAAGCACTTTTAACATCCATTTGAAATAATTTAAAGTCATAAGCACATGCATAAGCAAGTAATATTCTAATAGATTCTAGTCTAGCTACCGGTGCATAAGTTTCATCATAATCAATCCCTCTTGTTGATTATAACCTTGTGCAACAAGCCTAGCTTTGTTTCTAGATACTACACCATTTTCATCCATTTTATTTCGAAAAACCCATTTGTTCCAATTATAGTTTGATCTTTAGGTTTTGGAACTAATTTCCAAACATCATTTCTAACGAATTGGTTTAACTCTTCTTGCATGGCAATTACCCATGATTCATCTTTTATTGTTTCATTTATGTTTTTTGGTTCAATGGTGGATACAAAACAAAAATAATTACTTTGATTTTGGGCTTGTGACCTTAAGGTTCTTTGATTAAGTTGTCCTATGACCTTGTCTAAAGGATGACTTTTAGATTCTTTGATGTTTACAATTTCTTTATTTAATGGTTCATCTTCCTTGTTATTATTAATTATTTCTTGACTTTCTATCATTTGACTTTCAACTAAGTCATCATCTACCAAAGGTGATGTCTTAGAGGGAGGTGGACTTTCGTAGAATGTTATGTTCAACGATTCCTCGACTATCATTGTTTCTTTGTTTAGGACAATGTAAGCTTTACTAGTTTGAGAATAACCAAGAAATACACCTTCATAAGACTTTGGGTCAAACTTGGTGAGATAATCTTTAGTATTAAGAATAAAGCATTTACAACCAAAGAATCTAAAATATCCTAAAGTTGGCTTTTTACCTTTATAAAGCTCATATGGTATTTTGTTTAGGAAAGGACGAATTAAGACTCTATTTAAAATATATGTAGAAGTGTCAACCGCGTTACACCAAAACTTTTGAGGAATGTTTTGTTCATTAAGCATTGTTCTACTCATTTCTTGAATTGTTCTATTTTTACGTTCTACCACTCCATTTGATTGAGGTGTTCGTGGAGCCGAAAAGATATGTGTTATACCATTTGTATTACAAAAGTTTCCAAATTGAGTTTCGTTGTCAAATTCACGACCATGGATCGACACAATTTTAACACCTAGTTGATTTTAAATTTTCTTGCTAAGAATTTCAAATTTATCAAAAGCTTCATTTTTTGTTTTCAAAAACAACGTCCAAGTAAATCTTGAGTAATCATCTACTATGACCAAAGTGTATAAGTTGTCTCCGTAGCTTCTTATAGCGGATGGACCAAACAAGTCCATATGCAATAATTCTAGACACTTAGATGTGGACACCAAATTTTTAGATTTATGACTACTATGGGTTTGTTTACCAATTTTGCAAGCGTCGCATAAAGTGTTGGTCATATTTTAGTTTTGGTAAATTTCTAACTAGCTCTTTTGAAGATAGGTTTTGTATAAGTCTCATATTAGCGTGACCTAAGCGTCTATGCCAAAGAGATGAGCTATCATCTAACGTTGTTAGGCAAAGTTTGTCATTAGATGTTTTATCTATTTTCATGACGTATATGTTATTTTTCCTAACTCCTTTAGCTATGGTGATACCATCTTTTAGTATTTTACTACCATTTTCATCAAATAGTACTTTATACTTTTTATCACATAATTGGCTAATACTAAGTAGATTAAATCCTAACCTATCTACATGAGCAACATTTTCAATAGTTAGGGAGTTATGAGCGATCGTACCTTTGCCAATGATTTTGCTTTTGAGATTGCTACCAAAAGTGACATTACCTCCGTCATACTCTTGGTATGATGAGAAGAGACTTTTGTTGCCGTCATGTGTCGTGAGCATCCACTATCTTTTATCCATTCATCAGGTTCCAATCCAACTTTCAAGCATACCTAAGAAGCAAATAACTCAAGCATTTGGTCCCCAATATCTCATGGGTCCGTTTGGGTTAAACATACCATTTATTTGATTCATGTATGGAAACGATGGGTAAAAGTTCCATGACATGTAATCTGGAGTTTGATATGGTCTAGGAAAGTTTTGATTCCAACCGTTGTGTTGGTAGTTGGGTTGTATGTTGTTGTTGCTCTTAGGAAAGGCGTTTGGCAAAAGGTGTTTTATATCGTTGTTGAGTAGTTTTTTATCTAAATTCATTTTTAGCAAGTCCTACTCCTGATATAACAGCTGGTTTAGTTTAACACTATCTTTGGTTTTCTTTTTTACTTTGAAAAATTCATTACGGTACGTATCACAAACATTCTGTCCTGCTGAAGTACCCACGGCACCATTTGGTTCAACGGACGGAACCCTTATTTTGGGTCCGTCACGGTCCGTGTGTACTGCAGCAAGTTTTGACAGTTTGTTCGTCCTTTTCGGCCGTTTTGTTTTGACTCTTTGGAATTAATACTTCATTAAATCCTAGCCCATTCATGTCTCATGGTGTTTTATGTATTTTAACTATTTCATCGGCAAGTGCGATGTTTTTGTTAAACCTTTTAAATTTAGAATTTTGTTCGATTAGAACATCTTGTGTGATTTTTAGTTTTTCTATTTCAAGATTAAGCTCTTGACATGATTTACAACCATCGTCATTTGCTTTTCCTTTTCAAGTCGTTTTGCTTTTTCTTTTAACTCATAAACTTCATTTTCCAAAAATTCCTTTTTGGTTTTTAAAAATTTATTTTTAGTTATGATTTTTAGACTTAGCTCACACAATTGATTATATTGTTTTTGCAAAGTGTCATCATCAATAGAAGAATAAGAAGAGTCGGAAAGTACCTCGTTTGACTCATGTGCCATTAGAGCGATCTCTTCCTTGCTTAATTCATCATCGTCTTAACTATCACTCCAAGCACCACTTACAAAAGCTCGTTGAGTTTTGCTTTTAGGTGGCTTGGGACATTCTCCTATGAGATGACTTGTATCACCACATCTAAAACACTTTCTTTCACCTTTACCCTTTTTGTCATCCCGATCTTTTCGGAATGGCTTCTTTTCTTCTCGAGGTTGTCTTACAGACTTTCCTCTTCTTCTAAAGAACTTCTTAAAATTTCGATACTTAACGGCCATGGCATATTCTCATCCCGATCACTCTGGGAGCAAGATTCGTCATCATCACTTGATTCCGCCTTTGCTTTTAGAGCAACGGATTTGAGGTTACCATTTCGTGTACTTTGACCGCTATTGCATCATATTCTTTTCTAGGCAAAACATTATAAAGCATCATTTTAGCTTCATTATTTTTAGCAATTAATTTCTTTTGTTCATCAACAGAAATATCCTTTGTTGTAGAACTGAAATCCCCTTTAACAATAACAAACCAAAGATCTATATCTTTTGATTTTACATATGTTTCAAAGCGGTTTTTCCAATAGATAAATACATTGGTTTCAAAGAGTGGTGGTCTTTGCATAGATTGCCCTTCCTTAAAGTTTTCAGAATCCATGGATCATTTCAAGTTTATAAAATACAAATTATTTTAGAAATTCTTGAGCAACGAGGCTCTGGTACCAATTGTAGAAAACTAGAAGGGGAGTTGAATAGTTTACCAATTAAAACTTTGTTTTGAAACTTATTGAAAGATCAATTGATATTGATCTTAGATATGTTAATGAAATATGCAAGCAATATGTAAAGAGTAAATAAGGAAAGAAATGATCAAACCACAACAAGTTGTTTATAGTGGTTCGGTCTACAAGGACTCTTTTTCCTTGCCCTACTCCACTCCCCGAGTCTCACACTCGAGAGTTTAACTTCACTAGTCAACAAGCTCCTTTCACCGGCGGAGGAAACCTTTACACTTAAACTACACTATTTCCGACACTAAGCTAGATGTCGAGTTCTTTCCAAGGGTACAACCACTCCCACACACAATGTATTTTGAGGACTAAAATACTAACCACTCACACTCACAAGATTATGATGGTTTAATACAATAATGAAGTATGAATCAACAAAATATCATACAACACTAAACAAACAAGACTTCCAACTTCTCGTTTGAAGCTTGAATGTGACTTGATCTTCTTTGCTACAAAAGAGATCACTAATATGATATGAAACTGAGTTAGAAAGGTTAGAGAGAAGATATGTAAGAGAGTATGATAGAAAGGGATGAAAAACTACTTGGTTTGGCTTTGCTATTTATAGCCAAAACCATCAGCAGCATCCACGGACCGCGGACACCTTAAAAGGGTTCCGCCCGTTGTGGATTTTGGTGCCGCCAGGTCTGACAGCAAGATATCAAGATCTTGCCAAAGTCAACCATATCTATGTAAGATTGTGTAAGATATGAAGAGTACAAATCCATACAAAATATCTAATGAAATCTTCCAATGATTTCCATGATGCATTACATGATGTCATGTGTTGTTTTCTATTTTAGAAATATGCAAATACATAAGTAAACATTCTAAAAACTACTATTATACATTATGCTTACACTCATATTAAGATATGATTAGTCACAATGTAAATGCTTTAAATGATGAAGATATTGTTTGAGAAAGCTTGTTTTAATATCTATTAAACTTGACAAGCTTTAAGCTTTATACAAATTAAATTTACTTTTGTCGTTAACAAAACTTAGGTAAAGATCAAAAATATAAATAACGTTTAATGACGATATTTGTATTAACACATCTCATGTGCTTATTTATGCATTTATAAAGTTTAAATCTTTATTTAAACTCATTAAATTACATATATCACCTATATACATGTTTGTGAATTTTCATGATGAAAACAAATAAAAATATATTTTACAAGGTCATTTGGATGAGAAAAATGTGTTCATATAAGTCTTGAATAATTTTTGTTTGATTTATAGAAACTATTGTTATAAAAGTGTTTTTATAAATCTATAATTGTTTCTACTTAATTATTAGTCATTTTCTCAAGATTTACATTTTCAATATGTTATTATAATTACTGTGAAAGTATATAAATTGTTGAAGAAATTGGTGGAAGAGACTATGATATAATTAGAGTTGATTTGAAAGGGATTTAGTATAAAAAAATGGATTATTAAAAAATATGCACAGAAGCGCTGCCCAAATTTCTAATTTTCAGAAAAACTTGTTATTTTTACAAGATTTTGTTGAAGAAACAGGAAATATATTTTATAACGAAAAGGTGTTTGAATGGATAAAATGGGATTTATAACGAATAAGATACGAGTTTCTAAAGATTTTAACGATAACTATTTTTCAGAAAATTATTATACAAGTTGTTTGGATTTTCAACTTAGAAAAACCGAACTTTAAAAGATAAACCGGGGTCTCTAAAACCTTAAAATGTGTTAGTATACTTAAATAGCTTCGCGGGGATAGGTAGAAATTTGAAAACAGAGTAAAAACGAGTGAGTTATGAAACACTGAAGTTTTGGACGAAAAGTAAATAAAAACACTATTCACAGCTTTTTACCAAAAGCTGTCAGAAAACTTAAAAGTCATTTTTAAGGGTTTTAACGATCGATTCAAGTGAAACAGACTAAATAAATGGCGTAGCCTTTTTATGTATATATTTTGGTCGAGTTGGAAACTTTTCAAAATATATAACACCGAAAGATTCATACCCTAACTACGTTACATACTTGTTAAAATTATAAAAATAGTATATTTTGACTATTTCTAGAAAATAACGAAGTGATGTTATTTTTATAACTAAACCTACAAACAAGCATGTACGGGTGATATACATTTATAAATTTCATACACGACATCATTTCATGACTTAAATCATATCACTAATATTAGGTTGCGGTTAGATTTCCGAGCCTCATTTCAGTTCACACTTTTGCTAGTATCATTTATCATTTACTGGTTGTTTACATGTGAGTTTCATAGCCCCATTATCATTTAACTGTTTTACAAATTCTTTGGGGGAGATACATGCTCAACTATTTTATAACAATCACAATTATTTACAACTGTACATTTATCTGAACTGAATGTTTCATTAGCACTAAGTAACACTATTGGCACACTTAAGTTTCTATATCATGAACCATTAATCACTAGTTGAGTAAGAGCGAATATTGTGAATAAGTCTATCCCGTTTGTGTTGACCGGGTTACGGCAAACAAACACACTATTTTGGAGAATACTAGGTATAACAACAAAGTATGAATCAAATATCAATCTAACGAACTTGGATAATATCAATCTAACGGACTTATTTAATATCAATCTAACGGACTTTGATGAAATCAAGTACTACCGACGGTACTGATGAAATCAATCAAATGACCAAATATACTAGTCAAAGTAATATAACCAAATATATTGGAGAAACAAACACTAAAGTCTTGTGATTTATACTTAACGTTTACATACACATGTTACGAGAATTCACTTATAAAAGTTTTCACAATTATTTCAATAAAATCTATGAACTGACCAACCTTTATGTTGACACTTTTAGCATGTTTGTCTAAGGTATAATATTGGCACAAAGATTGCACAGAAAGGCACAGATACTTTAAGAAGGCTATAATTTATTATCATTCGAAAACTTATTTAATAAACCTTGAAACTATTGGGACCTCATCTTGTAAAATCTGATATTTATAAAATTCGAATGATAAATCTTTTAAAACGACCCAATTAGAGTTCGTTTTTTATTGTTATACCTGTTATGCCATGAAGTAACACCCAGTTTGAATTTCGCTGCATTCACAGAATTAAGGGTGTTACATAAGTGGACGTTGGACCTCCCAAAATGAAGGGCTGATGAATAGAAGTAACATCTTTATTAGATTCAGAAATGGTTTCTGAGACAGTAGGTGGTAATAATGGTGCTATATCCGATTCCATTTCATGTTCCTCCTCAGAACCTTCCTCAACCCAATCTTGCACTTGATAATTGGGAGAATCTGGTACAACCTCAGCTGGTAGTAGTTCCTCTACGTCGAATAAATCATCGTAAGGTTCGTCTTCGTAGTCAAAATCGACGATATCAAGATAGTCATCATTGAGATCAGGAAAGAGTGGTAAGACCGGTAATTGATCGGGTATAGCGAGAACATTATCGGGAGATGCGGGTGCAGACATGATATCTACAAGAAGGTATACAATGTTAAAACAAATCAAATGTTTAATAAATGATCAAGTATGATAAGTGATAAATATCAATATACAAATATGTTTGTTTAGCATATAAATGCCTAGAAGTCACTTAATCGTCTACAGGCTGGAAGGCACGATAGCGTAAGGCTATAAATTATTTTTTGTAAAAAAGTGGTTATAGTTTAGGACTTAATTAGACCTGTTTCTCCATAACTATAGCTCTGATACCAATCTATAGTACCCCCAATTTCGTGAATGCAACATAATTCAAACTGGGTATTACTCGTTGGTAAAAATTATAATAATATAAAACAAACTCTAACTGAGTCATTTAAAAAGGATTATCATTCATTTATTCAAATATCATAGTTTACAAAAGAGAGGTCCCAGTAAGTTCATGGGTACAAACTACATCAATATAAAGTTTTTGATGTTTTCCGAATGATAATAAAAGTAAAGGTTTATGCCCTTCCGTGCTCCTTCGTGCCAACCGCGTATCTTAAGGACCTGAGATAAAACATGATTAAAAGTCAACACAAAGTTGAGTGAAATCCATAGGTTTATAGTAAACAGTTAAACACAAGATTTCAGTGTGGGTTACGTTGTTATACACCCTTAGTTTGAAAACAAAACAATTATTATTGCATTAAGCTCATGACAACCAAAGCGTTAACAGTTGTATCAATAAGAATTGATATAATAGAGGCCCTAGTAGGTAATTTTCCGTTATACCAAGAGTTTTCAAATATAGTGCGTTTGCTTGCCGAACTTGGTCAAACAAACGAGATTCGTCAATCCCAATAGGCCTATCCACATTATTCATGTTCACTCACTTGTGATTACTGGCTCATGATGTAGGAACTTAAGTTGGCAATAATGGTACTTAATGCTAATAAAACATTCAGATAAGCATACAGTTTCAAGTAATTGTGTTCGAGTAAAAATAACATGTATCTCCCCCACGTGTTTGTAAAAACAGTTTAAAAGAGGAAAAGGTGGGACTATGAACTCACCATGAGTTAAATGATGTTAAGTAAATAACGTAGTCGATGGATAAGTCGTGATAACCTCTACGTGCAACCTAGAATATGATGTTACGTCTTAGGTTTTGGAATAATGATGTGAAATATAAACGAGCCTATGTAAGTCATTATATTGATCATGATGTTGTACATGGTAGTTTATAATGTTTGGGATTGTCGTTTATAAACGGTTTTGGTTTATGAAAATATGTTAGTTAATTGTTGTAACACTATTCGGACTATCATAATTCAGAGGTCATGTAGTAAGCGTACAAGGAGCTAGGACATTTTAAATCATAAATCCAACAACTCGTCAATATGTTCACTCCGAAGAGGCCCCTCACATGAAACTCCTTACTAACATGTTACGTTAATAGTAAAATGTATATAAGTGTTTAAATTGGTTATGTGGCTTGTGAATTTAGCTGGTTTATGTCTTTGTTAAAGAGTTTAAACAAGTTAGAAGAGTTTATAAGTTTTTACAAGTTATGAATAGAAAAATCGATTTTGATATGTGAAAAACACTATTCCGAAAGTCAAATAAACTTAGGAAAATTTATTAGAATTTTATAGTTATATTAAGGTTGGAAGAAACTAGTTTATCATAATTAAACCTTTGAAATATAAACTTTAAGTCTAAAACAGCACTTGTAAGTTTTGGCGATAATTAGCCCTTGTTTTGCATTTTTTGGGTTAAACTCTTGCGTTGTCTTATGCAAAACATCATTCCGATCAACTTTCGTTTTAGCCGATTGGAAAAGCTGTGATTTTGTTTTGAGTTCCTCTATAACTACATGGATATATATAGTGTCATAGGTTCATGGTTTTGAGAAAATAACTAGCTTAAGATAATAAAGTTTTACATGAAATCATAAACATGTTTTACTTATGTTTTAAGATTTTATACAACATGATCAATATAACAAGTATACATAGCATAAAAAACATGAAATCATGGTATGATGAGATTGAACACAAGTTTGTCTTACAACTTTTGGCATTTTAAAAGAAAAAAGGGAACTAAGAACAAAAAACTAAGAACAAGAACAATTCCACTTCTTGGAATCCTTCAACATCTCTTGTGCACCTTTGATCTTGTGTTAGTCTGTTAGAACTTGTGTAAGAGCTTGATTACTTGAGTAGCTTGGAAATTCACCAAAGGAATGGAAAAACTAGAACAAGGATCATGTAAAGCTTGACAAAAGCTTTTGAAATGATGAGTAACTTATAACTTTGAGATCAAAAGATGAAGAAGCTATGGAAGGTAGGAGGTTGGCGTTGGATTAGTGAAGAGAAGAAGAGATGAATGAGTTCATTTTATAGCCAAATGAGAAGGTTAGTTCAAGGTTTGAAAGTCAAAGCTTTGGGACCAACTTTGGACACATGTAGTGATCTTGAAAATCAATGGTTCATCACCAAGCCACCAAGGCTTGGTGACTCACCCATAGGTCGGCTAAGGTTAAGACTTGGGTGACTAGATGCGTTTTGATGTTTATCTTGACTTACAGAGTGTAGTTTGGTCCCGGTAATTACTAACGTTAAGTCGTTAAATCACGAAACTTAAAATCGGGTATCGTAAAAATACGAAACTTGTAAAAATGTATTAAACTTATTAATACACTCAATATTAAAATTTAAAATGAGGGGTGACAAGTTTAATGGAGTGCGTAAAAGTTGTTAAAACCTAAAAACGTAGGTTGAAAACGCGTAAAACATAAATTGGAAACAACTTGTGGAAATGTTGTAAGATATGAAAAGTACGTATTTTGCTTGTTTATAATATTGTATAGACATATCGGGATGTTTAAATGACGTTTAGACCAAAATGTAAATCGTAAACACGGTTTTGCGAAACCGGTTCTTAGTAAATTCAACGTACGTTGTAAAGTTGACTCGACGAGTATCAGACTCTCTTGTCATTGTGAATGTAGGTTAAATTATGAGAAAAAAAATAAAAAATATACGGAAATGAACAGTGAAAATACGAGGATGAATAGTAACCTGAAAATGCGAATTGTTACTCATTCATATAATTTTGTGTTTATAATATATAATAATTTATTTATTTGATAATATTACAAAAATTATTAAAAAAATAACAATATAGTAAGATCTTATGATCCCGATTAAATCTTACGATTTCAATCTTAAAAAAAAAACTATATTGAGATTGCGATCTCGAAAACCTTGCTAAACTCAAGATCAAGGTTATAAATAGCACGAGGCGTGGTGTGACGGCATGACCAAGCATCACGCCTTTGCGGTCAAGGCGAAGCCTTTGCGTTTATAAGGCGTGACATAAAACGACACAAAGTATGAAATCATAATTCATATATATCGAGTTTACAAAAACATGTAGTATAAGGCGGCGTGACAGCATGACCAAATCTCACGCTTTTGCGAGACCTTTGTGGAACCTCTGCGAGCCTTTTAAAACAATGCTCTAAGATATTAACATAATCAAGATCTTAACATTTGAATCTCCAAATTTAAAATGTTATTTGAAATTCCAAAAATGGATAAGTCACATAAATAACATAACACCCACTCCCACATAAACACCTCATTTCTGTCAACAACATAACTGTCACTAATTATACAAACCAACCCTATTTAATTACAATAAATGGATCATCATCAAAACTATAGATTAATAATCTAGTAAAACATGAATCCAAACCCTAGTCGAACTTCATCACCACGTGCAACTCCATCTAATACATCAACAACTTCTTGGTTTTCCGGCATTGTTCGTGTTGGTCGGAAACCAAACACCAACAACAACCTTAACATGGTCGGAAAATCCGACTTTTCAGGAAGCGGTGGGCCCACTGCTGGTCCGGTTAATCGAAAGGGTCAGTTTCGTGGTGTTATGTTTAAGTATGGTCCTAAATCTGCTCAGGTATAATAATTAAGTTTGGTTTATTCTTTTTTAAGATTGTTACTTTTTAAGGTCATTTGTTGTTTTGTAATGGAATTTTGTGTTTGTAGCTATGTTTCTTGTGAAATTGTGATTAAAGATTGGATCTTTATTTGGTTAGGGGGTGTTTGGGATGTTGGTTATTACCGAAAAGGGCTTTGAGTGTTTAAATGGATGCAAAGTAGTTATAATTGTATGCTTGTTCAAGGGGGACATAAGTAGTTTGGGAGTTGCTTATTCAAAGTGCTTATGCGATTCTGATTATATTACGTCTTGAATATTTAAATAAGCAGAATTTGCAAATACTCAACCAACTATTTATCTGATTATTGAGTGTTTCATTACAACAGAAGCAAATCCAAACGCTATATATCTGGTTGGTCATTTAAGCGTTTGAAGGTTATGTGGTCACTATACTCGGTTCTTGATCATTTAGTGCGTGTTTACTGTTTAAGACTTCGATATCAATCTGAATTCCTACTTTCTAGGCACATGATACTATTTCTAATGAATTCCAATAGACATAAACATATATTGACCTGTATGCCGACTCTCTTTCTATGTTATTTCTTTTCCTTAAGATGATAATGGCTTGATCAACGGGCTTGGTATTCTTTACATGGTGCTTGGTGGTGGGATGGCTCATTTAGATGGTAAACTTTCGGGAAGTTACTAATAGGTTTTGAGATTTACGATGGGAATGGCAATGTGATGGTGATTTAGAACAGGACTTTATGTGAAACAGTAGGAAACTATTCAGATAAGAGTTTTAAGTCATGGTCTCCACTTTGATTCTTTATGAACATCTTAAAAGTTGATCAAACTCGACTCATAAACGTTAAATCAACTATCATATCAACCTTTTGTTCACTAGTGATAAGTTATCTTGGAAAGGCGGTCACTTTTAGTTGGGTTGGTGTAATGTTTATGCTAACCCCTTGATTTAACCATTTAGTTCCCTAACATGGATATTGATATGCTTTACTTTTGACGCAGGTTGCATTTAAAACTGGAGACTACAAACAACAAGTCGTTTTTATTGGCGGATTGACAGATGGGTTCTTGGCTACGGAGTATGTATAAACACTTGTCCTTTAATTGTTTTTTGTATATTATTTGAACTACAGTTGCTTACCAGATAGATTTTGAACTATTGGATATGCTTACTTTTATGTGACTGAAGGTTCACACAGGCAGTAGTTATCTGACCTTCCTTAACTTGAATGTTCTATTATTAATACCCCTAGATAATGATATTGCTTAATTTATTAACAACAAATTTTGTAAGGTAACCAAATTACAAAAAGAAAAAACACGATATAACTGTGGAACAAGATTGATAGAATGCGGATAGGAATACGCAAATCTCTTAGGAATACACAGAGACCCTATATGATAAATACAGCTAAACAAGATATAATATGTGGGACACGTTGATGGTGAATATGGTGTTATGAATGAGATGGTCTGATTCCGAATGATAACTTCTTTTACAAAACTTCTAATTTCTAATTATAGGATTCCCTGCAAGCAATCGTAAGTGTGGACCAAGTGCTAGAGCTTAAGTATGTTATGATGTTGGTGATTACACCAAAGGGCTTGTGTCCCCCCAATGGTACCCAATGCTGTGTGAGAAGCTCCCCAACCAAATGGTTGGGGTCGTGCTTAGGACATGTGAGATAGATTTGTGGTGTGTATAGTGTGAGATAGTTACTTGCCGTTCAAAAATAAAAAATAAAAAATAAAAATGATGTTGGTGATTACACACAAATGCGTGAAGGACACTATAGAAAAAGTGGTTGGGCCTATGACTTTTTGAAGGATCAACAAACGTAAGAAGTCTCGAGTACCATCATCGCCCACATTTATGTGTATTTCAGCTACAACTTAGTTTATGTGATAATTGTAATACTCTTTGGGCCTAAGTCTACGATCTAAGCCTGTGTATAGAATTTGCTGAAATTAAGTGTTGAAGACACTTAGAAGGACTTCTTGATGGAATTCTTTTTAACTTTCAAGCATGGTAGGCCAGATCGAGGCACATTAATTTAGTAAGTTCCTATGACAAGATTATTAGAAGCTTGTTAGATTCTGATTTAGGATAGAGCAACATCTTGCAAGACTTCTTTGATGTTCCTATACTATAGTTAGAAGGCTAACCACTATCCTTATTAATCGGTAGCTATGTTTCATTTTAAATAAACTACTTGATTGATGTACTTCATGAGGATTATTTCTTTATTGCTAGTTCTGGTGACACAAGCTTTATGGTTGCAATCTTAATTGGCTTATTAACTAAATGTTTTGTCTTTTAGTTGTGACTCCTATTTATAGGGGCTGGGGTGCGGGTTCAATTATGAGGAATAGTAACATCACATAAGTCTTTCACGAGATATTTTTATTGAAACGTGTTGCGTACTTCGGAAGTCACCTATCTATAATAGGGGCTAGGGTCGGACGCTTTTAGGAGCAATAATAAATCACACAAGTCTTTCACGAAATATATTCTTTCAAGGTCATAAGTCTACCTAGCTGTTTATAACGTCTGTCTACAGACTTGGTAATTCAGTGTAGGCGTGTAGCTTGATCTAGCCTACCAAGATTGACTTCTTCCTAACTGCATAATACTTGAATTTCTTTGTAATTTAAATGAATCTATAGTAAGTACCTTAGTCTACCAACGGGCCGTTAGGCGTTAGCCCAATGGTACCCAAGGTGTATTTAAGGTGCCTCACCCAAGTGGCGAAGATTCAAGTCCAGTCATCGGACATAGGTGTCGATTAGGGTGTGAAAAAAAAATACCGTAGTCTTTCCAAGTCTGTAACTTACAAGTGTTTTCTTATTAATTGCTACTGTTCTTCAGCACTCTTACTATCCACTTGTGTAACAAATAATAGACATTTGTTACTTTTGGATTGTGGAATCCTGGCAAATCAAACTTAGGAGATAGCACAAGGCCATATAAAGCTCATTAATGGCGACAAAACTTAGAAGTTTTCAAATATTAAACCTATAATCCATTGATCTCTTATTGTTATAGTGGGCTAGTGGTAAAGGGCAACTGGTGCAACAGAAATTACAATCTGGTCAAAGGCCATTTTGACACATATGAGAAAGTCCTTAAAGTCGATCCTGTGAGCTTGAGAATTTTCATTTCATATGACAGAGATTTGTAAACAGAGATACAATGGGAAGGCTAGCACAACTGCACAAGTAAAATCTTCCACAAATGTAAAAAGCATAAATGTCTACAAAATATTAGTAAAGAAAACAGATAAATGGATCATGCCAGGGTACACACATGCATTATATAGAGTACATCATGGGAGAAAATATAAAGGTAATCAAACACAATCGAATCGATAGACTGCTGGTCAAAATGGTAGCTACATTCCCCCTTGTCCCTTTTCAAAATGATATAATATTGAGTAACAGAACATGTTATACGTTTAAACATGCATGTATAGATATATTGAGCATAACTTAGTTTTGAACATTCATTTGGGTAAAGTTGATTTCACTTGAATGTTCGATGAAGTTTGTAAGTCTAAATAGTGTCATTTCTGTGCAGATATTTGGAGCCGCTGGCAGTTGCTTTGGATAAAGAGAAGTGGTCACTGGTTCATTTTTTGCTTTCATCTTCTTACAGTGGATATGGTGTCTCGAGCTTGAAAGAGGTAACTCTTTACTTTCCTCATTCATCTTCCTTGATTATTTCAGGTTATCCTGGCATTATATGAACAAAATCGAAGAAGAAAATTTGTATTAGTGTTTGGCTTTATATGAATTAGATATTTACAAAACTGGTTAACAGAGAAGGATCCTTATTGAGTTTACTTGGGGAAACCGTGCCTCTTTGGCTCTGACGTACGCGGCCTAACTGGTATTCCCGTGGCCATCCCAAGTCTAGTGACGTTTGAACCTTGGTCTCTTCCGAAACTTTGAGGACACCTTACCACTGGGCCACATTGGAGATGATTATATAAATAAGATAATTGTTATATGATATTTCTGTAATGATCTTTTACTTATTCAAGTTTTTTTTGACATGACGTCTTTAAGATTTGGCAAGACCCAAATCAACCCATTCATCATGAATAGGTCGAAATTACCACTCAGATATTAAAGCTGCTGCAGGTCATTTACTTGTTTATTTCTCTATCAAGTTCATTTATTCCTGTTTTTTCTTATGTATATAAATGTAGGATGCATCGGAGCTTGACCAGTTAATCAATTACTTAATAAATAAAGAAGATTCAGAGGGCGTAGTGCTGCTTGGACACAGTACAGGCTGTCAAGTAAGTGCGTATTGCATTCTCTTAATTTGAAATTGCATTAAACCGGAACTAAGATACAAGTGGTTAAATAAAAGGGAAAATGACAAAAATGCATCGAACTTGACACTTTTTGTGATTGTGTGTAGCCAACTATTCTTTTTTTCATTGTAACACAAACCTTTTGAATTTTTGTTATTGTATGTACGATTTCCAACGTGTCACAATACGTGGACTGCCAACTCATCCGGGTGTTACACGTGGACTGCCAACTCATTTACTCACTATTACTTTGTAGGGATAATAACAAAAAAATGTATCGAACTTGACCATTTTTGTCATTGTAACACAAACCTTTTGAATTTGTGTTAATGTATGTATCCAGTCAATCTAAACTTGGCATCGTTAGTCCTTTATACTAACGGCCGTTAGCACATAACTTAAAATTTCGTTTTCTTACGTTTTCATCCCTTTTTATACGTTTTCATTTGTTTTCTTACGTTTTCATCCGTTTTAATACATTTTCGTTCATTTTCTTACGTTTTCGTCCGTTTTTATACTTTTTCGCCGATTTTCTTACGTTTTCATCCGTTTTTATATGCTTTCATCCGTGTAAAATCAAACAAAGACGTGTAAAAACAGACGAAAACATGTAAAATCAAATGAAAACGTGTAAAATCAAATGAAAACGTGTAAAAACGGACGAAAACGTGTAAAATTAGACGAAAACGTGTAAAATCGGACGAAAACGTATATAGGACTAACGTTGCATTAATAAAATAAACGGACGTGTGTAGCTATAAAAACGGATGAAAACGTACAAAAATGAATGAAAGCATATAAAACCCATGAAAGCGTACAAAAAGTAAAAGATTGGCAGCATTACAAAAAGGGACCAGCATATAAAAAACATAAGAAAATGGACAAAAATGTATAAAACGGATGAAAACGTAAGAAAACGAACGAAAACATATAAAGGGATGGCGTAAAATTTTTTTTAAGTTATGTGCTAACGGCCGTTAGTATAAAGGACTAACGATGCCATGTTTAGATTAACTGAATGCATACATTAACACAAATTCAAAAGGTTTGTGTTACAATGACAAAAGTGGTTAAGTTCGATACATTTTTTTGTTATTATCCCTAAAAAGTAATAGTGGGTAAATGAGTTGGCAGTCCACGTGTAACACCCGGATGAGTTGGCAGTCCACGTGTTGTGACACGTTAGAAATCGTACATACAATAACAAAAATTCAAAAGGTTTATGTTGCAATGAAAAAAAAAAAAGTTGGCTACACACAATCACAAAAGGTGTCAAGTTCGATGCATTTTTTTTGTTATTTTCCCTTAAATAAATAACTTACTTTAATTTCTTTGATAGGATATTGTTCATTACATGCGTACCAATGCAGCATGCTCAAGAGCTGTTCGTGCTGCTATTCTACAGGTATCAGTTCCTCCATGCACCTTTGTTTCTATGCAAATAGTGTCATCGTATTTTTGATGGTACCTGTGTGCGAACACTTGCTAGTAGTTTGGATTTTGGCTACAAATATCAAAACTTGTACTTTTCGCAACGTGTTTTTCAGTTCAAACTGCATTAATTTGTAATAGAGGTGCCAGTTCTGACCAGTTTACATATAAATGGGTTGATGTGGGTTACATTTCATCTCTAATAGGTCAAATGGGTTGAGGTCTTAACCATTTTATCAAGAAAGAAAATGTGTTGAACGTTGTAGAGATGTTGATAGTCTCCAAATTGTATAATAACATCTTGAATTGCGTTATTAAAAAACAGTTTGCCATTGTTACTTTGTGACTTTATGTGTATACTTTCATTTAAATATCAAACGAAATCTTATTGGATAATTGGTCAGGCTCCAGTTAGTGATCGGGAATTCAGAGCAACTCTCCCTGAAACTGCTGAGATGATTGATTTAGCTTCAAAACTAATAAGTGAAGGTCGAGGATCAGAGTTGATGCCGAGAGATGCAAATCCAGATTCCCCAATAACTGCTTATAGGTGAGAGTTCTATACACATACTTACATATCATATAGCATATAATGTGCATCTGTATGCAATAATATTTTGGGTGACTTTGATAAATCTATTGTAAACATTATACTAGACATAGCAAAAATGTCAGTTGGTCGATTTAATGGTAAGTTGATTGCTATAATGGAATACTTCTGTAGCTGATGAATCCGTTATTCTGCAGATTTCACTCTCTTTGTGCATACATGGGCGATGATGATATGTTCAGTTCAGACCTCAGTGATGATCAGCTTAAACAGAGACTTGGTCACATGTGTAACACACCTTGCCAGGTATGCATATGCCCATGTGAAGTATTTGGTGATTCCTGATCAATTCATTATGTGATGTATCTGAATCACATATAATTATCATTATGCAGGTACTATATTCTATGGCCGATGAATATGTACCAGATTATGTTGACAAGAAAGCTTTGGCAGAAAGGCAAGTTCACAGACCTATTACTTTCACTTGCGCAAATAGTTTACTTTAGAGGTGGTAAAATGAGTGAGTTGTGCCAGTTGGGTAACATGTCAAAATGGGGTTGGGTCAAAATGGGTCATTTTTTTTTGTGACAAATATGATTAAAAAATAATCTAATTTTTTGAGTTAAACAATGCAGTAGGTTGTTTATGTCAGCAATACATAACCTTTTGCCCTTTGACTCATTTCCTTCTTAGCTAAATGTTTTTGAGTCACCCATTCAACTCGTTAGAGATAAAACATAATCTTAATCCCCATTCATAAGTAAATATGCCGCGTTGCCACCTTTATGAATGTCTTGGATAAGTGACTGATCTCGTCCAAATTCTTCTGGATACAGATTGTGTAGAGCATTAGAGAGTGCAGAGAAAGTTGAAATAGAGCATGGAAACCATTCTTTATCCAATAGAGCCGCGGAAGCTGTAGAGGCGATCGTGGGTTTCGTTAAGAGTGGGGGTCCTAATGGGTGGGATGATCCTTGGAGCTAAGATAACAATGGTGTCATTTTTTTTCTTCTTATTAATATTCAACATTTTTGTGTTTATTTTTCAAATTATCTTGATTTTGTAGTTTCTTTACAGAAAGTGTTTGTTACATTCTTAAAGTTGTAACTCTGATCTGTTCACCAACCTTGAAGGATATAAGAGAACCTCAGCCCCATGAACTACAACCTTCTATATTGCATACTATAGATTTGCTGTGCTGAGGTGGTTACATAGTCAAGATTGGTTATTGTCTTAACCAGATCAATTTTAGTACATGTTGAAATGGGATGGGTCGAGTTGACAAACACGTATACGTTTTTTTATTTTCCTCAGCATTATTAATGAAGTCATTGTCATTGCAAAAACAATTTTTTTTTATAGTAAACTGGTTTTTAACTCGGTGTATACACGTGATTGTTAATTAATTTTTTTTAATAATTTTATATAGGGATGAGCAAAAGAACCGGACCAAACGAGAACTGGACCGGAACCAAGAAGAACAATACTAGAATCAGAACTTTGGTTCTGGTTTTGAGTTTGAGATTTTCGATTCTTGGGTCGGTTCGGTTTGATTTCATCGGTTCTCGGTTCAGGAACCAAATACCCAATAATTTTAAGAACATGCATTATTCTTTACTTCTTATACTCAAATTGATGGATTTTTTGTGTGCACGGGACAACAAGTAACTGATGCAGCTCGTTATTATCATTAACTTATGAGGTCACATGCTAGCACTAATAGAAACTCTATATATATGTATGTCGGCTGTTGTACATATAGTATTACAATAAGGTTTAAGAAGTTAAAAGTTCGGAAAATTGTCCTAACACATTTAACAAACCGACGAGTAATTTGAAATGTCGCGACTTGCAATGCAAGCCACTAAAAGGACAATTTGGTTTGAAAAGAAATGAAAGGGAAAACCTTTTATTGTTTTGTTAAAAATATGAACATGTGAAACTAGAGAATGATCGTTTATTTGAGCTTATGCTTTAGTTGTTAAATGTTATTTGTTTAAATGTAAATGGTTGCAACTTCAAAAAAAAAATTCATTTTTTGTGTTTTTAATGGACTTAATTCTTTAGTGCACGGGGTTATTTTTTTTCTTTAGAAAATCGGTTCCTAGCCGGGTTAGACCAAAGAACCGGAACCGGGACCAGAACCAAAAATTATATTCGGTTCGGTTCGGTTCTCGGTTCCTTCTTTTCACAAAATTCAGTTCCCGAATCCATCGGTTCCGGTTCTGGACCCATACTCATCCCTAGTTACAATGCCTGTGCACGCACGATTTTTTACATGTGCGTTTGTAAGATTGTTAAATAAGATTTTTCCTATAAAATTATGTAAACTTCACTTGGTAAATGCTATTATTGCACTTTTAGGTTTAGCTAAACTTCGAATCAGCCCCACAAGTTTGTTAAAGTTTATATTACAACCTTTTCATATTATATTTGTTAAGGTATTATCACAAAATATGTGTGATGAATAAATGTTAGTTTCTACAAACTTTAATTGCTAACCAAATATGTGTAATGAATAAACATTACTTGCCAGAAACTTTTATTGCAGGTACCTTGCTAGTACAGAATTATGATGTTATATGGTTTTGTAGAGAAAGTAAAATAAAATAAAGAGTAAATTACATAAATCGTTCTTATGGTTATACCAAAATTGCACGTTTCGTACTTAACTCTCAGGAAGCGTACATATCGTCCTTGTGATTTTCCATTTTGCATTGGCCCGTCCTTTGACCGGATGGGGGTTTGTTTGGTCCATTAAGTATGGTCACGTGAGCGGCGCATCAGGGGCAAATTTGTCCATTTACACTTCAAAACCATAGGGACGATCCTTGTAACACGTTTAGGTAAGGTGTTTTGTTACCCTCTGATAACATCAAATAGTCCAGAATATTAATTGTCAATTTCCCCCGATAATGCTCGTATTTTATATCATTTATATGGATTTACGCTTGTTTTCTCTATATTTCACTTTCAGGTAATTTACGAGCATTGGAGCTAATGAGACGCGGATTTGGAGAGTTTATTGAAGATATATGATAGTATGCCTATTTTGAAGTAATTACGGCGTAATTCTTCTCTCACATTACGACGTAACAGAAGCGTGGCTCAGAAAACCAACTAAACTGAAGATTACGGTGTAACTCCCTCCTAGGATTACGCCGTAACTAATTAGGTCAAATGATGTTCCGCGCCGCTGCAAGCTGCGTCGTAACTCGTTCACAATTCGGCGTAACCATGATTTATTGAAGATACGGCGTAACTACATTCCGATATTATGCCGTAACCCAGCTTTTTCAGAGCAAAATACGAGAAGGATGTTACGGCGTAACTCTCAACTTAAGTTACGCCGTAACCAGATCTGGCCTATAAATACAGCCCAAAATTCTGATCTAATCATTCACTCCACACAAAAGCAAAGAAACGGGGTAGGAGGTGAAGGCAGATCTCGAGGAGCATACGAGCCATCTCCAAGGAGAAATCACTCCAACGATAAGCATTAGCAAATTATCATTTCTTTTACTTTCAATTCATGTATTTTAATATGTTAAACATTGAATCGATTGTTTCAGTAATTGAGCGGCTAAGCACCTCTGGTGCTAGCCTAGTTATGATTCCTTAATTGTTTTGTTTATGTTTACATTGCTTCCGTACAATTGTTTCTAGTGTATACATGCATAGTTTATTGGTAGCTACCCTTGTTTCGGTAGTTTTGAATGGCGGTAGTGTCTAGTTGCTTAGGAGATATGACCAACTGACCCTAAGTAGGTAGACTAAGTGGGAAGGGTAAGAATTGACCAACTGACGACCCTTCTTCGCTTATGCGATTTGACCAACTGATCACCTACCGTTTGGATGAACTTAAGAAGTTAGGGATGAGTGTTTAAGATGCTAGCGCCCGGGCACTCATTGTTATAAATCTTGCATGTAGCGGAACTTAATGACTTGGCTTAGGGGACTAAAAACAACTGGACTTTCAAGGGTAGTAGCTTGATCTACGGTGGAAACCTTTGCTGATAAGTTAGGACGAACTGACCAAATGTTGTCCTAGCGACTTAAAACCCCACTTGAAGCAATTGGAAGTAATTAAACGTGAACTTAACATGATAGGATGAGTAACTAGGTTAACACACTTCTCCACTATTGATCACAACCCTCGCCTTTATTTGCTTTCTTGCATTTCTTGCTTTAGTAGTTAATTAATCATTTCAACCTTAAAATCAATTAAAATCTATGACACCTAGACTTAATTAGAATCCGCTCACATAGCTCTTGGGACGACCTCGGTTTTACAGAATACTACACTACACACGATCGGGTACACTGCCCGTTAGTGCATTAGGCAGTGTTATAAAAAGCGGTCTAGGCGGCGCCTAGGCGCTAGGCGGTCACTTACCGTGGCGATTTGAAGCTAGGCGGACGAATTAGGCGTTTTGGTCAAAAGGCAGTCAATATCCCGCCTAGGCGGGTCAAATCGGGCTAGGCGGGTCAAATCGGGCTATGCGGTCAACACTTAAAAAAACTTCAAATTTGGGTTTTTAAAACCCCAATTTACCCTTCTTTTCAAACACTCTGACCAAATACCCCTCTAAATCTACAATTGGAACGATTCATGACGATAGAAACACAACAATCACGAGAAAAACACACATTATGTTGAAACAAAGACCTTGATAGATCTTATGAGCACTCTTAGACCGTTAGTTAAACTTATGTAATCACAAGCTCACTAAAAGACAATCTCTATAACCTGTATTTAAGCGGAATTTAACACAGAGAACACAAAAATACTAAGAACTTCTTTGATCCTCTATGGATCTTTAATAAACTAAAACTGGTTTTTCACTCGTACCTAATTCATACTATTATGTTCCTTTTTATAGAAAGGAACCCTAACTCGTTTCCCAAGAAACGTATAAAACCTAAAACTAAATATGATATACATTAATACTTCCTAATAAAGCTCATGTATATCCTAACTAAATCTAAAAATATACGGAATATCTCATATCGCCAAAACCAAACTATATTATAATATAACTTCAGTAGAATTCCTTCTTCAGCAGAATCCTTACTCTTCAACAGAATCCATTCAGCATTAACTTCAGCAGAATCTCTACTTTGTAGAATTCCCAACATTCCTCCCCTAAACTGAAATTGACTAGGTAAGTTCCAGTTTCTGATAGATCGTTCAACATAACAAGAGGATGTGTAATCAACCATCAGCAAAGAACCAAAACAATTACATCTTATGATATAATACTTTGAACGCCGCAGATCTTTGCAGCACAAATGCACAAAAGGTACATCAAAAACATATTAGTTTCATACTATTCTCATCACATCCAGGTGTTGTTAAACTCCGTGACAGGTGAATCATTGAAAATAATGGATTTGATGTCTCTTTACCAATAGCCATCACTACTGGAGTAGCCAAATGTTTGAGTTCGAAAAAGATGGTACATTTATAACCATCTGATTTATTAGCAAATCAACAACTATATAAACGGATTTGATATGTCTTTACCTGTAGCCATTTGCTCAGGACTAGTCAATTCTTAGGTAGAAAGAATCCCCTTGGTGAATTGATTACCAAATATGGTATTCCACTGCCTTTACCACAAGCCATATACTTGCGGGCTAGCCAATTCTTGGATTCCAAAAAGGAATAAACCATGGTGAATTGATGACCATACAACCCTCAGCAATTAAGCATAGGTGGTTGCATACCCTATGATTTTGAGCAAACCATTACAGCTATCAACAGATTTGATGTGTCTTTACCAAAGCTGTACCCTTTGGACTAGCCAACTCTTTGACATACACAAGGTACATCTGGTGAGTTAATAACCAGTAACATAGAAATGTACAACAAATCTGCAAGCAAAGTTAGTCAAACAAAGAATATACATAGTTTTTTTTTTATTTTTTTTTAATTTTTAATTTTTATTTTTTTTTAACTAAGAAAGGAACAAACAAATGAAGAAAACAAATAATACAACAATATAACAAGATACCAGACTTAAGAAGATGCTAGATGTTGCTGAAGTTGAGTCTTAATCATTCCAATCACTTGTTCAGCATGTAACCTATCATTCCCAACTGGATCAGGAGGAACCTCTAGCTTCTTTTTAAGCATACTTCTAATCAAGTTCACAGACAAAGGATAAATCTTATCAGAGAACATACAAACAGTCATTCCATTTTGTGTCTCCACCACATGCACACAAGGCATATGATAAAATCTCCAAGTCTCAACCTTCCACTTATGTGAATTCTTCCAAACAGAATATCCTTTACCATCTGAAGATTGAGAATCAAACAGAACTTGAAGATCACCCAACAAATATAGACCAGAACCCTGTGGTGACTGATTAGCATAATGCTTAGTGACAAGGCCATACAGTGTATTCAAATCTTGCCTATCGACCATATTAAAGATTTCCTTCAAAAAGTTAAACTGCATAGAAGAATTATCCAGCCTAAAAATAGTGTTAAGCTGTCCATCAGTCAAAGTCCAAGCAGTCAACACATCATGAGATCCTTCACGAAAAGCATCAACAGATCCTTCTTTAATGAAAGTTGAATCAGCAGCCTTCAGATCCAAAGAACTATCCCTAAGTAACTTATGAATCCTAGAAGTGTATGTCCCATCTGATCTCACAGACCTCCTTAGAGTAACATGTCTCCTTTTAGACATCCTTTTCTTCCTCCTACCTGGTATATAGATGCCCATAGAGGTAGAAGATGGTGCATCCTCAGATTCATCAGGGACATCTTTAGCATGAGTGGAAGAAGTAGAAGGAGACTTACTGGAACACACCACGAAGGCATACATTCTTTCAACTACTCACGCCGTTCGCTTGTTCTGGCCTTCTTGGATTTAGCAGCTGCTTGTCAGCTAGCTTACAAATCTCCTACTTTATCAACAGGAGAAATACTTGGTAATGCTTCAGAAGAAATAATATGAGGTTCATCAGATTGAACCCTGTCAGCAGTATGTATAGCTTCAGTAGATGCTTCAGAAGGAACAACAGGAGAACTCATCTTAGGTGTCGCATCATCAAATGAATCTACAATCTCAACTTGCTTGGTTCTCTTTGCCTTTGGAGCATCTGCACTATCAGCAAGCCTCTTCTAATTGGAAGGTGGTGTAACTTGCTTCATAATCCGATTGTACATTTTAAGCAAGACATCACCAGATAAAGCCCAAACTTGCTTCTTTGTCAAACCAGATTGATAAACACTAGAACTTTGATTATACACCACATTTCGCATATACTTTTTCTGCTGAGCTGCAGTTTGTGGTCTTTCCCTTTTTGCTTTAGTTTTTTGAGCAGCAATAGCTTTTCTTTGTGCAGTTGCAGCTTGTTTCCTTTGTTGACCAAGAGCCACCATCTGTGCAGCAAAGTTCTCACTATCAAAGTCTGCTTCTAAGATACTTTGTGCTAGAGTAGAATTTGATGCAGCTTGATTAGTGTAAGTATCCCATTGCTCATCAATTAACTGAGTGGACATGCTCAATTCTCTTGTCTCTCAGGAGGCAAATTGGTAGCAAACTGAGCTTCAAGCATTTGAGCCAATGTATGACTCTTCTTTATATCTGCACACTCAGCTAGCAATCTTTCTTGTTCTTGCCTTTCCTGTTCAATGACTAGATCAGATCCAAGCTCCTCATCAATCAATGCTCCTTTCCCTTTGTCAGCAGGCTTATGAGCAGAATCAGCACTCACAATAGGAACGTCAGAAGAAACACCCAAGTTACCATCAGAAGAAACATGTTGAGACAAATCTTCAACAGACGTAGAAAAGATATCAACATTAGGGTCCAGGTTAAAACTTCTTCCTGCAAGAAAGACTTCAGGAGAATCTGCTGAAGGTTGAGAACCTGGTTGGTCTTGGACAAATGAAGCTTGACCATGTTCAGAAGCAACATCCTCCATTTTTTCATCAGCAGTTGCAACACCTGACACCTTTAAAGACTCAGAAGAATCCTTACTCAAATACTGTCTTTTCTTTCTTCTAGTAAACTGAATGGGTTTCTTGTTCTTTGAAGATTCAGCAACAACTGGTGAAGAAACATGAGTCTTCTGAGCCACATCAGCCAAAATTTCGAGTAACTCAAATTGAGAATCCTCTTGCTCCTCATCAGAAGAAACCAGAAATCTCCTTTTGTTATTTTTCCCAAGTTGTTCCTCTAAATCCTGAACCTTTTTCTTTAACTCCACAATCTCATTCCCAAGTATAGACTTAGTCTCAGCAAGATCCCTTTTTAGATCTGCAACTTCCTTCACATTCCTGTTGAGCAAAGCATATAGAGATGTGAGACTAATAGGGTCCTCAGCTCCACCAGCAGATTGCTCAGTGGTAATGGGAGCATCATTGGACCTTTCAGGAGAAATATGTTCATGCTCAAATATAGGAGAGCTTTCAACAAAAGTCTCTCTTACAGGACTGGGTGATGGACTAGGACTAGGTATGGGCAAAGATGTAGGTGGAGGTTGGTCAGTAGTAACATGTGCTTCTTCAGCAGTAGTAGAAGGACCCTCATCCATGGCAACTGATGGAGTACCATCAACAGCAACAGTAGTAGAGGGTGAAGAACCAACAACATTACCCTCATCAGCAGCCTCATTGCCATGAGGCAACATAGCTGCTAGCAAAGGATGATGTTCCCCCTCAAAATGAGTTTTCATTGAAGCAAATAGTTTAGCACTCAGAGCACCTATGGGACAAAAGGCTTGGACTTGGGTTGTAATGTCTAAAATCATTTGCAAAAACCTAGGGTACATTAAAAACTTATGCTTTTTCCTCTGAACATTTTCAATCATGTTATCAAAAATATATTTAGAAAAATTATAAGTTAACCCCTGTGACAGACATATAATCCCACAACCCAATTGAGTAGAAAATTGATCTCATCCCCCTGACTTATTACTAATACATTGAAGTAAAGTATGTACCAAAAACCTCCACATGGGGCAAAGCTTGTTTTTCTGCCACAAATTAGTTCGAGTACTTTGATAACCAAAAGCTCTTAGCCCAGCAAGTATCTCTACATAATTAGAATGATACACCCCATCTACATCATCCAAATGAAGCTTTCTTCGGATCAACTCCTCCGTCACAACATACTCAATTCCATCAACTGTAGCAGCAATCTCAGTATCACTTCGTGTTGTAGCAGATGCCCAAAATTGTGTAACCAATGATTCATATATGGCATCTGGAGAGTGCGTTAAAGCATAATGAATCTTTGATC
>OU343221.1:70526119-70568251 GCA_910596185.1 Chrysanthemum makinoi
GCTTCAAGAAATCCACCATTGGTTCATATAATTCATGACCCTTTGCGTTTCCCAGAAAAGCCACTTTGTTATGATCTTTCTTGAAATGAAGCGCCATGTGAGAAATTGTAATAAGAGGTTATGATTCACGCAACTGAAAGTATTTTTAATTCAAATGGAGTGGGAATCAGGTATTTTGAGCGAAGATATGTAAATTGGTTAATAATGGAAGTTACCCAATTGATGGTCAAATATATCGGAACTCATGTTGACCATATCTTACGTGGAAAATAACTTCAACCAATTTCAAACATAACACTTCAGCAGAAACAAGTCAAACTACTGAATAAGGTCAATCAGCAGAAAGTTCTCAAGAGGCTAAGAAGTCTCCAGTAAATATCTTTTTACTGTGACACCAACTCGCATTAATTATCATAACACCTTGAATCTGCCTATAAGATAATCCCAATGCACACTTACCACAAATCATTTACCCCTAATTATCTTCACAAACCCTAAGTTCACCAAAAATACCACAATTATCAACAAAACCATGTCTACCAAACCAGAGGTTATTGATCCAACCTCCTCTCCATCATCCTCATCATCATCATCATCATCATCCGGTGATGATTTTTGCCAATTTTTACGATCTTCTTATCAATATAAACCTCTACCTTTGAAGTCCCCCTTTCTCCCTTCTTCTGAAGATGATAGTGTAGTAGATCCAAGTGAGTGTTCTAGTGATTCTGATGACTCCTCAGATCGTCTAGAGCCAAGTGCTGTGGTGATAGCACTTCCTGCTTCATCTCATATTGGTAAGGGAAAGGGTAAAAGAAAGATGGAGTGATTGCTTTATGGTGGAACGAGTAGATGGAACAACTGAAGATTTTCATATCACAAATCCATCTACTGTATTCATCTTCATCATCTTCGTTTTCATCAATCCATCCTTCCCATTTTGATCCTTAGCTTCTTCGTCGTACTGGTCATGCATATCCAGCGTTTGGAATAGATGGTAGAAGCTCGTATAGGTTTAGTAGATCTTGTATAGAAATGGTCTTGTATTTTCATTTGAAGTTGATTGTAAGCTGTAAGCTGTAAACTGTTTCTTGAATGAATGAATGAACAATTTAACTTCAGTACTTCTCTTCAGTAGAAATAGTTAGTTTCCTTCAGTACTTGTCTTCAGTAGAAACACGCTTGTAGCTTACTTGACCATATTCCAATTAACCAAACTTGGTGAACTTTATCTTATTTATGCATTCTGCAAAACAGACACAGAGAAACACACAAACCAAACCAAACAAACAAAACTAAAAGAACATTAGCTGGTTAGTGTTAGCAAACTAAAATATAAACAAAAAGTTACAAAGTTTACAACAAGAATCCTCCCCTAAGGCATATGCCTCCCCTGAAGGCTTATGCCTGCCCTTAAACTTTGCAGTTAAGGGTTAAGCATCCCAATATTGACCACTAGGTGTAGAAACCTTGGTCCATCAAAAGCCTTAGTCAACAAATATGCCACATTATCATCAGTGTGAACCTTAACCACTTTTATCAAATGTTTTTCATATGCATCTCTTATAAAGTGGTTCCTGATTTCAATATGCTTAGTTCTACTGTGGAAAACTGGATTTTTAACAATGCATATGGTACTTTGATTATCAATAAAAATTGTTGTGTTCATGAAGTTAAACCCATAATCCAACAATTGATTTTGTATCCATAGTACCTGACCACAACAATTTGCAGCAGCAACATACTCTGCTTCAGTAGATGAGGTAGCAACAATAGTTTGTTTCTTGCACTGCCAAGAAATCAATCTTTTTCCAAGGAATTGGCAACCTCCAGTTGTAGATCTTTGATCCAGATTTGCACCAGCATAATCACTATCACTATATGCTTCCAACTTAAAAGGAGACTCTTTTGGGTACCAAAGACCTAAATGGGGTTGGCATTTTAGATACTTAAAGATCTTTTTGACTGCATTCAGATGGGAAGCAAGTGGAGTGACTTGATGTCTAGAACAAGCACCTACAGCAAAGGTAATGTCAGGCCTAGAAGCTGTTAAATACATCAATGAACCAATCATAGATATGTATAAGTGAACATTTATAGCTGGATCTGGTTCAAGGTTGTTCTTAGGTTTTGGAGCTTCATAAGGTGTAGTGGCAGTTCTGACAGTCTCCATATCAAACTTCTTCAAAATGTCTCTCACATATTTCTCCTGATGTATAAAGATACCATCAGGTTTCTGCTGAACTTGTAAACCCAAAAAGAAAGTAAGCTCCCCCATAGCACTCATCTGAAACTCTCCATTCATCAGCTCCTCAAACTCCCTGCACCAAGCTTCTTTTGTGGAGCCAAAGATGATGTCATCCACATAAACTTGCACAAGTATGATGTCTGTGGAATTTTTCTTTAGGAAAAGTGTTTTGTCAATGGCACCTCTTCTATAACCATGCTTCAGCAGAAATGATGAAAGCCTAGCATACCATGCTCTTGGTGCCTGATGTAGTCCATAGAGAGCTTTAACAACCCTGTAGACATGTTTAGGATGATATGGGTCTTCAAATCCTTTAAGTTGAGTGACATATACCTCCTCTTCTATTTCACCATACAGAAAAGCACCTTTGACATCCATTTGATATACCATGAATCCCATGTAAGATGCATAGGCCAAGAAAATTCGAATGGCCTCAACTCTAGCAACAGGTGCAAATACTTCATCATAATCAATTCCTTCCTCTTGCCTGTACCCTTGAGCCACCAATCTTGCTTTGTTTTTAATCACAACACCCCTTGCATCTCTCTTATTCTTCAAAATCCATTTTGTCCCAATTGCATACTTACCATCAGGTATTGGTACCAAGATCCAAACTTGCTGATTTTTGAATTGTTGCATCTCTTCTTGCATTGCTTCAAGCCAACTTGAATCTTCAAGAGCTTGAGTATCACTGGTTGGTTCCACTTGAGAAAGAAAACAAGCAAACAGACAATGCTTAAAGTCTGTGTGATTGTCCCTTTGTTGATTTGAAACATAGTATAGAAAAGCAACATGTCCATATTTAGAACTGGTAACAGTCCTTCTAGTTCTAACAGGTGCTAGAGGATCACCAATAACATTGGATTGAGGATGAGCAATGTTGATCCTCTTTGTAGCAGTGGTGTTGACTTCAATAGATGTATCAAGATTAGTCACAGTTGGCTCAAAATCACTATCATAGGAAGGTGAGGTGAAGATTCCAGCTTTGGGTTGATGGTTACCAAGATCTGAAGGACTTGGAAATCGCGTATAGGGTTCTCCAAAGTCTGTGGACACACGAGTAGGAATAGGAGACTCTTCAGGAGAAACAGAAGAACCTTCAGGAGAATCATGATTTCCACTGACTGTTTGTTTAGCAATCTCTTCACCAAGCCTTTCAGCATTAAGGTTAGCTGCATACTCTTTCTTCTGAAGCCTAGCAAGATCCTCTGCATAATGTGACTCATCTTCACTCTCATCAGAAGTAACTTTAGAAGTATCACCTGCAAAATGGTTAGGGGAGAAGGAAGGTACAATAATAGGTTGTTCATCATCCTCAAACTCACTATCTGAGTCAGCATCCATGGTACCTGCATTGTCAGTAGGAGACTCTGGTGTACCTGCATTTTGGTTAGCCACATGTCTAGAATAACCCAAGTAATCAGTTAAGTAATCCAAGTCAAAAGACCAAACATGTCCTTGACCTTGCACATTGGGCTTATCTTCTAGATACCTTAGGTTAAGAGTCTCCACAATCTTTCTAGCATTCAAATTATATACCCTGTAAGCCTTACTATGAGCCGAATAACCCACAATATACCCCTCATCAGCTTTCTCATCAAATTTACCCAATGGATCACTTGTGTTCAAAATGGTCACTTGACACCCAAATGGTTTGAGGTAATGTATAACAGGAACTTTCCCAATGAGAAGTTCATAAGGTGTCTTGAAATGAGGTCTAGTAATGGATACCCTGTTCAGTACATAACAAGCTGTGCCAACTGCTTCAGTCCAAAACATGGTAGGTAATTTAGAGTCTGCAAGCATAGATCTTGCTGCCTCTATTAGGGTCCTATTCTTTCTTTCAGCTACCCCATTTTGTTGTGGGGTTCTTGGAGTGCTATAGTCCCTTTTTATCCCTTTAGACTTGCAGAGTTCTATTAAAATAGCATTCTTGAACTCTGTCCCATTATCACACCGAATACCTTTAACCTTTTTGTTCAACTGGTTTTCAACAAGAGTAATATACTCTTTCAACACTGGAGATGTTTCATCTTTAGTCCTCAGAAAGAATACCCAACAAAACCTGCTGAAGTCATCAGTGATTACCAAACAAAAATATTTATGATCAATACTTCTGACTTGGGTTGGACCAAAGAGATCCATATGTAGTAACTGAAGAGGTTCTGAAATCATGCTCACTGCTGTAATAGCTTTGTATGAGGCTCTGTGTTGCTTTCCTTTGTTGCAGGCAACACAATTATGTTCATTGGTGAAAACTTTGGAAGGAAGTCCTTCAACTAGACCAAGTTTAGACAGTTTGTTGATAGTCTTGAAGTTCACATGAGCCATCCTTCTATGCCATTTTGTAGACTCATCTAGGGATGCTTTGGCCACCAAACAAGTTAGGTCACCTTCTGGTTGCACATCATTCAGATTGAATGTGTATAGGTTGTGTTTTCTAGGAACTCTCAGCAGAATGGAGGTATCTTCTGGTAGTTTGAAGTCTTTAGACAGCACAAGACATTCATCCTCAAAGAAGAATACTTTGTTCTTGGTGTCACATATTTGTGAGACTGAGAACAAGTTGAAGTGTTGCAGTTCCTTTACATAAAATACATTCTCAAAATCCAGTAGAGGTGTTTTGATGGTGCCTTTCCCAGTGATTCTACCATCACTTCCACCAAAGGTCACATTGCCTCCTCCTTCTATGGGTACGAAGTTATGCATCATATCTCTGTTTCCTGACATGCTTCTGGAACAACCACTATCAACAATGCCAACTTCCTTATGCTTAAGAGGATGATCCTACAACAAAAACAATAAATATACAAAAATTAGTACACTATAGAGGCTCAAGTCATCACTGACTTGAACCTGCCTTGTGGATCATTAGAGTAATGCCATGCAGATGTATAAGATCCACCATTGTTCTTGGGTTTCCATTGAAATTTAGGTCCCTTTTGAGTCCAAGAACAACCTGTTGAGGGCTTCACAGCAAAGATCCCGATATCCTTCCCATCATTCATAGAGTCAACACAACCAGGCCAATAACCATTTTGAAAATATGAACTTGTTGGTTTCACATAAGGTCTAGCAACATATCTTCTCCAAGGAAATGGAGAAGGTTTAGTTGCTTGTGGAATATAAGAGGGTATATCATTAACATTTGTCCACATTGGTCTAGGTTTCTTTTGACCAGCACCTGCACCCATTCTTTGCTCATGAAAATCACAATCCTTAATCAAATGAAATTTGCTTCCACAAACAAAACATGTCTTTTTTTTAGAAGATTTATTCAAAGTAAAAGATGTTCTATTACATGCAAAAGCATTCAAACCATAAGAATTAACAGAATTGTTTTTAACAAACTTAAAGACATTATTGTGCAAAGTATTAAAAGACAAGTCTTCAGGAGAAACTATCTTGGAAGTTGATTCCTCAGCAGCAACTCTAAAAGGCTTGTAAGCAGTCTTGGGTGTAGGCTTGGGCAAGATCTTGGGAAGGTCTGACTTGTCATTTGAATCACACTGGGTAGAAGAAGTAGACCCTTTGTCAGAGGACTTGTCACTGTCACAATAAGAGACAAAGTCAGTAGATGAAGAATCAGGGTCTGGCAAGTCTCTTGACTTTTTGCCATACAGATGGTGTGATCCATCAAAGTCAACAGTGATGGAAAGGTCAATGGGCATATGTTCACCTCTAATAGGTCCAGGGACAGCATGTAAGGTTCCTTCTTTGACATAATTAGCTAAAACTGCTTGTGTAGTTTTACGCCCATCATGCCTAGCTTCTAATCCTACATACTTTTGAAAACCTCAACCTATTCCTGAGGTCTCAGATTGACTACTATAGATATGTCTAGCTAGATTATTACCTGATATTAACCATTCTTTATGTCTAGCTACTTCCTCGTCTAGTTTCTCTTTTAGTACTTTGTTTTCGAAACTACATCCGCTTTTTCTTTCTCAAAGACGCTTTAAATCAATTTTAGCACAATCTAAATCACTTTGTAACACCCTGATCTTTTCATCATAAGCCAATTGATTCTTTTGAAACCAAACCTTTTGTCTTTCTAATGTTTTTAAAGCCTGTTTATAAGCCTCAACATCTACATAACATTTATTGTATTTAGGTTTCAATTCATCATAGGCTTCTTTTAATTCATTGTATCTTTCACTACAACCAAACACACAATTTGTACCTGAGAGATGCCCATGAAGGCAAATTGATCATGCCTATCCTTCAAGTACAGCTTGCCAAAGAATCCAATATTCTCAAAGACTCTCACATCATTCTCATGCTCATGCATCTTCCATTCAACATGGTCATCTACAGTGACTAGAGCTGTGGAAGATCCACCCTTTGAAGTTCCAGCATCCTTTTGAATCTGCTGATAGGAAGAATATCTCACCTCATCACCAACTGTTAGGTCACAAGGTTTACCACACAAGCTTATAAGAAAGATAGAGAGGCGATTGAACAATATTAAACACACACACACACACGATATACTATGACCGGTTACGCGTAGGTGATGGTGAAAGAGAAATATTGAACAACCAACCCTCAAGTGAGGGTTATTACACAGTATTTATAGGCAAGGAGCTAGGGCAACACTCCTACTCCTTCCCTTTCTCCTATGGGCTTGGGCCTAAGCTCATGGGCCTTCTACATAAGCTTAAGGCTAATAACAAACATAAAGGCCATAATAAGCTAACTATTACATATGAGTAACTAACACTTGAATAAGGTTTAGGAGTGATTCCAACAATCTCCCTCAAGTGTTATTACATATGAGTAACAAACACTCAAGTGTTGGTGATGAAAGACGGTGAAGGCGTTGATGTAATAGTAGCTTTGACGTCTTCTCACATTCTTCTTTCTTGTGAGAAGAATTGCCTTGATTTGAACCATCTCCCCAGTGTAGCGTGATAGTTTTCTTTGACGCTTATGCTTTGACGCCATCTTTAACTTTGTTCTTTGATCATTGTTCTTTGTGATGAAAGTAATAGTATGTTGTTGTTCGTGCATCATGTCCGGCCTCCTCAGTCTGCCGCTTGCTCAGCCGTGTCTCCACGTCATTCTTCAACATGCTCACACTCTCTTTTGACGCTGGAATTCAAGATCGATGAAGTTCTTTAAGTCTTTAACTTTGTAGATTCTCTGATTGACGAAGAATCATTCTTCGATGTGTTGCTTTTGGATAGAACTTCCATTAGTGATGATGTTGGCATGAGCATGAGAAGAATCAGCACGATCATTCCCGCCTCCAGAGCTTCCATAAGAAGAAAACATAAAACGGTTAGTAATAAGCGGATTCTGGCACTTACAAGTTTGAACTTCGAGTGTTAACAAAGATAGTGTGAAAACACAACTCTAATTTACAAAGGCCGTTCTCAATCGGAGTCCCACAAGTGAGATAACACGATGTAAAGTACACCTACGATTCGTGATGAGTCGCTGAGGTACACCAAGCATCACCTCACGCATCAGACCGCTTGAGACCACTAAGCGCAATCCACGGGGAGTTGCCGGGTTACCGCCGCCGTCAGGGCTGCTTGATGTTGACCCCGGCAGAGTTTCCATTCAATCAACCGAGGATCACAAATGTGAAACCTCTCATAAATGTTCTCCCATTGCTAAGATCCGTGTGAAGGACTCGATAATGTACCACCGAAATTCTTATTGTTGAATATCAAGTGATGAAATGTCAAGTGTACCTAAGAGATCTTTGATGAATCTCGTGGCTCTAGACTCAATAGTGCTTTTGGTTTTCCTGAGACTAGGAGAGGGTCTCCTTCTTCAATACCAGCAATCTCTAAGAGAAAGCCGATAGTTTACGTAGGGTTCCTGTGAGAATGAAACAAGCTTCTGTTGAGAGAAACTTGAGTGGATAAGAAGGTTTAGTGCATCGCCATTGGGTCCATGACGACTTTTAATCTTCAATACCGTGTCATCTAGTGACAACCAAGAGCATATGAATTGAACCCGTGTTCCGCCCTAAGTTGAATAACTGGAGGGCTATTTCTTTTCACCCTTTTCTTTGCATTTCTTTTTAATTCTTCAACTCCTTCTTTCTCCCATTCTCATTTTCTCCTTTTTACAATCATACCTAAGGACTTCTAAATACTAACTATTTGTGGTGTCCTTGGGTAGATCCTCCGGCTCTCGGATCATAGGACGGTTATTCCTAACCTTAGTCACCTTATAACTCCATGACTAACCTATGTTGCCATTAAAACCACTATTGTGAAAAATCTCTCAAAGTGTTTGTGAATGAAAAGCATTTTAGTACCCTTTGCTGAGATAAGATTTTGCATAAATACTCCTCTTCCACATGTGCTTAAGAGTTTTAACGGTTAAAATGCACAGTGAGGAAAGAGCAGCGCACATTTTGAATTGATTCACTCAAGATAGACATTCCCCGCGAGACGGTTACGCGGGCATAGTTAAAGAGTTGCATTGTCCGCTTTTAGGTGACAACTAGCTCTAATAACTACCTTGAAGGTGTAGACAATCCTCGAAAGGTTGTCAAACCCGCCAGAGTTCATGTCTACCAAGAGTTTTCTAATGGTACATTCTACTCGAGACAAGTCCTTTCGCGAGACACGTTTACATCACTAGCGAACTAGTTTGAAATTATTACCCATCCCGGACAAGTCTTTTCGAAGTTACTAACGCTTAAGATCTCGCCAATTCATGGGTTAAGTCTATAGCACAAAGATTCATTTGCATTTACACAACATATTTCTTATCACGTATTTTCTCCCCCTCAAAATGGCATATGTGATGTTATTTTTGAAAAGTTGAGAATAAATATGACCATTTCAAGTGTTATCGGGAAGAATGACCACTGTGAACAATTTTTGAACAAAGTTTTAATTCAAGTACTCCCCCTCAATAAGTGATATAAACGGTTGAGGTTTTGAAAATCATAAGGGAAAGTACTTGTTCTTTTGAGCAAAACCTTGAAAAATGAAAGGTTTGATAGGTTTTACTCAATAGTAAGAAGCTTTCGCTCCTTATATAAGGATTGTGGCAACGCGCGCACTACGAGGTCCTTTATTTACAAGTACGGGTTGTACACTGTAATGTGTGCACAAGCCATTGACATAATAAATCATACATCCAAATATGTAATGAAAAAAGCAGTTCAAGGGGTACCGTGTAGTCCGGAGATGTCGCCAGAGTGTGAGTCGGGCGTTGAAAGTCGATGATGTTTCTCCGGCTCCACCACCAACATAGCTTTCAGCCTTTCGAATCGATCCCTTCTATACAACCGCTCATCAATCATGGTGATGATCCTCTTCACGCCCCTTCTATCCCGAGAATTCCATCGCTTAGGAGACCCGATCTTTTGGTGTATATCCTTCAACCGGTTAGCCAATCCGTCCCTAACCATCTTCAAAGTGTGATCTCCAAACTTATGAAGATCTCTGCACGCCATCAAGCAAATTCTTTGAAGTTCACGCGTGCGTAAACGACGAAAGGTTTCGATGAGCGTATATTGTGGAAGCCGGTTGATGTCGGGTAGATCAAGCTGGGTGGAGTGAAGAGATTGACACCGGTTCGATAAGATTCAACCGCCACTGGAGATCTTCTACACGCTCTTGGATAACTATGCGTCGATGAAGATGAGCACCGACTTGATGAGGCGAGATTGACCGCACTTTGGCAAGGTACATGTCTTCGATGTCGCTGATAGACAAATTCTCAAAGTCACCTGTGAGAATGCATAATCCCTTTCATCTTGTCGCGTTTGACTATATTCTTTAGGAAGGTGTAGTCCCACTTAGATGAAATATCGACGTATTTGATGGCAACGATACTACTTTAGAATCAATGAATCTGCATGTTGAGACTTCAACCCTCACAGCATTTCGAGTAGATTCTTCGGCGCGTTCCGCCAATGATGAATCTCCGTGCATCTCGGTGGTATGCTTCCACTTTGTTGGAGAACAAGTGATTGGCACGCTCTCGATAGCTATACAGTTTGAGTATTAGGCTGCTGGGAATGGAAGTGTCAGAGATGTAGCATACTTCCTTGAACCATCGCCACCATGTAGAAGAAAATCCAAGTCTCTGTTGAAGAAATATCGAAATGGAATCCTTGGTTCATCTGATTGGCCAATTGTTAGTAGAGGTTTTGACCAGTATCGGTAGTATGGAGGGTTGTCCCGTTTGGTGAAGTCGATGTTTGCTTCGGGTTGAGCCAATCCATGTTGTTAGACATAGCTCGAGCAATGTTATCAATGTGATATTCGACCTCATGGCACTTTCTTTGCCTTCCTACGATTGAAAAGCTTCATTCTTGATTCGCCTCAACTTGGATTTCGCCATCTTCTTCACATGGAACTTTTCTTGCAAAATCTTAGCATGCTCCAATGTATTGCCGCTCACCGATCTTGACCTTCTTGGTAGGAGTGAATTGACAAGTGTAGAAAACCATTCAAATTCCTCTGTGGTGTCTTCATCTAGCCATGATAGGCCCGGCCTGGGCCTTTTTTCTTCTTTCTTAGGCCTAGATGAGGGTTTTGGTTTCTTTACTTGTTTGGGAGAGGTGGGTTGTTGTAGGGGCTCATGGTGTTCTTCATCGCCACCACCCGTATACTCAAAGTAATCACCGTTTTTGAGTCCGGGGTGGTGTCGAGAATCATGAGGTTTATCTGTAGAAGAACGAGGAGGAGACCTTTGTTGAGCGGGAGGCCGTTGGGGAGGTGGTGGCATAGAAGATGATTCACCGTACTTTTCGTCGTTTAGCGTCATCATTCTTATCCTAATCCTTATCTTCATCGCCTCTAGGACGCTTAGACTTTTCTCGAACCGCAAGATGCTTCTTGAAGTTGGTAGTCCAGGAATGCTTGAAACAGCTTTCCTTCATCAAGTAAATGTCCCATGCGCATATTTGTGTGACAAGCTTGGCCACCAATTCATTATCCGAAAACTACTGAGGATCAGATGGATTGATTGTGACGGTTAAGGGTGTTGATCTTATAGTTTGCTTGGTAATCTGCATAAGATTCGATATAGTTGTTCGGTAAACATCTCCTTGTGACTTTAGGAACGATATCCGTAAGGTACTTGTGAGTGTAGCCTTCGATCATTCCGTCCATCTTCCCTTGTAGATCATCACTGCATGAGCTTTCAGTACATACCCCTTTCATCGTGATCTTGTCATTCTTCATCATGTAGATATCAGATTTGGTCGACAAAACCAATTCAGTTTTCCCTTTCAGAGCATGTCCTTCTTTCGACTTGTTGGGATGCCTTTTGATTCGATTCTTAGATTGAGAGATCCAAGATGGAGTTGGCTTCTTCAACCATCGATCACGGATGATGATTTGGTTGATTTCTTTGATGGTGGTGGTGAAGAGTGAGAAGAAGAATCTGATGATGATGGGATGTGAGGAGACTCGTCCTTCGGTGGTCGCAGAGGTTTTGTGTCCTCTCGAGCGCAGCGGTGATCCTTCAGCTGTAAAACTTATCATAATCGCCATCTTCACTTGTTTGTCTAATAGTCCAATGACGCCGTGGAAATGTTTAAGTGAGTTAGTTAACTTTAAGTTTTAAAGTTTATGTTATCGTTCAGCATTGTTCACAACATATCAAACGCGTTTTAGTTTATTAGTGACATTATTGGATCTTCGCGTGACGCTATGATAAGTTTATTAACAAGTTTGTACACGTAACAATTCATAATGAAGGTCAATCAAGGCATAGGCGAGAATTGGCGGAAAGTGCTTGAACAAGAATGACATATGCGCGTAGACGAAAGCTTATGCGTGGGATCTTAACTTACGCAGCGTAAGAAATGTTACGCGAGGAAAAGGGGACCTTATAAGCGTAGAGCTTACTGGCAGTGGCGATTTATACCTTACGCGTAAGGCTTACTCGAAAGAGTAGACCTTATGGTAGAGGTCTTGTTTCGCTTACGATATCCTTCACAGTGATACGCGTGAGTCCCATTGTAGAACCTACGGCGTAATAGTTATCGCGTAGGATTTATTCACGCATAACATGACTACGCTGTGGGAAATCCTTATCGTAGAGATTCAAATGACCTTGATTTCAATTTTAAGCGTAGCAAGCCTGAAATAAATTCATCAAATCATCAATATTAACACAAAAATTCATTTTAATAACAAATCATGGCATGAACATTCGTTAACATTAAACAGCGATTATGAGTAGAAAGTCATACGCTGTGAGGTCAAAACCCTAAGGGTTAATTCTGGATTTACGCAGATAATTTCTAACCATGGGATTTGCACCATACAATTTTTCCACAGTAGTTCTAAGATGTTGTGAGAGTCTATAAACCAAGTTATAACATCTAAATCGCTAGAATCAAAAAATACCCAAACTCAAGAACATTAAACCCTAATTCCTAATTTTGACTTAATTAGTGTTTCTGGGTTGTTATAGGGCCTGGAAATCATTAATTTATCATCATATAAACATTACACAACAATCGTTTTGACCAAAAACATTCACATTTGAAAATACCCAAACCCACGCATAAACCCTAATTTTTCAAACTCATTCAATTCGTGAATGCGGGTTCGTTTTGAGGATAGAAAAAGTATCATTTATGTTATTAAGACATTTTGACACCATCCTTTAGCCACAAACATAAACAAGATTATGTGTTCATGCAATGCCAGAGAACACAAAATCGACCATAGGTTAATATCTAACCGTTAACATTTAAAACGATTTAAAACCATTGTTTGTAATCTTGTTAGGAACACAAAAACATTTACAAATTGAAGATCACGAAACACGGATTTGATGAACGCAATTTTAGGCGAGGATTAGTTTTGATGATAATAAATGTGAGTTGTAAGTTAGGTGGAAAAGTGTTTTATTAAAATGACTTTAACATTTTGACAGTTTTGGTCCCTCCACCTTTTCCCTTTTCATACAAAGCCATTTAACTTCCATTTTGGTTACCAAACAAAGATTTTAAGAAAGAAACTTTGACGACACTCCCCCTCAACTTAATAAATGATGAAAGGTTATAAATTTTAGTCCGAGGAGTGTCATTGAACCATAAAATTTACCACCATTGATAAGAGAAACAATCGAGATATGATAACATGCAAGTACATGATGTTTTGAAACAGAATTAAATCTTTGTATTCTCCCTCAACACTAGATCGAAAAATATCTGAATTTTGAAAGATTATAGTGTTGACGGAAGAAATGTACTTGCAATGTTGAAAGAAAATAGATAGAAGAATATTTTTGTTGTTTTATCAGATTTTATACTTTTGTATTTTGTTTTTGAAAAAAAAATTATTTACAAAAGAGATTTTGGTGTTTGATGTGTTTTAAGACTATTTTAGGAGGTCATCCAATTCCTCTTGAGTCAAACACCTCATACCAATTCAGTGGACCAACTCATTAAACCTAGCGGGAGGCAAGGCTTTGGTGAGAAGGTTTGCCAATTGGTATTCTCACCCACAAAATATAATTCAACAGCACCTGCTCCACGTGATCCTTGATGAAATGATATCAAGATCGATGTGCTTTGATTTCGAAAGTGCCGAATCGAGTTGCACGAGATGCAATGGCACTGATTGTCGCAGACATCGGGATTACATCAAATACGTGAACCATAGTCTTTGAGTTGTGTTCTCATCCAAATGACTTGAGCACAACACGCCGACATGGCTACATATTCTCTTTCTGTTGAGGACAGCGATGTACAATCTCGCTTCTTCGATTGCCATGACACCAGTTTATCACCAAGAAATTGTAAAGCTCACAAGTACTTTTCCGTGAGTCTAAGCATCTGCATGGTGGTCAGCGGCGATTAGTTCAAAACCGTAATCCTTCTGATACCGGATCCCCTGTTAATGGTTCCCTTTATGTATCGGAGGATTCTTTTAGCCTCGGAGAGGTGGGTTTCATTGGTCGCATCGATAACGAGAGCAAAGATATACGGCAAAGACAATATCAGTCCGCTAGTCGTTAGATACATGAGAGACCCAATAATACTACGGTATTATGTAGGATCCACCAATTTCCCATGTAAATCGGCGTCATTTCTTGGTATGAGCCATTGGTGTGGCATAGGTGTCATGGGTTTTCATTCCAAATTTGTTTAACAATTCAAGGGCATATTTGGGATCTGACTCAAGAAAATACCACCGGGTGATTGATGAACTTGTAGTCCTAGAAAGAACGTGAGTTCACCCATCATGGACATTTCAAAATTTTTCTTCTTTAGTTTTGCAAAAGCTTATTGAAAACTTTTATGTGTAGACCCAAAATGATGTCATCCACGTAAATTTGAACAATTAAGATATGTGCCCCGTGATATTGTATAAAAGAGTTGGGTCAACCGAACCTTTGGTGAAATTATTAGCAATGAGGAAAGATGATAGCTTATCGCACCATGCCCGAGGAGCTTGTTTGAGACCATACAGAGCTTTGTTCGGTTTGTAGACGTGATTCGAAACTCGTGATCAACGAATCCATCCGTTGGTCGACATAAACCGTTTCTTTAAGTTGTCCATTGAGAAACGCAGCTTTTGACATCCATCCGATAGACCGCCATATTCATATGAGCGCGCAGAAATATCAACAACCTCAAGACGAGCAACCGGAGCAAAAGATTCTTCAAAGTCTATTCCCTCTTCCTGACGATAACCCTTAGCCACCGTGACGTGACTTATTTTTCGATAACATTTCCTTCAAAGATCCAATTTGTTTTTCCAAATCCATTTTAGACCAATGACGTAGACTCCTGTTGGTCTTTCAACCAGCTCCCATACTTCAAGACCTTTGAATTGGTTGAGTTCTTCTTGCATGGATTCAATCCAGTTGTCTTTTGTCATTGCGTCTTTGATGTTTTTAGGTTCGATTGGCGGTGCTGAGTGCATAAATGCAATGTTCACCTCATGTGAAGACGCTTGTCTCGTGAACGACCGTTGATTCGGTTGCCAATAATGTTTTCCCGAGGATGGTCTTTCGTCCATCTATGTGTGGAGGGTTGATGTTGGTATACATTGTGCTCGAGGATTCAAATGGTTTGTTGAAGATTCCGCGACATCCGGTGCGCGGTGCTCATTAGCAAACGGGTTGAAGAACATTTGGATCAAAATCGCAGTGGGGGTACTTCATTCGTAACATCATCACCGGATTCATCATTGTTGGAAGCGGTTTGTTCAACCGCTGTGTTGGAGTCAACTGGTGGTGCTTCTTCAACCGTAGTTGTTGTAGCAGTGTGTATCGTATAATAGTATTATCGGGTGCCTGAGCAAATGAAACAAATGGATACACTGGAGCACGCTCATCAATATCGTCGCCACCGAACAACGGAGCAAATAACCTTTCCATTTGTTGACGAGTAAGTCGGGGCTTTGTTAACCGGTGATGATGGGGTTTGGGGAAGTTTAAGCGGTTGTGTTCCGTTCCAAGCCGCTATTGTCCGGTTCCTGAGCATGAATCGTTTCCATCATCTGCTTTGTAAGACGATTCGCGATTCGAAACCTTTTGAATTATCACAGATCCTATAAAGACTCCAATGTAAACTTTGCTTTGAGCTTTCCAAAGTCATCACGATCATTATTCCGATAGCAAAGAGATCCAAATACATGAAAGTGTTTGAGATTCGGTTTTCTGTTGTGGACAAGCTCAAAAGGTGTTTTGTTGTGGCGCTTTGTAATCATAGAACGGTTTTGAGTATAGCATGCAGTAGATACGACTTACGCCCATAAGTAATCCTGGAAGTTTAGCATTGATTAACATTGTTCTGCGCTTCCACTAACGCTCGGTTTCGTTTTCAACAACTCCGCTTTGTTCGTGTACGTGCAATAGATGTCCGATCTTTGTCAATTCCCACTTTCTCATAAAATTCACGAAGAGTTTGATTAACAAATTAGGCCTCTATCTGTCGATTAGTCGAACGGTGTTTCAGTAGCTGTTTGTATTTTCGTGGAGAAAGGTGATGATCATCTGTGGAGCTTGATCTTTGCTTACAAGAAAGTAGACCCAAGTCCAGCGTGAATAGTCATCAACAATTACTAAGATGTAGCGTTTGCCATTGATCGCTTGCACGCGATCGGGCCACACAAATCCATGTGAAGAAGATGAAGCACATCGAGAGTCGTGTTCCACCTTTGAAGGAAAATGAGCACGAGTGCTTTTGCCTTGTTCACAAGCCGAGCATAGGTGATCTTTAGAATACAAATCGTGGAGTCCTTCAACTAGTTTGTGTCAAGCAAGGTTGGTGATGGTTTGAAAGTTTAGATGTGAGAGACGACGATGCCATAGCCAGGATTTTGTTGATGTTGCCTTTGAAAGTAAGCATATGGGAGAAGAAGCAACCATGTCTTGCATAGAGATAGTGTAAAGACTTGAATTACCGAGCGGCATATAAGGTCATTTCCTTGTAGATCACTTAATGAAACAAGTTTTCTCCTGAAAGCAACCTCCAAATCTCCATCACAGAATCCGACTCCACCGAAAACAGATTGTGACCGAGGCCTTCCACATAATAAACCCTGCTTATTTCGATGTTCCCAATAATGTAGTCTCCGTGAGCCCATGATAGTCTGCAAGTGATCATTCCCAACCCGAATGCCAATGAACTTTGCAATAAAGTTTGATAACAGTTTAAGATTGCCTCATGTGTCGGGAACATCCGCTATCAACAATCCAGAGAATGATCTCAGACACCGCATTACACTGGGCGCATCTACACGGATGGAATAGAAGTAGATGTGGAACCCGAAATGTTAGAGGGTTCGTGAAAGCAGATTATAGTAGATATACACACATCAATAGCTTTAGGTATCCACTTAAATCCTAGTGTGTTATATATCCATTTCCGCCATCTCCAACTAGTATTTGCTTTAGTCTTAGTGAATGCACTAGGTGGTACTATATTCCTAGGAGGTGAAACCGAGCTACAGGACAAACAATGCGCTTCTTAGAATCTAAAGAGGCGGTCTACCAAGCCAATGCACTTAGAAAGATTAGTGGGCCTAGAGGTATTTCGGTTCTTAGGATTCCTTAAACTAGAGATGATAGCTTTAGCAACACATTTATCATGACAATCAGAATTCATACTTTTACGACAAAAAACACAAGGTGCATCGATCAATATCAAAAGTACTTAACGGTTTAGCATTCATTACATCACTATTTCTATTACATTTGCCGGACGCAATATCTATAGTGGAAGCAACGTGAGTCTTATTCATAGTCCTAGGGTGTTCTTCTACTTTAGCATTCCTCATTGATCTTTTCTTAGGTCGCAACTTCCTATTCTTCAATGTAGTGCTCCTAGGTCGTGAAGTGCGACATTTGGAAAAGACGCTCAACTATTCCTCTTTCAGAGAAGGAGGCACGTTAGCAACTTGTGATTTGGCAGTAGGGATTCTAGGTTCATGAGTACTAAGTGTTATTGGGGCTAATCTCTTAATGATGGTTGGCGGAAGTTGTTCATACTTTCCTAACATTTCTCTTAACTTGAGGATAGTGTGAATCGATCTTGATTTTCGTGACCAACATTTCCAAAGAAAATGCATAACTTCTTTAGTGTGTGCAAGATAATGATCAAGTTCATTTGATGCTTCATCACTAGTCTTTTTGAGTAAATCAAATATGACACCATATTCCTTTTAACTTTTACAAGTTCTTGTTCATATTTTGAGATTTGACACTTAAAAGACACGCTTTGATCATCTAATTGCTCAATTTTAGGATCGAGAAGATTTTGCACGAATAGCTGGCGATTTTGTGTTGAAAAGCAAGTTGTTGATCGTGAATATCTTTTGACACCAATTAAGACGACGTATTGCATTTGAAAGTTCGTTTGACAATCGTTTGTTTTCAACTTTAAGGACTCGTTCTCAACATTATCGGTGTTCTCAACATTTACCACGAATCAACGATGTCGGCAGAGATATGATCAAATGCATATGACAAAGAATTCAATAACACAAGATTATGGACATCGGCCGCGATGACATCTTCCAAGAGTCGATCAACATCTTTTCTCAACAGTTTCTTTTTACGCTTATTATTAGAAATAGATGTTTACTTTTCTCAAAACGACCTTCATTAATCCAAGTTCCTTATGAAAATCCTTTCCCAAGACAATGCACAACTTTTCAAATTTTTAACATTTGGTAAAAGATTTTTTTCAAAATGTCTCTTTGTTCTCGCGCTAGAGGCGATTGAAAGTGTTGAACTTTGATTTGATAATGATATTCTATCTCATGTTGTAAAGTTTTGAGGTCAGCCATGAAAATGTCAAAATATCGAGAATTTTTGCGATTTTAGGGTTTTGAATTTACTTCAGCGATGGAAGGTAAAGGACCATAAGTTTGTGCATAATCCGGTTGGGGATTAACATTAGAAGACTCAGGTGTTTTTATGATTACCCTTGGTGTGTTAGAAGAATCCGCTGGTGTGGACGAAGTGACCGCTTTTGAATAGTTAAAAGGTTTGTTGTAAACAACTTTTTCTAATTTTGATCGACTCTCGTCTACTGCATCTAATTCCTCTTGACGATGATATTCAACAACACTCATAATGTAATTATCAACTTTATATTCTGACCGGAAACTTCGGGATTTGGTTTGAATGCTTTGTTGAAAGCTTAGGTTTGTAATCGGGATTCGGTCCATATCCATTTGGATTGGGTTTTAAAGTAAACTTTTCAATGGTCGGACCGATTTCGCCATGTTTGTAAACAAAAGTTTTAAACTCTTTAAGTTTGTTTTGCAAGCCGATGATTTCTTCAAGATGATCATCTATTTGTTTTGTTGAATGCTTGTTGAGAACTTTTTTGACAAGTTAACAGCTCAGCCTTAGCTTTTTGATTTTCCAAGGTGAGGCGTTAATTTGCTTTTTATGTTCATGTTTCAGTTGTTCTATTTCAGACAAAAAGCATTCTTCTGAGATCACGCTTATTTCTAAATATTTTCGTTTTGATAAGATTTGGCAAAGGTCGCTTCAAAACCGTTTTCAATTTTCTTGAGTTTTGAAAAAGTTGAGTTGCTTTTGTAAACATTCAAAATCCTTGTTAACGCATTTTTGCATTTCAAGTCCTGATTAATGGCATGACATTTTTCCACTATGGTCCGTTGGTCTTGTATTAAACGAGCAAAAACGATGAGGCAAAAGTTCGGCGTGTTCAACGTGAGTCTCAACATGATCATTCCTGAGATCCTCAAGTATAACCACGAGTCAATTTGAAATTTGAACCGCTTTATCTTGGAAAATAAACACAATATCAATATATCAAATTTAACCCTTTAGAAAAAGTAACAACGCTAAACCTCACGGTGTGATAGTGATAACGAAAGTGATTTCCGGTCGCGGTTCCAACGAGGTGTGAATGGAAGGATTCAAGTGAGTTTCGATTTGACTGATTCTCACAAATTAATTAACGAAAGTAATTAAGGAAAGGAACCTTAATAAACTAAAAATAAATTATCACTAAGCCTTAAGGAATGATAAACGGCTAAACTCAGTCCTAGGGTAAAAACTAAAAACCTTAAAATCGAGAAACAACCCTTGTCATAAACGTGAAGTTTTGCAATTTACAAGCTACGGTGTAAATCAATTTTCTATTTTGACTAAAAATAATTTAAGAAAAAGACCGGGTATTTTTTTGACTTCTAAAATAATTACTATGAATTAAAATCTATTAAACACTAATTAAATGATTAAAAATATTAAACTAATTTAGAAAAATCTGAAAATTTCTCAGAAAATACTTTTGCTTAATCGATCTTAAGAAAAATGAAAAGAGTACACCTTTTGGAAATAAGCAACTAAAAAGCCAAATAAGTTATTATGAAGCTGAAATGTATATAAGAGATTGAGGTTGTAAGTTTGACAAGAAAGACCCATAGCTTATCCAAGGTCATAACCTATCATCCCTGGGCCGGATGCCTGTGTTCAGCCCTGCCCCAACCTCTTTTTGCAAAACATTTTTTTTTTTCAAATTCTTTTTTGAATTTGTAAGGCAATGAGATATTCTTTTGTGAAAATTTTTAACTTAACTTAATCGATAAGCATTGACTGCTTATTCTCAAAAAATTTAACAGACACTCTTTAAAGCAAACAACCAAACACCTTTATCATTTTACAATCAAACCCAATCCCTAAGCTACCGGGACATTGTTTAAGGCACACTCAGAATCTAAACTCAAAATAAGTCAGCCTTCAACACCAAACTTAGTTGTACTAGCTTGGAAATTAAAGCTACTCTAAAGCTAAAACAGTTTAAGATAAGTAAATAGTTAACTATCAAGCAATAAGATTATCCTAATAAGCTCTAAGGGGATGCCTAATTAGCTAAGATTAACTATACTAAGCTAAACTAACTAAAGTATAACTAATAAGCAAATGACAAACTTGATAAGCTAAAATAAAAGCAAATGGGCTTCCAGGATACAAAATTGGAAAACAACCTTATAGGGATCCAAGGTTTAAGCTTATTTTGCCGGAGATGGAGCCTTTGAAAGCTATATGTAAACTGCACAAGTGAGGTTAAGCTAGCATAGATTTCAAATTTAACAAATAGAACCCAAGAAAAAACTGTTTAAAGCTTAAAATTGAGCTGAGATCAGATGGTGTGGAACTCTCTGAGGTAAGTGGTTATCGATACAAGAAATAAATTTGCAGATTCTGAAATGCACTTGAAACTTTCTTATGGGACATTAACTTGCAAAACGATTTAACCCATTATGAGTATGGAACATGGGATTTGAGGAAAACCGCTTTACAATTATGGATATCAAACACAAAATGAAATTTATGAACGTTAAATTAAGCTGATGTTCTGCGGCACTTCAAAAGACAACAAAAATTAGATTTTTATCTCACTTGGATTCCCAAAATTTTTCAAACAAACTCGACTAGTAAAAACTTATATATAAGCTAAAATTGACTTTGACCTCAAAAAGTCAAACGTACAAGGTGGTTTTGACAAAGTTAAATAGCAATACCCAAACATCCTTTAGAAAACACTTAAACATAACTTTCATACTTGACCCCCTTATCTTTGAGATTAATTTGATTTTTAAACTAACAACTCTTAAGACTTAACAACTATATAACCATGAAACATAAATTGAAGAAAAGGTTTTCATTAAGTTAAAAGGAAATTACAATAAACTGGAAATACAAGAAAACTAAAAAGAAGATTTGAAAACTAGGGGCAGGAGCTGGGGAGATGGTAAAAAGGAAAAGTAGGTTTCTAGGTTTCATGCCAGGGTTTGTTTGGGCGGAAACGGGAAGGAGAAGGTGATAATACTTGACCGGGTGGGTAGGGTTTGACCTGCTTGGGATGTTTATTGGGCCACGGTTTATATTGAACTTAGGATATAGATTTTGGATGACTTGAAGCAAAATCATTTAGGCTACAGGACCAAACTTGCATAATCTCAAAATCTGTGGACCAATCTCTGAAAAGTAATCCAAGAGCCAAACATGTATTTTCAAATGATCTAAGGATCACATTTCAAGACAATTTTAAACTTGAAGGACTGAATTGTAATTTTCCAAATTTATCAAATGACCAATTTGACAAGTAAGAATTACCAAAGGACTCAAAAATGTTTATTTTCCACTTTTAAAATGTCTGTAAGTAATTCTCACAATCTTTGAAATCTGTGGACTAAAGTTGCCATTTAAAAGTTGGGGACTGAACCGCCAATTATGCAAACTTTGTTCGCTTTTCTTTGTTTATAATTTGCATCCCAAACATATAAAACACAATTTTAAGATATTTTCAGATTTTGATGCATTTCGGAGTGTTTTAGATGTTTTGCAGTCAGATTGACTAAAATGATGAGTTTACACACTCATCAATTATCAAGGAAACCGTTGGTCATCTTGATCGCCAAATATAACTACGGGGTCTAGTTGAAAATCGTCGGAATGAGATGTGGACGGCGATTTTGAACATTCGAGCCTGCCGGATTCAGATGTTGGCGGAGATATGAGATCAGATATAAATATGGTTTGCAGGTACACTGAGACAAGCCATCAAGTCATACACTGGGCATGTGTCACTCATGTAACTCATGAATATTAGCCATCAACATAACAACCGCATTGGCCCGCAAGTCCTCCATATCATCATCTCGAAATGCATTTGCCATAAAGCTCTGTTATTTGTCTGTGAGAGTTCCACCAGCTTCATCCTTAAGAGCCAAAAGAAGAGCCTCTTTGAAATAAGCACTGCCCCTAGTCCTTGGCTTGGGGCATGCATTAGCCAGGTGTCCCTTCTCATTGCAGTTGTAGCATCGAAGACCATTCGACCCATTCTGAGCATTGCTCCACCACTGGAGCTCGATTGTTATTCCTACCCACAGCATTAAACCCTTGACCACCGACCATCTGACGACCATAACCACGATTCTGAACTTCAACTCGTCCATTGTTCACAACAACTTGATTCCTTGTATTAGATGAGGAACGAATACGGTTGTTGGATTTGTTAGTATAACGACTAAAGGCATTAGCAATCATAGCAAATCCTTGTTGCAGTGCTTCAAACGGATCAGATTCCTTATTAGCTTCACTGACAAGGGCTTGAGCATTGTTGTTGTTGTATGGAACCAATTGAGGTTGTTGAGATTGAGGGTGATGGGGATCATGGTGTGATTGTAGCAGTTGGTTGAGTTGCTCGTTGAGGAGAATAACTGTTTTGAGCATATAAGGCAAGTTGTTGATTTTCCTGATGTGTCGGTGGAGCAATTTGAGCACGGAGAATCCTTTCCCTATCAACTGCCTTTTCATGAGGTTTCAAGTAATCGTACAATAATCCATATGTAGATTGATGCATGTTTTCGCTTGACGGAGAAAAATGACATACTTCTCCCATTCCGGACCAAGACTACTCAGGAACTTAGTATTCACTGCAATTCTTGGCATGATGATGTTGTGTTTATCCAAATCATTGATGATGTCTAAAAATCGGTGATGATAGGACTCTAGTGTCTCTCCAGGTTCAATCATGAAGTGTTCATAAGCCAAGTAAATTTGGATTCCAAATCTTCCTGATTGAGTACAGATCCTTCCATAAGAAGACGAATATGATCCCACATTTTCTTTGCAGTGTTTTGAGCATCAACACTACGAAGAATTGGGTTTGGTAATCCTAAAAGGATATATTCCATGCAAGCTCATCTCGCTTCATAGTGTAGAAGTTCTTGAGGATTCAAGTCAAGAAAGAGCAATGTTTGTTTGTTCATCTCTTAGTGGAATGGCATTTGGATCTTCGGTACATGACAGTAGGCATCTCAAATGGACCTTCCAAGATAACCTTCTTTAAGAACTTTCCATGTGGCTCCTTTAGATCACAGAACCTAAAGAACCTTATCACCCATTGATCAGTAGTTCCTGAGTGAGCATTGAGGTCTAAAGTGATCCAGCCTCATGAATTGATTGTTGGCTGCTTAAAGCTTCAAACATCTTTGTAAACCAAGTGGGTTCCTTCATAGTGTTCCTTGATGGATGTTGATTGAAGTCATTTGTGTACGGTTGAACTTGAAGACTTGGTGGTGGTTGAACCATTTGAGGTTGGGGAATTGCAGCAAGTTGTGGAGTATGTTGTTGATTAAATTGTTGTTGATAAATTGCTTGTTGTTGATTCCATTGTTGATGTTGTGGAATTAATTGTTGTTGACGCTGGGATAAGTGTAAGGGAAATAGTTAGAGTATGGTGGTTGTGACATGTTGAAAAACTTGTGTTGTAAAATGGATCTTTGTAGTCGAATGAACCTTTGTTGATGAAGTAACCTTAGGCGTAGAAATCACAATAGCCAAGTAGCACTTATGCGTAAAAACACCAAAGTTACGCGTAACAATCAAGAGTTACGCGCAGATTTAGCTTACGCGTAAGTAGAGAAAAGACGCTAAAGTTATGCGTAGACACAAAGTTATGCGTAGAAAGTTAGGCGTAGGATTATCTTATGCGCAAGACGAGGCTTAGGCGTAAGATAAATCTTAAGCGTAGGATTTCTACGCCAAGCTTTATGCTTATGCTAATTTTAGGTTTTATCCAAGTGATCTTTTACATTTCACGTGCAAAAGATATCCAAAGTCGACGATTTTCTCAGACTTATCCAAGTAAGAAAACACGGAATAAACCACGAAAATGAAGATCAAACCAAGGAAATACTTACGACGTAGAGGTTTTACTACGCGTAGGTTTACTCGTAAATTTGATTTTACTCAAAGTTGTTTCTAAAGCAGTTTTTATGTGATGAAATAGCTTCAATAACACCAAAAGACACAAAAGTGTGAACTTGATGATCCAAAGCTCTTAAAACAGTTATGCGTAGGACTTAACCCTCGTATAAAAACTAGTTTAAAAAACACGATCCACGCATAAAGTTCCAAACTTTTTGCCAAAAACACGTATTTTAACACTTTAAAACGTTGAAAGTACAAGAATCTTGGATTGAAAAGTGAAAAAATCGAGTTTTTAAGCGAGCCAAAGCACGTTACTTTACGCGTAAGACCGAAACAAAAACTTCAAAACAAAAGTGTGAACCCAACTATTTGGCGATTGATACCACTGTTAGGTCACAAGGTTTACCACACAATCTTATAAGAAAGATAGAAAGAACAATATTAAAAACACACACACACACGATATACTATGACCGGTTACGCGTAGGTGATGGTGAAAGAGAAATATTGAACAACCAACCCTCAAGTGAGGGTTATTACAAAGTATTTATAGGCAAGGAGCTAGGGCAACACTCCTACTCCTTCCCTTTCTCCTATGGGCTTGGGCCTAAGCTCATGGGCCTTCTACATAAGCTTAAGGCTAATAACAAACATAAAGGCCATAATAAGCTAACTATTACATATGAGTAACTAACACTTGAATAAGGTTTAGGAGTGATTCCAACACCAACCTTCCTATCCTTGCATTCTCTAGAGAAGTGAACCATCTGACCACAAGTAAAGCATTTGACCTTGCCTCTGTTAAACCTAGCTGGATCTCTTCCTTGGAAGCCAAAATTTCTCCCAGACTTACTCTCAAACTTCTTGATGTTCATTGAGAGCATAGCCAGTTGCCACTTCAAATTCATCTCTTCCATGTCAAATGGATCCACTTGTTCAAAGTCCTCAGGCTAGTTGTGCTGAAAGTCATAGTCAAGAACAAACGAGTGAATCACATCTTCCAATACACTACTGGATTTAGGTTGAGAACTTGAAGTTAGTTGTATGTTGATGTTGAGGAAACAGGACTTGGAGCATAAGTCATCCTATTTGAGGAAGCCCCAACAAAAGCTGTACGACTAGGAGTGGATGAACCAAAGGACTTCTCACATCGTGCTCAAGAGATTTAAGTCTGTTGTATAGTTCATCAAAAGTGAGCATGTCCAGCCCACCTTTAGCCTTGAGGGCAATGCTTACCTGCAACCAAGATGTAGGTAAGGATCTCAAGAACTTTGAGTTGCAGTCATCATTATCCGCTTTGCTTTCAGCTGATTCAGTTGACTCAAGATCTTATGAAACCTGTCCGCACCTTGTGGATACCTTCTTCTTCAGTGATTTAGAATTCTTGAAACCTGTTTCAGCATAGATTTCCTTCTCTCTTGACTCTTCATTCCCACCAAACCTAGCCGGAGCCATCCAAATGTCCTTTGCATCCTGCATGTAGTGAAAATCACCCAAGTGATCTTCGTGTATAGCTGAAGGAGAATAGTTCTCACTTTGTTCTCTTTGAACAGCCAGAATCTCTTCAAGCAGATTTGGGGAGAACAATGGTAACATTACCATCAGGATCTGTGATCGTCCTCTTCAAACTGTTCCCATTCTTTACAATTTCCTAGAGATTCCAATCAATGTTGGAGATCCATTCGCATCTTCATCGCCCACAAATCATATTCCTCCTTCTTTAGGTATGGAAAATTTGCATTGCTGTTTAAAATACTAAGCTGTTGCAGAGATGTGTTGTTATTGTTGTTGGTGACCTCAAGGTCAACATCTGAACCAGGCATGTTGAATGTTGTTTTGGTTGTAAGGGTGTGCAGAAAAGATTGTTCTTAGTATCATAGAGACTCTCCCGAGGCTCTGATACCACTTGTTGAAACAAAGACCTTGATAGATCTTATGAGCACTCTTAGACCGTTAGTTAAACTTATGTAATCACAAGCTCACTAAAAGACAATCTCTATAACTTGTATTTAAGCGGAATTTAAACACAAGAACACAAATAACTAAGAACTTCTTTGATCCTCTATGGATCTTTTAATAAAACTAAAACTGTGTTTTTCAACTCGTACATAATTCATACTATTATGTTCCTTTTATAGACAAGGAACCCTAACTCGTTTCCCAAGAAACGTATAAACATAAAACTAAATATGATATACATTATCACTTCCTAATAAAGCTCATGTATATCCTAACTAAATCTAAAATATACAGAATATCTATATCCGTAAAACCAACTATACTATAATATAACTTCAGTAGAATTCCTTCTTCAGCAGAATCCTTACTCTTCAGCAGAATCCATTCAGCATTAACTTCAGCAGAATCTCTACTTTGTAGAATGCCCAACACATTATGTCATTATGTGTATGTTCAATTGAGTTGTTGGCAACATGTGTGTTTTATTTTTAGTGAATAAGTGTGAATATGAGATGTTAATAACAATAAATAATGCATTAACTAGAACATCAATGATGTGAACCATAGTGTTTTATGTTAAAATATATTTATATATATTTAAATTTATTAATATATATTTGATAACATAATATTAGCCTGATCTTTTATATATCAAATTCCCGTGTTTATGGCCTCATTTGCATTAATATGGTACTTAATTCTTTCATATTCGTTCATATTTGCATTTCAGGATAAATGAGGCGTTGAAGCAGAAAAGATGTGATATAAGGCCAAAGATATGTTCTGAAGATTGATTTACGAGGGCCTTTGGATTTTATGTGAAGATTACGACGTAACTAGCTAATAAGGTTACGACGAAATATGAGCTGAAGGATATGGCGTAACCAATTTATGGTTACGTGCAATTATTATCTTGAAGGTTACGGCATAACATGGCAATTTAGTTACGTCGTAGAGATTATTTCGGAGGGATAAGTATGAGATGAAGAAGGATTACGGCGTAAGTCGGATAATTAGTTACACCGTAATTAATTACTTGGGTGCAAAGTTTCGAGGTCCAGGGATTAGAAGCTGCAAGTTAATATTTATTTTATTCACTTCGAGGACCAAGTATAAATATATCAAGAACGACGAGGGGTTTAAAACCGTAGTATTATTAAGGCTTTTGGACTTAATTTGAATCAACACGCTACTTCAAGGACTAAAAGTGTCAACCATATGCAATATAGTTTCAAGAAATTCCAATGATAAGAAAAACTACGGTTACTATATCTTATATAGTGACGACATAACTATATAAATAGTTACGGCGTCCTTAGTTACGACGTAACTAATTTATTTAATTACGCCGTAACCATGTCGGGACTATAAACAGCCTAAATCTGCATTTTCCAGTATCTCTCTTCACCCTCTCCAGTGGGTTGATTAGGGCACCACCGTAGTATTTTCCGAACAGCCTGGCCAGGAAGAATTCATTCGCAATCATCATTATTATTTAGCTCTACATCAAGTAATTTGTATCAAACATTAGGTTCAATTCAATTTATGATTTATTCATTTTTGTTGGTATGATTTACTATATTTTTGGCTAAGCACCCTGCCTGGCCTTGTTATGATTCTTAATTGTTTTGTTTACCTTTACTTTATTTCCGTACAATTATTTCTAAGGGTATGCATGCATAGTTTATTGGTAGCCACCCTTGGTTCGGTAGTTTTGAATGACGGTAGAGGCCAATTGCCTAGGAGATATGACCAACTGACCCTAGGTGAGCGGACTGAGACGGGAAGGGTAAGATATGACCAACTGACGACCCTTTCTACTTGTGCGATTTGACCAACTGATCACCTATTGTTTGGATGAACTTAAGAATTAGGGGGTGAGTGTCTAAGTTCCTAACGGCCGGCACTCACTATTATAAATCTAGCATGTAGCGGTACTTAATGACTCGGCTTAGGGGACCAGGAACAACAGGACTTGTGATGGTGCGCCATTTCTCCCCTGGTGGCATCTTTGCTGATAGGTTAGGGCAAATTGACCAAATGCTGTCCTCTCGACTTTGACCCCACCTGAAGTAATTGGAAGTAAGTAGACGTAGACATAACTAGCTAGGATGAGTAACTAGGTTAGCACCATTCTCTTTCATTGGTCACATCTTTTTCCTTTAATGCGCTTTTATTTCCTTGTTTTATTAGTTAATTTTATTTCAATCTTTAAAGCCATTAATATCGCGACATAGACTTAAGTTAATTTCAATCCATGTAGTTTTGGGACGACCTGGCTTACCATTTACAACACTATACACGCATCGGGTACACCGTTAGTGCATTAGGGTAGACCATAGGTATAGCGAGACACTATAAATATTAAGACTGGTCAAGAAAACCTCGCATCAAGTTTTTACCGATGTGGGGAGTTATTTAGGATTTTAATTTAAGTTTTTCTTTTATTTTCTTTCTTCTTTTTGTTTTGTTTGTTTTGATATTTCAGGATATGGAAGATTCAGATTTTGACATGTTCACTATGGATGAATACATCGCACTGGGTGTGACCAAATACCGTGCATCATATATCCCGAAGTTTAATGATGACATCGAGTTTGAGATCAGCTACCATGAGGGAACTTAGACAGAAGATTTTCGGGAACTAACGATGATGATGCCCACTGCATGTGCGAAGAGTATTGGAGATCGCAGATCTTTCCACCAGAAGTTTTGAAGATGCATTAATGCTAGAGTGTTCCTATTACACTCACTGGTGCAACCAGAAGATGGATAAAGATGCTTCCTGCGGGGTCAACCAACACGTGGAATCTTTTGAAGAAAGCGTTCATTCGGAGATATTGTCCTCCTTCAAAGATTGCCAAGAAGATGGATGCGATAAGGAGTTTCAGACAGTAAGATGGATGCATTGATGGTTGGGAAAGATATAATGACCTTTCTACGATGCCCAACGATGATATCGCAACCATCGATGGTCCTTATTTTCTACAAAGGTTTAAAATATCCCGTCCCGCCAAAATGCTCGACTCTCAAGGACTTATACCTACAATGCCACCTGCACAAGCCCTTAAATCAATTGAAATGACGGTCAATTCATTCACGAAATCGGGTATGATGGAGCAAACCACTTGGGTAACAAAAGGGCTTGGATGACAATGGCATATAACCAAGCATATTGATGAACTCGATGTGATAGAATATGGTTATGAAATATTATCATGCTATATACAAGAGCATTCTCTCCAGAAGAACGCGAAAGAATATGAGCGTGTCAAGTAATGCTTGAGTCATTGGAGGAAGCCTTCAAGAAATTCTCGGATAATTTAAAAGGATGCACCACTAATGTCAAAATGATCGGGAATTCAGGAGTATGGACTAATTTAAAAAAGCTTGACACTAAGAGGAAAAGCTTGGAGGCTAAGCTTGAAGAGTTAAACCAAAAGGTCCAGTAGCAAAAGTAAAAAGAATGGCTTGGAACCATCAAAGCAAACAAAGGGAAAAGATGAAAGAAGTCAACAAGGAGCCGGTTCCTCGGATTTACTTTTATATCAATTCCTATGTACCACCTATCCCATTTCCGGAGACGCTTGAAGCTGCTGTGAAAAGATGAAAAGCTTAATGCATCAATTGAAGAATATGGAAGCAAAAGAACTTACAAGTGATGAAGCAACGAACGCTTTTAATGAGGAATCAACCACAACACAAAATGGTATTACTTCTAGCTCTTCTTTTATTCCTAACAATCTTGCTTGTTTTCTATTCAGATTTACAAATTACATGGATGAAATCGTTACACCTATCACATCACACCGGAGTAATGGTTATGTAGCTCTACCGAACAACCCTAGTTGATCTTGAAAAAAGGATTAGAAGACAAGATCTTGGACACTTCAAAGTGATTAACAAGGAGACATATAGGGAGTTAATAATCCACATCACGAGGTGAACAAATCATCAATGCCATCAACTAAAACGGGTAAGGTATGGAGAGAAATGACATCTCCTTCGTGTATGATCATAATTTATCATTTCCCCATCCCAAAGCAAGCAAATTCACACCCTCATGGTGTTTATTGCTATTTTCACCCACACTCTGATTTTAAGTGAGGGATGAACACCCTTTACGTAGTAAAGGGTGGAGTCAAGCTCGTGACTCAACAACAAGCGGCCGTGGGAGGCAGCACCCATGCCTATCTTTTCTTTTTCATTTTATTAGTATAGTTGGGTTTTGTGTTTTCTAACCATTTTTGCTGGAAACGAGGAAGTAATCAGCCTAAGTTTCCATTGACCACCAGAGTTCTGCAGAACTCCATCTTAGTATTACCCCAGAACCAACTTTTTAGCAAAAGATAATTTGACGCATTAATAATTACTTGCAGTATACTTCATCTCCATGGTTACTACCAGAACCACTCGCTTTGCAACTTATGTTAGGTTTTGCTAGTTACGTTGTAACTCCCCTCAAAGAGTTACGTAATGTAACCTTCCTCTCGCTTTTAATTCTTTCATTTTAAAACACATTAACCTTGTATTAGTATTTTAAATGAAATTTGTGGGTGTGTTCCCTAGTAAACCTCACAGAGATTCTCACTCATCCACTTGGGACAACCAAGTGTTTGAAAAGGTTTGTTGCATATGCTAAATGCAATCATGATTCCTACGCAAAGTGAAGTTAGGCTTTTCTTTTGGTTGCTTGCTGTTTTTCTAGTAATAAATGCTTGTTGTTTTATGTGAATTCAAAGTTATTAAAGTTTGCCTAGATCTCAAAGGAGGACACTGAATTTCATGAGTCTCGATCATGCCGAAAATCCTATGGGAGTTTCGCTCCAATTCTAACCCTTCTATCTTTTATTTATATAAATATGCATCAAGTGGGGAAGGGATTAGACATATAGACACCCACTTTATTTTACTTGCCCTCATTTTTCTAGTTTTGATGAAAAGTGTTTCATTAATAAATTTTGACATGTTTTTCATTACTTAATTCATATATTAATCTAGATCGAAAGAATAATTCTACTCCTATATTTCCATTGTATGAGGATAATGTTGGATATTGATTTCACATACACATCAAACCATTAACACAAGTGGGCATATAAGTGGAATTCTAGAGAGAGAAAGTTAGAGGTTTAGGGAACTTAGTGAGAGAAAGTGAAAGATATTATTATGAGCTCCAACTCTACCTTGGGAGGTAGAGAGTATTTATAGTCTTACATAAAACGCCACACAACGGGTCGTGGATCGTGCATACAAGGTAAAGACTCAGGCCCTCCACCAGTGTTACTTAACTAAATACTACTTAACTAAATATAACTATGACTACGTTCTAACGATTACATATACTTGAGGTGACCGACTCTTTAATACCGGTAATTTCTAATTCCTAACAATCTCTAAGGGAGGTCACCTCAAACATATACTAAAATGACATTGAATACAATCAGATATTACATTAACAATTGATCTTGCATTCATGATGTAGTACTTTGTTCCAAGCTCAGAGTCATTGATTCCACTCATTGCATGTTTGGTTAATCCAAGTGGAGGTCTTTATCGATCCATCGGATAATAATGTTGAGCCTTTGAGATCATCACCTAATAGAAAATCTCGATACATCCATTGTGGTGTTGGTATTATGTGATGTTGTGACTTTCGGACCGACATGCTCACATTCTCGATCATGATATCTCTCATGAGTAGCGAAGCATTCGTTGATTCATGATATTGGCAAGCCAGAAAGGTAAGCATGGAGTTAAAATATCAGTCATTGATGCACCAATCATGATTTCTTTTGAGATGAATGTAGTGTGAGCATGCGGCTATGGATTGATCAGCCCCAACGCCGCAGTACCTACAAATACAAAGCTTAGCAATAAATCGCATCAAAGTGTCTTTGATCACTTTCATGAATTGAGGTACACGCCCACGGTTCCCTCGCTGATCGATAAGCATCGCTGGATCGTGAATAATTCAAGAATTTCTTGAGTGGTTTCGCAAATAGAAGTTGCTCTCAAACCGAACGCCTCAAAGAAGACAACACGGAGTGAACAACCAAATAATTTGCCAATCGATTGATGAAAAGAGATTTGAAAAACAATCGCGTATTGCTCAATAGAAATTGTTTTTGCAATATAACGAAGGTTTTAATGAAAATCAATTATCAATCATAAAGCATCTTTTGATTTGAAAAATTAGTACACGGTCGCGTGCTAATGAAAAGAGTTTTAAAGCACAAAGACCGGTTTTTCAAAGGTATCCACAATCCATAACCCCGATTGATTCAAGATTGAATGAATTCCCATTGTTTCGCTCAGTTGTCACATGGTTGATCTCAGATAATAGATCTCACATGCCACCTACCAGAGCTTGTTAGATGTTGGCTCCGTAAGGCTTTCCATCTTCATTGTGAGATATGTTTGCATATATCACTGGATGTTCCGCAATACCACAAGGATAATGCGTAGGACTCAAGATATAATCTCTCTTTCCACATTGTGTAGAGTCTTCATTGAAAGTGTCCTAATGAGATTTATTGATGATCTCGTTGCTCTAGACTCAATTTGTGCATATTTGATCCTATCGGAGACTAGGAGAGGGTCTCCTCCTTCAATATCAACAATCTCTAAGAGAAAGTCGATAGATAATGTCGGTTCCCGTGAGAATGAAACAAGTCCTTTTAAGAGGAACTTGAGTGGTTTGGGAAGTTGAAGTGCAAAGCAAGGCCACCGGGTCCATGACGCCTTGTCTTCATACCTATGTTACCATCGAGTATATGAATTGAACCCGCTTCTAAGGTTGAATAAATGGAGGGCTATTTGTTTTCACCCTTTTCTCATTCAATTCTTTTAATTCTTCAACCCCTTCAGTGCTTACCGAGACTTCATAGCTAGAACCTAGTTGGGTTTATTCCAAGATTAGCTCACTCTTAGTCCGCACTCTTCCCATATCTCATTTTTCTCCTTTTATCATCATACCTAAGAACTCTACACAAACTAGTGGATAGTCCTAGACCTCCTCCGTTCTCGGCGGATCATGGGAACATACCTAACCTTATCGTCCTTATATCACCATACATAATGTAAAGTTGGTCGGTCTTTTGGTATTGTTCATCTGCCATAGGAACCAATTGAAAACCATTTGAAAATCAATCCATATACTTATGATATTTTATCAAAGCATTTTGTTCAATTGTTTTTGATATTTTACGAGGAAGAACTCCCCCTCAACATGTGAATCAAGTATTTGAAATAGCACATGGAGGCAAGAGAGAAAGAATTAACTTTGATTACCATTTTCTAAATATCAACATCACTTCCCTAATCAATCAAGTAGATAAAGCATTTTGGGGAAGGATGAGGTTTTCATGATTTTGCTGCCCCTCAATATGTGCCTCGAGATTTGAAAAGAGTTTTGCACATACTAGAGGGAACCCGCAGACAGAGATAGTGATCACGCTTCAAATCATAGGTTTAAGATAGATGCTCCCCCTCAACATGTGCATGGGAAATTTGAAATCGCTTTGTCACTTGGGAGGAAACATGCTACACCTTATAAAACCATTTACCTAATTATCGCTTTAAATCCTATTTAAATCACACATTCTCCCCCGATATCAATTATCAAATCATTTGAGATTTGTGATCTCTTATAGATTTAAATTGATTTTGAAAGCTTTAAGGAGAATTGTGACTTGATTATGAAAGCGCTTTAACCGATAAGGATCGATGTTAAGATTTTAAACTCCATTGGATAAACATGCATGATTATCTTTTGAAAACAATTGAATGCCAAATAACTTTTAATTTAATTGAAATCATTCTCCCCCTCAATCAATGACATAGGTTGTTGAATGAGAGATTGATATTTTGACAAATAAGTCCAGATGATTATCAAAAATAGAGACTGAATTATTTTTCAAAGCATTTAGTTTTCGCCAGATAAATGTTTAAAGAATCGAGCATGGAATTTTGAAAACATGATAAAAGTATGGCTCTCGTTTCTTTCTTTGAAAACCGGTTATTGCCTCGAAAACATATAAACCATTGTTTCTTTTCTCCCAAAAATAATTTTTGATTTTTTGATTTTTGATTTTTTTGAATTGAACAACATCTAAAGTCCTGTCATTCTTTGAATGACAAGACAAAGACCGGAGATATCGAACCGAGAAAAACGCATGACAAAATTGACAATATTTTTGAATTTTTTTCAATTTTCTGATTTTTATGGTTTTGAAGGTTTTATAATTTTGTATTTTTATTTTCGAATAGATATATACAAGAGATAGATGAAGATAGACTTTACTCCTCGCCTTCTTCCTCAAGACGTTTGAGTGTTTCGTTGAAGGCTTTTCAAGCCAAGTCGCGGAAGAATGAACTCAAAACGCTCTCTTGGAAGAGCTTTGGTGAAGATGTCCTTAACCGATATTCGCATCTCACAAATAGAGTTCCACCACACCTTTTCCACTTGTTCCTCGATGAAATGATGTCAATGTCGATATGCTTTGCTCTTGAGTGTTGAACGTTGTTGCATGAGAGAGCAATAGCACTTTTATTATCAAGTACAGAGGGATTTTGTTGAATTCAAAGCCATAGTCCGATAATTGAGATCTCATCCATAAGACTTGAGCACAACAAGATGACATGGCTATGTATTCACCTCCAGAGGAAATAGAAGTACTCATTTGCTTCTTTGAAGACCAACTCACAAGCTTATCACCCAAAAATCGAAAGCACCTCCTGCATGCATTTCGACGAGTATCTTGACATCCTGCATGATCAAAGATCAGTATAGGTCAGTTAGTGACATACCGTGTCCTTCGGGTACCAAAGTCCCATATTGATGGTTCCTTGGAGATACCGAAGACCCGTTTAACCGCTTCAAGGTGCTTTTAGTAGGCTTAGCCCGTATCTAGCACACATGCAAACAAATAACAAGATGTCCGGTCTAGCCGTGGAGGTACATCGGATCCAATCATACTACGATATTTTGTTTGGTCAATCATGATCCTGAGTGGTCCTCATCTAGTTTGGTTCGATCAATCATGGGAGTGTCAACAGGTCACTTGAATCAAATCCAAATTTCTTTAAGATCTCAGCTGCATATTTAGATTGATTTATGAAAATGCCTCCGAGACTTTGTGAAATTTGTAATCCCAAGAAAATGACATTTGTCCCATCATTGACATTTGAAATTTTGAACTCATTTCATTAGAAAACGATCACATTCCATTGGGTCAGCCGAGGCAAAAATAATATCATCAACATAAATTTGAACATGAGTTAAATGTTTGCCCGACTTCCCGTGAACAATGTAGGATCAATCGCCTTTGCTAAATCCGAGATAGAAGAAACTTTGACAAGGTATCATACCATGCCCTTGGAGCTTGCTTTAAACCATAGCCTTCTTCAAGCGATAAACGGAGTAGGATGCTCTTGATTCACAAATCCTTCAAAGTTACCGACGTGAGACGACTTCTTTAAGATCTCCGCTCGTAAATGCCGCTTTCACATCCATCCGATAGACTACCATGTTCTTACTAGCAAAGATTAGCCAAAAGATTCCATTGCCTCATTCGAGAAACAGAGCAAAAGATTCTTCAAAGTCTATACCTCCTCTTGACGGTATCCTTTAGCAACTAATCGAGCCTTGTTCTTCAACACATCACCATGCTCATCAAGTTTCACTTTGAAGATCCATTTAAGAGATATAATCATAGCACAACTGAGCGTGTACTAACTCCCATACATCAAGTCGATCAAACTCATGAATTTCATCTTGCATGGCATTGAACCAAATATCTTCATTCATGGCGGTTTTAACATCTTTTGGTTCGATCTTAGATAGTACGGAGTTGAAGAAGCACCATAAGGCATCGGTTGCAAGTTGTTTCCGTGTTGATACCGGACGAGAGGGATTTCCAATGATGTTGTCTAATGGATGATCGTGAGTCCATTTTCTCAGGTGTTCATGTGGTAGTTGTTGAGGACCAAGTAGCAGAGTCGATGTCTCCTCAAGAAGATGGTTCGATGAAGATTGAGGAGCAAATATGTTTTCAAATGGAGCATCTTCGGGAGTAGCAAAGGGATTAACTTCATCATTGATGCCGTAAACAGTTCCATGATGTACATTTGAAGAATGATGATTTGTTGATGAGATCAAGGATCGCAGCACTTCTTGACTTAAAGATATTGAGACCGAGGGATTGACTTCATTCACGGAATATGAGCACCTCTGTAGGGATCAACACCTCATTAGTACTTGGATCATAAAGTTCATCAAACATAGGATCAAACAATTTCCTTAAATCATCTTCATATGGAGGTACATATGGAGTTTCTTGAGAAGAGTTTGGAACAAGGGATGAACCAATGGGACTTTTTTGAAGTGCGGGTCCGTAATCGATTGTTCCAGAGCCATTTGACCGTCACCATCAAACGTAACGGAATGTTTCCATGATATTTCGGGTTCTTTTGTTGTAGATTCGGTATCCCTTTTGTTTGGTGCATACCCTACAAATACTCCAATGTCTGCTTTAGCTCTAAGTTTGCCTAAGTCTTGACCTCATTAGTTGGATAACACAATGCACCAAACACACGAAGGAAAAAAGAGATTAGGTTTTCTCATGCGACAAGTTCATATGGTGTCTTTCCATGAACAATCGGGGAACGATTTTGTGTGTAGCATGCAAGGGCAATAGCGCCCGTAGAAACATTGGAACTTTTGAGTAAATCAAAGATTGTTCTAGCGGCTTCTACAAGAGTTCATTCGCTTTCACCACCGCTGAGGAGTTCGTGGAACACTTTTGATGGCTGATTCCAATGCTTTCATATAGAATTCACTGTTGTTTGTTAACAAACCTGCCCATTGTCCGTCCGGATAATTCTCGACGGTTGTTAAGTCGAACTGCAAATGCTTGATGAGTTTGATGATGATATCGAGTTTCATCCTTTGTCCTTAAGAACTTGACCCTGTGAATCTAGAGTAATCATCAACCATAACTAACACATATTTCTTCCCAAAGATATTCTCAGACTCATTGGTCCACATAAATCCATATGAATTGTATGAAGAACTTCTCGGATGAGTTAGTAGGTTTGGGTTTGTGGGCATACTTCTTGCTTTTTCCCAATTGGCATGTCGAACAAAGATGATCCTTTTCATACTTTAGTCGAGGTAAACCTACAACTAAGTCCTTTCTTGAGAGATCATTGATGGTGCCGAAGTTCAAGTGATTGAGACGACGATGCCATAACCATGACTTTTTTTTTGAAGCCTTTGACAACAAGCAAATTGGAGAAGACTTCATCATATCTTCTATAGAGATGGTGTATAGATTTGAACCACGAAGTTCCTCTAAAAGTTCCTTACCATCAAGTTCTCTAACAAACAAGTATGTTTTCTCAAGGCTACTTCTAGATCGTAATCACGTAATTGACCGCAGAGAAAGGATTATGACCAAGACCTTCCACATAATATACTCTAGAGATAACACTATCACCAACAACATAATCACCATAACCCATAATTGCACAAAAATGATCATTACCAATCTAACTGCCCCATGAATTTGCTCACGGTTCATGAGCTGACCGCCCCGGCCATATGCTTTGCACGAGTCCAAACCACGTAACGATTTGAACGATCTCAGCTTGAACACGCATAAGAATGGATAATCGATAATTGGGATCCCTATGCAAGAATGGGTTCCACTTGGTTAGTAACAGTAATTGGAACACCCACATCAAAAATGTAAACATCCATATGTTAGAAGCAATGGAATCATTGGGAATAGATGCAATGTCGGGTGTCTCAGATTTGACCTATTCAAAGTATGTTCACTTCTTAAGGAATAGTTCTACCAAGAGGCATCCATTTTCTAGTGGGCATAATCTTAGCACTTGAGAGCAAAACGATTATTCTTATGGCCAAAAGGTATCCAATAATAACCTATCTTTATAAAAGTTCTTCCCGTGGTTTCCATCGCTTTCTAACAATCTTCGCTTTTGCCTTTTGCCTTATTTGCACGATTATTAGCATTAACAATTTTAACGGGCATTTAAAGATTAGACAAAAATTCACACCACATTCATGATTAGCAAATGTAATTCAAGCGCATATCATTACAAGGTTTGCAAATAGTATCAATTTAATTAATTACAAGATTTAAGGCTAAATACTAGAATCAACACGATTCTTTTTATTCAACTCAAGCTTAAAGTTCCTAGATTGGTCTTCTACTCTCTTCCAATGCACATTCTTAGCTTGCAAGGTCCTATCTTTCCTTGTATTGTCTTGAGACTTTGACCGCCGCTTTAAAGTCACCGATACTCTGTAGAGGGAATGGGAACATTAGTTGGTTGATCTATTTTTGCATTCCCAACTTGATGTGCAAGGATCCAAGTACTAGAAGGCACATTAGGTATACTTTAAGACTCGGATTTGAGCTTTTTGTAGGCACACTAAAGTTCACTTTCTTAGCACTAACATATCCGAATCAACTACTGAAGGCACATTAGTGTTTCTAAGATCGCATAGAACGGATTTCCCCGCTGAACTAGGCATAGAACAAGGCATCACAGCCTTTGCCTTTTACCTAAGGTTAAGGATTTGGGACATGCAATTACACATTCTAGCAACTCTTGAGATCGCTTTGCCCGAGGCAAGCAAACCTAATTTCACTATCAAGAGGTTTGTTAATGAAATCCTCTTCGACAATCTCACTGAGACATTATAGACTATCCTTAAGGAGCACAAGTATTCATGAAAAGCATGTTCATTATTCCTAAGATGAGGAGGAATATATTTAATCGCTACAGCAGTATTTAATCTGGGTGACTTTGAGACAACATTCTTATTGAAAACAAGTGGCAGCCTCATTTCCCCGACTTCCGATTCTCAATTTCCTTTGTAAAGACGTTATTTTTCGTTGTTTTGGTCACGGGTGACTTTTATTGAATCATATAACTCTTTAAAATGTCGCTTAACTTTTTCATTTTCTTCTAGAAAACTCTCGCTTTCCTTTTGTAAGGCATTAACTAAGTTTTGAAGATGAAAAGTTTGAGAATTCCGAGAATCTAAAGGAGGAGGCATTTGGGAGCCTCAGCATATATTGTTCGCCACCCTTTAATTAGAGAGAGATCAACTTCTCCTCGTGTTGTACCGAGCTTGAATCTGCTCATCACGCTTGTTAATTTGAAAACTGTGATCAAACTCTCGAGCATCCGACGATGTCTTGATATTTGAAGTTTTGACATTTTCTTTAAGATGTTGATATTTTAGTTGTAAATTAAAATGCTCAACTTCTAGTTTAGAAAAATTTTTAACCAAATTGTCGGTGATCATCCATTCAATTTTCTCGCTTAGTTTAGAATTAGTTTTTCAAGCTCAATGACACTCATGGAGACTTTCGTGGCCATAGTTCATGAAATTTGGAAGCATTAATAGAGCAATTTGAAGCAAAGGAAAAAGATATCTTGAGCAAACATTCAAGAATAAGTCTCATTTAAGGTATGCAAGTTCTTCCTCTCAATCTCATTATATTTTAGTGCACGCTCATAATCACTAACTTCAACTACCATAGCATCAAATTCCTTTCCATTCCTTGATATCTTCTATCCCCTTTTAAGACTCTCAAAGTGATCTTTTAGAAGTTTAAAGAAAGGCATGACCTCGGTTAAATAACATTCTTTCATTTGCTCAAAACCCCTTTCTCCTTCCGCTATACAAAGGGTGTGATCCTTTTCTTGCAAGTTTTCTCAAAATCAACAAATAGTTGAAATATAACATATTGGCTAATTAAGGTCTTGCTTTTAGTGGCAATTGTTCTAGTAACAAGATTCATTGGTGTATTAGGAGGATACAACGCTCTAGGCATTTTCCATAGGAGGGTTTGTTTCAACAATATTTTACTTTCTAAATCCTTTTTCCGTAAAACTTGTTCGAGTCAACAATGTCCGAGGCTTAAACATGTTCAAGGAAATCCAGCTTCCTTCTTTTGTAGTCATGGGGAGTGATAATTATTATTTTTTCTTTGCATTTAGGATCATCTAATTTTTTGTTCATCCTTTCCCTAGTGACTTCATCCGATTTCTTATCTTCCTCAGTGCACTCAACGCAACTAGGTTTCTGCCTAGGTTTAAGATTCCGCCATCAGATCACACTTTGAGCCGCTTTTTAGCTATCTTTCCGCATCGTGGTCAGTTTATCAATAATGGGAACACTATGCTTATCGCTTAGAACTCTATGCTTAGTGACCATGAGTAGCTCAATGGTGTTTCCTTGTATGTACAACTTGTTTTCAAGTTTGTTTTTCAAAGTTTTCGGATTAGAAAAATCTTTCAAGAGTTTTGATTCCTTTGCATTAAATTTTGCTTAAGCATTTTCACATTTTCTTGAAGTTCTTGTTTTTGCTTAGCTGTTTTAGAAAGTTTTTCTTGCAAGGAATTTAATTCTTGTTTCAATACTTCGTCTCTAAAATTACTTTTCTAATGATGCATATACTTGGTCATCCATTTCCTCGCCACGAAAGTGGTCAACTCAAATTTTGCACGTTGTTCATAAATAGCAACACATTCTTTATAGGCATTTAGTTCTAAATTACGTAATCATCAGGGCACATGCGCAGGTATTCATCAAAAACATAGTCATTGTTGATCGTGAAGATGCATCACTTGGTACACCATCACTTTCACTTTGTTTCACATATTGATCATATGGGATAATATTGATATTACCCATATTTTCAATATCTGACTCAATAGTTTCATTTGATTGTACATTGTCATGCATCTTTACATAAGATTATCGATAGTTTTAATACCTCAGATGAGTTTGTCTTGGATGGGCCAGCCTAGTGGTGAAGAAGAGACCTTGGGAGAAACCATTGGAGAAATGCTAGCCATAAAAATGTGTGTGCCGTAGGTCCATCATCCACATCGAAGTCATTATGCATCACAATCACGACTTGAAAGGCATTCTCGATGATTGTGACCTATCTCCTGGAATAGCCGCCATCCACATCTCAGATCATAGGTCTTGGCATTGCCTCAGCCTTAGAAACAATTCTCTTCATCCAAAGCAAAGCACCATTGTCCCGAAGCTTGTACTCAAAGATCTTATCTCTCGGTAACGATTCTGTGGACGCTTGGAGATGTGCGCTTGCAATGTGTCCTCACCACCACAGCTTATAACATTTGATCGGCTTAGCTTGACCTTGGTTACCATTCCTTCCTCGATTCTGGTTGCCAACATAACCTCTACCAACTCCACCTCTTCCCCCGACCACTGCTCTTCCTTCAATCGGGTTGCACCATTATCCTTCCATCTTTAACAGCCGAGCTTGATTGTGTGGGTTAGATGTCGCTCGAGGTTGTTGTTGGTTCGTGGGAGAGAATCTGGCGTTTTGACTAATCGTAAGAGCTAGTTGATTAATGAAGTTACCCACGCGGTGCATCAAAGACGTATCCTTTGTTTGAACATAGGATCGAATGAGTTTGTGATTACCATTACCCAAGGGTATGACTCAGATGCTTTGGTTGTGATTCGGCTGTTTGAGTAGAAGGCGCTGAGTCATTAGATGAGCTTGTCTCTCCTCGGGTTGGTTTTGAACCGATCGAGAATCAATTTTTCAAACATAGCATGTCTCTCATTCTCAAGGAGGAAGGCATGAGTTGCTCTAGTTTGGACTTCTTCTTAATCCTTTAGTGAGCTCAGCCGTGACAAACTTGTGCCAGCCCTCGGATTCATGTTGTTCACAAATTTTGAGTTC
>OU343221.1:70568351-70631722 GCA_910596185.1 Chrysanthemum makinoi
TATCACTTTTGATGATGTCTAGGAACCCATGACACCCTAAGAAAAGGTAGATTAGAATACTGGATGGTTTGAATTGGTTAGAATAGGTTTTGACGAGAACTCATTCGGACAAGTTTAATTAAGGGTCTGTCCATATTTTTGAATTCTGGAAATTTCGACAGTGAGTAAAATTAGCTGATACTAGAAAATACACTTTGAAATGTGGCAGCTTGAACGGCGGGTTAAAACGGAGTTATAAATCTAAGAAGTTATGCTATTTTCAAATTTGACGACGAAAACTATAAAATCCAGAAAATTCAGCATGTTATATTAACTTTTTACGAGTCAAAAATGAGTCTTAAGCGTTATAAAATGTGTCGACTTACCAAAAATATATTAGTATACTTTAATATGTAATCAAGGATGTAGAAAACGAAAACAAGCTTATAACGACCAAGATATACACGTTTGAAACTCGACGAAACTCTATTTATTTTGACAGCTTCTAATAGCAAAATAAAGCTAAGTCTAAAACAGTTTTTGTAATACGTCATGTTGAGAGCCATTTTCCTAATTGATCGAGACCCGTATGGTCAAAAGTTAAATGATACAACTTCTAGACATTGTTGCAAGGTTTTCAAAAACGCCAAATTTTATCACTAACCCTTAATGTACAATATTTTACCTAATTAGTTTTACTTAGGCCATTTTGGGCATATCTTCAAAGTATGAAAAGTGTCATTCTAATAAATTTAAAACATTATATATACCAATAAATCACTAAACGACTATAGTAGGAGGTTGTTTCAACGTAAATACTTGTAAAGTAATTTATAAATTGACAAGACGTTATAAGATTATTTTTTTTGACAATAAACATTATTTTCAAATGTACAAGTGGTATGGATATCATATGAGTTTGCATGCACGACATTGTTTCATGACTTATATTAGAGCATATCATTCATATTAGGTTGCGGATAGAGATCGCACCTCATTTCATTGTATCTACTTTTGTCATCATAAACATTGCACCGTGTGAGTTTCATAGCCCTACTTTTATAATGCTTTGAACTACTTTTGGGGAGATACATGCTCAACTACTTGCTTTTACTTTTACAAACACAAATACTCAAACATTTACATTTTATGCTACTATACTTTTTATACTTGATTGCATTATACTTGATTTCATTACACTTGATTGCATTATACTTGATTTCATTACACTTGATTGCATTATACTTGATTACGTTATATACTTGAATGCGTTATACTTGATTGTGTTATACTAAACTTAAAAATCTCCCAACATACATTGAGAAATCCCTCGCTTGCATGATAAGTCTCTTTGGATAACACACCATCGGGTTTCGTGAGATGAAGTAAACTAATGCTATTACTTTCCTTATGAGCAACACAAAGTCTCCTTGGATAACACATGCATCAGTTTCGAGATGAAGAGAACCAATGCTATTACTTTCCCTTGTGAGCATCATACCCACCCTGAGGTTTCTGAGATGGAGTGGAGACTCATGGCTAATTGTATTAAGTTTTGATGCAATGGTAATGATCAATATACTAGTTACATACTTAAAACATTTATACTTTTAACTATATGCATATGCATACATAATTGACATACTATTTTTAGCAAGCGTGTGAACACAATGTGTTGAAAGTTTTGTATGGGCGGGACTTGGAACTGAGTGGATTTACAATGCTTTGCTTTATGGACCTCATTTGACAACATGTGCATGAACATAAACCGACATACTATATTTTTGTAATGGGTTGTGAACACAGTTGCAAGTTTTGTAAGTATGAACTTGGAATCGAGTGGATTTACAATGCATTTGCTTTTGTGGACTATTCTAAATGACCAAAAACTTTGCCTTTGTTGTATGAACGCTCTTTAAAAGCTTTACTTGTTAACCAAACTCTATGAACTTACTCAACCATTGTGTTGACACTTTTAGCATGTTTTATCTCAGGTATCTAAGGCATTCAATTTCATGGCATGCGTGGATTTATCATATGGGAGTTCGTGTGACGCCTCACCTATATTTTATACACTTAACTATCGTTTGATTGTAACAAACTTATTTTGGTACCTTGGAAATCTATTGGGACTTATGTTTTGTAAACTCTAATTATTTTACAAAATCAAACGATATTTTCAAAACGACACTTTAGGTCGTTCGATATAACTGTAACTTTGATGCTATGACAGTCAACCCCCAGGAATTCCATTCCACTGCAAAACAGGTAATTTGGGGGTGTGACATATTCCTCAACCATGGAGAACTCTCTAAGTCATCATCACCAAATCTGTTTCTGGACGTGACAGTGGCTATGAGCATCCCAAGCTCATGGAACTGCAGATCTTTTGGGCTTTGGTCAACATGAAACACATCGAAGTTGAAGCTCTAATATGGTACGACATGATGTCATTCCTCAAAAAGATTGGATCCAAAATCCCATACATCAGATATACAAAACTATTGATCCAAAGAGCTCTGTGGTATAATCCGATATCCCCAAGAGACTCAATGACCCCAACAATCACTCCATGTTGTATGAGCCTACACTCACAAATGATTCAAGGAATCCACAACAAAGTAACAGTGGTGTCAGGTTGCCGATCACCTTCTAACCGATGCGTCAAATAAACAACTCTATTCATACAAAAGGTATCCGTAGCAACAAGAAGGCAAAGTAGGCTTTCTCGATGAAAAGTCCGCTGGGTACACCTACAAGGAAAACCGAAGAGGCAAGTAAGGAAGTGTTACAAGCACCGAGTCAAATAAAATTCCCCAAGAGGAAACCTCAGACTAAAAGGAAAGTTCCTCTAAGGAAGCCGCTCCTATTCCCATTCCCAAGTCCAACCACAAAGAAAGCTAGTGGATGAAAGCTCAGGAAACCAATCGCATAAAGAGGTCACCTACTCCAAACCGCAATCGATGACACTCCAACAAGAGCTAAACCTCCCACCCAAAAGCGTATAAAGGTAAAGGAAAACTCCTGTGTTTGAGCATGATAAGGAAAGCTCTGAAGAAGAACCATTTGATGAGGAAAGAGATTATCAAAAGAAGTTGAAGAACCTCAGACTCAAACATCTTGCCGATAAATTTGTTAAGGATCAAACTCAGAGCCCCGAGGGTCAAGTGGTGGAACTCAAGCCACACCGCCTCCGGCGCGGTTAATCAACCCGATAAGGAAACTGGTACCACCATCACCCATGAACAACAACAAAGGCAGACTGAGGATTCTATCGACTTTGACATAGAGGAACCGTAAAAGGAAAAGTCCGAGAAAGAAAAGATCGATGAAGAGGTCCGCACAAGCCAAAGCAGAGAAGAGGCCGGATTCAAGTCAAGAAAAGGCTAAGACTGCAAAGGATGACGAGGTTGACTATGATGACTTTCTTCTAGATAGTCCAAAGACGCTCCAAAGAACAAACCTCGAACCTCCAAAGGATCCAGAGTCACCCCACGACTCCTCATCATCGACTCGCCTTCTCACTCTTCACCTCCACCATCTAAAGGCACAAACCGCATCCACATCTAAATCTGTGAAGAAACCAATAGACTCTTGGTTATCTCGGGCTAAAACAAGGATTGTTAAAGCTTTCAAGCAAGTACGGAAGAAGGATGTAACCAACAAAAAACTGAATCAACTCGCTGACAGAATCAACTTTCTTCAAAAGGAATAAACGAAGGTTGAAAGAAAGGGAACAAATCCGTAAGTTTATCAAAGGAGATTTCAAAACGAATTGGAGAAGACGCAAGTGAATACACTCACAAATTCCTTCGACACCGCTCCTAAAGTGACAAGTGGAGTTATATTCCAAACTACTTACTCCAAAAATCGTTACATTGGTCAAACATACAATGGCCAAAGATCCACGACTCTGATCGGTCGATTTGATTACTAAATTAGTGATGTAAATGTCAAAAAGAGCTGGAACCTTTACTTCGGATGAAGCTAAATTTTTTGAGACTCTATTAGACTATCAACTCAGGACTTCATGTAAAGAATCAGCAAGTCAACCAAAATGACCAAGAGATGATGATGATAAGGACAAAGATTCTGCACCTAAACGTCCAAAGATCTCTGGTGAATCTTCCTCAATGCCACCTCCACCCCAAAGGACTCCATCTCAACAACAATCTCCTCCACGCCTTCCACGACAAACCTCAAGACTCGAAGTTACCACCCCGCATGTGAGAAAACCGTGATCACTTTGAGTATACCGGTGGTGATGATGAGGAAGTCCCCGAGCCCCAACAACAACCCACCTCTCCCCGCCCAACAAAGAAACCATCACCCTCATCAAGGACAAAGAAGAAAAAGAAGACGCTTCCGATGTCGCCTCATGGCTAGACGAAGATGACACCGAATTTGAATGGTTTTCTAAACTTGTTGGTGCCACTCCCACCCTAACCGATGATCCATATGGTAGAAGGTCGTACGTTGGAGCATGCCAAGTTATTGCAAGAAAAGTTCCGTGTGAAGAAGATGACGAAATCAAAGTTGAAACGAATCAAGAATGAAGCATTTCAACTACTCAAAGACAGCTCGAAAGTGCTATTGAAGTTGAATATCAGCTTGAAAATATAGCACGAGCCATGTCTAACAACATTGATTGGCTCAACCTGAAGCAAACATCGACTTCACCGTAAGAGACAACCCTCCATACTACAACCGACCGTCTAAACCTCTACCAACGACACAACCAGATCAACCTAAGATTCCATTCATTCCACTTCTTCAACAAAGACTTGAATTTCTTCTACACGTAGCGATAGTTCAAAGAAATATGCTACATCACTTACACTTCCGCTCCCTGCAGCCATATACTCAAACCGCATAGCCATCAAGAAAAGGCTACCAACATGTTTTCCAACAAATGGAACGGTATGACATTAATGCAATGTACGGATTCACCATTGGCCGTAATCACGATTTTAATCTACTACAAAAGCGCAGTGTTCGAAAATCTCAACATGAAGTGTACAAGGATAAAGGGATCGTTATTGTTAAGCATGTCACCCTTTCGTCTAAATGGGATTACACCTTTCTCAAGACTATCGTGGTCAAAAGACAAGATCGAAGGGACTATGAATTTCGTGGAAGTTTAACTTTCTAACTTGTCTCACAACGACATTGAAGATCTGTATCGCCAAGGCACGTGGACGAACGCGACAATTTCTACCGAAATTCAACGTGAATACATCAAGTCCTTGCTCATCTTCATCGTAAGCATAGTGATCCAGAACGTAGAAGATTTACAACTTGCTGCTGAATCGTGACGCACTCGTGTCAACTTCACTGCATTCCACTCTAGAACTTCCCGACATCAACCAGCCTTTCGAATACACTCTCGCCAAGAAACCATTCGAGTAGTTTACCGTAGTGAACTACAACGCGAATCGCTTGATAGCGGTAGAGATCTTCACAAGTTTGGGGATCACACATTGAAGAAGGTCATGGATGGCTTGGCTTATAGGTTGAAGGCGATACATGCATGGCGGGTCTCCAAAGCGATGGAAATTACGTCAAAGACGCATCGATGTTAAGAGGATCATCACCGGATCGATGAAAGGTTGTACGTAGGGACCAGCCCGTAACTCTAGAGAGCTTCAGAGGTGGTCGCCCCAGATTACTCTCACAAAGCTATCAACGCCTTATTCGCATTCCGTGAAAGATTGATGGACTACATGGTACCCCTTAAACTGTTTCAATTTCATATTAATTTGGATGTGTGATTTCATCGACTATGGTTTGTGCACACACATGCTGTACAACCCGCACTTGTAATGAAAGGACCCCGTGGTACGCTTGCCACAATCCTATAAAAGGAGCAAAGCTTCTTACTTTTGAGTAAAACTTATCAAACTTCCCTTATGTTTTTTTTCTCAAAAACTCAACCGTTAATATCACTTGTTGAGGGGGAGTATTTGATCAAAAACTTTGTTCACAAATTGTTCTTCGTGTAATCTTCTCACAAAACTCAAAATGGTCATATTTATTCTCAACACTTCTTCAAAAATAACATATTTATATGCCATTTTTGAGGGGGAGAAAATTATGTGATAAGAAATATGTTGTGTTTTGCTATTGAATCCTCGTGGGAAAAGACTTCAACCCATGAATTGATGGGATCCAAGAGTCATACATTGAAAAAATTTGTCTTCCAAGACTTATCCAAGTAAATTGTACCCATTCGAGAAGCTCTTGATAGACATGAACTTTGACGGGTTTGACAACCTTCGGGTTGTCCACATCTTCAAGGTAGTTATTAGAGCTAGTTGTCACCTAAAAGCTGACAATGTATCTCTTTAACTATGCAACGTAATCGTCTCGCAAGGAATTGTCTATCGAAATTGAGTTGATCAATTCAAAAGCGCTTTTCCTCAATTGCAGATTGCCAAAACTCTTAAGCACATGTGGAGGGGGAGTATTTCTGAAAATCTAAAACTCTTGAAAGTGTTCAAACATGGTTTTTCATTCACAAACACTTCGAGAGATTTTCATGAAAATGGTTTTATGGCAATGGAGTTATAAGGTGATTAAGGTTAGGAATAACCGTCCTATGATCCGCCAGAGCCGGAGGGATCTACCCAAGGACACCACCAATAGTTAGAATTAGAAGTCCTTAGGTATGATTATAAAAAGGAGAAAATGAGAATCGAAGAAAGAAGGAGTTGAAGAATTAAAAAGAAAAGCAAAGAAAAAGGTGAAAAGAAATAGCCCTCCAGATTATTCAACTTAGGGCATAACGTGTTCAATTCATATGCTACTGGTTGTCACTTGATGACGCCGTATTGAAGATTAAAAGCCGCCATGGACCCAAAGGACGATGCACTAAACCTTCTTAAGCACTCAAGTTTCTCTCAACAGAAGCTTGTTTCATTCTCACAGTGAACCCTACGTAAACTATCAACCTTCTTAGAGATCACTGGTATTGAAGAAGGAGACCTCTCTCCTAGTCTCCGCCAGAAAACCAAAGCGCCCTATTGAGTCTAGAGCCACGAGATTCATTAAAAGATCTCTTAGGTACACTTGACATTTCATCACATGTTGTTCAACAATAAGAACGCTAGTGATACGCTATCGAGTCCTTCACATCTTAGCAACTGCGAGAACATTTATAAGAGGTTCACATCCGTAATCCTCGCTGATTGAATGGAAACTCGCCAGGTCAACATCAAACAGCCCCGACAACAGTGTCACTTTGGTAACTCCCCGTGGATTACGCTTAGTGTGTCTCAAACGGTCAAGGCCGTGAGGTGATGCTTCGCTGTACCTCACTATCATCTCAACTCAGAGATGTACTGCACATCGTGTTATCTCACTTGTGGGACTCCAGCCAGAACGGCCTTTGTGAGAATTAGAGTGTTTTTACACTATGCCGTTAACACTCTCAAGTTCGAACTTGTAAGTGCCAGAATCCGCTTATTACTAACCTTTCTTATGTTTTCTTCTTATGAAAGCTCGAGCTGACCGACAGTGATTTTCACATGCTCATACCAACAACATCACTAATGGAAGTCTCTCTAAAGGCAACACAAAAGTTCAATGATTCTTCGCCAAGTCAAAGAATCTACAAAGTTTAAAGACTAAGAAAACTTCATCAAGATCAAATCCAACGTTAAAGAGCCGCGTGAGCATGTTGAAGAAAGACGTGGAGACACCGGAGCAACGGCGCACTGATGCATAACAACAACATACTATCACTACCATCACAAAGAACAAAGATCAAAGAACAAAGTAAATGATGACGCCAAAGGTAATACTTCAAAGGAAACAATTTCTATACCGGGAGATTGTTCGAATCAAGACAATTCTTCTCACAAGAAAGAAGAATGTCAAGACGCCAAAGCTACTATTACATCAAGACCTACAACGCTTATCACTCTATCATTCATCACTAACACTTAGGGGGATATTGTTGGAATCACTCCTAAACCATTTCTCAAGTGTTAGTGATTCATATGTAATAGTTAGCTTAATATGGCTTTTATGTTTGTTATCAAGGCTAGGCCTATGTAGAAAGCCCATAAGCTTCCAGGCCAAGCCCAATAATTAAAAGGATGGGAACTTGGAGTGTTGCCCTAGTTCCCTCCTATAAATACTCTTGTATAACCCTTACTTGAGGGTTGGTTGTTCAAGTTACACATTTCACTCCTACGCATAACATTTCATTTACTCATACGTGTGTGTTTGTGTGATTGTTCATCCGATCTCTTCTCTATTTCTTCTATTGATGCTTGTGTTACAAATATGGTGACCTAACATCATCAATATCATCACTAAACAGAGGAGCAAATAACTATTCTATTTGACGTCGAGTTAGTTGTAAACTAGGTTCAGCTGATGATGGGGTTTGAGGGAAGTTTAAACGGTTATGACCGGTTCCAAGTCGTTATGCTCGTAAGCCATTTCAAGAAGCTCATCGAAATTTGCATGAATCGTTTCCATAATCTCCCTTGTACGACGATTCCAGATCTGGAAACCCTTAGAGTTTTCACAATATCCTACAAAGATTCCAATGTCGACTTTGGCTTTGAGCTTTCCAAAGTCATCAAGATCATTATTCGGATAGCAAAGGGATCCAAATACATGAAAGTGTTTGAGATTCGTTTACGTTGTGGATAAGCTTATAAGGTGTTTTGTTGTGGCGCTTGGTAATCATTGAAAGATTCGAGTGTAGAATGCAGTTGACACGCCTTCAAATTCCACAAGTAACTGAAGTTTTGCATTAATTAACATCGTTCTGCGCTTCCACTAACGCATTTCGATTTCGCTCTTTCCACAACTCCATTTTGTTCCGGTGTTCGAGCAATTGATGTTTGATGCTCAATTCCCACTTTCTCATAATATGCACGAAGAGTTTGATTCACAAATTCGGCCTTTGTCTATTCTCGATTTTTCTCGACCGTGTTCGAGTGAACTTGAATTTTCTTGAGAAAGGTGATGATCATCTGTGGAGCTTGATCTTTACTTCAAAGAAAATAAACCCAAGTCCATCTTGAGCACCATCTACAATTACCAAGATGTAGCGCTGCCATTAATCGTTTGTAAGCGCATCGGGCCACATAAATCCATGTGAAGAAGATGAAGCACATGCTGTGAGCTGTGTTCCATCTTTGAAGGAAAGTGAGCATGAGTGCTTTTCCCTTTTTCACAAGCTGAGCATAGGTGGTCTTTAGAATACCGAAATATTGGGAGACCTTCAACAAGTTTGTACCGTGCAAGATTGGTTATGGTTTGAAAGTTTAAATGTGAGAGACGATGGTGCCATAGCCAAGATTTTGTAGATGTAGCCTTAGAAAGTAGACAGATAGGAGATGAAGCAACCATGTCTTGCATTGAGATTGTGTAGAGACTTGATGTGCGGACTGCATTTAAGATCGTTTCCTTGTAGATCACGAATGAAACAAGTTTTCTCCCTAAAAACAACTTCCCAATCTCCATCACAAAATTGACCGATCAAAAGAGAGAGATTGTGACCAAGGCCTTCCACATAATAAACTCTGCTAATTTCGATGTTACCATTGATGTAATCTCCGTAGCCCATAATAGTCGTGAAGTGATCATTCCGAACCCGACAGCGTGCCAATGAACTTTGAAATAAAGTTTGATAACAGTTTGAGATTGCCTGTCATGTGCCGGTAACATCCGCTATCAACAACCCGTAGGATGATCTCAGACACCATTACACAACGACAACACGATGGAATAGAAGTAGATGTGGAACCCGAAGAGTTAGAGGGTTCCGATGCATATATAGATGAAACACACATGTTCATGATTTTAGGTATCCATGTAAATCCAAGTGTAATATGTAACCATTTCTGCCATCTCCAACTAGTCTTAGCTTTGGTCTTAGTGAATGCACTAGGTGATAAGGTCTTCCTAGGAGGTGAAGGGGGTACTATGGGTACATCAATGATCTTAGCCTAACTCTAGAAGGTGGTTTACCTAGCAATGCACTTAGAAGCATTAGTGGGCCTAGAGGTATTCTCGCTTTTCTATTATTCCGTTTACGATTCAAGATAGCCTTAGCAACACATTTATCATGACAACCAAAAAACATGCTTTTACGACAACCAACACTAGAGGCTTCAAACAAAACATTAAGAGTACTTAAAGATTCAGCATTCGTTACATCACTTTGTAAATTACATTTGTCAAACACAATATCTAAAGTGGGTGCAACTTGAGTTTTATTCAAAGTCCTAGGGTGTTCTTCTACTTCAGATTCTTTATTGTTCTTTTCTTAGGTCGCAACTTCCTATTCTTCCTTGTATTGCTCCTAGGCCGTGAAGTGCGCTGGAAAAAGAGGCAACTATTCCCTGTTTCAAGAGAGGAAGCACATTAGTTTCTTGTGGTTTATCATTAGATGTTCTAGAGTCATTTTGAATCTGTAGGTGCGATTACTACAGTGTTACTATCCCTATCTTGCTTAATTTTCACCATCTCTCGCTTATATCATGGATAGTGTGTAACAAATCTTGATTTTCAGAGCGAGTTTGTGCATTTCTATGTACGACATCGTTTGTGTGTGCAAGATAATTATCAAGTTCTTGTGATGCTTTTTCACGAGTTTGTTTGAGCAAATCAAATATGACACCATATTCCTTTTAACTTTCAAATTTCTTGTTCATATTTTGAGATTTGACACTTCAAAGACACATTTTCATCATCTAGTTGCTCAACTTTTGGATTAAGAGCTTTGGTATGCAACCGTGGAGTTTGTTTTGCTGTTGAGTTCACGAGTGTGATAATCTTTTTGACACCATTGAAGACGACGTTTTGCATTTGAAAGCTCGTTTAACAATCGCTCATTTTCAACTTTTAAAATGTGATTTGTGACACAAGATCGTAAGATTCTCAACTTTTCAACAGTAATCAATAGAATCACAGAGATATATTCAAATGCATATGCAAATGAATGTAGTAATACAACATTATGGATATCAAAGACGATAACATCTTCCAAGAGTCGATCAACATCTTTTCTTAACATTTTTTTTGCGCTTTGTATTTGAAATCGATCTTTGCTTGTTCGAAACTCTTTTCATAAGTCCAAGCCCCTTGGGAAAATCCCTTTCCCAATATATTGCACACAGCTTTTCAAATTTAGGACATGTGGTAAAATTATTTTTTGAAAAATATCTCTTTGGGCTCTTGCTTGAGGCGATTGAAAATGTTCAACTTTTATTTCAGAATTAATTTCAATTTCACGTTCCAAAAGTTTGATGTCCGATAAGAATGTTTCAAAATATTCTATAACTTTACATTGTTCAGCTAATGGCTTTATTTCACTGAGTGAAGGTAAAGGACCATTAATTTGTGCATTATTGGAAAGAGGACCCTCATTAGAAGACTCAGAAGTAGGTGTGATAACCCAAGGTGTGTTAGAAAAATCTTGTTGTGTGACGAAAGTAACGGCTTTTGAATAGTTAAATGGTTTGTTATAAACAACATTTTCCAATTTTGACCGACTCTCGTCTTCTGCATCTAATTCCTCATGACAATTGTATTCAACAACACTCATAATTGAATCATCAATTCTATGTTCTCGCATCAGAACTTCGTGATTTGGTTTGAATGCTCTATTTGAAAACTTTGGTTTGTAATCGCTAAGATTCGTCCATATCCATTTGGATTTGGTTTAAAAGTAAACTTTTGAATAGTTGTGATTAACTCACCGTGTTTATAAACAACATTTCGAAACTCTTTGAGTTTGTTTTGTAAGTCGATAATTTCTTCAAGATAGTTATCTATTCGCTTCGATGAATGCTTTTGTACTCGTGAGAACTGCTTTTGATAATTTAACAACTTACTTGGCTTTTGAGTTTCCAAAGTGAGAGCGCTAAGTTGTTGTTTATGATCATATTACGCTTGTTCAATTTGAGACAAAGAAAGCATTCTTAGATGCGTAATAGATCACGTGATTCCGTTGTTCTAATGATTTTTCGCTTTGTAAGATTTAGCAAAAGAGACTTCAAAACCTTTTCACTTTCACTTTTTCTTGAGTTTGAAAAATGTTGAGTTGATACTTTAAGCATTAATTATCCTTAGTTAACAAAGGCATTTTGTCTTTAATTGCTTATTGATGTCCTTGCATATTTCCAAATGGGATTCTTGGTCTTTAAGTAAGGTCATGAGCTCAATATCTAGATTAGACGAAAGCTCGCCTTGTTCAACGTGAAGTCTCAACATGATCTTTATTCAGATCCTCAAGTATAACCACGGAGTCAACTTGATTATCAATGGTAACCGTAAGGTCATCTTGATCGTCAAATATAACTACGGGATCTATTTGATTATCATCGAATGAGATGTTGATGGCTCATGTTGAACACTCGATCCTTGTCGGATGCGATGTTGGCGGAGATATCGATAAGTAATGAGTATAGTTTGATTCGTACTGAGACAAGCCGCCGGTCATACACCTGGCCCGTGGTCACTCATGTAGAGTTCTTGCATGTTTGCCATTACCATCACAAACTGCATTGGCCCGCAAGTCCTCCATATCATCATCAGAATCTGCATTGGCCATAAAGTTGTGTTCCTTGATGGTAAGAGTTCCACCAGCTTCATCCTTGAGAGCCAAGAGTAAAGCCTCTTTGTGATAAGCGCTGCCTCTTGTCCTCGGGCTTAGGGCATGCATTAGCCGATGACCCTTGTCATTACAGCTTATAACATCAAGACCATTAACCCCATTTCAGCATTATCCTCGTTTCAACCACTTGAGCCATTTGTTGTTGTGGAGCACCCATGTTATTCCTTCCTTTGATTAAACCTTGACCACTACCCATCCTCGATTTAACATTACCATGCATTCTCAACTTCAACACGCCTATTGTTAACAACGGCCGATTCCTTGTGTTTGATGAGGTACTAATGCCATTGTTGGATTTGTTTGAATATTGGCCGAAGGCTCTAGCAATCATGACAAACCCTTGTTGCAATGCATCAAAAGCTTCTGATCCTCATTGATTCAATCGTGAAAGTGCTTGATCAGTATTGTTGTTGTATGGAACCAATTGAGTTTCTTGAGATTGTTTCTGTGACGGATCATATGGGGTAATTGTAGCAGTTGGTTGTGGAGGATTTGTGAAGACAGTTTGTAATGTTGGAAATTAAGGATAACAAGCTTGAGCCCACAAAGCTAATTGTTGATTATCCGGAAGTGAGGGTGAAACAGTTTGTCTACGGATAACCCTTTCTTTGTCAACTTCTTTTTGATGGGGCTTCAAATAGTCGTACAACAATCAGTATGTAGCATGATGAAGATTCTTAGCTTGATGGATGAAAATGACATACTTTTCCCAATCAGACCAAGACTACTCAGAACTTAGTGTTGACAAAGCAATCCTGGCATAATGATGTTATGCTTGTCCAAGTCATTAATGATATCTGAGAATCGATGATGATATGACTCTAATGTCTCCCCTGGTTCAATCATGAAGTGTTCATAAGCCAAGTAGATTTTGGATTCCATGTCTTCTTGATTGAGTTCTGTGCCTTCCATGAGAAGATGAATATGCTCCCACATTGCTTTAGCAGTCTTTTGAGCATCAACACTTCAAAGTATCGGATTAGGTAATCCCAAAAGGATGTATTGCATTGCCAGCTCATCGGCTTCAAAGTGTAGAAGTTGATCAAGAGGAGTTCATTAAGACTCCACAACGCTGGTGACATCACCTCTTGGTGGATTGGCATTTGGATCTCCGGGTGTAGTGACAGTAGGCATCTGAAATGGACCTTCCAGGATGACTTTCTTCAAGAACTTTCCATGTGGCTTCTTTAGATCACAAAACCTAAAGAACCGGATCACCCATTGATCGCAGTTTCCGGGAGTGAGCATTGGAGGTCTATCAAGTGATCCAGCCTCATGAATGGATTGTTGGCTACTTAAAGATTCACACATCTTTGCAAACCAAGACGGTTCCTTCATAGTATTCCTGGATGGATGTTGATTGTGAAAGTTTGTGTAAGGTTGTACTTGAAGACTAGGGGGTGGTTGAATCATTTGTAGTTGAATTGCTCCTTGAGGAAATTGTCGTTGAAGTTGTTGTTGTTGTTGTTGTTGTAGTTGTTGATAAAATTGTTGTTGTTGTTGATTGAGTTGTTGTTGTTGTTGTTGTTGAGGATACACATGAGGGAAGTATCTAGAGTATGGTGGTTTTGACATCTTGAAACTTATGTTGAAAAATGGATCTTTGTAGTCGAATGAAACTTTGTTGATGAAGTATCCTTATGCGTAGAAATCAAGCTTAGGCAAAGAAAAACCTTAGGCGTAAAAACACCAACGTACGCGTAAGAGGTTAGCTTACGCGTATGATTAGCTTACGTGTAGGGTTAATGAATCCTTAGCTTATGCGTAAACAAGAGACTTAGAAGTAGAATTTTTAAGCGTAAGTTAGCTTAGGCGTAAGATCGTGCTTATGCGCGTAAGTTTATGCTTAGGCAGTAAAGAAATTCCCACGCCGTAAGTACTTTGCTTAGGCGTAAAAACTAGGGTTTTGCCCAAAAATCCTTTACACTTATTCCAAAGGTAGAAGATATCCAGTCGGCGTTTTCAGCTTATCCAAGCAAGAAAACACCGAGTAAACAAAAACACCGAAGATCAAACTTTGAAATGCTTACGCTGAACAACTAGGGTTTTGTTATGAGGTTTTGCCAAAACCGAGATTTCGGTCCAAAAGTGTTTCTAAACCAAATTTTTATGATGAAATGCCTTCAATATCACCAAAATAACACAAAAGTGTGAAACTTGATGATCCAAAACTCTTATACACCTTAGCCGTATAAATGAACACACGATTGAAACCAGGCTTAAAAATAATGAAATACACGTAAAGTTTCAAACTTTTTGCCAAAAACTTAAATTTTAACACCAAATAACCTTTAAAGTACAAGAATCTTGGATTGTAACGTGTAAAAATTAAGTTTTTCAAGCGTATAAAGATTTGAGTACCGAGACTTACGTGTAGACACTATGTTTCAAAAACAAAATCGTTTCACCCAACTATTTGGCGAATGATGCCACAGTTAGGTCACCATTTATGTAACACAAGCATCAATATGAAGAAAAGAGGTAAGAAAGGATCGGATGAACACTTAACCAATTATACGAGTAACAATGATGAAATTTTATGCATAAATAATATTGATAAGTGAACAACTAACTCCCAAATGGGAGTTTACAAGACTATTTATAGGAGAGGGAGCTAGGGCAACACTCCTAGTCCCTTCCTTTCCTTATTAGGCTTAGGACAAGGCTTATGGGCCTTCTACATAATCCTAAGCATAATAACAAACATAAAGGCCTAATTACGCTAACTATTACATGTTAATTACTAACACTTGTAATCTAGTTTAGGAGTGATTCCAACACCTTCTCAGTTTCAGTATGCTGATACTTTTACCAAGGGGTTACCATCTGCCTTGTTTACTGAGTTTCGTGACAGCTTGAGTGTTCGGTCTCCTCCCGCTCAAACTGCGAGGGAGTGTTAGACTATTAGTATTAGGATTATGATAACATCAAATAGTCCTGAATATTAAGTGTCAATTCCCCCGATAATGCTTGTAATTTATATAATTTATATGGATTTACGCTTGTTTTCTATTGTTTTCCACTTTCAGGTAAATTACGAGCATTGGAGATAAAGAGACGCGGAATTGGGGAATTATCAAAGATTTATCAAAGTATGCTCACTTTGAAGAAGTTACAGCGTAACTCATCTCTCACATTACACCGTTACTAAAGCGTAATCCGTAAAAGCCAACTCATCAGAAGATTACGGCCTAACTCTCATAAAAGACTACTTAACGTAACTATATTAGGTCAAATGAGGTTCCACGCCGATAACTACGCTAGAACTCTTGTTTAAACTACGTCGTAACCAAGAAATATTGAAGATACGGCGTAACCACTTATAAGGTTACGCCGTAACCAGCAGATCTAGTGCAAATTACGAAGAAATAGAAGATTACGGCGTAACTATTCTATTACCTATCAATACCCCACGATTTCCAGCATTTCAAAGCATCCCATTTCATACACCACAACCAAAGAACGTGGGAAGAAGATAAAGGCACGTCTAGAGGAGCATACGGAGCTGTCTCCAAGGGAGAAATCACTCCCCTACGATAAGCATTAGCATTTTATCTTTTCTTTACTTTCGATTCATGTATTTCGTAACATTGAATATTGAATTGATTTGTATGGGTAATATGAGCGGCTAAGAACCTCTTGGTGCTGGCCTAGTTATGATTCCTTAATTGTTTTGTTTATGCTTTCATTACTCCGTATAATTATTTCTAAGTGTATGCATGCATAGTTTATTGGTAGCTACCCTTGTTTCGTAGTTTTGAATGGCGGTAGAGACTAGTTGCTTAGAGATATGACCAACTCAATCTCAAGTGAGTAGACTGAGACGGAAGGGTAAGATATGACCAACTCAAGACCCTCTACTTGTGCGATTTGACCAACCGATCACCTACCGCTTGGATGAACTTAAGAATTAGGGGTGAATGTTTGTTGCTAACGCCCGATCACTCACTATTATAAATCTAGCATGTAGCGGTACTTAATGACTTGGCTTAGGGGACCAGGAACAACTGGACTTATGAAGGGACACCTGACTTCTCCAATGGTGGCATCTTTGCTGATAGGTTAGGGCGAATTGACCAAATGATGTCCTCTCAAATTTGACCCCACTTGAAGTATTTGGAGGTAATTAGACATAGACATTACTTGCTAGGATGATTAACTAGGTTAGCTCCACTCTCCTCTATTGATTGAACCTTTGCCCTTTATTTATTTTTATTTGATTTTGTAGTTAATTAATTTCTTATCGAAATCATGTTAAAATCTGTGACACCTAGACTTAGTAATAATCCAGCACACATAGCTCTTGGGAAGACCTCGGTTTTACCGAAATACTACACTACACACCTAATCGGTACATCGCTCGTTAGTGCATTAGGTAGACCATAGGTATAACGAGACAATATAAATATTAAAACCCTCGGTCAAGAAAACCTCGCATCAAGTTTTTACCACGGGAGTTATATTTGATTGCTATTAAGTCTTTCATTTTCGTTTTGTTTTAAACTTTTCCATATTTCTCACGATCACTATTCAAGTTTTCGGTACCATGAAGTTGTTAACATTGATGACCTCACTCTTGAGGAATATTTGGCGCTGACAAGAGCAGAACAAGGGTCGGGTCTCGTAAGACCAAAGAATTGGAGCCGATGTCCATTTTGAAATTAAAGACCAATTTATGAGGGAGCTTCGCTTACCCTTTTCTGGAAACAGGGACGAAGATGCATATGAGCACGTTGAAAATGTCCAATACATCGCAAGCCTTTTCAACATTCCGAGCGTGTCTTATGATGCTGTTATGCTAAGGATATTCCCCATGACTCTTATTGGGGCTGCCAGAAGATGGATTGAAAGATTGCCGGCCAAGCGCTAATACTTGGGCTCTACTAAAGAAGCACTTCATTCAGAGGTGTTGTCCTCCGTCGAAAATTTCTAACCAGCTTTTGGAGATCCATAATTTCAAGCAAGAAGACGATGAAATGTTGTATCAAGCCTGGGATAGATACAACGATCTACTTTACAAATGTCCTACACATGATCTGAACAACCAGCAGAAGGTCAACATCTTCTACAAGGGAATCAACGTAACTACAAGACAGATGATGGACTATCAAGGACCAATCCAGAACATGACTCCTACTCTAGTGATTGAAGCCATTCAAAAAATGGTTGATCACTCCCAAAAATGGCACGATGGAGGAAGGAAATGTAACCAAGGCGGAAGTTTTGATGGAATTACGGCCATAACTAACAAGCTAGAGAATCTAGGACGTGATATGCTAAAAATCAAAGAAACTGTTCATGCCATCCAAGTTGGCTGCGAAAACTGTGGTGGAGGACATTTAACTAAGAATTGTCCTAATATTAACGATACGATCGAAGAAGCTAAATATGGAGAGAATCGACCATTCTACGGGGATAATCGTAACCCCCCACCATATTATGAGCGTAATGAAAGGAGAACTAACTTGGAGGAAATGATTAACAAGTACCTTGTGGATTCAACCAAGAGGCAAAAAGAGCAAGAAGAATGGCTGAAAAATTTCCAAGATAATACAAACAAAAGCCTTTCTACCCATGACATGTCACTAAATAACTTGGAAACTATGATTGGGAAGCTTGGCGATGAGATACAAAAAAGAAATGAGGCACAAAAGAACAAATCTACAGTATGTAAAGCCGTATTTTCTGAGAACAACAAGTCCTCCGATGAATCTAATGTCAAGGTGGAAGAGAGTCATACCAGATCATACCCCGTGAGTTACGACGTAACTAATGCAAGCAATGACAATTCTACCGGGTTGACGACTCTAAAAGAAAAAATCATTGGTGTAAGGCTATTGCAATTGACGATGGAGAATGTTACGCCTTATGGGCCTCTTGTGACCTCTAAGACCTCGCGATGGAGGGGTTGATATGGAGAGGGTTAATGATGACAGATACATGTGGACTACACTTAACGATGAATAAAGATTAGCCAAGTTCTCGGTTAACGAAGTGGAAGGACCACCTATCAAGCATTACTGCAGACCCTTACTCATCTTGGAAGACGAGTTCACACAAGCATGGCCGACTTGCAACCCCTTTCGTGAGTATTGTAACAGAGGGGGAAATGTAGAGAACGAAGTTTGAATATGCCCACATGAATCGGGAAGGCATGACATTGATTTTGGGGACCTGTCATTCAAATATTGGTACTCAGTATGGTTCGGTGACGCAATAATTAATTCGGTTTTATTAAGAAATCTAGAGCTCAAATATGAAAGACATATTATTCAAGGAAAGACCATTAAACCCCTTGACGATATTCCTTTTGGCAATAACGACGACGAAGGAACTCAAAATCATTGGTGTGAGCAAATTAAAACCACTGACGGAAATGTTTGGGCTTCCTCGCAACCCTTTGATTATGAATGTAACGGGAAGCAAGATTGAGAGAGCGGGGAAGACGAGTTCCTATGGACCTCGAATAATGACTCTGAAAGAACATAATTGCCATGGCCAGATGATCTAGGATTCGATGATTGGGTCAGAATCAAATACGGAAAAATTAACGCGCTAACTAAGGAGAAAATCTGGAATGGGCGTATGAGTAAAGATCAACCTAACAACGAAGTTCCAAAGGAAGAATCCGATGATGACACCAAGGACTCATCGAAAAAGGAAAAAGAGGAATGCAAACAAATGCTCGTGGAAAATTCAGTCAACGATAACCAACTTAAAGATACCAGTTCCGACAATGATGATTTTGATTACCTCGAGCTACAAGGTGAGGATGGATTCATTGACCCCGATGATTAAGTACACGAGAAAAGAAGATGGAAACTTCTTAGCATCCCGTTTAAGAGGCCGCCACTGATTATTGCCGAAAAATATGAGTTCACTAGATACCACTTGGGCAATTTTGCAAAATTCGGAAGATCGAAACTAAAGAATACCTCCGCACTGCCACAAATGTCGCTTGGGTCAGGCATAACTTGATGAAGGACATGGAGGAAGTCGGGCATGTCCAAAGGCCCCCATAAAGCCCCGAGGCTCTGAGTCTAACTTAAATACTCGTAAATAAAGAAAAGTGCTCTTTCGGGAGACAACCCAAATTATCCCTTTCTTTTGTTTTATTTCCAGTTGGGTTTTGTGTTTTTAACCATTTTTGCAGGAAACTTGGAGTAATTGCTGCTGCAGCATGCTGATCTGACTAGAGTTAAGGCGTAACTTATCTCGGGTTACGCAGTAACCAACCCCTTGCAGCAATTTCGATGCATTACCAATTACGGCTTAATAACTTCTCGGTTACGCCGTAGCTACACTCTTTACAACAGATGCCAAGTTTTGCCTAGTTACGCAGGTAACTCCCTCTTTGAGTTACTAACGTAACTATCCTCTATATTTACTTCTTTCGCTTTAAAACACAATAACCTTGTATTAGTATTTTAAATGAACTTTGTGGGTGTGTTCCCTGTAAACCCTCACGAGACTTCACACGTCCACTTGGGACACCAAGTGGTTTAAAAGACTTGTTGCATATGCTAAATGCAACCGTGATAACTACGAAAGTGAGTTAGGTTTGTTTTTTATTTTTTATTTTTTCTATTTTTTAGAATTATGCTTGTCGGTAGTGTGATTTCGTGGATTGAAGTTTGCTCATGGATGATTATACTAAGGCACGCCTCTTTTCGTGGGCCTTCTTTCTTTATGGAGCAAATTTCGTGGAAGTTCTCGCTCTAATTCTACTTTTCTCTTCACCTTTATTTAACGCTTAGTACAAAAGGGACTTTGTACAATTCAAGTGGGGGGACGGGAGTAGAATTATCTCTTGAACTTTATTTTGCCTTCGTTTTTCTAGTTTATTTTGAAAAATTATGCCATTTTTAAAATTTTGACATGTTTTTCTTAACCTAACTAGATTAGACCTTAGCAGAGCACATACAACCCTTGATATATTACGGTGAGATTAGCATTATCCGTTTACAATATTTTACCCCAAATCCACCAAATTATGAGTGTGTCGGTAGCTTGTAAACTTTAGAACTTGGCCTTTGCATCATTTCAAGACCATAGACGAGGTATGTTGAGTTAGCTCGATGTATTTGGACTTTCAGTTTAAGAAGGCAATATTATAGGATTATCACCCAAATAGCCTACCATTGTATGTCTAGCGATTAGTCACCTCGACTTCTCGACCCCCATGTGAAACCCTTTTGTTGCACTCACCTTTAGTGCAAGATACCCCTAGAAACACCCTTCTGAGCCACTCCTTTCATTTTGTTAACCCAATACATTGTTTCGATTCACCTATACACCTTAGCCTACCTTGTAGTCTTTATTTGTGATTGGGAAGTCATCATTTGCCTAAGTTCAAGGTTCAAGTGGAAAGGTTCGGAAATCAGGCTTTCGTCGACGACATATTCTTGAAGATCATTGAAGACCCCCGAATTCCCATTGTTCATCTCAAGTGGGGGGGGGATATTATGTTTAGTTGTTATATTGAAAAAAAAATTAAAAAAAATAAATAAATAAAAAAATCGAAAAGAAAAAAAAGTTATGTTATTTAATGTAAAGTGCGATGTTATAAGCACTATGTTATGAGCTTTATATAGATTTAGTATTGAGGAGGCCACCTCGGTCACATTCGAAGAATGGAGTTGGTAATTATGCCAACAGTTGGAGAAAAGGTATTGTGCCCATCATGACGTCCTCTAATGACACATCTACCTAGTATTTTATGATCCAGTTTCTTGACTTCAAAGCTTGAACTTTGGGTGGATGGTAAGTGGTGATGACTTGGTTATAGACTTAGACTACCTGCTTGATTTTTATTAAACACCATTTATATATCCCATGTCTTATCCTACCCTTTAGTCATGAAGCGTGTCTAGGTGATGCAGCGAGCAATCTTTTGTGTCTTGGCCATGGATTTGGTCATGTATCATTGATTTTGTCCACTTCGTCGTGATGTTAGTAATGACGAGTCACCCCATAACCTTTGTCGTGTCTACCCATATTGCCTTCGAAAATTATTTAGCCCTTAACTCTAGTGGTGGAGATTTATGTAATCGCCAAGCTTATGATAGAATACATGCTATGACTGTGCGATTGAGTGATCACCCTGAAATTGACACTTAGAATAGTTGAGAGATTTGATTGTTTCATTCCCATTTCGTGAGGTGTTCGACTTTGTTTTATTCTAGCATAAGGGATTTGTAAACTTATATTTTCCAGGTTATGGGAGATATCATTTTAGGAATCTTTCTAATAAGGTCTACTTGAGGGCAAGTAGAGTTCAAGTGGGGGATATTTGATAACATCAAATAGTCCTGAATATTAAGTGTCAATTTCCCCCGATAATGCTTGTAATTTATATCAATTATATGGATTTACGCTTGTTTTCCACTTTCAGGTAAATTACGAGCATTGGAGCTAAAGAGACGCAAAATTGGAGAATTATCATAGATTTATCAGAGTATGCTCACTTTGAAGAAGTTACGGTGTAACTCATCTCTCACATTACGCCGTCACTAAAGCGTGACCCAGAAAAGCCAACTCATCAGAAGATTACGGCGTACTCTCACAAAAGACTACGACGTAACTATATTAGGTCAAATGAGGTTCCACGCCACTGATAACTACGTCGTAACTCTTGTTTAAACTACGACGTAACCAAGAAATATTGAAGATACGACGTAACCACTTATAAGGTTACTGTAACCAACAGAGATCTAGTGCAAATTACTTAAGAAATAGAAGATTACGGCATAACTATTCTATTAGTTACGCCAGAACCCATATCCGCCTATAAATACCCCAAGATTTCCAAAGATTTCAAAGCATCCCATTTCACACACCACAACCAAAGAACGGGGAAGAAGCCAAAGGCGTGTCTAGAGGAGCATACTGAGTCGCTCCAAAGGAGAAACCACTCCCCTACGATAAGCATTAGCATTTTATCTTTTCTTTACTTTCGATTCATGTATTTCGTAATAAAGTGAATATTGAATTGATTTGTATGGTTAATATGATGCGCTAAGCACCTCTTGGTGCCGCCTAGTTACGATTCCTTAATTGTTTTGTTTGCGCTACATTACTCCGTATAATTATTTCTAAGTATATGCATGCATAGTTTATTGGTAGCTACCCTTGTTTTAGTAGTTTTGAATGGCGGTAGAGGCTAGTTGCTTAGGAGATATGACCAACCTGACTAAGTGAGTAGACTAAGACGGAAGGGTAAGATATGACCAATCAAGACCCTTTCTACTTGTGCGATTTGACCAACCGATCACCTACCGCTTGGATGAACTTAAAATTAGGGGGTGAGTGTTTGGTTGCTAACGCCGCACTCACTATTATAAATCTAGCATGTAGTGGTACATAATGACATGGCTTAGGGGACCAGGAACAACTGGACTTATGAAGGGATACCTGACTTCTCCAGTGGTGGCATCTTTGCTGATAGGTTAGGGCAAATTGACCAAATGATGTCCTCTCGAATTTGACCCCACCTAAAGTATTTGGAAGTAATTAGACGTAGACATTACTAGCCAGGATGATTAACTAGGTTAGCATCACTCTCCTCTATTGATTGAACATTTGCCTTTTATTTGCTTTTGTAGTTAATTAATTCCTTATCGAAATCATATTAAAATCTGTGACACCTAGACTTAGTAATAATCCAACACACATAGCTCTTGGGATGACCTCGGTTTTACCGAAATACTACACTACACACGACCGGGTACACTGCCCGTTAGTGCATTAGGGTAGACCATAGGTATAACGAGACAATATAAATATTAAAACCTGGACAGTAAAACATGCATCAGATTAGTATTTGGCCCATTGTATATTAGGCCCATTATGTTTCCTATATAATCTTGATGTACCAAACATTATTATTCATTCAATATACACAAACGGTGTATTAAAATGACTAAAGCTATGAGAAGCAGAATTTTCTTGAATGTAATCAACTAGATTTGAAATTCGTTAGATCAATTGTAAATTGGAGTTCTTGAGATCACAAGTTGTAGATATCGTAATTCGTAGTCTAGATGCTTTGAATCTCGTTATGATGGTGCTTGTGGTACCTTAGATTAATAGTAGTGGTGACCAAATACTTAACCAAACAGCTATGTCAGATAAGCGGCAACTCATCAAACACTCGCAATAAGCCGACCGCAATCACAACAAAAAATATATCTCACAAAAATTAATTAAAAAACACTCACACACATAAATCCTTCATGGTCGACTGACCGACCCAACCTTTCATTTTTAGGGGGTGGGGACGCATCTGGTTTGTTCGACATAGGGGGTGACGCGGTCGGTTTGACTCAACCAACCGCATGAGTGAACCTCTTCTGCGAGTGGTCTTATTTTGCCAATATTTCTCCCACACGCCACCAAGATAAATGAAGAGGTTAATGTAGGGTGTATAGTAGTAACACTGAGCAATAGCAATAAGCTGTAATAGTGAGCAGTAGCTATATTGTTTTTACAAAAACTTATGGTAAAGTAGCCGACATTATATTATAATGTGTAAAACAACTCTTAAATACTCAACGATCATAAATGCTACTTCATGAAGAGTTGAAAAATAAGTATTCCGAAAAAATAGATAAATCTACTTTCTACTTGCGAAACAAGTATCAAAATAAAAACGTTGAATGCTTACAGTTCCAAATGTTTCTAAACGCTCTATGGCAAACACACCCGTTATATACCTACTTAAGTTTGTACCTTAATATTTTTCTTAAACATAAAAATAAAAACTTGTAAAGCACCGTGTTGTTACGAGTATCAAGTCAATTTTTAAAGAATAAAAAAGGACTCGTTGGCTTCGGGGAAATAATAATTAAAAGTCATGTATTCGTTAATGGAAATTTTGAGCATCTAAAACCCATAAAATAGAGCTTTCTCACCAAAAACATTTAGGGCACTGAACTCGACGAAAAACCCGAAACTCGAACAAATTGAGGCATGGAGAAGATTACTTATCAAGTTACAAGGCGGGTTTGAGGCCTAAGCGGATATTTTAGTAGGGTTCAAGGCGGGAGCATGACATAACATCTCGACCCCCTTTGAGGTAATGGAATGAATCCTTCACGACAAGTGATTGGACCATTCAGGGTAAGTAATAGTTCCTTTCCCCCGAAGTGAAAGCACCCTTTAGCATAACGTATAGAAACCTTTGGGGTAAGCTATAATGAAGTTGAAATGTGATATGTCGTAAAGGATACACGTGTGACTAAAGATTAATATTGTTTTATGGTTATTTATAAGTTATATGTTTTGAAAAAATGAAGGTGTTGAATAGTAGTTATGTTGTTATTAAATTGTTACCACTTTCTTATATAACACCCTGAAAACCGGGCCTAAGCCTTTTATTACAAGAATGCAATTTGACTAAGTTGATTATGACTTTCATAAGATTTTAGGACTTACAGGATTGGTTAGTCAACCCGATAGTCAAATTAATAGTCAAAGTTTATGTAAATGGTTATACAAAATATGATGTGTCATAATTATAAGAAAGCTGGACTTAAAGGACTAATGTTGTCAAGTTGTAAGTATGTTATAAAGTTAGTGTGGCCAAAATGAGAAGAATAGCACTTAAGGGACCTAATGTGCCAATTAGGCAAACTTTCAACTAACAAATATCTGGATACTTCTTATAGCATAAAATGGTTCCGTGATTTTCTATGTGTGTGTACTATGTCGCTTAAACAAGAGAGGAGGGAAACCCATAAAGTCTTAATGATCAATGAAAGAAAGATTAGTGTTTAGATTCAAGTAATGAATCCCTTTCCATGTCTATATGCAAGTAAGTAATCCATATTTATGTTTAATTGAAGAATTAAGAGTTAGGGTTTATGTACCCAATTTGGGGGAATTGGGTAAATGGTGTTTTGAAGCTAATTAAAGATTATAGAAATTATGAGATGATTATATTGGGTGTAAGTTAATAATTTAATAGGGTTAATTATCATATAATCATTGGATAGTTATGTGATAATTAGAGGTGTTTAAAGAGGATCCATGGTTGTAGTAATCATAGTTTAGTAACTTGATTATGTGTTTAAGATAATAGTGATTTGGCCTAGATTGCAAGGGTGGAGATGATGATGTGCTTGGTTTCATTAGCTTGGGATCAAGGTAAGTAAACCGGTCATTATATGTTTTTATATGATTCTCTACATTATATGTTATGTGATTTTGTTATGCTAAGGAATGGGGTAATTGAATATATGTTTAGGTAAAGTGGGGTTGAGACTAGTTTGGCTTAACTAGTCATGAAGGATAGGCAAGGTGGATTAGGCTAAGGTATGTTAATGTTGACCCATAGGAAATGTTTTACTTAAGTGAATCAAGGTATGTGTTATTGTTTAATGATTTGCAATGGTTAATGAGTTATGATGTATAAGGTATGAATGTCTATGATAACATATTATTAACGCTTTACTTACTAAGCCTTGTGCTTACGGTTTAAGATGTTAATATTTTGTAGGGTTAAACGTGAATGGAAGGTAAAGCTTGGAAATAAGGCTTAAGGATTCTAATGAGGAAGTTAAGAAGGTTGGTAAGAAAGTAGGAGCTTAGGTAGATACCGAGCTCAAGTCAATGTTGTACCCCCGGAAGTCTAAAATGGTTTGTAAATGTGTCTTCAAGTTTCAAAGAATATGGCATGGTCTTTGAAGTAATTGGGTCGTCAAACGGTATGTTATAACATGGTCTTAGTGTTTATGATCATGTTTAAAGAGGTGTTTGGAATAATGTGTAATTATACCCATTTTGGGTTGTAAATGGGTTAATGATCATGAACATGATTTAATATGTTAAGTTAATACTTTTTGAAAGGTTTGAAGTTAATACTTTTTGAAAGGTTTGAAGTAAAACGGGTATTTTACATAAAACCCGTCGTTTTGTAAAGTACCATTCCGAAGGTCAATTGGTTAATCTTTATGCATGAAAATGATATTTATGAGGTCTTAATAAATTCTGGAAATTTTGGTTTATTTCCGAGTAATAGATGTCATTTTCCGGAAAATGGGTCAAAAGTATATAAAAGGGATATGCAGAAAAAGGGGTGTTTGGGACAAGGTCTATTTTAACCCATTTTGGGTCAAACAGATTAAGAATGTTTGTAAAAACAATGTATATAGTTAAGTGTTTGTAAAGTGGTTAAAATATTTGGAGAACTAGTTGGAGAACTAGTAAAGAACTAGTTTGGAGAACTAGTAGAGAACTAGTTTGGAGAACTAGTGGAGAACTAGTTTGGAGAACTAGTTGGAGAATTAGTCGAAGTTAGTTTTCGAAAAATCATATCTTTTTAACTGTAATTCGTCACGGGTCGTGCCACCCATCATTTCGAAGGTAATTGAGTCTGGTTTCATGTAAAAATACTTTCAAGGGTCAGTTTGTTACAGAATTATATTAGTTCAACGATTAGCAACAGCAGGTCAGTTTTAAGTCAAATCGTTTCCGCGTAAAAGTTTTAATTTCAATGATTTTAAGTCATGTCGTTCACGGGGTGTAACAACTTATTAAGTGAGCAGTGACGAAACTTAAACATTTATTTTGAGGGGTCGAATTTATTTTTGAGGTGTCGAATCGGAAATTTATTTGTATTATCAACTAAATTACTCATAAAATCTATAATAGTTGCAATAGTTGTCGCACTTTTTAGAGAGGCCGGGACCCTCCCCTGCCCCTTAACAGTTCCACCCTTGTAAGTGAGAGCTTATATTTTAGTTCTTAAATGTTTTGTACTTTAAGTTCTCAAGTTGAAAAGATAAATATATGGAAAAGTGTGTGTGTTAAAATGTTAATGACTTGGATCTAATGTTAAATGTGAAAGGTTAAAGGTAGCTATCATATAACCAATGAATTAATGATAGTTAATGATGGTATCCTTTTGGGATGACCAAGCTAATAATGTTAATGATGGTATCCTTTGGGATGGCCGAGCTAATGTTAATGGTGGTATCCTTTTGGGATGACCAAACTAAGAATGTTAATGATGGTATCCTTTGGGATGGCCGAGCTAATGTTAATGATGGTATCCTTTTGGGATGACCAAGCTAATGATGGTATCCTTTGGGATGACCGAGCAAATGTTAATGATGGTATCCTTTTGGGATGACCAAGCTAATAATGTTAATGATGGTATCCTTTGGGATGGCCGAGCTAATGTTAATGGTGGTATCCTTTTGGGATGACCAAACTAATAATGTTAATGATGGTATCCTGTGGGATGGCCGAGCTAATGTTAATGATGGTATCCTTTGGGATGACCAAGCTAATAATGTTAATGATGGTATCCTTTGGGATGGCCGAGCTAATGTTAATGGTGGTATCCTTCGGGAGACCAAGCTAATGATGTTAATGAAGGAATGTATTACCTTCACCGGCAAAGGGTTGCCTATATCTTTGGCATATAAAAATCCTCAAAGTAAATGTGATAATGGTATGGATCCAAGTCTAAAAATTAAAAGTAATGTGAAGTATAAAAGAACGAAGAGAAAGAAAGTAAAGTGAAAACTAGTAATAATTACGAATGTTATGTCGAAAGTGTATAAGTAGGACGATTTATGATTTCCTTGATTAAATGGATTGGGACGCCTTTTCATTTAATTAAAGAAATTGTGAATCTCCGAACCATGAGTTTATGTTTCTAGATTTACATAGACCTGACGCTTTCCATGTAAAATGAGGAAATATAAATGAGTGAGCTTATGTGTTCTCGACATGGCGTGAGTAAGGTAAAAAGGGTGGAAAACGAAAGCCTAGAATTAGTTAGAAGTCTTAAGAACTAAGATAGGTGGGATATAATTAGAATGCGACTTTAAATTGAGACATTAAGTGAAACCAATCGTTTAAGTGTCTTAAGTATGACTTTGAATGATTAAGAATTTGTAATGATATTATAATGTACCTTGAGGAGTGGTACAAAGTGTGAATAATGATAGTAATGGATGATAACCTTTATTGGCACCCTTGTGTGTAAAAGCTTTGATGTAAATTAAAGTTTGACTTTATGAAGTAAAAATAACTTAATATTTCCCAAGTGAACCTTAACACTTGGCGAAAATCCTTAAATGAAATAGAAAAGAAAAGGAGTTATAGCAAAATGTTTAAGCGGATAATAGAATCACTATGGTAGAATTGAAATGCTAAGTTCTATAGGTTAACGTATGACTTATGTAAAGTCAAAACGGCATAAATTTTCTCAAGTGACGCATAGTCCTTGATTAAAAAGTTAAGTATAGTATGTAAGAATGTGATGTGATGGAAATGAGGTTGGCAAATGGTACAATGATTATACTAAATGTGTCTTGTTTGATATAATGACCTTAGTAAAAGTTGTACGCTCTTAGAAAGTTAAATGAGAAGTAGAGTGGATTAAGGATTTTGATATGTATTGCTTAATGTTGCAAGATCACTTAGATCGTTGCAACGGAATGTACGATTGAGAGTGTTCTTAGTGCTGAGAATGGGAATAAGATGTGACTAAGTCAAGGTTAGTTTAAATAAGAGATTTCGGGGACGAAATCTAAATAAGGGGGTATAATTATAACACCCTGAAATCGGGCCTAAGCCTTTTATTACAAGAATTCAATTTGACTAAGTTGACTATGACTTTCATAAGATTTAAGGACTTACAGGATTGGTTAGTCAACCCGATAGTCAAATTAATAGTCAAAGTTTATGTAAATGGTTATACAAAATATGATGTGTCATAATTATAAGAAAGCTGGACTTAAAGGACTAATGTTGGCAAGTTGTAAGTATGTTATAAAGTTAGTGTGGCCAAAATGAGAAGAATAGCACTTAAGGGACCTAATGTGCCAATTAGACAAACTTTCAACTAACAAATATCTGGATACTTATTATAGCATAAAAATGGTTCCAGGATTTTCTATGTGTGTGTACTATGTCGCTTAAACAAGAGAGGAGGGAAAACCCATAAAGTCTTAATGATCGATGGAAGAAAGATTAGTGTTTAGATTCAAGTAATGAATCCCTTTCCATGTCCATATGCAAGTAAGTAATCCATATTTATGTTTAATTGAAGAACTAAGAGTTAGGATTTATGTACCCAATTTGGGGGAATTGGGTAAATGGTGTTTTGAAGCTAATTAAAGATTATAGAAATTATGAGATGATTATATTGGGTGTAAGTTAATAATTTAATAGGGTTAATTATCATATAATCATTGGATGGTTATGTGATAATTAGAGGTGTTTAAAGAGGATCCAAGGTTGTAGTAATCATAGTTTAGTAACTTGATTATGTGTTTATGATAATAGTGATTTGGCCTAGATTGCAAGGGTGGAGATGATGATGTGCTTGGTTTCATTAGCTTGGGATCAAGGTAAGTAAACCGGTCATTATATGTTTTTATATGATTCTCTACATTATATGTTATGTGATTTTGTTATGCTAAGGAATGGGGTAATTGAATATATGTTTATGTAAAGTGGGGTTGAGACTAGTTTGGCTTAACTAGTCATGAAGGATAGGCAAGGTGGATTAGGCTAAGGTATGTTAATGTTGACCCATAGGAAATGTTTTACTTAAGTGAATCAAGGTATGTGTTACTGTTTAATGATTTGCAATGGTTAATGAGTTATGATGTATAAGGTATGAATGTCTATGATAACATGTTATGAACGCTTTACTTACTAAGCCTTGTGCTTACGGTTTATGATGTTAATGTTTTGTAGGGTTAAACGTGAAGGAAAGGTAAAGCTTGGAAATAAGGCTTAAGGATTCTAATGAGGAAGTTAAGAAGGTTGGTAAGAAAGTAGGAGCTTAGGTAGATACCGAGCTCAAGTCAATGTTGTACCCCCGGAAGTCTAAAATGGTTTGTAAATGTGTCTTCAAGTTTCAAAGCATATGTCATGGTCTTTGAAGTAATTTGGTCGTCAAACGGTATGTTATAACATGGTCTTAGTGTTTATGGTCATGTTTAAAGAGGTATTTGGAATAATGTGTAATTATACCCATTTTGGGTTGTAAATGGGTTAATGATCATGCTCATGATTTAATATGTTAAGTTAATACTTTTTGAAAGGTTTGAAGTAATTCGGAAGTGGTAAAGGTTGTATGTATAGAAAATGGGTCAAAACGGGTATTTTACATAAAACCCGTCGTTTTGTAAAGTACCATTCCGAAGGTCAATTGGTTAATCTTTATGCATGAAAATGATATTTATGAGGTATTAATAAATTATGGAAATTTTGGTGTCTTTCCGAGTAATAGATGTCATTTTCCGGAAAATGGGTCAAAAGTATATAAAAGGGATATGCATAAAAAGAGGTGTTTGGGACAAGGTCTATTTTAACCCATTTTGGGTCAAACGGGTCAAGAATGTTTGTAAAAACAATGTATATAGTTAAGTGTTTGTAAAGTGGTTAAAATAGTTGGAGAACTAGTCAAAGTCAGTTTTCGAAAAATCATATCTTTTTAACCGTAAGTCGTCACGGGTCGTGCCACCCGTCATTTCGAAGGTAATTGAGTCTGGTTTCATGTAAAAATACTTTCAATGGTGGGTTTGTTACAGAATTATACCAGTTCAACGATTAGCAACAAGCAGTCGGCTTTTAAGTCAAATCGCTTCTCAAAAAGTTTTAATTTCAATGATTTTAAGTCATGTCGTTCACGGGGTGTAACAACTTATTAAGTGAGCAGTGACGAAACTTAAACATTTATTTTGAGGGGTCGAATTTATTTTTGAGGTGTCGAATCGGAAATTTATTTGTATTATCAACTAAATTACTCATAAAATCTATAATAGTTGCAATAGTTGTTGCACTTTTTAGAGAGGCCGGGACCCTCCCATGCCCCTTAAGAGTTCCACCCTTGTAAGTGAGAGCTTGTATTTTAGTTCTTAAATGTTTTGTACTTTAAGTTCTCAAGTTGAAAAGATAAATATATGGAACTTGTGACGATTGTAGGTCAGAGTGAATGTTACTTGTCCTTGTTTGTTTTTAGTTGACGAGTAAGTTTTGTTAGATTGAGTTATTTACCTCATATTAAAGGTTAATGTATTTTGAAAAGGTAAACAAGTTTTGATGTATTGGGTCGAAAGTGAACAAAAGTTGAGTTTTGGTAAACTTGAAAATGGGACCATAAGCCATTCTAAGTGAAAAGTTGTTTATATAGAATCTGAGTTTTGGGGCGTAAAGCGTTTGGACATAAGTCTTTCTGCAATAAAAATGGTGAGTATATCTCAGTTTTTGAGTGTCAGACTATACGCCTTTCTGCATTTCGGGCATAAGGTACAAAGAAAATATCGAGGTGTTTCATTTTGGGTCAGTGTGGTGGTAGGCTCAAAAACTGCCCATCGTATTTGATTATTTGGCCAAAAAGTCGAGCACTATTTTTAAATAATTAATTAAGTACATTATTTTTATTCATTTTAAAAGTATGTTCTTATTAAAAAAAACGTATACAAAAGTAAATTCTATAATTGTGGTTAAGCTTTGGGTCTCATTTAATCATAAAAAAGATAGATTTAAAATCATTTGAGGACAAAAGATTTTTTACGATCAATCTCCACCTTTCATTTTTATTTGATCTAATGGATGAGATTAATCCCAACAATTTAAAAAACCCACTTTCATCATTTTTTTTCAAATATTAATATCTTTCAAACCGTTAATCGTTAAGCGAAAAAAAATATATCATTGCGACGAGTATTTAATTATCTTTCGATAGGCACTTTTATATACTTTCGACAAAAATTCTTTTTTCGTATTTTTCACGTTTTTTTTTTAAGTTTTATCGTTTTTTTACGTTACTGAAATTTGCATTAAAAAATCATATATAATAAAACACTAAGTTGAATATAACATGTGATATTAGTATTAAATCATATATGATATGTAATATCACATGTGATATTAGTGTAATATCACATATGATATTACATACCATATATGATTTAACACTAATATCACATGTGATATTCAACTTAGTGTTTTATCATATATGATTTTTTTCATGCAAATTTCAGGAACGTAAAAATGAAAAAATATAAAAACGGAAAAAACGAATTTTTTTTTCTTTTTTTAAAAGTATATCAAAGTGTCCGTCTATAAAAAGATAATTAAATGCTCGTCGCGACAGTGTAAATATTTTCGCTTAACGATTAACGGTTTAAGAGATATTTAAATTATAAAAAATAAGTGAAATAATAAAATGTTTTTAATCTTAGCAATTGATTTCTTTTTAAATGAATGATGGAGATGAATCTCTTGGTATGTGAGAAAAGTTTGGTATGTAAAATAACTCTTCTCAAAAAAGATATCCATTCGAAACGCTAGCAGGAAGTAGGGAAAAATACAAATGCTGGAAAATTTAAAAGGAAGGGTGTGTTTGGGAGGGGTTTATGTGGGCTTATGAGGCTTAAACTTAAAAAATAAGCCTCAACTAAAAAATAAGTCTCGTTTGACGTAGAGGCTTATAGGGAAACTTTTGATATTATAAGCCTCAGCCCCGAAAATGATGCTCAAATTTTTAGACGGGGCTTCTAATATGTTAAATTACTTAATTACTCACAAAAATATCTAGTAAATACATATGTTAATTTAATTATATGTCATTTTTAGTAATTTTACAATAATAAGCTTCAACTTAAATTAATTTGCCAAACATTATAAAAATAAAATTTTAGTTTCGTCTTATAATATAAGTCTCAGCCCCACCTCAGCTCCAGCCCTATATGCAGCCCATTTTCCCAAACATACCTGAAATATCAGCAGCTATAAGTAGTAGTCGGTATTATGTTATAAATTAGGGCTAGAGAAACAAACCCAATATAAAGTCTTAATTCGTTTTCTAATTTAAGAAAATGAAACGGCCTGAATCTGCTGGAAAATGTATACTTAGAGCATGAGGTATGACAACGAGCTTGGCTCGCCGGTTCAAGGTGGCACCTCCGCCAAAGCTCGCCACCACACCACAAAGCTCACTGGCTCGCCACTTTCTCATTCGTTGCTCCCACGATATGAAAACGACAAAAAAAAATTAGTGATAAGTGGGTGTTTTTAAAGAAATGAAATGGGGGTGGGTGCGGCCCAAGTGAAAAAGTTTGGGTTAGTTGTGGATGAGAGGTATTTTTAAATGAATGTGTTAAAATGATGTGACACATGTGAGACCTAAATAAAAAAAATGACTAAACAGCAATACCTCATGCTCTTACTCCAGAGAGTCTTTATAATAACCCGAATTAGATCATCACTTCTGATCAAATGGAAAGCAAGTCTGACCCACATGGCCACATTGCTTAATATATAAGTAGTAGTCGGGCTAAGATTCTCTACCACATGGTCACTTAGATAAAGACAGAGGCCAATATATAATATAGCAACTCTAATCCGTAAACAATACTTTTTTTAAAAACATATAATAAAAAAGCTATAATTACACCCGGTTATAGTATCGACTATCGAGCAGTGTTTTAAAAGGCGTGTCAGACATTGCCAAGATGCGAGGCGTAGTTTCGCTGCCACAAAATGAACTTTGACGTCGGCTTAAGGCGTAGCGTGGGTTAAGGCGTAAAAAAGACGCGTAAAGGCACGCCTTTTGATAAGGCGTGACGCCATTTGGTAAGGTGAGACGTCATTTTTTGAACCATTTTTTCTTCTTTCTTTTTTTTTAACTAGTATTTGGAATTTGGGCTATTTGACATTTGGGCCGGGTAATTATATAGTAAGTAGGGGTGTTCATGGGTCGGGTAATAACCGAATAAACCGAAAACCGAACCCGAACCGAACCGAAAAAATCGAACCAACTTGTAACCAACCGAATTGCAAAACCGAACCGAACCGAACTAAAAATTCGTTTTCGGTTTGGATATGGTTTTGCTACCGAACCAAAATCAAACCAAAACCAATTTATATAAATATTTATATATATATTTTATATATTTATATATAAAAACACTTTATATATTTAATATATATATTTTTTATATACTTATATTCACAAAAAGACCATTAAAATTTTATCTTAATATAAAAAAAATACTTTTTATACTTGAAATAATTTTTTTTTTGCCAAAATCTATTTAATTAAATTAAAAAAAATATATAAGTTCGGTTTTCGGTTTTGACCCATAACCGAACCGAACTTCGGTTCGGTTTTCGGTTCGTTGTCACAAATATTTTCGTTCGGTTGGTTTCGGGTTATGACCCAAAAAAAAATTAACCGAACAAACAGAACCGAATAAACCGATTAACCCGAGAACCGAACCGATGAACACCCCTAATAGTAAGTCGTAGTCTAAATGTCTAATATAGTATGAGTAATATGATCTAAATCTACTATCTATAGCTCGTTCTTCTATAACTCGTGGGTCCAACAAGTTTTTTATGGTTGTGATTGTTTTGTGAAATACGTATATTTGTGATGCAGGTGGTCTTTATTTAGTGTTGCATCCTAGCTTTGTTTGTCTTAGTTGTATTTGTCTTATGTCAATGTGTAATTTTATCTTGGTTATATAGTTGATCTATTTGTTTTGTTTGTTGGAAATAAATTGCCTTTAAAAAAATTATATAAATTATAAATACATAAATTTGTAGATATTTTTTTTGCCACTTTAAAAACGCCTTAAAAAATGCAAAGGCCCTTAAGGCTTGAGATGTCGTCTTGCTATCACGCCACATCTCATGCTATTTAGAACACCGATATGAAGTCATTATTTAAACAATATAAAAATAACTAGTTGGTCTAGGGAAAATAAAGGGGTGATCTAATATTGCACCCCCATTTTTCCTTTTTTTGCACCTCATACAATTATCATTATCGCCAATCATTGGCCCAATGACGGTTTTTCTTTTTTTTTTAGTTTTTTGTTTTTTTTGTTTTGTGTTTGTGTATAATTTATATTTGTGTAATGTATATATATAGTGTTTTTATTTGTAGAGTATATATAGTGTGTATTTATTTGTGTAGTGTTTTTATATGTATAGTGTATTTAATTGTGTAGTGTTTTTATATGATATTTATTTTACGTTATGCTTTTTAATTGTGTGTTTGTTTCCATTTAATTAAACAATAACAATAAAACATTAAACAAGTAAAACAACAATGTTTTCAATTTTACAACGAAATCTACTCCACATGAAGATTATTAATGTCATCTATAAGCTCATAGAGTATTCCACTCGGCTGACATGCGTGATCAACTGGATTTCTGCCAATTCCAGATGCCTCCAACGCTTTATTTTTGCCTGCAACAAATTGTTTTCACCAATAGCATGTTGATCGTTGTATCTTTAGTTTAGTACTTGAGCACTGCGTTGAAGAAGAGGCTTCACCAAAGTACTTTTGTTGAAATATTTTCTTCCACATGAAGTATCGACACCCATAGTCTTTAGTCCCCTACATGACCGAAACAATTATAAGACATGTATTCTAAACAAACAAGTTATTGATATATTTACGCAAATAAGCAAACGTTTAATTATTTACCTTTGAGAAAGGACATGCATAATACTTCCACCACAAGTTTTGGGCCAGGATGTTCTTTCATTATTAATCCACGTTGACAACGACACAAGTAAGGATTTTGTAGTTGCATCTGGCCAAAAGAATTTGTATAATTATTCACAACATAAATTAGTAATATCATGGTTCACAAGAACCAATCTTGTTATAGATTAATAGTTGATACATGGTTCACAAAATTACAATATAACTAGAAACTAAGAAATCTGTAACAAAAGATGACGAGTCGTTTGCTATAAATCAGTAATCGTCTATACATGTTTTGTCATTTACAATATAAATCAGTAATCGTCTATACATGTTTTGTCATTTACAATATAAATCAAGAATCGTCTATACATGTTGTGTCATTTACAATATAAATCAATAACTGCTTTCTTACGTATATCTAAACATCCTCCGTCGTTGAGCAAACACATGTTCCCATGGCGCGCCTCGCATTTCTAAAATGTCTCCATTGTGGGTTATTATACGGGAGTGGTGAGTCTTCATCATCAAGAAACGCAAGAACGAAGTGAGCACATTCGTTGTTCCCCACACGAAGAATCACAACCGGAGACAATATTTCTGCTGAATCGGGAGAACCTCTTAGCGGAAGACACAAAAGAGATTGTGAATTGGTTATACATACAATAGGACGGTTAAGAGATGTAGCAATAACCACTCCCATTTCGGCATAGTCATCCACAACACCGGGTGCTGCACCCTAAACCAATTCATCGAGTTACGTGTAGATGTAAAAGAATCACCCCACATTTCCCCAGTAAACAATCTCGTATTGTCTACCTCTTCCCTAGCAAGAGCTCGAATTCTGTGCCACATTTCTTGATGATGGCCAAGACCTACTTCAGAGAGCTCGATAGCCACAATTTCCATCACCCTCCACGTTAAAGATCCCTAGGATCCAAATCGGAAAATAGCTGGAATTTCAGTCATACAATATTCGCTAAAGTAATCTGGAACGTACAAGTGGTGTCTTAAGTCGCCCTCGCTAGGTCCTTCGTTTAAGTCTGAGACGTTAGAAGGCCCTCCCACATAAGAACTGTGTCTCGCAGTTCTTCATTGAAGTCCGACTTTTTAGGTTTTGTGTAGCTTCTGCGGTGCCTTGTGGGGGTTCTTCGTTCAAATCCGGGATCTTTTGTTTAGACTTGGATTTGTTGTCCTTTGCGCTTCGGACGCCCACGATTATCGTCTTTAACAGCAGGTTGTTGGCTCGACACGATTCAGAGCGTATATACCTCGAGCTGTTTAACATATTTTTTTTGACAAACGACGATGCTTTGCTAAAAACACATTTGAATTTTTGTACGTCATCTTGACAAGAAAAATATTCAGGCTCTTCAGGCCCTTGAGGCTCTTGAGGATGTTCGCTCTTCGCTCTTGAGTATTTCGGACAATGAGCCGGGAACGCTTAGTGTTCTCCAAAAATTATCAACATAATCAAGCGGAATTGGCAATCACTGTATTCAAAAAGAACTTGTTAAAATTATCGGTATTGACGGGAAGAATAATTTGATAGGCATACCGTTTGCTTGAAGCCAAAACAGTTGGTGATAGCATGGTAAACCATACACTAACCGCAACTCATGATCACATGCTTGTGGGTCAACATCCGTTTACTTTCTGCGAGTATGAGCCGTAAAGCATCCATTGAAACATTATACCGCAATTTGTTAAATAGAGTGCTCTTACAAGCATGCGTTCTTGATTTTGCTTGTATTCAAAGAGGCTCAGATCGCAGCTTGCGCAGCCTATAATCTTATCGAATCGAACACAACAACGTGTCTAAGCCGGACTGTAGTGTTGCCCAAGTATAACTTCAACAGCAGTGTTGACTCTCAACTCTACATGTTGTTGTCCGGCGAAGCTGCGATATTGATCGGTAATGTATGACACAAACATGTTGTCGTAATCTTGCAACCGCCATGAAATACCAAAAACATCCGATAAAACAAAGAATTAACAAAGTGAGAAAACAATTCGAGTAGTTATTTATTAAATAATAAAACAAAGAATTAATGGTTAAGTACCCGGTTTTTGGGCTAATAAATCTTGTAGGTGCTCGTAATAATGCGTGAACACATCTTCGGTCGGAGTTGTAACCATCAATTCCCATGTCCATCTAACGGACTCATACTCCTTTAACGAATCGAATTTGGGTCTGCAATGCTTTAGCACATTTTGATTGATATGCCATCGGCAGAGTAATCTGTTAGCGTTTGGGAATTCTTCTTCGCATGCCCCAAGCAACGCTAAATCTCTGTCGGTGACGATAACCCGCAGGTAATATTGTTCTTGTATCACCAACTTAACACATTCCAACACCCATTTGAAATTTGGCTTTTTTCCTTGTCCAAAAAGCTAAACGCCATTGAGAATGTTGTGTTTGTTGGAGTAACCCCAACAATTATAAAGAATGGCAGTTTAAACATCGTGGTGTTGTATGTGGAGTCCATCAGCATGATTTCCGGATATGTTGTCCACAAGGCATATGACGTCGGGTGAACAAAAAATATTTCATCCAGTTCATTTGTGTGGTCATTTATCCTAGGGTAATATGTATAACCTGACGCCGCAAATGTACTAACAGGAGTTGTATCAGAGTCAAATCACCACGATTGGCGCGACGTATCTTGTCTTGTGCATTGTATATCGTTTTAATGCCGCAACACGTTATTCGGATCGCTCTCTTTTATTGCGAAAGTATAATTCGGGTGCTACATGCCGTTCGTCATCCGCTACAAAAACGAACTCATTTTCTTTTAATCGCATGGCTTGTGAAAAACCATGGAATGAGTCTACGAATACATGATTATGCCTCGCACTTGACATTCAATATCCAACCATTTTTACGTTTATGAAATTTCGCTAGTAATCTGAATGGGCAATTAATGTTAGCGGTACTAGTCTGCCGTTCAAGTTCATCTTCTAAACCTTCACGTGCAAGACGTCCCATATCTAGAACACAACAATTCGATAGAGTACTTATAGCCTCTATCTGTTTTACTTCTTCCTTTAACAATAAGAAAACCAATCGATTCAGCAATAGATTTCACCCAATCAATTAAAGCATCTTCATTACCGAACACCTAAAAAATAAAAAACACAAGAACTTTTATTTTTAACAAACCTTACATAAATTTACAAACCTTACGCAAATTTACGTTTACTTTTGAAAAAAAATACTAATACAACTTATACTCTTTTACAACTTTTATTAACAATTTACTTTAAAAAAAAAATAAATAAATAAATAAATGTTTGAAAAACCGGTTTTGGTGGAAACCATGTGCGCCCCATGTATTCCTCTTTTTGTCCTCTCTCTTACTCAATTATTTGTCCTCTCTCTTACTCTCTCTTACACACAATTTACTCTCATTTATCTCTCTTCTCTCTCTCTAATATCCGTACTAAAACTTTCCGCGAACTAAAAATCTTTTCGGCCACGCACCACCGGATATTTTCACCCCATATACCAAACGATAGATCGGGAAAAGGTGATCATTTTAACATAGGGCACGTGCGGTATTTCTCACCGACGCGCCCTAGATCTAAAGTTTTAGATTCGGTTTTCGTGATGGTATATGGGTTGATGTTGTTGTTGGTCTAATGAGGTGCATGGTATATATGGATGCAGTTGGTTTTGAAGTTGGTATATTGTACGCATGGTATTTTTTGGTTTTGAAGTTTATGATAGTGGTTATGTATGGATGCAGTTGGTTTTGAGAAGTGTTTTATGATGGTTTTGAGAAGTGGTTATGCAGTTGGTTTTGAAGTTTATTATGATTTTATAAAAAGTCAAACTTCTTAGCTATAAAAGTTACAAGCTTTACAGCTCAAACTAGCACAAATTGAGTTTTACTTGGTTTGACAAAAAGATTAGCTTTACAAGATTCATCTCTCTGAGTTGCCGGTATTTTCATATTGTACGATGGTATTTTTTGGCTTAATGAAAGTCATAAAGTCAGGTAATAAGCTTAAACAAACACCCCGTAAAATTAACTTGTGTTAGGTACTTTCCTAATAAGGTGTTTGTTTAAGTTTATTTGGAGCCATGGCGTTGAAATGGTATTTGAGCCATGGCAGTTGGAAATATTTCTATGGTATTTTTGAGCCATGGCAGTTGGAAATTTTTTTGAGCCATGGCAGTTGAATTTTTTGAGCCATGGCGGTTGGAATTTTTTTGAGCCATGGTTGGCGATTCAACTTGGTATTTTGAGCCATGGTTATGCGATTCGAAACTTCTAATGGTTGCTTATCTAAACCTGGTTTTTTAAATGGTCAAAAAATTCGAGATACCTACGGGATGATGATAAAAAAAAAACTTTTGTTGATTTTCAAATAAAATGATTTGGCGTGGCATAATCGAATGGCATGGCAAAATGACTTTGCAACCTTCAAATTTGCGTACCAAAATGATAAAACAATAATAATCTGAGTCTATTAAAATCTCGTTTTTATAAATTTTGCATGTCATATTGTAAAGTTTATTACCTCATTGGTATAAAATGGTGAGCTCGACATTTTCCCCTAGTTAGCTTCTTCGTGGTATGAACTGTGATTGTTGCTTCTTTGTGGTATGAACCGTGATTGCTTTGTGGATTGCTTTTTGTGGTATGAATTCGCTGGAATTGTGAATGTGATATTCTTTATAACGAAGGAAAGCAGCAGATTGATTGAGAATCTTTACTGTTAGTGAATTGCTTTATGCAGATTTGAGAATCTTTACTATTGTGAATGTGAACTTTGTCGATGAAAAATACTTGGCGATGATGATTTTTGAGCCTAAAATTTTCCGAGGCATGACGAAACCGAATGGACGGCAAAGTGAGATAAAATCTCACTTTTGCAACCTTCGAACTGAGCATCAAAAAATTTTCGACTACGTTTTTTAAGTTTTAAACCGATTAATAAAAAAATAAAACTTGTAAAAAGTTATAAAAGAGAAAGTAAAAAAAAAGACTTGTACAAAAAAAGTGACAAAAAAAATAAAGAGTAAAAGTTAAAAAAAAAAAAGACTTGTACACGGAAACCAATATCTCAATGATTGGCACGGAAACCTTAACACCCCCTAAAAATTTTTTAAGGGGCGCAAGATTAGTAGGACCCAAAATAAATAAAGAAAAGCCAAAAATCTACCAGGCATATGGTTTGAGCATTTGGGCCCTATGCCCCTATAAAATATGGTTTGCTACATTTACTAGTGACCATGATCTATCTTGAGTGGCTTCTCATTCTTCATCTTCTTTGGTTTTCTTGTGTTCTTTTCTTGTTCTCTAGCGAAAACCTCTGCTCGTCCTATTCTCCGAGTAACCAAAGATGCCAAAACACTTTTAAATAAACAAATTTGTGAGTGATAATTGTTTCATATTACAAGAGAGTTGTTTATACTTTGTGGTAAACATATTTTGTGAGAGTAGCATATTATATCATAAATCATATTGTTAAGATCTCGATTTTAATCTTAAGATCTTACAATTTTACGATTTTACGATACTATAAATAAAAAATAATCCGGATCATACGTAGGATCTTAGTAAGCTTAAAATTTTATAAGATCCCGATCTTGACCGTAACATCTTAAGATTTAATCCGATCCGATCTTACTTTTCAAACCGCAAACTAAAAACCTAAAAAGTTATGTATTATGATGTATAGAATTTAAAAAACAATATGTTAATCTTCTTAAACATTTCATATCCATAATTAGTATAACATTTTCATGAAACATTCATATAATTTTGTGTTTATGATATACAATAATTGAAAATATATTAGTTATAATTTATTATAGCCAACTAGCTACAATTTTATATTATAAATGTGGCTCCCTGATTATTTTTGTGGGTCATGATTTTTTTCTGTGGGTCTCTGATTTATTGTTAGTGTATTTTTTATGAGGCCAATTGGTTACAAAATTTATAGCCAAGCTATCCCCATAATAATTTGTAGATTTGAATAATATTATAAAAACTATTAACAAAATTACTTAAGATTGTTATCCGTTCTTATGATTTCGATTTTGCAAAAATAAAAATGTTCTTGAGTAGAATCCTAATTTTAAAAACCTTGTATTAGGCCCATATGTGGCCCAAGCGTTGCTTAGCATGGTTCACCTTATATGTTTCTTCTCTCGGCTGTTCAAAAATCACACATGTAATTATGTATTTGTAATTTAGTGTTTAAAAGAAATGAGAAAAAAAAAATGTTTTGGATTCGGTTTTCTTATTACACTAAGTTTGTCATAAAATTTTTCGAAAAAAAAAAAGGATGTGACAATAGAATTGTTCCTCTCGTGATTACTATTACACTTATCCTAAATAAATAAATAAATAAATAAGGGGCTGAAACTTTATATTAATTAATATTTTTAACAACATAAATGTACAAAACCTGTAAATCACACCCTGTAAAGTCAAGTTTAAACAATATAAAAGAACAAATTGGTCTCGGGAAAATTAATAAAGAAAAGCCGTGGATCTATCCATTCATGAAGGTTTGAGCATTTGGGGCCTATAAAATACGTACGGTTTGCTACATTCACCAGTATTCATCTCTTCAATGGCTTCTTATTCTTCATCTTCTTTAGTTTTCTTGTGTTCTTTTCTATTAGTCATCTCTTGTTCTCTAGCCAAAACCTCACCTAGTCCAATTCTTCAAGTAACCAAAGATGCCAAAACACTTCAATATGTCACCCAAGTTTCCCAAAGAACACCTCTCGTCCCGGTTAAACTAAGTATTGATCTTGGTGGCCCGTTCATGTGGGTCAACTGCGAGCATAGCTACACTTCTTCTAGCTTTCGCCCAGTCTTTTGTGAAACTCCTCCATGCACACTTCTCAATAGCTTTGCATGCGCCACCGAATGTCTTAACCCACCATCATACGACTGCTCGAATAATACTTGTGCTCACTTCCCTGACAACCCTTTTGGGAACATAGGCACTTCCGGATTGGTCTTGAAAGGTTTTAATGGATATTTAAATAATAGTATGTCCGGATTCGAACTCGAGACTTCGGGATTGCACACATTACGTATGAGAATTGATGTACATAATTAATATAAATAAAACGTTATTGTTATTAATTATTAATCATTAAATAAAACATAACGATAGTTAAATAATTAACGAGGTTTGGTTAACGGTCGTTAAATATTAACTAGAAGGACTAGAGATGAAATTGTAAAGTCGGGAAAGTTCTAGAATTCCCTTTGGGATGCTTTGGCCGATCGGTGGAGGGTTTCCAAACCCAATCCCACTCAAACTTGTACTTCAAGATATGTTAACTATAAATACAAATCAATGTATTCATTATTGACTAATCTTGGATCACTTTGATAACTAATTTTCTCCTTCTCCTCTCCTCTTTAGTGGCCGGTCGAAACACCCTCCCCAAGGGTTTTCGATTTTGTCTAACTCAAAGATAAAGTATTTGGTTTATTAGTGATTCTGAATGAAGCTTTTCCACATCAAGTCGCTATTAAGTACGTACAAGAACGAAGAGCAAGCACACTTGAGCTTGTATTCCTTGGTGGTCGATTTTTGGGTGGACGATTTTTGTGAAACCCTTATTTAGGGTTTTGGGTTTTGTTACTTGATCACATCATCGTTTGATTACTTGAATTGCAAAAGTGCACGCACTTTCTTGTTTGGTTAATTAATTACATATATTATTCCTATTGTCTTCCGCACGCTTGTTTTGATGGTGTTATTTGTTTTATGTATAATTGTTATGAGTATAAAATTCCAACAGTGGCATCACGAGCCAGGTTAATATGATGTAATTAATTACCGAAACACATAAAAATTGAATCTTTATGATTATATGCATGTTTTTATGGTTTCTAGGGTTTTGAATTCGAAACCCTAATTTTTTATATATGGGTCGATTACCCTAATATTTATATAATTAGGTTTTAATTTTGTAAAACTTGTAGAAACCCTAGGATTGCATGCTTATTTTATGTGGTTAATTAATGAATAATTGTTATGTGCCATGTAATATGTGTATCTTGGGTGATAATTTTATGGAATCCATGGTGGAACATGCATGTTTTGCCATGGAGTATTGTTTATTGTATGATTGATTAATTGTTTAGTGATACACACATGTTTTATTTATTTAATAATTATTGAATTGGGGAAGACCTCAATTATAACTAATAAAATTGTTATGTGCATTGGTATACTATTAACTTCGCTTACGCATCGAACTTGTCGATGTATGTGGCTCATCTACCTTGCGAGATGAAAGTCCTAGTTAATGTATGCATTATTTACGCCTAGAATTGTTATTAGAGTTTATTGAAATAATTATGCATGTGGCTAATTGTTTTTACATATGTTAAATTGTTTAGTTATATGTTTATATTATTTGAGTGTGTTTAATTTTTATTAAAGTGCTTTTTGTTTATATAAATTGTTGGACATGTTAGTAAGCAAAAGGGTTTTTGAATAGAAATTAATAGACTAAATAATGGTAAATTGATTTGTTATCTAAGAATTATTCTTGAACTTTTAATCGATTGATGCATTGTATAAATGGTTAGAACGGCTCACCCACTAGAACAAACTATAAAGGGGTATTTAAGTGAGCACAGCCTCACTGAAAGGATGTCTAAGGTTATGCTATGCTTTACCGTCCTCGCCTCTGTGAGTTCGATCGGAGCTACCTAGTATAACCATTCTATGTACGAAGCATCTTAGTGCAAAGTTGTGTTTCAACGCATCGATTAAAACTTTGTAGAATTCAATCTTAGCAATTAAAATCTAATGTAAGTTTTTTCGAAATTTTATGTTATAAAGTTGTATGCATGCTTCTTTATACATAAGTTTTGATTACACGTCAAAATTGTACCCTTTAAATTTAAGTTTATGCCATCTAATGATATGAAACACTTGAAGTTGTAATTTAGTTATGTGAGACCTTGATCTAGATTACAACGAGGTGAATTATTATTTTGTTGTGTGAGACCTCACTTTATGATTTGCGCTTAAATTAGATAACTTAATTAAGTTGTTAGTGAGACCTAAGGCTTAAGGCATGAGATGGGATGAAACATGCTTACGTTTTGCATTAATTGTTTTGGCAAAATTGTAAATCCCATAACTTTTGGAATTAAAAACTTGTTTGTCAATTATCGTTTTTCAACGATTACCTATTCTATACTTTCACCACTAGCGGATCAACTGATGTGGTGAAACTATGATAATGAGGATCCAAAATTCAAGGAAAATTCTATGGTTAATATGAATATTGACCAAAGGGTATTTTATTTTCTTGAATGTTTACTTATCGAAAGTACTAACTTTTGAACTTTTATTTCTGTAGAAATGGCTCCGAATCAATCGCACTAGCCTCGCGTTCAAATCTATGTTTGATCGAGAGAAATTGACTGGTAGAGCGAATTTCAATGATTGGTATCGGCAACTAAGAATTGTCTTGAGGGTTGCTAAAAGACTCAATTATTTGACTACGCCTTGTCTCTGAACTGCAAATGATGCTATCGTTTTGAAGACGAAATGCATGGCACTGAGTATGACAAGTATAATGAGGTCACCTGCATTATGCTCGGGAGTATGAACTCAATCTTGCAAAAGCAGTTTGAGAATTACTTCCCTAATCTCATGCTTGAAGAATTGCAAAGGTTGTTTGAAAAGCCCTTGGATCAGAGAGTCAGTATGATTTGATAGATGCTCTTCATAGTTGCAAGCAAGGGAGACTGAAACCTGTAGTTTCACTGCCTGGAAATGATGAGTTACATGGACCAATTGGGGCGTTTGAACTATGTCTACCCTAATGACATACAAATTGGCCTTATCAACAGATCCCTTAATAAGAAGTTTGATGGTTTCGTGCGCAATTATAATATGCATTGCACGGGAAGACAAATAGTGAGGTACATGCAATGCTCATTGATTATGAAAAAGGTTTGCCCAAGAAGGCTTCTACACCTGCGGTTTTGACCATCCGAAGGGTAGATTTCTAAGCCTAATAAGCCGCTAGCGAACAAGAAAGGGAAAGGTAAGGGTAAAGTGATAGGAAAACAAGTTATGACTTATCAGCAAGAACCCAAGAAGTACCCTCCCAAGAAGCGTGAGAATCCGAAGAAGGATATGGCTTGTCATCATTGCACCGAGGTTGGACACTGGAAGAGGAATTGTCCATCGTACCTTGATGAGCGCAATAAGAGGTATAAAAATACTGGCATGTGGCCGTACTTCAGTACTCTTTTGATGATAGAATTATTTGCTTTTCCTCATAAAATAAATTCCGGGGTATATGATACTGGATGTGGTATTCACATATGTAATACACTGCAGGGACTTAGAGGAGCAAGGAAGCTTGCCTATGGACGCAATACCGCACGTGGGTAATGGAGCACATGCGTCGTTAGCTATAGGCACGCTTGATTTAGTTTACCTTCGAGTTTAGTATCGCATTAAACGATTGTACACGCACCTTCCATTGTTAGGGTGTCGCTCGTTTCCTTGTTAAAAGATATTGGTTTCGTTCATACATTTATGATTATGGAATTCTGTTTCTTTAAATAGTGCTTTTTACTTTAATGTTATTCCAGTAAATGGTGTGTTTGAAATTGATTTGCATGATAATGTTGTTGATAAAAATAATTCGGTCTTTAGCATCAATAATAAAAGAATCAAAGGTGATTTGGATTCTTCATTTCTTTGGCATTGTAGATTGCTTCATAGGCAAGAAACGCATGCAAATGCTGCACACGATGGGCTTTTGCAAGACATCAATGATGAATCATTTGATAAATGCGAATCTTGTATATCCGAAGATGACCAAGAAACCTTTTACAAATAGTTTAGAAAGGGCTTCTATCTTCTTGGTGTGATACATATCGACGATGGACCACTAAGACATGTGTCAGAAAGGGTGCTAGCTACTTTTAACTTATCGATGATTTCAGTCGTAATGGTTATGTTTATTTACTTAAACATAAACATGAAGTCTTTGAAACATTTAAGGTTTTAAGAGTGAAGTAGAACTGCAACTAGGAAAGAAGATTAAAGCTCTTCGATCCGATAGAGGTGGTGAATATTTAAGCCAAGAGTTTAAAGATTATCTAGGAGTGTGGTATTGTCTAGCAACTCACATCTCCATATACTCCACAACAAAATGGTGTATCTGAGAGAAGGAATCGCACATTGCTAGACATGGTGCGATCAATGTTTAATCTTACAACTCTTCCCTTATCCTTTGGGATTATGCTTTAGAAAACTGTTCGTGATATTGAATATGGTTCCAACCAAGAAGGTTGATAAGACTTATGAAGCTGGTATGGGAAACCTCCCAACTTGTCTTACTTAAAGGTTGGGGTTGTGAGGCGTTGTTAAACGTGACTCTGCTGATAAGTCAACCTAGATTCATAAGTGTATTCGTAGGATACCCAAAGGAAACTATGGGTTACTACTTTTACTTTCCACCGAAAACAAAGAAATGCTAGGTATGGAGAATTCCTTGAAAGGATCTCATATCTCATGAATTGGGTGGGAGAGTTTATGATCTAGAAGATGATATAGAAGATACAACACCTTCTGAAAACACTAGCCAACCTCAAGTAGAACTGAAAGTCTGGGCTCCACCGAGATTGAAGTGGTTCCCATTCGAGATCCGCAAGGACTACGCTGCAACTGAGCCATGTTCAACGTAGAAGCCGAGGAATATATGTTAGGGATCTGGAACCTGCTACTATAATGCTGCCATGATGAGTCCCGAAAAGGAAAATGGCGAGTTGCAATGAATGGGGAAATGCAATCCATGAAAGATAACGAAGTCGGGATAGAGGTTGACTTACCTCCAAATGCTAAGGTAGTTGGAAGTAAGTGACTCTTTAAGATAAGACCGACATGGATGGCAATGCACACACCTATAAAGCTCTCGTCTGAAGCTCAAGGTTATACTCAAACCTATGGGGTAGACTACGAGGAGACATTTTCTCCTGTAGCGATATTAGAGCTATTAGGATTCTTATACCATACCTGCATTACATGACTATGAGATATGGCATATGGATGTCAAAAATGCCTTCTTAAACGGTCGCCTAGATGAGGACATCTATATGGCGCAGCCTGAAGGATTTGTGAATCCAAAGTTTCGAAGCTGTATGCAAACTTCAAAGATCCATTTATAGGTTGAAGCAAGCATCAAGGCAATGGAACAAGAAGTTTGATGAAGAAATCAAGAAATTTGGTTTCACTCAAAATCTTGATGAGCCATGTGTGTATCACAAAGCTAGTGGGAGTAATGTTATTTTCCTTGTCTTATATGTCGATGACATATTGATCATGGGAAAAGACATTCCAAGTATGCAAGATGTAAAGTCTTATTTTGGAGAGTGCTTTTCTATGAAGGACTTAGGGGAAGCAAAGATTTATTCTGGGAATCAAGATCTACCGATAGATCAAGGCGGTTAATTGATCAAAGTGCTTACATTGATAAAATGAAGATTTAGTATGCAAAAATTCCAAGAAGGGATATTTGCCGATGCAAGTTGAACATGGCTTAAGTAATAAACTATGCGCCAACACCTGAGGTGGAATACATGAAGAAAGTTCCTTATGCTTCGGCCGTAGGATCTATCATGTATGCTGTAAGATGTACAAGGCCCGATGTGGCTTGCACAGAATTACACCAAGTAGGTATCAACGAACCCGTGTGAAACATGGCAGTGCTGTTAAGAACATTCATAAGTATCTAAGGGCTACTAAAGAAATGTTTCTAGTGTATGGAGGAAATCCGATGCGAACTTGATGTATGGTGTTTTTGCGAGCGTCTTTCCAAATCGAAAGATGATACGAAGGCTCAAACTGGTTATGTCTTTGTCATTAATGGAGGAGCAGTTGACTGGAAGAGCAAGAAGCAAACAACGGCGATGTCGTTCATTACGAAGCCGAGTACATAGCCGCCTTGCTGCGATGGAAGCCGTTTGGATTAAGAAATTCATTTCGACTCTATAATGCCCTCAATCGAATTGCCTTTAAATGTGTATTGTGACAACTCGTCAAGCAATAACATTTGCCAATGAGCCCCGAGTCATGAAGGGCGCCAGACATTTTCCTCGTCGATATCACTATGTTCGAGAACAAGCCGACATAGGTGAAATCAATCTACTCAAAGTTCATACAGATGATAATCTAGCGATCCCTTTACGAAACCTTTGCCAAAAGAAAACTTATGACCATGCTGATGGGATAGGTCTTCGTTTAGCTAGTAGATTCATGCAGATCTGTGATTAGTATTTGGATAAAGGATGTTATGAACAAATATTACTTTAATGAAATAAAATAGTTGTTATATTTATTTTTCATTTTCTTAATATTATATCCTATATTTGCATGTTTAATCCGTGAATAACTTATGTTATTCTAAATAGTCCGCTGTCGATCAATGATATGGGAATGTAATTGAATTAAGACAAATCTGAGTTTTGGTAGAATATACTTTTAAAGTATATTGATGCTTGGGACATACCAGATTCACATGATATTCAATGAATTGAATATTGGACTCATCCCAACTTTACATGATGATACTTTAGGATTTTATCATTAAGTATATCATGAAGTGTTTATCCTCAGACTTGAGATACCAGATAACCGATATGAATGTAGTGCATTTGTGTAAGATAGTCTAACGCTATCCTAGAATGGTAGTTATAAGGGCTATTTTCGTAAGTGTTGCAAAATTCATGAGTTATGTTTGTAGTCAAGAGAATTTGTTCCTTTGAATTTGTTTCAAAGCATAATACTATATTTGGGCCCTCGTAGGGTTGACAAGATGTTTGTATGGCCATACCCAAGATCTATCTCGAATAACGTTCGATGATTTGGTAATCTTGTTCAATCATAACGAGAAATGTAATATTAACTTATGATATGACTTGATCCATATTCATAGTTAATGTAGTATTAGTAACAAAAGGATAAGTAAAATGATGAATCATTAAATGGTTTTTCCAGGAGACCATGCTCGATTTGATCTGGGGCGCTAGGCAGAAAGCTAGACTAACCAATGTCATTACTATATTAAGTAATATCCAAGTGGGAGCCGAAAGGTTTTAATGGATATTTAAATAATAGTATGTCCGGATTCAACTCGAGACTTCGGGACAACACACATTATGAGAATTGATGTACATAATTAATATAAATAAAACGTTATTGTTATTAATTATTAATCACTAAATAAAACATAACGATAGTTAAATAATTAACGAGGTTTGGTTAACACTGCTAAATATTAACTAGAAGGACTAGAGATGAAATTGTAAGCGGGAAAGTTCTAGAATTCCCTTTGGGATGCTTTGGCCGACGGTGGAGGGTTTCAAACCCAATCCCACTCAAACTTGTACTTCAAGATATGTTAACTATAAATACAAATCAATGTATTCATTATTGACTAATCTTGGATCACTTTGATAACCTAATTTCTCTCCTTCTCCTCTCCTCTTTGTGGGCGGTCGAAACACCCTTCCCCAAGGGTTTTCGATTTTGTCTAACTCAAAGATAAAGTATTTGGTTTATTAGTGATTCAAGGAACTAGCTTTTCCACATCAAGTCGCTATTAGTACGTGTGTACAAGAACGAAGAAAGCAAGCACACTGAGCTTGTATTCCTTGGTGATCGATTTTTTGGGTGGACGATTTTGTGAAACCCTTATTTAGGGTTTTGGGTTTTGTTACTTGATCACATCATCGTTTGATTACTTGAATTGCTAAAAGGTACGCACTTTCTTGTTTGGTTAATTAATTACATATATTATTCCTATTGTCTTCCGCTGCTTGCTTTGATGGTGTTATTTGTTTTATGTATAATTGTTATGAGTATAAAATTCCAACAGGTCTTTGGTGATGTACTTGCGGTGAAGTCTACCAATGGACATAATGTTCTGCCTGCCATTACAGTTCGTAGCTATTACTTCGTATGTGGTAACAATATCCTTGATGTTGGTCTAGCTAGTGGAGTTACTGGCTTGGTTGGCCTTGGAAGGAAAAATGGTTCACTTCCGGCTCAACTGTCTTCTTATTTCAAATTCGACAGGAAATTTGCTTTATGTTTGAGTTCCTCAACAACATCTAGTGGAGCGGTGTTCTTTGGAGGTGGACCTTATACGTTGCATCCGAATGTTGATGCATCATCCTCCCTTAGCTACACCCCTCTCATCATAAACAATATTACCGGAGGTTCGTTTGTGGGAGAGGCGTCTCCTCAGTACTACATCGGAGTGAAATCAATCAAAGTGAATGACCAACGTGTCAAGTTCAATGAGTCTCTTTTATCCTTTAATATTGACGGCGAGGGCGGGACATCAATTAGCACAACCAGTCCTTACACGGTCTTGGAAACTTCAATCTACAGCGCTCTTGTAGCAGCATTTGTGAAAGCAATGCCGAAGAATGTCAAAAAGGTACCTAATGTGGCGCCTTTTGGAGCATGTTTTAACTCCAAGAACATTGGTAGCACTTGTCTAGGTCCAGCAGTGCCTTCCATTGACCTTGTGTTACAAAGCAAGAATGTGTGGAGGATAAATGGAGCAAACTCCATGGTTAAGGTGAATAATGACGTTTTGTGTCTCGGATTCGTTGAAGCACGAACAGATATTCCACCTTTGATACCGGTGATTATTGGAGGGCATCAAATTGAGGATAATCTGCTGCAGTTTGACCTTGTAAAATCAAGGCTCGGATTCAGCTCTTCACTTCTTGGTCGATCAACTTCATGTGCCAACTTCAACTTCGATAGTCGAAACTCTTAAAATTGGAATTTAAAGAGTTTCACTTCCTATTAATGAATAAATTATCTGCAAATTGTAATGTGTGGGTTACTGGTTGAATTTACAATAAGAAGAACTTTACTCTTATGGATTTGAGATACCGATCCTTTATCATTTAAAAAGTTCAAACACTTACACAATTAATGATTTCAAATACTTTATAATATCCAGATTAAGGGAAGTAATGCATAAATAGATAACCATGATCTTTAACTTTCTGAAAAGAAATAATAAAGAGTCCACCACCAGATTAAAGTGGCCTAGCAGTTAGCCTCCCGATCTTAATTTTCACAAGAGGTTTAGGATTGAAAACTTACCAGGTAAACATTTAAGGTAGCCACGGAAAGAGTCAGAAAAAGTTACGGAGATCTGAGTCAACAACTCGTCTTTCCCGGGTAGTGTAGTAAACATGAAAAACCTCATCCATCTCTTGTTAATAAAGAATTGAACATTTTGTATTGCCAGCTTCCTGCAGAGGACGTGTTTTTTTCCCCTTAAGAACAGCTTCAATTCCATTTCTAATTAAGGCTTCTGAGACACAACCAAGAACACGATACATCAGGGGAACCCCAAAGGTCAAAGACTAAAGATATGACAGATTTGAAACCGAGCAATGTATGATTAGCTAAGAGCCTAAGACCAGGAAAAGGTCGATCACAAATACGTCCCCAAAATCAGAATTATACTTACTTTATTTATAGTGCACAGTAACAAAGCTGCCTAATTTGATTTTGATTCATTTTTACGCTTGTGTTAAAGAACATCCCAGTAACCTTTCTAGCTCGAAAGCTTTTATTGTTTCTAAACTTTTAGTGAGTAATTTTTAGAGGACAATCACAAAAGTAAAAAAGAAAAAAAATCAAACATTTAATGATTCTTTTACTTTAGTGAGACTTTGCGAATAATTTGAGACTACTTTTTATCAAGTGTTACTAAAAAATCTAAGAACACCAAAAAATGGAAAATCTCGCAAAAAAGATTTAGAAAAGTAGCAGAACGTTGAAATCTTGAAGATGTAGCAAATGCGTGTTAATAATGGGGTGGTTGATAACTTCGAATTTTCTTTAATAATCCACGTTCCTCAACGTTTCAAGATTATCAATAATAAGATATCATCTTTTATATCTTTTACTAGCTATAATACCCGTGCACACACGAAATTTGAAAAAAAAATCATTCTATATTAATACTGAATATTGTGTTTTTAAAGGTAATTACATATAATTATATAGTTATAACTTTCGTGCACGCACGAAGTTTACAAATAAATCAAATTTATTTTAACATTTTAGTTTAGTATATACACATATAAGAATTTGCTTATGAAAATTGTGATATAAGTACAACTAATACTTATGCACGAGTTTTTCATTATGCATTAATATACATTAGAATTTGGTAAAATATTTGTAAAAATTTATGTTAGGTAACTTAAGATTTAATTTTATTTCGCTGACAAAGATATTGATGTTGTTATTTAAATTTTACTACTGATATTATGTTGTACACATGATGCAAGTTTAATAGCACATAATGAGCGTTGATAAAGTTAAAGTATACTCCTTAAAGTTTTTAAAAAATGTTTTTCTAGATATCCATATATGAATCAATAAGAATTACATGAGTCATTTTTATAAGTACAATCGCGTATATTTATTTCTATATTAAAGTAACCCGTGCTTACAATTTGATAATTATATTCCCGTTTTCAGTAATTTAACCGTATTTAAAATATAAACTCTTGTCCACATAGGTTAAACTTTTAAAAATGAAATAAATGAGTCCTTATTGAATGTATATAGTAAAAAAATTGATACTTATAATCTTAAGCAAATTTATATGTTGTTATTTTAAAACAACATACACATTGTATTTATTTAAGATATAAAGTATAAAGGGTATAAAGTATAAGGTGGTATTTTTATAATCAAAAGTTATTAAAAAATATGGAGGCTTATAATAGTACACTTAACTCTATAATTTTTAAAAATTCAACTACTAAAGTTTTGTTAATTACCCCCTCTTTTTTAAGTTTTTGTGTTCACAAATTTGACACCTATATTTTTGTGTGTTTTTTTATCAACCAAATTTATTAAAGTTTGACCAAAATCAATTTAATTTTGACTTTTATTAACCAATCACATCGCACAATTTTGCTTACGTGGCGAAATCGAGCTCTCCTATTGGCCCAATTGTCTTTCCAATAAAAATGAATTGACAAAATCACTTTGAAATGATGTAATTCCTTTATTATATAAAAGATATAATAATAAAATTAACTTTTGATCAAATTGAGTGATTTGATTAATCATTAAGAGGGCTCGATTTTGCAATTGAGCATTCTTATTGGTCAATTTAATTAGCTTTTAAGTGAGAAAAAATTGGGTCCGGTTTGGAGCTTTTCAAAAAGCTCCCCAAACATAGATGTGTCAAAATCGCGAAGAAAAAAAGTTTGGAGGAACCGGGTGTGATTTTAAAAAAATTCGCTTCGTGAAAGTGTTAACCATATATTCGTCCCATCAGAAACATGTTTCCAAATATAAAAAGCACGTTTTAGAATGTTAAAAAATGATAGTTATCTTCTTCGAGATTTTTCTATATTTGAATTACGTTATCTATTGTAATAAAAATACGAAACCCTAATTTTGAGCCTATATATACTCGCCCAATGACGGTGGTCATCGTTCATTAGCTTTCTAACCTTTTCTCTTTGTTATCTTATCGCAGGCAAACCTATGATGATCACAGCACTTTCGGATATCGATGACATGAATGGTAAGTGCATCATCAAGGTAAAAGTCGTTTCTATATGGAACCAGCATGAAGGGGCTACTCAGCAATTTAAAGTTGCTGGTATTGATATGATTATGATGGACGAACATGTTTAATTATTTGTTTATAACCAAATCCTTTGTTTGAAAGCATACGCATGCTATAAATATTTATCTTGATAATATGTTTTATATAACAGGGTACCAAGATCCATTCAACTATTGATAATTTAGTGGTTACTGATTTTGATAACCTCATTCACCAAGATGGTTATCACATACGTGCAAAATCCATTTTCTCAATAAAAAAAACTAATGTACAACGTTGTTAAGATTTTACCGATATATACAGGAGTCTTTGAACTTTTTGTTTTTTGAAAGTTTTTTAGAGCTCAAGATTGATCCTAAGTGTTCTTTTAGTAAGTTTTTTTAGACATGACTCATACATTATTAGATAATTATGCGCACATCTATTATATGGTATTTTATATGTTTTATCTTTTTCAGATGTTATTGGTCAACTAGTCAAGAACAATAACATCACAGTTATGGATCCAATGATAAACCTAAACATTTTTTTTTAGATTTCAAGCTACAAGATCTGATGTGATTTACAATGACCATCGTTTTTTTAATATTGTTAATGTTATTAATTTTATATCTATTTGTTTAGCGATGCAACAATTACATGCATAGTTTGGAATGACATAGGTTTTATTATTAATGTTATATCTTTTTGTTCAGTGGTGTAAAAATCCCATACACACTCTGGAATGACCTAACTGTTAAACTTCACAACTTTATCAAGGTGAATGCCACATCAAAAGATCCTATAATCTTGTTTATCATTATGGCAAAACAAAGCTTGTGGAACTGTGAGTAATTTAATTTTGAATGTTTGTTCATCGAGATATAAGCAAGTGAACTAAAATTTTGAATTACATGCAGGCGTGACGCAAGTTTCGAATTGTTTTGCTGGCACGAAAATGGTTATCAATGATGAAGTAAACCCACATATTAAAGGATTCAAAAAGGACTAATCTTATGCATACATTTAATCATTTGTATGATTCAATCAATTTGAAAAAACAGTTGTGTTAAAAGTTTTGTTTTAAAAACAGATTTCTAAGTTTTGATATTGCTACATCTGGGGATACAAAGGTATTTCTATCTATAGACACAACTGTAAAACAACTAGTAGAGTTCTATTTGCAGTTTTCATTTAAAAATATTGAGGAAGTTTATGATATTGATCAGGTAATTACAAGTTACTTTTATACTCCCTCCGTCCCAAAATTATTGTCTCATATTGATTTTTTTAGTCTTTCTTCTTAAACTTTTACCATAATTATTTTTGTTTGTGTTATATAATACTTGATGAAAAATATATGAATATGTTAGGTTTTAAATGTATTTTCATTTGGTATAATTTTAATCAAGTATTATATAACACAAATAAATATATTAATGGTCAAAGTTGAACAAGAAAAACTGGTCAAAGTCAAATGAGACAATAAAAATGGGACGGAGGTAGTAATTGTTTACTATACATGTTCTATATTAATTTTTTTCTTAAGAATACTATTATTATTTTTTTGTCCAGCCATGTGGATGTGTTGTTATTGAATTTTTTTTGAAGACTGTAACTGGCCAAAGATGGAACTATATGACATGTACTATTGTAAGAGTATTGTCAAAACATTTGAAAATACAAAAGATGGAAGGAATTATTGTAAGGGTTATACAACACAGACTAAAATTTATCAAGGTACGAGAAAATCCTATTAAATGTAACATTAAAGGAAATTTATTACATTAAAAAAATACTAACAAAATAAAACATTTTTTTTTCTATAGGATCAAAGTTCAATCACGTGTTAAAGATGACACTGGTTCGGCTACTCTAAGTATGTTTCGACAAGATATTTGCAAACTTACTGGAAAGTCACAAGCATGTCTCATGAACAAAATTGACAAAGTTATATAATTGTCGAAAGCATAATTATAAGTGTTTTTATTTTTTTAAAACAATAAGTAACATTTACCATGGTTATGTTTAAATATAGGATTTGCCAGCGACTACATATCCAAAAGATTTGGATACCATGGTTGAGAAACAATATGTAGGTTTCCCTTCAGTCATTATCATCACACAATGTTTATAATTAAGATATGAAATGCGAAATATAAGGAGAAGCGAGGTAGAGGGAAGACTTGAGAGATAAAGTATTATTTCTAAGTTAAAGTGAAACTACACAACCCTATCCAACCACACCCCTTACCTCAAAGTAAGGGGTATTTATACTGAGTGTGACAACGAGGTAGGACAAGCATCGAGGTAGAGACCGTGACTTAATGGGCCGGTCTCTATTTCTTAGTTACTTATTGGGCTACCTACCTCACTTCTAAATACAAAACATAATATCAAACAAAGATTGTGTAGACTTAATACAATCACAAGACCTAGGATAATAACACTTCTAGGACGAATCCTAGCAATCTCCCCCTAAGGGTTGATTATTCAAGTATTGTTTCAAAAGTGTCCTTTCTTGATCTTGTATCACCTTAGCTTCCCAACATCACATGTATTTACGAAGCTTAGAATCCACAGTGAATCTACAAAAATATTGCTTCTTTCTTTTGATGATCAAAAAATGTATCCCGTGATCTTTCTTTTATCCCTTTGCTTTCTACCCCTCAGAATTACCATTTAAGTGGTTATTCTGGGATGTAACTGCAATGAGATCTCTAAGTTTGTGGCTCTTGATCACGTTCGTTTCTTTCCTTCAATACTTCAGAAAATTTGGGATCTTCGACTTGTAGTGCTGGATTGTTTGAGCATATATGCATATAAACTTCATCTTTTCTTTAGAAATATCTCCTTTTGCACAACACCACTCATATGCTTGTGTACTTCCTCAACTATGACCTTCCCGACTCCATTTGAGAGTTGATTATGTTGGTCTCTAGTGATGAAGGTTTCTTTCATGACGTTCTTGAGCTGTTCGAGTTGAGCGAGTGTGAAATTAGATTGAGGAGATGTTTGTGGCGATGATGAGTGAGATGCTTTTAGTGGTGTTATGGGTTGTGTAATGGTATGAGACTTCTGATGAGAGATGGTGGTAGCAGCAATGCCCATGTTCTCATGTACTTGTGCCAAATTCGAATGATCAGTTTTCAAAGCTGGAGAGGGAGTAGGAACCTCCGACTCGTGAATGAGTGGATTTTCACTAATATGAATATTAGGACTTACTCCAGCCTGACCTGATTGCTCAGGATTTTCCTCCCGCTCTCGGTAGACCAGAGTCCAATATAGGAGTTGTGCCGGTTGTTTCTATGGGTTTTGAGATTTTAACCACGGTAGAAAAAGTTGGCTCTACAAGATGGGTATCATCATGTGAAGTTATTTTCTTAAGGGAGCTACGGGTGTGAGAGCTGTACTTTGTCGCACCTGATGATTCTTCGTTTGGAGCTAAGATGTATAGATTTACATCGTCATCAGATTCAATCTCATCGAAATCAATGTCTTCATCATTAAGTGTCATCTATTTTTCCATTGCCTTTGACACTTTCTCTCCTTCTTCAACCATTTCTTCTACATCTTCGCATAACTTTGCTCTTTCGAGAACTTCTTTTCTTGCTCGTTTTCTTGCATCGCGTTTATTTATTTTCTCAGCAAGACTTATAGCGATTGCTTCTTTAACGTTCAGTGCTTCGATTTCAACAGCAGTTAGAAAATAAGTGTCTTTACTTTGTTTTCTCCTCAGTCTCTCTTACAAATCTGGGCTTCTTCTTCTTTCTTGTCTCTTTGATTTCTCTGATCATGACTCCCACACTTACTTTCTTTCTTTTAATCCTAGGGTCTCTAGATTCTTTCCTATTTGTTTCTTGGGTGGGCTCCACCGGTTGCGGTCATGCCGTTGGAACGTCTATTCCATCTCTATCGTTCTTGTAGTTCAAGTACGCCTTTGTATCTTTCACATCATCAACTAAAAACCATTCAGGAATTGCCTTTCCTCTGGCAGTGGTATGAGCAGCTTCAATATTTATCTCTGTTACAATAGTGTCATCATTAACCTTATGTTTTGAAGCTTTAGCTTATTTTGGAATGTTTTGATGATTGTTGAGGACTTAAGCAATGCTGAGTTCTGTGAATCTGACAAACGACACAACCTTGCCAAGCTTTGACTTCTGAAAAATCATATCTTCCCATGTGAGGCGTAGTCAACATGCTTTTTTGTCACGATTCCCTAGAACATCCTTAGTATTTGCAATGTTGACCTGTCGAGCCCGGTAACCTTGGTTGTTGTGCTTCTATTGAGGATAATGAATAAAGTATTCCAACGTTGAGGCAGAAACTTCATTTTGAATTCAAAGATAGTTGGCTCTTTTGGATCATCAAATCCAAGTTCTCTCAGAAAGTTCAGGATATCGGGCTTAAATTGAGGAAGTTCAGCAATGTTTTGTTGTTCGTTTTCAGTTTTAGCGGGTAATCACACCAAAGTGCAGAACTTATCGAGGGTTAGTTTGATGGTGATATTGTCTAATTTGAAGGTGCAGTATTCGGTGAAGAAGGTGACAGTGTTCCAGAATTGTTTTATGAATATGACTGGTATGGTTATAGAATTTGTAAGTGTGGAGGCTATCGGGTGATGTTTGAGGATTTTAGGAATAACATGGTACTTTAGATTGTAGCTTATGGTGACAAGGTTGACTCTGGCTTTAGAAGTTGCAATTCCTAAAAGTGGTAACAGTTGTTCCTCAGATAGTAGTTGTTGTGGAGCTTGTTGTGCCGTTTAAGTTTTGAGATTAAGACACAAATGAATTAGATTCATGATAAATACAAAGGATTTTGATTTTCTCTTCTGTTTTTATACGTTCTGGCAATTCTTTTTGAACGTATTTTTCTCATTTTCTTTCTCGTGTGCCTTGTACTTGCTTTTTCTAACACACGACGTATGCTCTTTTCTTTTCACGAAGGATTTATTATCATTTTATGTTTTTCACTTTCTCTCTTTCTGTTTTTCATATATTCATCACCAAGAAAACATTTTAAATTAGTGATACTTTTTCCAAATTTGAAGAGATGTCTTGTTTTGAATTTGTGACACTCATTGGCATAAGAAAATTTCAAGAATCAACTTTGAATTTGAAAGAAAGTTTTGAAAAAGTATCACTTGCTATGATTTACTTGAAAGAGCATTAGATGTAGTTCGTCACTAAAGTGCCTGGAAGGGACACACTTACATGGATAAACTAATAAGAACAAGTCTGATTTACTATCAGAAATTACTACCCGTCGTAGGTCTCTAAAGCTAAGAACTAATCTAAGTTTAACATGATGAAAATATGTTTCAATGTTTCTTTGAACTGAGTGACTAAGTGATTAGAAAAGAATGGGCGTTCTAAGTATGAATTTAAACTTAATGAATCTGGGAGGGACAGGCTTACATGGGTTGGCTAACACGACTAGGTCATCTAAATCAACGGAAATTATTACTTGTCGTAGATTCAAAAAGAATAAATTCAAACTTTCGAAGCTTTTTGTCAATGAGAACTTGTGTGATAGACTAAGGTTTTGTATAAGATCATGCGAGACACATTTACATCACCGTTTGAACAAGAATTCCGTTATCAGCTTTGAGGTGATAACTAGTTTTGATTAATCAGCTTGAAATTATTACATGTCCATATACTTATTAAACAATAGTTTTCTCAAAAACAGACCTTTTGAAAAATCACAGTGTTCAAATCAAACTCTGAATCTCAGTTTGAGTTGTGTCACAATGATCATATCTCAGAGACTCAAGAAGCTTTGTTTCTTTGATTTAATTCTCAGTTTTTAGAAAACGATTTCATTTTGGCTCATAAATTTTGGAAAAGCATTTGATCACTTTTCTTTTAGAAGTGAATTTTTAAAATAGTTACATCTATTTGAAAACTTTAGAATTTGAAAACTCGGAAGTCAAATAGTCAAAGTTAGAGCATTAACTATTGACCGTTGACCAACGAGGTAACATATTGACAAAACAGCTAGGTACATAGTTTGACCATTTGACTAACGAGGTAAGTATGAGCTACCTCGCTTTCAATAGGGAAGTAAGATCACTTCCAATCTTTTATGTTAAAATCAATCCTCACATGTTAATAACCTTCCCAAACTCATTCTAAATAATATGGACACAATTGTCCAAGCAACTAACATCAGCAAAATGGTCAAAAACCTACTTTGCAACGACCTAAAACCCAAAATTAATCAAACTCAAATTTGATAACAAATTAAATAATGACATAATTCCTACATGAAATACACAAAAATCGGAGCATAATGCATAACAAATTTATGCCAGTTACACACTTATAGTGATTTGATTGAAATAATGCAAGCAAAACCCTAGAGACACTCGAGAGCAATTTAATGGATTATACATGCAAGAATCAAGGGTAAAATGAAGGAAATGAGATGAATTGAATGAAAAGAACTTACAATTTTGAAAACAAATGGTTATTTAGAGTGATCGATTAATTGCAGCGAGGTGGCACAACGTGGTAGCAGAAGATCAGCTTGGTAGGTTTTAAGAAAAGTGATCCTATCACGCTAAGATTTAAACTTATATATGTTTGGCTACCTCTCTGTTGACCAAACAGTTATTACACAAATGGTCCTTTGACTTGAGGGCGATTCTCATTGAAAGTCCAAGATATTTCCAAAAACTCCCCTTCAAGTTAAGGTTAGTTTCAAATTAAGTCTATGTAATTGAGTTCTGCTCCGCCTCGAATTATGATCGTTTATTTTGAAAAATTTGAAAAATAATTCGAGGGATAGACACAATTGATGATGAAGATGATTCATGATTCCTCTTTTATAAAAGAATGCAAACATGTTTAATTTGAATCGAATTTTTCCCCCCTCAAAATGTGTTCCGTTTTTTAATTTGAAGGAATCTTAAGAGAAAATGAGAACATATTTCAAAAGATCTATTTAAAATGTAGTTTGCACAAGAGAGAAGAATATTTTGGTTTTTGAATTTTATATTTTTTGTGTTTTTTTTTTGAATAAGTATTTTCAAAGTTTTCGGTGTTCGAGGATCATCGGGAAGGATTTTTTAGAAGTTTCTCAAGATCCTCTAGTGTTAAACACCGCATACCCAGTCAACGTACCAAGTCTAAGAATCGTTCCTCAAGAAGAGCTTTGGTGAGTAAATCTGCCAACTCGTATTCTGTTTTGACAAAGTAGAGTTCTATCGTCCCCTTCTCGACATATTCTTTGATGAAGTGGTATCGAATGGTTATGTGTTTGGTACAAGAGTGCGAGACCGGATTGCATGTAATGGCAATGTCACTTTTGGAGTCACAGTACATGGGGATCTTGTTGAATACGAATCTGTAATCCATGAGTTGACGACGCATCCATATCATTTGAGCACATCACGCTCCCATTGCCACATATTCAGATTCTGTAGATGACATAGCATTGAAATCTTGTGTCTTTGACTGCCAGCATACAAGCATATCAGCAAGAAATTGTATACTGATGCAGGTTTTACTGACCAGGTTTTAATATTTATAAAGTCTCGTTATACCTATGGTCAACCCTAATGCACTAACGGACAGTGTACCCGGTCGCGTGTAGTGTAGTAATCGGTAAAGCCGAGGTCGTCCCAAGAGCTATGTGTGTTAGATTATTAATAAGTCTAAGTGTCACAGATTAAGAATAGTTTCGAAAAGGAATTAATTAATTAAACTACTAAACCAAAATAAAGCAAATAAAGGCAGATAAAAGGTAAAGGGTAAATCAATAGATGAGAGTGGTGCTAACCTAGTTAATCCTCCTAGCTAGTTATGTCTACGTTTACTTACTTCCAATTACTTCAGGTGGGGTCAAATTCGAGAGGACAACATTTGGTCAATTCGTCCTAACCTATCAGCAAAGATGCCACCACATGAGAAGTCAGGTGTCCCTTCATAAGTCATGTTGTTCCTGGTCCCCTAATCTAAGTCATTAAGTACCGCTACATGCTAGATTTATAATAGTGAGTGCCCGGGAGTTAGCAACTTAAACACTCACCCCCTAATTCTTAAGTTCATCCAACGGCAGGATCAATGGTCAAATCGCACAAGTAGAAAGTGGTCGCCATTGGTCATATCTTACACTTCCTGTCTCATTCCACCACCTAGGGTCATTTGGTCATATATCCTAGGCAATTGGCCTCTACCGTCATTCAAAACTACCGAACCAAGGGTGGCTACCAATAAACTATGCATGCATACACTTAGAAATAATTGTACTGAAGTAATGTAAACGCAAACAAAACAATTAAGGAATCATAACTAGGCTAGCACCAAGAGGTGCTTAGTCAGCCATATTAATCATACAAACAAATTCAATATTCAAAGGTACGAAATACATGAATTGAAAGTAAAGAAAATATAAAATGCTAACGCTTATTGTAGGAGTGATTTTCTCGAGACAACTTTGTATGCTCCTCTAGACCGCTTTAGCTTTTTCCCACGCTCTGGTTGTTGTGTGTGGAATGGGATGATTAGAAATGCGGAATTCGGTATTTATAGGCCGGATCATGGTTACGGCGAACTATAACAAGAGTTACGCACCTTCAATTCCTTCAGATTTAGCACTAGATCGGCTAGTTACTACGTAACTTTATTAGT
>OU343221.1:70631822-70792119 GCA_910596185.1 Chrysanthemum makinoi
GTTATATCGAACGACCAAAAGTGTCGTTTTAGAAACACATCGTTTGATATTTATATAAAACATTCAGAGTTACAAGATAGGTCCCAAAAGTTAATAAAGTTTGCGGAAATATAAGTTTATTACAATTCCAAACGATGTTTTGAAAAGAAAACCATAATATACAATGAGACAAGTCGAAGCCGCGACTCTATGAGGGTTCCTTAATCGTGCCATGATGCGAATGTCTTAATTACCTGAAAATACATTTCTAAAAGTGTCAACACAATGGTTGAGTGAGTTCATAGAGTTTAAGTAAATGTTTAATACGACTACCACAAGTATAAATTTTGTATGACAAATATGTCACAAAAATGTTACAATTGCTATAAGTCCATGACACCGAAACTAGACTGATATGATGTTAGCCCCCAAAAGAGTGTTTTTCCAAACAACTCAATTAATGATAATGAAATGAAATGCATCCGTCCAGCTTGGAATCCGGCCAACCCGGATGGAGGAGTCACCCTCGAGATCTATCCACTCACCTCGCTTCTATGAAATTAACTACCATGTTATATAATGGGGACATTCAATTGGCAATGAGGTAACTTAAGCAATGTAATAAATTTGATATACTTGGTATCGAATAAAAATGATGTGCAATGTATTCTCCCCCGTAGGTTTGAAATAAAGTAAAAACTTGAATAAATTGGGGCTATGAAAACTCACTTGATGAATTGATGCGATGACAAAAGTGTGTACACCGAAATGTAGCGTGAATCTCAAAACTCGACCTATTATGAATGATATGATACATAATAAGTTATGATGTAATGTTATGCATGCAATCCGGATGATATCTATACCACTTATGAATTTTTGAAAATAATACTTTTCGTCGAAAAATAATCTTTTAACGTCTTGACCATTTTTAAATTACTCCACTTGTATTTACGTTGAAATGATATCCGACAATAATCATTTAGTGACTTATTAAGAAATTACAACTTTTTGTCGTAAAATAATGTCGTTGAAATATTCATGAAAGTGACAAAACGGCCTCTAAAACTAGTCGTGAAATGGTGCTCATCGAGTATTAGGAAACGTACTCAATGGTTTTGGGAACATTGTATCATTATCTCAAAGTTTTAGTACATGAGTTTCCATCCTAGAGGTCTCGAACATAAAGAAAAATATAGGTTAAGTATGGTACTTGTGTCCCAAAATATAGTTTAAGGATGGTTTTCGGCAAATTTTTGAGTAGCCATAATTAATTCATTACAACTCCCTAATCAAACGTGGTCGGACATTTTGGAAAATATACTTGGCAAACTCACTTTTACTAGAAGATTTTACTTTATAAAAGTTCTACATCATTGTTAAAAACGTACTCCAACTTGGTCATTTGTTTTGCCGTAAAACTTGCCTATTAGAAATTTAATAGTTTTTCCTTATATAATAAAGTTACGACAACTTTTGTAAACGTGTATAATTTAATCGTTACAAATCCGTTTTCTACGTTTTATAGGTCCTTAGCTTTGTATCAAAGTATACTAGTATATTTTTGATAAGTCGGTGATGAGTGTGTAAATACTCATCATTTTTGTTTAATCTGAACTGCAAAACGTCTAAAAATGCTCAGTAATGCATCAAAATACTGAAAATATTCCAAAATTGCATTTTATATGTTTCATATGCAAAATGTTCAAAATCAGATGAAAAATGAGCAAAGTTTGCATAATTGGCTGTTTCAGTCCCCCAAGTTTTTAAAATTATCAAAAATAGTCCCTGAGTCAAAATTTCAAAGAAAAATCACCAAAGGTCCTTTTAAATCATAACTTGTCAAATTTAGTCCTTTGGTGAAAAATATCAAAAGTTTGAGAAATTACAGTTTTGGTCCCTAGATTTTTAAAATGGTCAAAATTAATCCTTGGAATTTCAAAAGTGTCAAAATTAACCCTTGGATTATTAGAGGTTGGCTAAACTAGTCCTTGGATTACTCTTCATAATTTACAAATTTGGTCCTTTGGTTTTGTGAAATTGCAAAAGTGGTCCTTGTGTTTAATAAACAAACCAACCGACCCTTTATTACCCTTGGCCCAAAAGTATTATCCAATCCAATCCTAAGCCTACCCAAGCCCAACCTTGTACCCGGTTCAAACCCGAAACAAACCCACCTATGGTTTCAAAATAATACCGCCTCACGGGTTACCCACCTCCCATCATCACCCTCAGGCACGCATTATGCTCAGCAACGCCTCCCCCTCCTCCACCATCATCATCTCCTATCCTACCCTCCATCTCACACTCAAAGCCAAAGTGCATTTAATGCACTTCTACCCAAACACTCAACCTCCTCCAATTGGTATAAAACGTTTTGGCGCCAAAAGCCATCCAACGGCCAATATCCATTCTAGCAATCTAAAGGCCAATATTCATGCTGGGATTTGAAGAAAGAGGTGAGAGAAACAGATGGGAGTATAAAAAGACCAAGAGAAGCAACAAGAGAGAGTTAGTTTATTTTTTTTAGCAATGTATGTCGTTTTTAGTTATCAAGTCTTAAATAGATTAAAGTTATTATTTCAAGTTTCTTTGTAACAAATTACTCAGATTAAAGTGTATTGCAACTAGTTTAAAGCGTCAATTCAAGTTTGATTTCATTTTCAAAATTTTATGTTAACTGTTGAAAATTGCAATTTCAAACTCTGCTTCTCAAGCTTCAAACATTTTATTTCCAAGTCAAAACAGTTTATTCGAGCTTATCATAGCTTTCTATAAGCGTGTAATTAAGTTTCAAGCTATTTTGAAATATTGGTCAACAAAAAGTCAAAATGGAGCAAAAGTAATGCAGGACAGGAAATGGGTGATTCAGGAATGAGAATGGGTTGATTTGAAGCGTGGGTTGGTTAGGATAGATAATGGTCCTTGGGTTCACTAGTTTGCAAGCCATTGTGGCTTTGGACAAGTTGTAAGTCATTTCAAAGTTCTTATGCATAATCTGCATTTGTAGTTATAACTGCTAAAACCTGCTTTATTAGTAGTATTTAGGTTAATTAATTTCAGTTTGATCAAGAAATTAGACTAGTTAAGTGTTTATCTTAGTGTTGCTTGCAAATCGATAATAAGGGTGTGTTTGGATCAACTGTCATACTGTCTCAGAGGTCTATTCAGTGGTTTACTTCTATTGGTTCAGTTTACTGCTTACTTGAACACATTTCACCATTAATTTGGTCCGTCTGCAAGCACCAAAAGTCAAAATTACACTTAAATCAGTCCTCAATCGCCCCAATTGTTGAGATTTTGAAATTACAAATCCTTGTTTTGTGTTTAGAAGTCCTAAACATTGCTTGCATTGTGTCCATTACATCATATAACATCAACATCAGTCAATAAATTGGATTCAAAGTTCACTTTGGTCAAATGTTCATAACTATGTCAAAAGTCAAAATCTAGAAAACTTGTTTTGAGCCCAACTGCAAGGATTTTTCCTTGATTCATTTTTGAGCCATTTTCAGTGAAACTTGGCATTCTAAAAATTTCAACTGGTCTTGTTACTTATCACCATTTTTGTTAAATTTTACCAATTTTGTATAAGCTCCAAACTAGCTTCTCTTTCAGTTCAAACCGCCTGCTCCACGGGCTCATTTTAAACTGAGTTTTCTCAGCTTTGTGTGATTGGCACAGGCTCATAAGAGCTTGTTAAAGTCTGAAAATTGGTTTGTAAGGTCTCAGCTAGGTCTACTTTAGGTCCCAATAATTGGTTTTTTGCCGACTAGCTTATTTGAGTGCTCATTTTAAGCTCAAAGTAACCCCACAGCTCTGTTGTAGTTCATAATCTCAAATAATCCAAACCATTAATCTTGCATTCAAAGTGTTTCAAACTTGTTGTTTTTAGTTGCATTAGGGTACATTTAGCATAATAAAGCTTCTGAATCGTGGGTGGCTTGTTGTGTTCAATTGGCTTATTCAAGTGCTTATTTTAAAGCACTTGCTATAGCAGTTTCAAATTCCTCCACATAACCACTTGTTTTTCCATTTTTCCTAGTTTCCTTATATTATTTTAGACTTTTCCTGAAAATTTCAGATTTTTCCAAGCTTGTTTGCTATTTTTCTTGATTTTAAGTAGTTTTTAAGCATTTTTAATTAGCTTTTAATACAAAAAAATTCAGAAAAGGTTCAAAAAAATAATTTTTCATTTTTATTAGGTTTAGATAAATATAAAAAGTAAAAAAAGTAATTTTCCAGATTTTTCATAGTTTATTTTGTAATGTTTAGTAATTTAATTAGTTTTTAATAGTTTAAAATTCATAAAAAATACAAAAATAATCAGAAAAATACAAAAATAGTTTTGAAAATTCTATTTTGATATTTTAGACTTTTCCAATTCATAATTTTATTTTTCTAGCTTTATTTCCTATTTTCTTGTATTTTAGGTAATTAATAAATAGTTAAAATTAGTTTTTAATTAATAATAATTAAATAATTAGTTATAAAAATAATTTTCTTTTTCTAAAAATTTTCTTTTATCATTAGGATTGTAAAAATATCATTTTCATATTCTTAGGGTTAATATTGTGTAAGTTTCACTTTTTAATTTGTACGTCACGTAGATTTTTATTTCGTTTTGTAAAACAAAAAACAAAAACATCGTTTTAAATATAGTGATAGCGTTTATTTAATAGATTTTATCTTTTTAATTTCCTTTAATTTGCATTTAAGCCGTTGTAATTTGTTGGCTTTTCCTGTAGTTATAATAATCTCAAATCCCTTTTTCGTTCAAATTCCTCGATCACTTTACGTTTGATAATTCATTGCATAGCTCGCTGGGACATAACGACCCGGGGAGACTCTATACTCCTCAGATCTTCATTGCATTCGCGCTTGAGCAGTTTTAAGTCGATTACGGTCCGCCATTCACAAGTGGCAGGCTTGAGTGATTTAGCTTGACTGTTTGGCACGCATCAAATTCTTGGCGCCGCTGCCGGGGAGCTGTGCTGATCTATCTTCCGTTTAGCAGATTAGTTGTTTGAATACTCACTCATTTGTTCATATCATCCATCTCTATCCATATATATATATCCATATTTTCTTATAAAAAATCCAAAAACCCAAAAACATCCCAAAACGTATAAAACACAAAAATATTTTTCTTTTGTTTCTATATATGTATCAAAAAATAAAAATACAAAAAGATTTGTCGTTTTCTTTAATAATAACAACATAAAATCTACCACCAAGAAACCAAGGCAGTGCACTACCCAACTACCAAGGGGTGCGACCATAATAAGTTCCCGAACCAAAGATTAAAACTTGCCTTTGTGTCCTTGTGATTGGTGTACCTTTTTCAAAGAAGCCATTCATATTGTGATTATTGGTTAAGTTCACTGTTGTTTTGCCTCGATTTTGTTTTAATTGATTTTGTTGTTATATACTTGTCGAACCTTAAAACCCATAAAGATTCTTCTCACCCCATTTTTATAATTCATCTTCATAATTCCCATTTCTCTCCTTAACTCTGAGTCTCTTAGAGTTAACTCTAGTGCATGCGCACTCGTTCTTCTAGATCATTGAGTCCTTTGCTGATCTAGCGAAATTCCTAGACGAAGTTCTCGTAGACGTGCTGCCCAAATAGTCGAACCCGAGATTCGTACTATTTCAAGCAACAATATGGCGACGATACTATGCGGAAATGCTCCAGGTACCCACCGAGGGTTATGGAGATGCCATCGTTTTACCAGTAATCAATTCTGATCACTTTGAATTGAAGACACATTTGATCCAACTTGTGTCTACAAATCAATTCCGCGGGTCCGATCGTGAAGACCCGTATGCACACATCCGTTGGTTTAACAAGTTGACTTCAACAATCAATTTCAAGGATGTACCACAAAAAGTAATCAAGTTGATGCTTTTCCCATTCTCACTTGAGGGATCACGCCCGATTTGGCTGGAAAAAGAACCCCCCATCCATCTAAACTTGGGAAGATCTTGTTCAAAAGTTTGTTAATTACTTCTTCCCTCCATCAAAGACGACTAATCTTAAAAATGAAATTTCTGGATTTCGTCAAAATTTCGATGAAAACTTTGGAGAGGCATGGGAGAGATTCAAAGATCTCCTCGGGAAATGCCCCCATCATGAATTCACGGAGCTTCAACAAGTCAATATCTTTTATAATGGGTTGAACTGTAACGATCAAGATTCTTTGAACGCATCCGCGGTGGCAATATCTTGAAGCGTAGACCTAAAGATGTGCTTGAAATTTGCGAGAGTAAATCAAAAGTTCCTATTTCTCGAAACAAAGTCAATGTTCCGAACACTCCCGCTTCTACATCCATAACTCTTCTGAGTTAGCAAACCGATAGCAGCTCTAACGGACATGATCCATTGTATGATAAAAGAAGTAAAGGAAATCAAAAGCGAAATTCATAAGCCGGAACCAATCAAAGCCATAAACAAGGTGTGTGAAATTTGTAGTGGTCCACACGTGTATTATGATTGTCAAGCAACCGATGCTTCTTTTTACCAAGCTCCCGTAGCTTCAGTAAACCACAATCAATACCACCACAAGTTGATCCTCACTACCGCGGCACCTAGCGGTATGACACCACCTGGTTTTCCTCCCGTGCAAAACCATGGCAATCAAAACCATGGCAATCAAAACCATGGCAATCAAAATCGCTTTGTTTCGAATCAAGGACACAACTTCAATAACTCTCAAAATTTCAATCAAAACCGAAACAATTTCAACCAACCATATCAAGCTCCTAATCATCAAAGTTATCAACAACCTCCTCAAGCTCCCATGCCAAATGACTTCATGAAAATGACTGAGTCAAACATGCGTTCAATGCAAACTCAGATCAATAACATGAGAGGTGAGCTAAAAGGGGAAATTGATACTACATTATCTCGGCAGACAAATGAGTTAAAGAATATGATGAGCAGTTTCATGAACATGAATATGAACAAAGCTTCATCATCTTCGGGAGGACTCCCAAGCAATACAATTCCTAATCCCAATGCCGAGTTGAAAGCCGTCACCACCCGTAGTGGTAAGACGCACAATGGACCTTCGACTCCTATGCCCCCTCCTCCTGTGGCATTGAGTCAAGTTACCAAGGAGACAACGGACAAGGTGCATTATTCAGCCCGACGGCAGTACCACGCCCCACCTTCGGTAGTCCAAGCTTCAAGTCCGGAACCCGAAGTTCCGAAGAAATTCCTGAGCCGAAAACACTTCCATCCCGGCTCCAAAGTCTAGTCAGCTTCCTTACCCATCAAGAATGAATGATGAGAAGCTCAAAGACAAAACAAAGAGCAAATGGAAAAATTTTTCCAAATCTTCAATGAGCTTCACTTTGATATAAGCTTCGTTGATGCTCGCGTTCTAATGCCTAAATTTGCATCCACGCTTAAAAGCTTACTGAGCAACAAAGATAAGTTGTCTGAGATGGCGAAAACCCCTCTAAATGAGCAATGCTCAGCGGCCATTCTTAATAAGCTTCCCAAAAAGCTTGAAGACCCTGGCCGGTTTTAATCCCTGTGATTTCTTGGGATGTTTCAATGCTCCACCTTGGCCGATCTTGGCGCTAGCATTAACCTCATGCCACTCTCAGTATGGGAGAAACTGTCTCTTCCTAAACTTACATCCACTTGTATGACACTCGAGCTAGCGCACCGTACCAAAACTACTCCACTTGGGATACGAGGATGTCGTGGATGAAAGTGGGAAAATTTCACTTTCCTACTGACTTTGTTGTAGTAGACTTCGATGCAGATCCTAGAGTTCCCCTCATCTTAGGGAGAGCTTTCTTAAGAAGAGTCGCGGCTCGATTGATGTGTTTCTTGAAGAGTTGACCATAAGGGTTGACAACGAAGAGCTCACGTTAAATATCAACCAGAACTCCAAACCTCTCACAAAACAGAGCGAGTGTTGCCACAATTGATCAAAAATCCAAAGATTCAATGCAACACTCTTAAATTTCAGGGTTAAGACGAGTCACCAAAAACGCGTCTGAGCTCAAAGCTTTGAAAATTACCCCTGGTTCAAACAAATGGTTTAAAAGCTGTACCAGGGAAGTCAAGAGTGTTCTTGATGATGATGATGATCTAGAATCGAGACTTCATCGAAGTGGTGGAAACTGCTAGCTCTAAGAGCACACCACTTGCCCCACCTCCGAATCGGTCGCGATCGAGTTTGTTAACTCTGTGGATGAAACCAAACTCTCCTCGGTTTCATCTGAATTGGATGATGATATTTGTGATCCAATGGGAGACATTCTTCCCATTGATGAATTGCTCAAAAAGAATCCATCATCTTCTAGTCTTATTTCCGACTCTTCCATCCCTTCTCTCACTCCTGATGAGGAAGATGACAACTTTTGGAATGAAGTCGATGCCTTTCTTAGTGATGAGTCAATTCCAACGGGAATTGATAACACTTACCTTGATCCGAAGGGAGACATCCTTTTTCGGAAAAATCGTTGATTGAAGAACCGTTTCCCACCCTCCCTCCCTGACATCTTCTTGACAATCACCATCTAAGCTTCAAGTTTAAGCTTAAAAATGTTAAAAATGGTGATTTGCTTCTTTCTGTTGAGGAATGGACTTGCATTCTCATGTACGTCTTTCTTCCATTCTTCACAGATGGTGTGGTTGCTCTTTCCCTTTTCTCTTTCGGGAATGAGGACACCATCTTTGACCCGGTATCATCCTTTATAGTTTCTACTATTAACAATACCGCTGTTGTATCTCGTCGGTGTGGAACTTTCTGATGTTCATATGTTTATTAACACCGCGGAACGAAAGTCCGATTGAACAAATGAATTCGTGGTCGAGTCAAGCTACGACTCGAAATCAAAATAGTAGCATGCCATATGGGTTTTCACCCATATTTCTGACTTCTTTCTACTTTCTACCACCCTAGTGCTGGGGGGGTTTCCCACATGTTGTGATATAAGGTTTTCTCAAAAAAAAAAAAAATCTTCTTTCTAAATAATGGCCGTAGTATTTCCCTTTTATATTCTTTGTTTCGGCATAACCGCCGGTACTTTGAATATTGAGGGCAATATTCATTTCTAAGTGTGGGGGAATTCTCACGAATTTTATCATATAATTATACTACCCCCGTTTTGGCCAAAAATTTTTTTTTGGAGCAAGTGTTCTACACTTACTCAATTGGTTATCAACTTTGTCTAATAAACAAAAGGATTGGCTAATCCGGAGCAAACGGCTCTTGGTAAAGATATCTCAAATCCGTTGACGGCTTGCAATTTGCCCAAAATTGTATGGTATTCACCTCACCATATCCTTAAAAGTGAAGAGTTGGCTAGCCCGCAAGTTTATGGCTTGTGGTAAAGGCGGTGGAAAATCCATAATTGGTAATCGACTCACCAAAGATAATATTGATAATTTATCTAAGAGTTGGCTAGTCCAGAGCAAACGGCTTCGGGTAAAGACAAATCAAATCCGTTGGAAGCCGGTGGTTTGCTCAAAATCACATGGTTATCGGTGTACCATGGTTCTTACTTGAACTGAAACATTTGGCTACTCCAAGTAATGGCTTTTGCTAAAGAGATGCAAATCCATTAAGTTTTTCTCAAAAGATTGCTAGGGACTAGCAATAGTTTAGTGTGGGGGATTGATGAGTGTGTAAATACTCATCATTTTTGTTTAATCTGAACTGCAAAACGTCTAAAAATGCTCAGTAATGCATCAAAATACTGAAAATATTCCAAAATTGCATTTTATATGTTTTTATGCAAAATGTTCAACATCAGATGAAAAATGAGCAAAGTTTGCATAATTGGCAGTTTCAGTCCCCCAAGTTTTTAAAATTATCAAAAATAGTCCCTGAGTCAAAATTTCAAAAGAAAAATCACCAAAGGTCCTTTTTAAATCATAACTTGTCAAATTTAGTCCTTTGGTGAAAAATATAAAAAGTTTGAGAAATTACAGTTTTGGTCCCTGGATTTTTAAAATGGTCAAAATTAATCCTTGGAATTTCAAAAGTGTCAAAATTAACCCTTGGATTATTAGAGGTTGGCTAAACTAGTCCTTGGATTACTCTTCATAATTTACAAATTTGGTCCTTTGGTTTTGTGAAATTGCAAAAGTGGTCCTTGTGTTTAATAAACAAACCAACCGGACCCTTTTATTACCCTTGGCCCAAAAGTATTATCCAATCCAATCCTAAGCCTACCCAAGCCCAACCTTGTAACCTTGCCTGAAACCTCAAAACAAACCCACCCATGGTTTCAAAATAATACCACCAAGTTACCCACCTCCATCATCACCCAAGGCACGATGCTCGCAACGCCCCTCCTCCACCATCATCTCTCCCCATCCTACCCTCCACCTCACACTCAAAGCCAAAGTGCATTTAATGCACTTACTCCAAACACTCAACCTCCAGCTGGTATAAACAAGATTTGGCGCCAAAAAAGCCATCCAATGGCCAATATCCATTCTAGCAATCTAAAGGCCAATATTCATGCTGGGATTTGAAGAAAGAGGTGAGAGAAACAGATGGGAGTATAAAAAGACCAAGAGAAGCAACAAGAGAGAGTTAGTTTATTTTTTTAGCAATGTATGTTGTTTTTAGTTATCAAGTCTTAAAATAGATTAACAGTTATTATTTCAAGTTTCTTTGTAACAAATTATCAAAGTGTATTGCAACTAGTTTAAAGCATCAATTCAAGTTTGATTTCATTTTCAAAATTTTATGTTAAATGTTGAAAATTGCAATTTCAAACTCTGCTTCTCAAGCTTCAAATAGCTTATTTCCAAGTCAAAACAGGTTTATCTGAGCTTATCATAGCTTTCTATAAGCTTGTAATTAAGTTTCAAGCTATTTTGAAATATTGGTCAACAAAAAGTCAAAATGGAGCAAAAGTAATGCGGACGGAAATGGGTGATTCAGAATGAGAATGGGTTGATTTGGAAGCATGGGTTGTTAGATAGATAATGGTCCTTGGTTCACTAGTTTGCAAGCCATTGTGGTTGGACAAGTTGAAGTCATTTCAAAGTTCTTATGCATAATCGCATTTGTAGTTATAATCAAAACCTGTCTTATTAGTAGTATTTAGTTAATTAATTTCAGTTTGATCAGTAAATTAGACTAGTTAAGTGTTCATCTTAGTGTTGCTTGCAAATCAGTATAATAAGGGTGTGTTTGGATCAATCATTACTCGTCTCAAAGGTCTATTCAGTGGTTTACTTCTATTGGTTCAGGTTTACTAAGCTTACTTGAACACATTTCAGTCATTAATTTGGGTCTAAGCACCAAAGTCAAAATTACACTTAAATCACCTCACTGCCCACTCGTTGAGATTTTGGAATGCAAACCTTGTTTTGTGTTTAGAAGTCCTAAACATTGCTTGTGTCCATTACATCATATAACATCACAATACCATAAATTGGATTCAAAGTTCACTTTGGTCAAATGTCATAACTATGTCAAAAGTCAAAATCTAAAAACTTGTTTTTGAGCCCAACTGCAAGGATTTTTCCTTGATTCATTTTTGAGCCATTTTCAGTGAAACTTGGCATTCTAAAAAGTTCAACTGGTCTTGTTACTTATCACCATTTTTGTTAAATTTTACCAATTTTGTATAAGCTCCAAACTAGCTTCTTTTCAAGCCAAACGCCTGCCCACAGGGCTCATTTTAAACTGAGTTTTCTCAGTTTTGTGCAGATTGGCACAGGCTCATAAGAGCTTGTCAATCTAAAATTTGGTTTGTAAGGTCTCAACTAGGTCTACTTTAGGTCCCATAATTGGTTTTTGCGACTAGCTTATTTGAGTGCTCATTTTAAGCTCAAAGTAACCCCATTTAAACTTAGTTCATAATCTCAAATAATCCAAACCTGTTAATCTTGCATTCCAGTGTTTCAAACTTGTTGTTTTTAGTTGCATTAGGGTACATTTAGCATAATAAAGCTTCTGAATCAGTTTGGCTTGTTGTGTTCATTTTTTATTCAAGTTTATTTTAAAGCACTTGCTATAGCAGCTTTCTAATTCTCCACATAACCACTTGTTTTTCCATTTTTCCTAGTTTCCTTATATTATTTTAGACTTTTCCTGAAAATTTCAGATTTTTCCAAGTTGTTTTGCTATTTTTCTTGATTTTAAGTAGTTTTTAAGCATTTTTAATTAGCTTTTAATACAAAAAAATTCAGAAAAGGTTCAAAAAAATAATTTTTCATTCTTCTTAGGTTTAGATAAATATAAAAAGTAAAAAAAGTAATTTTCCAGATTTTTCATAGTTTATTTTGTAATTTTTAGTAATTTAATTAGTTTTTAATAGTTTAAAATTCATAAAAAATACAAAAATAATCAGAAAAATACAAAAATAGTTTTGAAAATTCTATTTTGATATTTTAGACTTTTCCAATTCATAATTTAATTTTTCTAGCTTTATTTCCTATTTTCTTGTATTTTAGGTAATTAATAAATAGTTAAAATTAGTTTTTAATTAATAATAATTAAATAATTAGTTATAAAAATAATTTTATTTTTCTAAAAATTTTATTTTATCATTAGGATTGTAAAATATCATTTTCATATTTTTAGGGTTAATATTGTGTAAGTTTCACTTTTTAATTTGTACGTCACGTAGATTTTAATTTCAGTTTTGTAAAAACATAAAAACAAAACATCATTTTAAATATAGTGATAGCGTTTATTTAATAGATTTTATCTTTTTTAATTTCCTTTAATTTGCATTTAAGCCGTTGTAATTTGTTGGCTTTTCCTGTAGTTATAATAATCTCAAACCTTTTTTCGTTCAAATTCCTCGATCACTTTACGTGATAATTCATTGCATAGCCGGGACATAACGACCTGGAGACCCTATACTCCTCGATCTTCATTGCATTGTGCTTAGCGTTTTAAGCCGATACTCTGCCATTCACAAGTGGCGGCTTGAGTGATTTAGCTGCTTGACTGTTTGGCACGATCGCTTCCAAGATAATTTATAACGCCTAAGTTCCATTTTTGACTCAGACAAAATAAATATAACATGCTGAAATTTAAAATTATAGTTTTCGCTAACTTGAAAAATTCATAACTTCTTCAAGTTATAGTCCGCTTAATGGGTCTCAAGCGGCCACGCCGTTTTAAAGTGTATTTTCTAATTATCTAGGCCAAAATTTTTATCCACTGTCGAATTTTCCAGATTTTGAAAATAAGGACAGACCCTTTTGCAAACTGGTCTAAATGAGTTTTCTGGCACAAACCTATTCTAACCTATCTAAAATAACTCCGGTTATTCTAATCTTACCATACACCTTCTTAGGTGTCATGGTTCCTAGACATCACCAAGAGTGATTTATAACAAGGAATAATTATAGGATGTCAATATATATATAACTCTTAAAATCAAATAAAAAGTGTATAAACCTCATAGACTTTATGTTTCAAATAAAATGATATGACCATGAAAATAAATATGAAATAAACACATGAATATGAATGCTTACAAGTAATATGATGAGGTTTAAGGACAATGGGTTTTTCCTAATCACCTTAGGTTTTTATTGCAAAACCTTTACAATAAGTGATACTAGAGTGTAATAAAACATTGTCTTAAAAATTTGGATGAAATACTCTTGGTCCTTGTGGTTCTGCTTTGGAAGAGAAGAGGAGAGGAAATACTTTTTCACCTTAGATCTTATATGTGTATGATCTCGTCCGAACCGTCAAGTCCTAACAGACTTAAAACAACTTGGAACCAAATTCAATGAAGATCGAGAATCAGAGGATTCCGGTCGTTATGTCCCAACAAGGCCGCGGCGAGAATAGTCAAACGCTTAATGATCGAGAGTTTGAAATGAAAAAAGATTTGATAAAGACACAGTGATATTATAACTACGTAAAAGCCAACAAATTACAACGGCTTAAATGCAAATTAAAGAAGATTAAAAAGATAAAATCTATTAAATAAACTTATCACTATAATTAAATGATGTTTTGTTTTTATGTTTTATAAACCTAATTAAAATCTACGCACGCATACAAATTAAAAGTGAAACTAAAGCAATATTAACCCTAAAAATATGAAATTGATGTTTTTACAATCCTAATGATAAAGAGAAAATTTATGAAAAAGAAAATTAATTTTAAACTAATTATCTAATTAAAAACTATTTTAACTACTAATAATTACCTAAAATACAAGAAAATAGGAAATAAAGCTAGAAAAATAAAATTAACATTTGAAAAGTCTAAAATATCAAAATAGACTTTTCAAAACTATTTTTTGTATTTTGTGACTATTTTTCTATTTTCTATGAATTTTAAACTATTAAAAACTAATTAAATTACTAAAAATTACCAAATAAATTATGAAAAATCAGAGTACCATTTTTCTACTTTTTTATATTTATATAAACTTAAGAAAAATTGAAAATTATTTTTTGAACCTTTTTCTAATTTTTGTATTAAAGCTATTTAAAATTATTAAAACTAATTTAAATTGAGAAAATAGCAAACTACTTAGAAAAATCAAAAATTTCAGGAAAACTTTAAAATAATATTAGAATATGAGAAAAAATGGAAAACAAGTCTTTGTATGGAGAAATGTGGATTCACATGAAGTGCTTATGGAATTAAGCACTGATAAGCCAAAAGTCACAATTACACCAATACGTATGCAGCAAATTATGCTACAATAATCCCAATGCAACTTATCTCAACTATTCCTAACCTCTAAATTGCAACAAATGCATGAATTGAAGGTTTGAGCTTTAAAGTTGAAAAGCCTAAATCCTTTCATACTTAAGCACAAGCCACAAAATAAGTCAAACTATAAAACAAAAGTGTGAATCTCAACTAGACCGGTCAAGAGGTAGTAAACCAAAACCGCATCTATATATAAGCTAAATTGAGCTTGTGACGCTATGGAAAAGCCTGCGGTATCACACAACTACCGCAATGTGACACTTTCAAAGTCGGTGACCAAGTTCACAAGTAATTATAGAGCTTATAGAAAATTTCTAAAAATGAGTAAAAATCATGACAAGTAACTTGACCAGCTTTAAGTTTTAAAACAAGAAGTATCACTTGAATTGACCCAATATTGAACCCAAGAAAATTCACCCAAGATGTCTTAAAATAGCATTTTCCAAGTTTCGAATTTTGGAGAAACAATCACGTTTGACTATTATGAACTTAATCTTGATTTATGGACCGATATAGGTGTATATTGATGAAAGGAAGTTAACAAAGCTTTGTCTATGGATTTTTTAACACAAAACAAGAATTTGAATGCAAAGGTCTCAACAGCTTAATCATTGAGATGATTTAAGTTGATTTTGACTTTTATGGTGCGCAGACTCAAAACTTGACTCAAATGAACTCAAACCTACTTAATAACATTAAACCATTAGAGCTTAACCAATGAGTAGACCATTAAGACAATGATCACCAAATCCAAACACCTTGTAATCATCAATAAGATTAAAAGGAAGCACAAACACTTCCCAAACTTAAAGCAATGATCAAACTAAGTATTACTACCCTAATTACGCCTATTAGAACGTAATTGAACCAAATCCAACTACAATGGAAAGTAATGCAGATAAGCTTAGAAATTTCACTTACAAGTGGTCCTAATAATCGCGGGTTCGCAGAAAACACCAAATGAACTCTACCATTTATCAACCCAATGAACTTAAATCAACCCATTTCTTAACTTCAATCACCCATTCACATTTCCATTATTACCCTTTTGGCACCTGCTTGACTTTTGTTGACCAGAATCAAAGTAAATGTATCTTGAATTTGAGCTTGTAAAAGCACGCTGCTTATATTTAAGCTCAACGAACTGATAAACAAGTTATGAAGTTTTTCAGTATGGTTTGGAAATGGAAAATTTCAACAGCTACATCAAATGAAGATATATCATTAAACCTAAAATCGGTACTTGAATCGCTTAATACATTTAAATACTTAATTGATACAATTTAACAAAGCATTACAAGCTTAATATCGAATCAAAGACTTAACATGAAAATCCACATAAGGAATAAAATAAAAACTACAAGACTCCTTCTTCTTCTCCTTTGCTTCTTTTATAACCCAAAGTCATTCTCTCTTCAATCTATCCCAAAGAATCCTCAAAATTGATGGCTCAAAATGATCTGCCGCTTAAATGGGATTTTGGCAATTTTGGTATTATCCAATTGGGGTTGAAAGGGGAGGGGATGAGCATTTAATGCCATTTGGATGTTAACATGGGAGACATGGTGGAGCTCGATTCGGGGGGGGGACGAGGCCTCGCTAAGTTGCGTAAGAATAGACGCTAAGACTTGGGGCTGCGGGTTTTTAACTGCATATAATAATCAAAAGGGGGTTCACAATGCCACCGACAGGGGTCCAAAGGCAAATGATGGTCCAAGGCGCTATGACAGGTCCAAAGGATATAAAGGGTTTTAAATATCAAGCGACCTTATGCAATTCTAGTACCAAGGGACCTACAATTCATCGTAAACTTGTTCCAAGGGCTGAAAATGACAAACTTCAAAAGTATATGACCAAAATTGCCATTTTGCAATTTTCCGTGGCCATTTCTCATTTTGAAACTTCGGCTATCCATTTTTGTAATTTTCTCAAACTTTTAATATTTTTCACCAAAGGACTAAATTTGACAACTTATGATTTAAAAAGGACCTTTGGTGATTTTACTTTGAAATTACGTGTTCAGTGGACTGCTTTTGACAACTTTTGAAACTCAGACTAAAACCTAATTTTGCAAATTTGATATGTTTTTCATCTCGATTTTGATATTTTGCATTTAAAACACATAAAACACGGATTTGTGATATTTCGATCATTTTGGATGTGTTTCTCGAAATTCGATGATTTTTGGTGCTTATTTTGTATAAAATGACAGTAAGTTACACTCATGAATTGTTTCCATAACCTCCTTTGTTCGATGATTCCGCATTCGAAACCTTTAGAATTATCACAATATCCAATAAAGACTCCAATGTCACTCGCTTTGAGCTTTCCAAAGTCATCACTTATCATTATTCGATAGCAAAGAGATCCAAATACATGAGTGTTTGAGATTCATTTTCTCAAGCGGAACAAGCTCAAAATGTGTTTTGTTGCGGCGCTTTGTAATCATAGACCGTTTTGAGTATAGCATGCAGATACAGCCGCCCACAAGTAATTCGAGTTTAGCATTGATTAATATTGTTCTGTGCTCCACTAACGCTCGGTTTGTCTTTTAACAACTCCGCTTTGTTCGTGTACGCAATAGATGTCCGATGTCGAATCCCACTTCTCATAAAATTCACGAAGAGTTTGGTTAACAAATTCGCCTCCTCGATTCCGATTATTGACCTGTTTCTGAAGTCGAACTTGTATTTCGTGAGAAAGGTGATGATCATTTGTGGAGCTTGGTCTTGCTTCGTGAGGAAAGTAGACCCAAGTCCATCGTGAATAGTCATCAACAATTACTAATATGTAGCGCTTGCCATTGGTCGCTTGCACGCGATCGGCCACACAAATCCATGTGAAGAAGATGAAGCACATGCCGAGAGTCTGGTTCCACCTTTGAAGGAAAATGAGCACGCAGTGCTTTCCCTTGTTCACAAGCCGAGCAAAGGTGATCTTTTTGAATAACCGGAATCGCTGGAGTCCTTCAACTAGTGTGTGTCGAGCAAGGTTGGTAATGGTTTGAAAGTTTAGATGTGAGAGACGACGGTGCCACAGCCAGGATTTTGTTGATGTTGCCTTTAAAAGTAAGGTGATGGGAGATGAACCATGTCCCTGGTATAGATATAGTGTACGTAATTTGAATTACGAGCCGCATAAGGTCGTTTCCTTTGTAGAATCACTTAATGAAACAAGATTTCTCCCCTAAAAGCAACCTCCAAATTCCATCACAAAACTGACCTAATCAAAACATTGTGACGAGGCCTTCCACATAATAAACCCTGCTAATTTCGATGTTCCCATTGATATAGTCTTCAGAGTCCATGATAGCCGCTATGATCATTCCCTAACCGACAGTGCCAATGAACTTTGCAATAAAGTTTGATAACAGCTTAAGGTTGCTCGTCATATGTCGGAACATCCGCTATCAACAATCGAGAATGATCTGATCACCCGCATTACACACATGCATCGATAATGTATGGAATAGAAGTAGATGTGGAACCCGAAATGTTAGAGGGTTCCGAAAGCGTTGATAGTAGACATACACACATCAATAGCTTTAGGTATCCATTTAAATCCTAGTGTGTTATATATCCATTTCCGCCATCTCCAACTAGTATTTGCTTTAGTCTTAGTGAATGCACTAGGTGGTACTACATTCCTAGGAGGTGGAATTTGGAGCTACAGGACATCAATGCGTTTTTAGAATCTAAAGAGGGTGGTATACCAAGCACGGATTAGAAAGATTAGTGGCCTAGAGGTATTCATTCTTAGGATTCCTTAAACGAGATGATAGCTTTAGCAACACATTTGTCATGACAATCAATTCATACTTTACCACAAATAACACAAGGTGCATCGATCAATATCAAAAGTACTTAACGGTTTAGCATTCGTTACATCACTATTTCTATTACATTTGCCGAACGCAATATCTATAGTGGAAGCAACTTGAGTCTTATTCATATTCCTAGAGTGTTCTTCTACTTTAGCATTCCTTATTGATCTTTTCTTAGGTCGCAACTTCCTATTCTTCATATAGTGCTCCTAGGCGTGAAGTGCGGACGCTTGGAAAAGACGCAACTATTCCCGCTTCAGAGAAGGAAGCATGCTAGCAACTTGTGATTTGGTAGTAGGATTCTAGGTTCATGATTACTAAGTGTTACTGGGGCTATTCTCTTAATCACAGTAGGTGGAAGTTGTTCATACTTTCCTAACATTTCTCTTAACTTGAAGATAGTGAACCAAATCTTGATTTTCAGATCAAGACTTCCAAAGAAAATTCATGACTTTTAGTATGTGCAAGATAATGATCAAGTTCGTTTGATGCTTCATCACGAGTCTTTTTGAGTAAATCAAATATGACACCATATTCCTTTTAACTTTTACAAGTTCTTGTTCATATTTTGAGATTTGACACTTAAAGACACATTTTGATCATCCAGCTTGCTCAATTTTAGGATCAAGATTTTGCACGCAATCGGCGATTTTGTGTTGAAAAACAAGTTGTTGATCGTGTATATCTTTTTGACACCAATTAAGACGACGTATTGCATTTGAAAGTTCGTTTGACAATCGCTTATTTTCAACTTTTAAAGACTCGACCGAAGCACATTATCAGTTCTCAACATTATCAACAATGAATCATAATCGCACAGAGATATCATCGATGCATATGACAAAGAATGTAATAACACAGCATTATGGATGTCAGCACAGATAACATCTTCCAAGAGTCGATCAACATCTTTTCTCAACAATTTCTTTTTACGTTTAGTATTAGAAATAGATGTTTCGCTTTTCTCAAAACGACCTTCATTATCCAAGTTCCTTATGAAAGTCCCTTTCCCAAGACAATGCACAACTTTTCAAATTTTAACATTTGGTAAAAGATTTTTCTAAAAATGTCTCTTTGTTCTCGCGCCAGAGGCTATTGAAAATGTTGAACTTTGATTTCAGAATGATATTCTATCTCATGTTGTAAAGTTTTGAGGTCACCTATGAAAAGGTCAAAATATCTAAGAATTTTGCGATTTTCGTGTTTTGAGTTTACTTCACAGATGGAAGGTAAAGGACCATAAGTTTGTGCATAATCTGGTTGGGGATTAACATTAGAAGACTCAGACATTTTTATGATAATCTTTGGTGTGTTAGAAGAATCCGTTGGTGTGACGAAAGTGACCGCTTTTGAATAGTTAAAAGGTTTGTTGTAAATAACATTTTCTAATTTTGATCGACTCTCGTCTTCTGCATCTAATTCCTCTTGACGATGATATTCAATAACACTCATAATGTATTATCAATTTTATATTCTCGCGACCGAAACTTCGTGGATTTGGTTTGAATGTTTTGGTTGAAAGTTTAGGTTTGTAATCGGCAAGATTCGGTCCATATCCATTTGGATTGGGTTTTAAAGTAAAATTTTCAATAGATGTGACCGACTCGCCATGTTTGTAAACAACAGTTTTAAACACTTTAAGTTTGTTTTGCAAGCCGATGATTTCTTCAAGATGATCATCTATTCGTTGAATACGCTTTGTATGTAGAGAACTGTTTTTGACAAGTTAACAACTCAGCCTTAGCATTTTGATTTTCCAAGGTGAGAGCGTTAATTTTCTTTTTATGTTCATGTTGCAGTTGTTCTATTTCAGACAACAAAGCATTCTTCGAAGCGGCTAGATCACGACTGCCTCTAAAAATTGTTCGTTTTGATGAGATTTGGCAAAGGTTGCTTCAAAACCTTTTTCACGCTTTTCTTGAGTTTTGAAAAAGTTGAGTTGCTTTTGTAAACATTCAAAATCCTTGTTAATAAAGTGCATTTTTAATTTTCAAGTCCGATTAATTGCACGACATTCTACTATGGTTTGTTGGTCTTGTATTAAACGCAAAACTGGATGAGGCAAAAGTTCAAGGTTCAACGTGAGTCACAACTTGATCATTATTTAGATCCTCAAGTATAACCACGAAGTCAATTTGATTATCAATGGAAACCATAAGGTCATCTTGATCGCCAAATGACTACGGGTCTAGTTGAAAATCGTCGGAATGAGATGTGGACGACTCATTTTGAACATTCCGAGCCTTGCCTGGATCCGTATGTTGGCGGAGATATTAGATCGAGATAAATATGGTTTGTTTGGTACCGACAAGCCATCATGTCATACACCGGCCTCGTGTCACTCATGTGTAACTCATGCATATTAGCCATCAACATAACAATGTGATTGGCCCGCAAATCCTCCATATCATCATCCAGTCGCATTTGCCATAAAGCTCGTTTTGTCCGTGAGAGTTCCACCCGCCTTCATCCTTAAGAGCCAAAAGAAGAGCCTCTTTGTGATAAGCACGCCTGTCCTCGGCTTTGGGCATGCATTAGCCAGTGTCCCTTCTCACAGCTTGTAGCATTGAAGACCATTCAACCCATTCCGAAAGCATCGCTCCACCACTTGAGCTCTATTGTTATTCCTACCCACAAGATTAAACCCTTGACCACCATCCGACGACCATAACCACGATTCTCAACTTCAACTCGCCCATTGTTCACAATAAGTTGATTCCTTGTGTTAAATGAGGAACGAATACGATTGTTGGATTTGTTGGTATAACGGCTAAAAGCATTAGCAATCATAGCAAATCCTTGTTGCAATGCTTCGAACGGATCAGATTCCTCATTAGCTTCACGGACAAGTGCTTGAGCATTGTTGTTGTTGTATGGAACCAATTGAGTTTGTTTAGATTGAGGCCGTAAGGATCATATGGTGTTATTGTAGCAGTTGGTTGAGTTGTTGGTTGAGGAGAATAACTGTTTTGAGCATATAAGGCAAGTTGTTGATTTTCCGATGTGAAGGTGGAGCAATTTGAACACGGAGAATCCTTTCCCTATCAACTTCCTTTTCATGAGGCTTCAAGTAATCGCACAACAATCCAGAGGTGAATGATGCATATTCTTCGCTGACGGAGAAAAATGACATACTTCTCCCATTCTAGACCAAGACTACTCAGGAACTTAGTATTAACTGCAATTTTGGCATGATGATGTTGTGTTTATCCAAATCATTTATGATGTCTGAGAATCGATGATGATAAGACTCTAGTGTCTCTCCGTGTTCAATCATGAAGTGTTCATAAGCCAAGTAAATTTTGGATTCCAAATCCTCCCGATTGAGCGCAGATCCTTCCATAAGAAGATGAATATGTTCCCACATCGCTTTGGCAGTCTTTTGAGCATCAACACTTCGAAGAATTGGGTTAGGTAATCCTAAGAGGATATATTGCATTGCAAGCTCATCACCTTCATAGTGTAGAAGTTCTTCAGGATTCAGTCTGCAACAAGTAGCAATGTTTGATTGTTCATCTCTTGGTGGATTAGCATTTGGATCACCGGGTACGATGACAGTAGGCATCAGAAATGGACCTTCCAAGATAACCTTCTTTAAGAACTTTCCATGTGGCTTCTTCGGATCACAAAACCTAAAGAACCTAATCACCCATTGATCGTAGTTTCCTAGAGTGAGCATTGGAGGTCTATCAAGTGATCCAACCTCATGAATTGATTGTTGGTTGCTTAAAGCTTCACACATCTTTGCAAACCAAGTGGGTTCCTTCATAGTGTTCCTTGATGGATGTTGATTGAATTCATTTGTGTAGGGTTGAACTTGAAGACTTGGTGGTGGTTGAACCATTTGAGGTTGTGGGATTGCAGCAAGTTGTGGAGTATGTTGTTGATTAAATTGTTGTTGATAAATTGCTTGTTGTTGATTCCATTGTTGATGTTGTGGACTTAGTTGTTGTTGACGTTGAGAATAAGTGTAAGGGAAATAGTTAGAGTATGGTGGTTGTGACATGTTGAAAACTTGTGTTGGTAAAAATGGATCTTTGTAGTCGAATGAACCTTTGTTGATGAAGTATCCTTAGGCGAAATCACAAAAACCAAGTAGCACTTATGCGTAAAAACACCAAAGTTACGCGTAACAACAAGAGTTACGCGTAGGTTTAGCTTACTGTAAGTAAGGACAAAGCACTAAAGTTATGCGTAAAACAAGGAGTTAGGCGAGAAAAAACTTAGCGTAGGATTACCTTATGCGTAAGACGAGCTTAGGCGCAGATGAATCTTACGCTGGGATTTCTACGCGTAAACTTTATGCTTATGCGTAATTTTAGGGTTTTATCCCAAATGATCTTTTACACTATCACAAAGGCAAAAGATATCCAAAGTCGACGATTTTCAGCTTATCCAAGCAAGAGAACACGGAGTAAACCCAAACTGAAGATCAAACCAAGGATAAAGTTACGCTGTAATATTAGGGTTTCTATACGCAGAGCTTTACTCGTAAAAGTGATTTTGCCCAAAGATGTTTCTAAACCGCATTTTTGTGATGAGATAGATTCAAAATCACCAAAATAACACAAAAGTGTGAAACTTGATGAGCCAAAACTCTAAAACGGGTTACAGCAGAATGAACCTCGTACAAAAAACTAGTTAAAAAACGATGATCCACGCATAAAGTTTGAAACTTTTTGCCAAAAGATTATTTTAACACCTTAAAACATTGAAAGTACAAGAATCTTGGATTAAAAGTGTAAAAACGTGTTTTAAGCGAACCAAAGTATCTCGTTAGCTTTACGCTGTAGACCAAAACCCACTTCAAAAGCAATAACGATTCACCCAACTATTAAGCGATTGATACCACTGTTAGGTCACTAGTTTTACAGCACAAGCATCAAGAGAAGAAATAGAGAGGCGGTTGAACAATAAACCAAACACACACACACTATACAAGTAAACTAAGCATGAGGGATATGTGTGAAAGAAAATAAATTGAACAACCAACCCTCAAGTGAGGGTTTACATGAGGTATTTATAGGAGGGAAGCTAGGGCAACACTCCTAGTTCTCATCCTTTTCCTTATTGGGCTAGGCCTAGGCTTATGGGCCTTCTACATAAGCCTAAGGCTAATAACAAACATAAAGGCCATAATTAAGCTAACTATTACATATAAATTACTAACACTTGAATTAAGGTTTAGGAGTGATTCCAACAGGACCTCTTCATGATACATAGCCATGAAATGAGTGTCTACTATGATTGAAATAAACACAATCTTTTTATCTTTCTTAGATTTTTTTATAAATCCACCATAATGGATGCCCTAATCTTTACGAAAATCCTCCTTAAATACTTGAAGTGAGATACTATATGTTACAAACTTTGAAAATGTGTTACAACAGGATATCTATCCGTGCGTTGCGGTAGGATCTAACATATATATCTTTGATGACTACATAAATTTGCATTCAAGTGTGTTTGATTTGATGCATGGGGTTGCGATCCTTTACAAAGTAAGGAAAATTAAAAAGGCTAGAAATTCACTCACAATGTGACAAGTGTCCCCCATTCACTCCCTCATTTTTTTCTTATTAAATTTGGCTATGGGGTATTTTTGTCATTTTAACCCGTTTTTTATATTTCACCCAAATTTCAAACGCAAATAACTTTCAAACGACAAACTTTTACGAAAAACCGATTTCACCATAATTTTTAAAATTCGATTTTCTTTAATTTGGTATAAATCTTGATAAATATTTCGACTTTTTTTTTAAATATCAAATAGTCATTGATTTTCTTGATTTTTTTGGCATTTTCGGCTCTTTTTTTACCTTCATAAATGTCGAATCGTGAAAAACTTAAAACATGAAAGTTATAGATTTTTGTTCACTCTTTACCCAGAAATTTAAATCACTCAAATTCGATGTCATATAGGTATGATATCACACGTTAAAGATGGTGTTTTACTCATATTTGTTGCACACAATGTGTTTGATGAAATGTCTAGCTTAAATTTTTAGTGTTAAAGTTGAGCTAAATGCACTAATTTTTGTCTAAAAAACACATCATTAATCATTTTATTAATTTAGTATTCAAAAAGTTATGTTTTTTGATAGTTAATGTTTTTAACTATTAAAACTGATGAACCAAACCAAAACTAATGAACCAAACCAAACTGTTTAAAAAAAGTATAAAACCAAAACTGATGAACCTAACCAAAACTGAAACTATGATTAATGAACCAAACCAAAACGGTTGAAAAACATAAATTCAAACCGATGAGAACCAAATCAAACATAGTTCATCGCTTTATTTTGGTTCATCAATCATAGTTTCAACTTAACATGTTGGTGTTTATTTTGTTTTGTTCATCAATCTATTTTGGTTCATCAATCATAGTTTCAGTTTTGGTTTGGTTCATCAGTTTTTGGTTTGGTTCATCAGTTTGGTTTGATTCATTAATCATAGTTTCAATTTGATTTGGTTCATCGCTTTGGTTTTATATATTTTTTTTTTCAAACGTTTTTTTTTTTTTGTTCATCAATCATAGTTTCAGTTTTGGTTAGGTTCATCAGTTTTGGTTTTATGCTTTTTTTCAAACAGTTTTGGTTTGGTTCATCAGTTTTGGTTTGGTTCATCAGTTTTAATAGTTAAAACTTTAACTATTAAAAATATCACTTTTTGAGTTTTACATTAATAAAATGATTAATGATGTGTTGTGGGACAAACATTAGTTAATTTAGCTCAATTTTAACACTAAAATCTAAGCTAGACATTTCATCAAACACCTTGTGTGCAACAAATATGATTAAAACGTTATCTTTAACGTGCGATATCTCACTCATATCATATCGGATTTGAGTAATTCAAATTTCTGGGTAAGAGTGAATCAAAATCTAAAACTTTTGTGTTTTAAGTATTTTATGATTCGGCAATTTTTAAGGTAAAAAATAGAATTAAAAATAGCAAAAACATCAAGAAAATCATGACCTAATGAATATGTCAAATAAAAGTTTCAAAATAATTAAAAAGATTTATACCAAATTAAAGAGAATCGAATTTTAAAAATTATGGTGAAATCGGTTTTTTCTAAAAGTTTGTGGTTTAAGAGATATGTGCGTTTGAGATTTGAGGTGGAAAAGAAAAAAATGGTCAAAAGACCATATTACCCCTGGGCGGATTTTATGTATAATTTAGAGTGGTGGACACGTGTAATATGAATGGCTTTCTACACTTTTAAATTTACCCACATTGCAATAGACCCACAACCTTGATATATATGCTTTGCTGATGAAAAAAAATGATGGCTCATATCTTCTACGTTGACCATTTACATGTATGAGTTACTTAGTCGTCAGAGTTATTCTACATACCAAACTTTTCTCACATACCATGAGACTCATCTCCACAATCTATTTAAAAAGAAATCAATAGCTGAAATTAAAAGCATTTTATTATTTCACATAATTTTTATAATTTAAATATCTCTTAAACCGTTAATCTTGCTTTAAAAATATTTACATCGTTGCTGGAAGCATTTAATTATCTTTCTATATTTTAAGATTTTGATATACTGAAAGAAAAAATCGTTTTTCACATTTTTTCGTTTTTTTCGTTTTTTATGTTACTGAAATTTGCATTAAAAATCATATATGATTAAACACTAATTTGAATATCACATGTGATATTACATATCATATATGATTTAACACTAATATCACATGTGATATTCAAATTAGTGTTTAATCATATATGATTTTAATGCAAATTTCAAAGAACGTAAAAACGAAAAACTTAAAAAAAAGTAAAAACACGCATTTTTTGTCGAAAGTTTATCAAAGTGTCTATCTATAGAAAGATAATTAAATGCTCGTCGCAATGATATTTTTTTTTTCGCTTAACGATTAACGGTTTGAAAGATATTAATATTTGGAAGAAAAAAAATGATGAAAGTGGGTTTTTTAAATTGTTGGGATTAATCTCATCTATTAGATCAAATAAAAATAGATGGTGGAGATTGATCCCTTGGTATAGAAATAATCTTTTGTCCTCAAATGATCTTATGACTTAAAGTTAAGGTTAAACCACTTTTACTTGTAAAACTAATTTATTTTTAGATAAAAGCATTTTTTTAGTCTCGGCGAACAGACTATACCAAGACTATCCTCATATCTCACATCATTTCACTTTTCACATCAGCGGCACATCAGTTTTTTTATCTCGTTCACCATCATCTCACTTTTCACTCTTAACCATCTCACACCACTTTACTTTTTAACATATTTTTTATTTATTAAAATACCCCACTAAATATCTCTCACACACTAAAAAAAAAACACCGGCACAATGCGCCAAAAGTGATTAGCTCACTTTTCGTTGCTTCACTTATCACCTTGTCGTTCCATCACCTCCCTCCCATGCAAGTTCACGCGGTAAAGGAGCTTGCCAACTCCTCACCAAAACTAAGAATTAAGACATCCATCTTCCATCTTAAAATTATATATTTCATCTTAAACAACTTAAAGTAAACTAAAAATAATTAGAATAATATAAAAAATAATAAAATTTTCAGGTAAAAACATAAAAGAATATGATTAAAAGGTTTTTTGGCTTGAAAATTAAGGGTACCCCAAAAACCTAAGACCTTAATTAGACATCTCCTTCCACTTGTTACCGGTGGAGTGTGGACTACACTAATGTTGCTATGCCAGTAATAGCTAGAATAGTAACGAGAATTTTTTTACCTCGCTATGCGGTGGGCGCGAGGTTGATTTAAGGATTATTTGTGTAATTGCAAGTTACAATAGGAACGATTTTTGCAGTTCTGTAATTTCTAAAACGCAAAATACTAAGGGGGTTATTTATGTATTTCCTTTGTTACACAAACAGTCAACTGGATTTAACGCAAAGACAGTTTCTGCAAAAACATGTAAACAATTTTTATTTTATTTTTTTGTTACACCAACAGGATTTAACACAAGGATAACTACTGCAATCAATGTAAAAGGAAGGGGCTGTTTTGAAATTTTTAAGGACTCTAATTGCAACACAATTACAATTTCGGGACTGCTTTTTTTCTTAGACTTTACTATTCAGGGCAAAAGTTCAATATAGAACCAAAATTTACCATAGATCCAATCAACCAATAATAGCCATTCATTTTTTTATTATGATAAACTTTCACCCTTTTAAAAAAAATTAAATATCTCGCAAACCGTTAATCGTTACGCGATAATTATAATATTCGGACGAGAATTAAATTATTTTTTAGAGATATGCACTACTATATATTTTAACAATTTTTTCAAAATTTCGTCAACAAAAATCATATGATTTATGAAAAATCATATATGATTCGATTTTTACTAATCACATATGATTTTTGAGAATCATATATGATTGTAAAAATCATATATGATTCAGAAAATCAATCATACATGATTTTTTAAAATCATATATGATTCGTAAAATCATATATGATTTTTCGACGAATTTTGAAAAAAAAACTGTCGAAAATATGTAGAAAAGTGCATATCTATAGAAAGATAATTTAATTCCTCGCCACGATGTATTTTTTATTTGAAGATTTACCGCTTGTAGATATGTTGCTTTAAAAAAAAAAAGAAAATGATTTTTCAGAATTTAGATAAAAATGGAGTTATGATTGGCTCATTTGTTCGGCCATATGGCTTCTATATTGATCTCAACTCTACTATTCAGTGACCAAAAAAGACTCGTGTCTTTTGACAATATTAAAAATAAAACTAATTAAAATATGAAATTTAAAATATACGAATCTCCACATATTATTGGACAATATATTTTATAAAGCATTTAAGCCAAGGCTTCACAAAAATTCAAGATAGGAGCCCAATCATGAGTTTGACATGTGTCACTTCTCTAATTAAAAAATAACAAAAATGAAGGAGCTCTAACAAACTAAAATAAAAAGCTTTTAATAATGGGTGACATATGCCACTTCTAACTAATTAATCACCTTTATTTTTAAATTTAAATATCTTTTAACCGCTTAATTTTTATGATCTAATACTACCTATATTTTTAAAATTTTGTAATCTTTAATTCAACATCCATTTTGATATATTTTTATGAGTTTTTAGTTTTACATTTTTAGTAGGTTTATTTTATTTTGATTCAAATTTTTATAACTTTAACATTTATTTCAATCAATACAAACTTTATTTATCAAAACATTTACTTTGGGAAAGGGTTTGACGGAAAGAGATTGTGAAAGTCTTTTTATATGGAATAATGATGTCACGGTAGATACCTAAAACCCAAACAAACTCATACAACTAACACATATACATTTGGAGTGTTGTGAAATGAATTCACTAAACGGGTAGGGAATTGTGAGGAGAGTTGGGTTAGCAATTCATTTACTATATTTATTATGTTACTACCTCCGTCTCAAAATTATTGTCCACAGACAAAAAACACACAGTTTTAGAAAAACATCGTCATTACAACTTTTTCTTTCTTACTTTTTGCATAAAGACAGTTTTACCCTTAACCATTTAATTTCTAACTTTTTTAAAGTTTGTAATTATAACCTCAACTAAGGGTAATATGGTAAACTTGATATATATTCTCTATCTATTTATGGAAGTGGACAATTATTTTGAGACGACCAAAAAGGGAAAGATGGACTATAAATATGGGACGGAGGTAGTACTATATTTATCGCCGCCGCTGTGCACGGGTATCTAACTAGTATGTCAGATTTCCCGCTTTCTATTTTTGGGTGATGAATGACAAGTAACATTGACCTTGGATTCTTGATACCTATACAGTTATGCTAGCAAAATAACAAAGGCTCATATTATACAAACCTCTTTTCTGATATGATATATGGGGGGTTTTGGTTAAAGATGTCTTTTGTCTTCTTTTGTTTACAGTATAACACAGTTTTTTTGTCAGTTTATGTTATGTAATTCTTACATTTTTAAGCGTTATTTTGACTTATTAAACTTTATCTTTTCTGTTCCGTATTTTCAGGTTTATAGTTTTTTTTTTATATAAATAAAATAATAAAAATAATAAAAAAATAACAAAAAAAAAAACACAAAAATAAAAGAGGGGTGCTTTTTGTAAAAAAAGAGGGTGCTTTGTCCCAACTTTAATTTATCACGCAAGCTGACAATTACTCAAGTAAATTCTCTACTTTTTGCGTATATAATCTTATCAACTCTACCATTCATCGTCACCTTCATTTCATTTTTGTAACCACCACCTAAAAAGAAATAAAAAAATGCACCATCTAAAGATACTTTTCTTGATCGCATTATCCTTGTTTCACAATGTGTTATCCCAATCTACACCTTTCAATTCCTCAGTTATACCAATAAAGAAAGATGCATCAACATCTCTTCACAAGGTTTCTGGATCGTTTAGGATCCCACGGGACGACGGGTATAATTTACTAGTCGACCTCGATGCTCCATTTTTATGGCGAGATTGCGTTTTAAATAACCCACCTGGTGTAGCATGTGGATTAGAAGAAGGATGTAGATTTCCTGTAAGGTGTGACGACCCTTTATGCAAAGAAGCACGGTCTTATGATGTCGATCCTACTTGTCCTCCATTAAGTATCGCAGATAAATATGGCTGTGGTATATGTGCGGTAAACCCATATAATCCGATATCAAAAGTTTGTAAACTGTCACAGCTCACGACGGATTTAGTGACAGTTTACTCAACGGATGGTCGCAACCCAGCGTGGGGTGCGAACTTTCCCTTTGGAACAGAGATGAAGATATCATGTGCACCTAAAAATATACTAACATCTTTTCCTAATGATGTTCATGGGGTCGTGGCTTTTTCGTGGTCCGCAATGGCTTTTCCTAAGCAACTTAAAAATCCTGATGTGGCTGATAAGTTTGCGCTTTGTTTAGCGACGACTTCGTCGGCTGTCGGTGTCTCATTCTTAGGCGACGGGCCTTTTTACTTTACGAATTTACCGAAAGTTGATCTTAGAAGCTTTCTTTCTTACACTCCAATGATTAGAAAGGATTCTAAATCGCTTGGATTTTATATTCATTTGAACCAAATTTTAGTCAAAGGGGCGCCAGATGCTTTACCGACACTAAAAAGCCAGTCAGTAAAACTTAGTACTATTGCACCTTACACTTCACTAAGAAGTGATATCTATAAAACATTTGTGACAAGCTTTTCAAAGGCTGCAGCAAACATTCCTAGTGTAAATGCGGTTAAACCCTTTAGTCTATGTTTTAAAACTAGCGCGATTTCATCTGTTCCTAAGATTGATCTAGAAACCGAAAGTGGGAAAATCTGGACGATTTCTAAAGAAAATTCGGTGAAGGACGTTGGGAATGGTGTCTCATGTCTTGCGTTTGTCGATGGTGGTTCGAAAGTTAAGGATGGTATTGTTATCGGGACCTATCAGATGGAGAATAATTTCTTGTACTTCGATCTAGTGAATCAAAAGTTGGGGTTCAGCTCGTCATTGTTGGCTCGAGGTACGACTTGTGGTAGCTTCAATTTCACAGAATTACCGCAACGAATTGACATCGAGAACGCTAAGGGGTTATAGAATAATGAAACACATGTTCATCTTGGTTATGACTTAAGTATGGTGTTTTTGTTTATAGTTGATATATCCCCGTGCTTATTTGTGCAATATTGATTCCGATGTGTATTACACCGCAAATAAAAGTATCGAACTTTGTGGTTTCACTTGTTTGTGAACTGTGTAGTGGCTATTAAATTTTAATTTTTGTATTTACACAAAGGGTTAATATACAAAAAAGTTACTAAACTTTTAAAAATATTTGTCCTAAGTCACTAATGTTTATCTTCTGTCATCTAGGTTACTATACTTTACGTAACCGGTTATCTTGGATACCAATAGTGAGACGACCTATTGTTGCCGGTTAAATGCTGACGTGTATACACACCAATGTTTCATTCCTGTCATCTGCTGCACTAAACTTCATGAAAATTTGTTCTAAGTTACTAATGTTTCATTCCTGCTATCTAAGGTACTAAACTTTGCGAAAATTTTGTCCAAAGTCACTAATGAAAAATTTGTCCTAAGTCACTTTTGTGGCTACATGTAATGAACCTTTAAAATTATACGTTTTATATGATTTTATACACCTTTTATACATTTTATTCATATTCATTCGTTTTTATATTTGTTGTTTGTTTTTTACGTTTTGTCCGTTTTATATGGTTTTATACATTTTTATATCGTTTTTTTCGTTGTCATTCCGTTTTATTGTTATCTTTTATATCGCTGTCTTTTTACGTTGGTCCAATTTTCTTACGTTCGACTTATTTTCTTATGTTTTCAAACATAAAAAGGGACGAAAAACTAATGAAACATATAAAACGGGCAAAAACATAAAAATAGATCGAAAACGTAAAAAAAAATAGACTAAAACGTATAAAAACGAATGTAAACAATAATAAAAACGTATAAAATGTACAAAACCATAAAACGGACAAAACGTATAAAACGGATGAAAACATAAAATATAAAAAACGGACGTAAAAAATGGGACAAAACGGACGAAAACGTATAAAACGGACGAAAAATGAGACAAAAACGGACGAAAACGATATAAAAACGAAAAAAGCGAAAACAAACAAAAACGTATAAAACGAATAAAAATGAATTAAAACATATAAAAGGTGTATAAAATCGTATAAAACGTAAAAATTTAAAGGTTCAGAACATGCCACAACTCGTGACTTAGGAAAAAAAATTTCATTAGTGACTTAGGACAAATTTTTAGCAAAGTTTAGTACCTTATATAATGGAATGAAACATTAGTGACTTAAGACAAATTTTTCGCAGAGTTTAGTGACTTGTTTGTATAGGTTTAGTAACGTATGTGCCAAAACCGGTTACCAATCCTTCGAGTGACTAGGGTGACACTTATAAAAAGGTTTAGTAACATATGTGAAAAACCCATGAAGTATAGTGAACTAGATGACAGAATACAAACATTAGTGACTTAGGACAATTTTTTTTGAAAGTTTAGTAACATTTTTGTATATTAACCCTTACACAAAAGGTTGAACTCTAAAAAAAGGCTAAATAAGTTGAAATTAAAAGGGTACTACAAAATAAAAGCCATTTAGTGACTGAAAAAAAGTGTCAGAAAAAGCCTAAAATCAGTCACTAATGGCCTTTTGGTCTTCTCCCACTGAAAGAAAAAGAGACACTAATGGAACCATCACTAAAAGTCTTTCTTGACGCTTAATATCAGTCACAAAAGGTCTCATAGATATAATGTCTGATATTATGTGTCACTATAGCTTCTGAAAGAAAAACTTAAAATAATTCATTACTGACACATTTATTCAGTCACTAAAAGTCTCGAACAATCATTTTCCCATTGCTACTGCATTTCATATAGTGATTTCTACTGTATATGTTTACATACTGTGTAAAACATGAATTTTTAAGAAAATCACATACATGAAACCGCAAAGTAACTTTATTGCCTAAAACAAGTCGAAACAACTCAAATTCAAGTAAATATAAGCACTACGATGATGCCTGATTTTACAAAGATACGTCACATACAATGCCAATCATATGTCAAAAAGATGCCTCGTACGTTGTAGTCACCTCAAAGCCTGCTTCTTTAAGAGCTGCAAGATATTGTTTGTATATCCTGTATCTGGAAGGCCATCACCGATCTCAATTCCGCCTGTTACCATGAAGTTATATTATTAGATATCTATATGAGCTTCAAATGTCCAATAAAATGACAGAAAACATGTACAAGAAGTATACTTTAATTTTCTGATGCTCTTGGTTATTGGGGTCACAGGTCTTGCCTACTCCTGCGACACGGTTCACTTCCTAGAGGAAATACAAAATCATAAAGATTCTAAATTCCAAACAAAAGCACTAAGATTATAACAGAACAACTTGTGTCATAAGAAACTTACTTTTCCTCTTGTTATCTGGTATTCGTTGTTGTTGATGCCTGTCAAAGATGTAGAACTGCCAAAAGTAGATAAACAGAGATGATAAGTTGTGACAGGGAACAAACAGAGATGATAAACACTCATATGAAGAACTTAAGATTACTATTAGTATAATCATTGAGGTTAGTCCTCACTAGAGAGTTTCACCAAGGCAATGTTAACAACTAATCATGAAATAGTAGCTAAAAGATTGAACTAAAGATCAAGAGATCAAAATAAAGCAATAATTCCCCAAAGATTCACCTGCCATTCCGCCGTAATTCCATCATATGAACAAACAGATCAATGTAACCGTGGCGTGCAAGCTGAGATGCATATATTCCAACCAAATCTTGATTCTTCATATAAGGGTCCAATGCATTGCTTGGGTAGAAAGTGTCCGCAATCCCTGAACCAAATAAGTCAATAGCTGATGTCAATAAACGAAAAATGAATCACGAGTTCGAACCATATACTAATTGGTATAAAACATACCAATTATGTAAGTCACAATAAAATTACTTTAAAACACACATCCAAACAAAGAATACGAGTCTTAAGTTAATGATATACCATCATCCTTAGCATCATAGTCATCCATCTTCAGTTCTTCTAAACTTGTGCTGCTTCTTGCTTACCCTATATGAGGCAATAATCACCTGTATGTTGCTGTCATTTCCTGAAATGTGGTACCTATATATGAGACGTTAATCAAGATAACCAGTTTACACATAAGTATTCACTTGTAAATAGCCAACCAAATTGAACAAAGCGGTGTGATGATAGGAAGATTATGGCAGAGTAAGCCCACATTAAGAGTGAAGCTATTAAATAGACAGCAGACAACCTCTAAGAATCATGGTGCAGATAAACAACACGAGTAACCTCACGAGCAGTCTTCAACAATAAACATACCAATAACCACACAGCTAGCCCACGGAAAAAACCCTGGTAAATGAGTGTCAAAACAGAGCGATTTTAGTAACAGATTCACACATCAGCTGCAACCATGAATTCGTTTATTCATATAGAAAAACCAGGAAGTGCTAATTTCACTAGAAACACCGCGATATCCCTTCTACAACCGACAAAAGTTATACAAGTAGAAAATACAGGAAGTGATAAGTTCACTAGAAGCATTGTCAAGCCCGTTTTACAGGTGCCCAAAATTTTACATTGTCGCTAGCTTAGTTTTAGATAGTGACATATTGACAGATTACCATTAGACATTATAACCTTGAACTAAAGCCAATTTAATCAGACAGTAATACTCTACATCATCTCTTCTCGCCTTAATTCAACCACTATCAAGCTATCAGCATTATAAAATTTGAAGTTCAAATAAACTGCAGATCGTTCAAATAAACTGAAGTTCAAGAAAAAAAAAAGACTTTGAAATGAAATTACCTTAGGCTTGCAGAGGGCGCGACGTAGATTTGAAAAGCAACCATTCAAACAATGGTGAGAGGTGCTTATGCAGTTGTCACTTCCCCATCCTTGGTTTTGTATCACACTACTTGGATTGTTTCGTTTTTTTTAAGTAATGAAGTTACATTCCCTTGTTAAAGTTTAACACTGATAACAAAAAGATTCAAAAAAGCTTTTTATCAGTAAACTGATATGAGTATGAATAATGTTACTTGTATGTATTGAGGGTAAAGAAAGCATACTTTGGAAGAGTTGCAGCTTTCTCCCTCATCCGCTGAATAAAACGCCCATTGTGAAAGCTTCTTCCAGAGATATCAGAGTCGAATTCTTCCAGCAGATAAGAAAGTTTATTGTGTTTACCATCCATATAAATGGCATATCCAAATACCTGTTGAGCCTTAATTCCATCCACACAATCTGCAATATCTCAACAATAAGACATTTGTAAATTTAAGGTTCCAGAAGTTGCATAATTAGGCGTAAAGTAACAAAGTGAAATCTTACCTCAAGACCCAACTCAATTAGTTTCAGATAACCTCCTGGTTGAAGAAGTTCACCAACAGTTGTATCAGGTTCGGTCAAGTCCCTTCAATCACATGAACTCGACGTCCATCCTAATTAATTTAAGCAAGTATTCTCAAGTAGTTAAGCTTAATTTGCAAGTTATCAAAACTAGTGAAAAACTGTAATCAATTGATACGAAAAAGGGGTTTAAACTGTAATCATGCCTTTATCTAAACAAGCGATCACAAGATTGTTGTAGAGTAATGCATCTTGGAACTCCAATGGGATATGAGAAAAGAGCTTTTCACCTTGTGATATCCCATTAAGCTTAGCGGTGAATTCCAATAGATATGAGTAATCGAGTTCCTTTGGCATGGGCCTTTCCCTTATAACCCATTCCATCACCTGAAACAAATTCAGAGGAATACAGGCTCATAATTCATTTCACAAATTCAATGGATTTTTCCAGTTATTTTGTGGGTATCACATATATGTTAGGGGGTGTTTGGAATTGCTTCTTAACACTTCGTTATCTGCTTGTTGCGTTCTGATGACACAAATAAGTATTTCAGTGTTTGGATAGAAGCAAACTACTTATGATTATGCTTATTTGAGGGTTGAGAAAGCAGATCCTGTTCGATGATATTACCTAGAAAATTGTTAAATTAGCAGAATTTTCAAACACTCCAGTGCATTCTGTTAAGTCTTATTATCTACATTGCTTATTTCAAAAGCATAAGCAGTTTTGATAAACAATCCCAAACGCCCCTTAATGTTAGATTCTGATATACAACTTCTTTCAAGACACAAACAAATAAATGGAGGTGGATTCCTATTAGAACCTGAGGGATTTTTTATTTTTTTTTAAGATCAAAACTAGTATATCTTTTCCACAACGAATTCCTAAGACCTACATGCTTAAGGGGAACTATCCAGAAACAACTAGGGATAGAGATGTTATCTATATAAGAAAGGAAAGGGTCTACTTTAAGTGAATATCGTCACTATAGAACTGGATAACTACCACGTTAATGGGAAGATCGATCAACATCCTCGCATTACCACCCTATTTATTAAATAAAAACACAACATAACTATGTACTCAAACTTCCGTTTTCATGAATGCTATATGAAGATGCTACTATTTCTCTATTTCTATTGATAAAAATAACAATTCAAAACAACGTAATATCGTATATTAGCTCCATATTTAAATACACTCCAATAACACTCATGCCAAAACTTTAGTAATCTCATATCATGCTGCCTAAAAATGAGCTAAAAAGACTACTTTTCACCAAAATTAAAGACGGATAATAGAAAGCTAGAAATTCAGACTTTTTCAGTTAGGCATTTACACAAACACCTTGTCTGCATTACCTCAAGCGCACGTTTATTAAACCCCTTTTTACGTAACCGGTTAATAGTGAAAAATTCGTCCGTCTGTGTCAAGTATAATATTTAATAAACTGTAATCAATTGATACGAAATGATAGTCATACATAACAAATACAATACGTGCCCTAATTTCAAAATACATAAATCCAAACCCTAACTTACATAATAATATACCTGATTCATAATGACAGATAGATCGGAGTGAATGCGCATAAGGTGATTGACCACCGTAACCGCCGTGAGTTGTGACGGCGTGATGTTCCGAGACGGTGAGATAATCGGTGCAGATGACCGGAGACGGTGAGATAACCGGTGACGGTGATATGACATGTGAAGATGATCGGAGACGGTGATATGATAGGTGAAGATGATCGGAGATGAGAGTATTTGAGAGGAAATGAAGTGGTGATATGATAGGTGAAGATGATCGGAGATGAAGACGAAAGTGTGTATGACCTGATTCATTTCCTCTCAAATAACTTAAGTTTTCTTTTTAATAACTTTTAAGCACCATTTTTACTTACAATTGCATTATCAGTCCCTATAGATATCAGTCACAAAAGGGCTTTTATTTTGTAGTGTCTTTTTGAAACATGAAAAGTTGATGAACTGCAGTTTCAGCTTTTATTTTAATATATCAGCAATTTCCCGAACCAAACAGTCATGTTATTTAACCAAGTATACAAATATCTATAATATACGAATTCATTAGATTCTAGGATTTGTAAAGTCATTTTTGAAACTAATATAAACAATTAAAAATACTGAATGTCGGCTAATATACAACTGTCAAAATCTAACTAATGTGATTGAAACCGAAAAAGCCAAATGAATATTTATAGTTAAATTATGGTGCGAGTCGTTTTCAGTGTGATTAACGTGGCTGTTATGGTTAGGCAATTTTACTATGAGTTAAATCTTTTTAACGTGGTTCGGCTTAGAGAGCCATCTGCAATGGTTGTTTTAGGCGTGTTATAAGTGCCGTCATGCACGTTAGCTTTTTAACTCATAATATTTCAATGACATAAATCTTGATAAACACCTTCCTCGTTAACTATAACATGTTATAGACATTAGTGTCTCTCAGCTTTTATTTTTTATTATTAAAACTTAACACATCTCATGTAAACTAAAATTCAAATACGATATGTTAAAAATATATAATGAATATATAATATGATACAACAAATACATAAAACTTAAAAGGGATTGTCTAACCAGTGCCCTCAGGGCACTGGTTAAGAAGGGTGAGGACCCACAAAAAGGTACCGAAAAAATAATTTAAAAACCCAAGGACCCACACTTTTTCAATAAAAAAATATTTTTTCGGTACCTTTTTGTGGGTCCTCACCCTTCTTAACCAGTGCCCTCAGGGCACTGGTTAGACAATCCCAACTTAAAATAAGCTAAATTAGGAACAATATTTTGCTCAGATCTTTTACATAGTGTTTGGTATATCGTAATTTAAGTCGTAATAGAAACGATTTTTATGATGTATTGAATAAATGTTGTTTGTTTATATTTATAGAATGTAATGATTCATTACAAGTAATGACTTATTACATCAAAACCATTCCTTAGGGCCCTCTACTTTTTTTTCATTACATCTTGTAATGGAATCAAAATTACATAAAACTTCATCGTTAATTAACTACATTAAATAAATTTTCTATCACTAATGGGCATTTTAATCTTTTTATTATCGATTTCATTGCGTCTTATCATACAAACAAAACATTATTTATAATTACAATGAATCATTACATTATATTCTTCATTCCATTACATCTTTTATTTCATTTAGTTAACATTTTATTCCGTCTTACCAAACGAACCCTTAGCTTCTTTCATTTTGTTGATCAAAGTTGCATCTTCCTCGGTCATCATGTCGATGCTAGTAGCAAGAAACTTCAATTCCTGGAAATCTTTTTGGGTGGCGAGGAGGTCATGTTTTTTTTTAACGATCTTGTCACATTTACTCCTGGACCATTTCCTTGAAAGCTTCTCTACTTGACGAGGATCTCACCGTTGTTGTAGAGTCCTATTTTTTACTCAGAAGCCCTTGGCTTGCAGAAAGGACGTGGTCTTGGATCATTTGGAAATAGCTTGTTCGAGTCTTCAACATCATCGAGAATACATACGCGTTTTCTTAGGACGACGGCTTTAGCATCAACCCATTTCGAGTGATTAGTTCATCATGCAAGTTGACAATACTTTAGTGTACATATATTCTTACCGGATAAGCACACTAATTAAAGAGACCCGGTTATAAAGGAAGCCCCAAATACTACCTAGTGCACGAACGGATAACTGGTCAAATACAATGTGCATTATCGCTAGTGCGAGGTACCCTGCTAGTTGTATCTAATCAAGCACACAATATAATGAGACACTCGAATTTATAAAAAGAGCCGCCAGTACTGGACCAGTGCCCAAATCATGACTTGGTCAAATACGATGCATGATCCATAGTGGCTTTCGTACTCGATTAAAACACACCAAAGAGTAAAGAGATGAGGTGACTGGTGCGTGGCACATGCATGTGACTGGTGTACTAGTTACTTGCTAAAATAAATAAATAAACGCATTAAAAGGTAACGTTCTGATGGTCGGACTTGTTTAAGTTGCTAGTACTACATTATTTTCCTTTAAATCTTGCTTCATGAAAAATTAAAACGCTTGATGTCTTCTAAATAAAAACACACTTATTTTATTTACTCTTTTAAGAATTATCAGTTGGAAATTAAATACAATGCAATTGCTGTATTGTGCTATCGCTATTTTTTTTTTTTGAAGAGCTTTCCGTTTGTGAGAAACTTTGTACTCCGTATTAGATAATAATTCCAATAAAAATGAAGTAATATAGCAGACAATAAGTATAAGGGAAAAAATAATTTCCAATTTGTACAAGTTAACTCAAAAGGTCAATAACAAAGTAAGATTGTTAATATGGTTAGATCAGATTCACTGACTTTGTTATAAATCACAATAAAATATCATCAATCTGAGTAGTCAAAATATTCGTTTCCCTTAATTAAAGGTGTTGAATGCAATCACATGTATAGTAACGACATTAATCTTGATGTCGATGCTAGCAAACTGAGTAATAAATGAATAGAATGAATGATTACGAACTAAATATTAGAGCATCCGCTATAATAGTTTACGAAAAGGTTTGAAAAATGATGAATAGGTTCAAAAACTTTTAATCTATAGTGAGCATGCATTACATGCTTGTGTGCCATGAATAAGTTTATAATAAAGATTATGCAGTGGAGGTCACCAAACAATTAAACTTTTATCATTTAGGCCACTTATTTATCAAAACTAACTTATAGGTCACATATCTATTTGTTTGCTTTCGTTTATACCAATTTCGAATTTTCTCGAAAATCTTTGAAACAACGGGAATAAACTAAACGTAGCATATTAAAAAACACAAATACTTATTGAAATGTAAAATATAAGTTTTCATCATTATCTAAGTGCAATTTCATTTAGTAAAAAGGGATTTTTGATAAATTAATTAATATTTTACGTTTGAATTTATAATTTTATTGTTTTGATATGTTAAAGTTAGCTTTGTCGTTCAAGTTGTACAAATTTTCGGCAAGAAATTTAACGAGATCAGTATAAACGAAAACAAACACATATTCGGATGGCCTATAAATTAATTTAAATAAATTGATGGCTTAAAAGAAAAAAGTTTAATAATTGGGCGCCTCCGCAGACATAATCTCTTTAAAATTTAATACATTTTGATTATCTATAATGTTTATAAACTTTATAAGATTTATATATAGTAGATATAAGTTTATAAAACAAAAAGGTTTTAAATTAATAAGATAATTCAATTATAAACTATAAAATGATTTATTATAGTGGATGATCTTATAATATATTCCGCTACTTTTGCTTATATAATCATGAGCCATTTCCAAAACCAATCCTCTCTTGGTTTTTACATTCACTTTTAGGTGAAAAATAAAAATAAAAGGAGTATCCAATTTTAATCTTATGCAATCGTTAGACCGTACGACGCTTTACAAATCGTGACACGTGTTCAAAGTTAGGTGGTCGCACAAGACTAAAGTTGAAAACCTTCTTTTTCTTTTTCTTTTTTTTTTTACCTAAAAGTGAATGCAAAAACAACAAAAAAAAAGCTAGTTTTAAAAATGCTATATAATCATATCAATATTAGTTCCATCATTCTTCATCACCTTCAATTTATGCACTATATTTTTGCACTATGAAAATAAACAATTATAATTGTTTTAGAATATGATTACATTTATTTGATCCAATGTGTAATAGTAAATGTTGCACTCAATCCTTAAATAATTCCATCAAAATTATCACTACTACTTATAATGGAGAAAACACTTATTCTTCATTAAGGTGTTTGGTTCGCAAAATATTTTTGAAAAATTATAATCTGACAAAAGAATTATAATGTCATCTGAAGTGTAATTTGTCAAAATAATTGTAATTGTGATATGAATTAGTTATAATGTGAATGAATTGTAATATACAGTCATAATAATAATAATAATAATAATAATAATAATAATAATAATAATGAGTTAAATTTGATAAATAAAAAAATAACTAATAATAAAAAATAATGATAATAATAATAATAATAATAATAATAAAGTTTACGTATGGTATATAAATCAGTTTAGAGATGATATGTGAATGGTTTTGTCGTTTGGTTTCTCGTGTTGAACGGTAAGGACCCGATGCGATTGATAAGGATCAAGAAGCTCAGATAATACTTAAACAAAGACCATACTTTACTGCTGTGAGACAGTATTTGCCCAAGTGTGTGAAACTTGTGAAGTTGTGTGTTGCTCTCCTTTTAAAAAGAGGCTTGTAGGGGTCAGAGATAAACTCTTTGGGGATGATCAACGGCTGCTTGGAAGCCAGGTGTTGATCATCCAAGAGCAGACAAGGAGGACATGTGTCATGTGTCCTTTAGCTCGTACAAAGTGATGCTTGTCGTGTGTCCCCATTGTGTAGTGTCAGATGATACATCTTAACCACTAGTGACACTTGGGGAGCAGTAGCACTGTCATGATCAGTCTGGCCTGAAAGGTCTTACTAGGTCATGTGTAGCCTGAGATTTAAGGCGAGTTTCCATCAAGTGTTGATGGGCCTTGGTAACGGGCTTGAATCGAGCTTGTAATTAGTGAGCTTGGGCCGCTAATATTTATACGCTATCAAGTCCCCCAGTCTAGTATTAGATCATGCATTGATATGACGCTAGACTTTTGTAACCGAGTCCCCCCAGTTCGTGCAGCTCTACCAGTGTTCCTTCTCAGGCCTTCCATTTCCAGGCTTTGATCACATTTGTTTTTTGCGATGATGACTAGATGCAGGATTTTTGCCTCGATCAGGGTTATAAGCTGAGTTGGGAAAGGTGTGTACTCTTATTTTCATGGGGAAGTGTTGGAATATCCTGCTTTGGGTTTATTTGCTATCTTTGGGATTTGACACGCCTTTATTGTCTTTGAGACTGTAGACGGCGTCATCCTGACGTTTCTTGAGCGATGTGTATAACTTGTCCCTCCGAATGTAAGTGACGCATATGTTGACGTCAGCTGTACTCGCGCCTTTGCAGGGTGTTTATCACGCGCCTCATTAAATGTGTTTTGACCCAATGGGATTTCGCCAAGAGTAACTTGTTGATTTGTTTTCTTTACCTATAAATGGGGCTAGAAAGGTAGGGAGGTTACGACTTGAAGTGATAGAGTTTCTTTTCTCCCATTTTTTCCAAAGATCTTCCCAAACCCTAAAAATTTCCTTCATAGAAGATTATTTTCGTAGGTTTTTTATTTGCATTTTTTACAAAGGGCATTTGTATTCCGTTGGTTTTTGTGGTGTAAGATGAAGATTAGTCGTGTTGATGACAAAGATGCTTGTGGTCTAAGATCATTTATCCGTGTGTGGGGGTTGGAAATGGAGACGCTTACTCCTCCTCCATTCTTGTCGGACGTTGCTATCCTTTGGGTATATTTTGATCCCAGTGGAGGTTCACAAGTGATTGTTAGAATGAAAGGCGTGGAGGGTCTTGCATCAGACATTCTATCTTTTCTCTTTAAGTCCTATCAGGGTGATTTGGTCATCATGACAAGAAACTTAGATGTTTCATCGTATATGAGAGTAATGGTTGTGCCTACCATGCTGACAGGGTTATAGTTTTTCTTTGTCATGGAAGGAGTGGATCCTCGCACTTGGAATTTTTTCCAAGTGAAGCAATTTCCAGTGGGATGTGTCATGGCCTGCCATGCTATCAAAGTGGTGAGAGAAGGGCTACTGTTTTTCGCTGGCACAGGCTACGTGGATTCCCTATGGCGAGGCTTCGTCCCTTCATGTTTGAGGTACCGACCTCGTATCGTGGCTATCTTATCCTGGGAGCGGTATACTACTTGTTCCATGGCTTCTCTTTCCTTGTTTCCCATGTCGAGTTCCGCCTATGTTCTCCATTGATGAGAAACATGACTACTTCGCTCATGCACCGTCTTTTAACCATCCTGCAGCTGGTAAAGCTAGCAGTCTGCAGGGGACGGCTATTGTGTCTAAAAGGGTTTCATTATGGGAGGGTCCGGAATTCCTCTAGAGCTCTTGGGTTTGTCCATGGGCCAGGTCCCTCCCTTTGAGCCTCCCCTTTTAGTCAGCTAAACAATGGCCTTAGTAAGTTTTAAGTAGGTTTTGAGTCTGATATTTCATATCGTATTAGCTATTGTAAAACTTTTAGGCATATGTTTGAACCGTGATATGTTGGGATTGTTTTTGTAGGATGTACGAGGCATGTATTGTCATGGGTTTTGTAATCAGGTGGTTTACCCTGATTTTATAATGAAATTAAGTGTTCGTGAATTTATTAGCTTTACCATGCTTGTGTGGGCTTGGGTTTTTAGTTAGGATGTTGTAATCCTGAACTCTTAATGAAATTACCTTGTTCACCAAATTTATTGTATGCATTTACCAGATTTGTGTAGGCTTGGGTTTTTAGTTAAGATGTTGTAATCGTGAACTCCTAATGAAATTAGCTTATTCAGCTAATTTATTGCATGTGATGTATTCCTATATTTAGTGATCAGTTAAACATAAAGAATGTCTAGCCTGATTTTGTAATTGATGATCTGATTTGACCCTGATTTTGGGATGATAAGAACTTATGTTTTGACGTGCACATTATAACTAGTAAATATCGACTAGTTATCTTCCAGCAACTCACTCATGGCAAGTTGTGTGTAAGTAGTACAAATGAGCTATCCTCGCTGTTTAGAAACCGTCATGTTAGAAGTAGTGAAAGTTTGCTTTGATTCAGCGATCCACCTTAGATGTAACATCGTTTGAGGTTGGATGCATGACATGTTAGGGGAATCTCATCCCCTTCAGGCGTTGTTAACAGGTAGGAACCATTGTTGCTTTCCTGACGAATGATGTATGGCCCTTCCCAATTAGGAGCGAGCTTGCCTTGACCTGCGGCCTTACTGACCTCGTTTTTGCGCATTACATGGTCTTCAGGTTTGAAAGACTCTATGAGGACGCGTTTGTTGTAACACTTTGCCATTTTGTTTTTAGAGTGTGCTAGGCGGATGGGGGCTAGATCGTGATTTTCCTCGGCTAGTGCTAGGTCCAGCCTGAGAGAATCTTCATTTCCATCCTCGTTGACCATAGCAACTCTTTATGTTTGAATGAGCAATTAAACAAGTATCACAGATTCAGTTCCATAAACCAAACTGAAGGGTGTTTCGCATGTTCTTTCCTTTGGCGTGATTCTGTGTACCATTGTACGCTTGAGAGCTCCTCCCCCTAAAAAGTTTGTTACTCCTTCATTCGTTTTTCGATGCCTTTCACAATTTCTCTGTTCGCTACTTTTGCCTGCCATTGGCTTAAGAATGGTAGGAAGATGTAGTAGCCCTGAGGATACCCTGATTTTTGCACCATGATTTGAATGGTTTGCCAACGAATTGGGTTTCATTATTAGTGATGAGTGTTTCTAGCATGCCGAATCGGGTGATTAGATCATAGACAAAGATTAAGAATTTTCTTGAAGTGATGGAAGCTAGCGGTTTTGCTTCCACCCATTTGGTGAAGTAGTCTACGACTACAATCATGTGTTTGACATTTCTAAGGGCAGCCGGGAATGGTCCGCATATGTCAATGCCCCATTGATGGAATGTCCAAGGTGCAGTAATGAGGACGAAGTTATGTTTTGGCACGCGTTGAACATTGGCGTAAGTGTGACATTATTGGCATGTCTTTAGCTCAGCCTCGGCGTCCTGATTGACTGTTGGCCAGTATACCCCATCCTGGTTGCTTTGGTTGCTACAACACGTGACCCTAAGTGCATGCCACACATTCCATTGTGAATGTCTTGAATGATTGTTCGTGCCTCTGTTGTTCCAACACATCTCGCCATTGGTCATCTGAAAGTTTTGCGGTATAAAATGGCATCCCTGATAGAGTACATGGTGGCCTTGCGCCTGATTCTTAGTGCCTCTAGTTTTTCAGGTGGCAGAATACCTTGTGATAGTCAGTTGAAAATAGGATTCATCCAAGTGTCATCTGCCTCGACCTGGGAGACTTCCGCCGATTGGAGGATGGATTTCTCGTTGATGACTTCTACCAAGACCTCCTTTCTGAAGTGTCTGAAAGTGAAGAGTAGTGAGTTTGCTCAGGGCTTCTGCTCGCTGGTTTTGTCCCTTGGAGATTTGAGTGATGGTATAAGAAGTGAAGCATGGCGGGATCTGGTTGACCAATACCAAGTATAACTTCATCGTCTCTTGCTTTGCAGTGTATTCACCCCTTTCTTGGGAGGCTACCAGCAATGAGTCTGTTAACACCTTGATTCTTTTGACCTTTATTGTTTTGGTTATGCGTAAGCCTACTAATAGTGCTTCATATTCTGAATCATTGTTTGAGGTATCAAAAATTGAACTTCAGAGCATACGTGAAGTAGTACCTTGATGGGATTGTGAGCACTAACCCTACCCCTGAACCTTGTTTACAAGAGGCACCGTCAGTGTATAAAGTCCAGTTTTCGTCATCGTGGCCCATAGGTGTTTGTGGAAAACTAGAAGGGCGGGTTGAATAGTTTTGCCGATTTTAAGTTGATTTCAAAAACTTTAGATTCGATATTATGTGAAATCGTATGGATGTTGAGAACGTATAGATCTAATGATAATGCAAGCAAATAAATAAAGTTAAGGGATAGAAAAGACACAACCTATTTATAGTGGTTCGGCTACAAGGTCACCTTCCTTGCCCTACTCCACTCCCAGAGTCACCTACTCGAGAGTTTAAGCACTATGTCAACAAACTCCTTCACTTGGCGGAGAAGCCTTCACAACGTTGCTTACACTTTTTCGGTACAAAGCTAGATACCGAGTCCGTAGCACGGTGGACCAAACCAACAAAACTATTACACAACAAATATGTGAAATATCAAATACAAGATCTTCGCTACTGAAATCTTGCGGAGTGACAAATCAATCAAGGACCCCTTGCTTGGATGACTTGTAGAATGCTCGTGATCTCGCCTTAGAGAAGGACCTATATGAGGATCACAAATAGAAAGAAAGAAGAACAACTCTCTAGATCAAGCGATCTATATGTTAGAAGAGAATGAGAGTGTATGAGAGATTTAGTAAGAAGAGGGGTGAGTTAGAATGAAGAAATGGCTCTCTATTTATAGGCAAATTTCTTCACTGTTCCACGGATCCCACGGATCCCTCCCACTTGGGATCCGGCTAGTGTAATCCTAGGGATCCGTGGTCCGCTCCTCTTTGCCCATGGGTTTTTTGGTTATGGGTCATGGGTTATGGGTTGGTCCATGGGTTTTTCTTTAGATTCAATGTATCTAAGTATACATTGTATCTAGTCAACTTAGGTATGGGTTATGATCCATGGGTTATGGTCCATGGGTTATGGTTTTTACCCATCCTAATAAACTATTACAACAAATGCTTAATTATTACATTTTTGTATTTAAATGGCTATATGTAAATGCTTTACAAAAATAACATGTATCCTTATAATTATACTTAAGATAACATTACATTTGTTATCAACAAAACACAAAGAGATGCATAAAATATTAATAAACATTTTTACGGTTTATTTGTATTAACAATCTACCCCTTTTTGTTGATGACAAAACATAATGTTATGATGAGTAAAACTTAAGAATAGATGTAAGTTTTGAAAGCCCTAAGTTTTACTTCTTCTCCCCTTTTTGTGAAACAAAAGTTAACCCTTGGAAGAAATAAACAAACTTCTAACTCCCCCTTGACGGTAGCTCCCCTTGTTTGGGGCGTCAAGTGAAGAAAAATAAAAATCCTACAAAAAGAAAGGTTAGTAACATGCTTATATAATCTTGTGGTTGCTGAGAATCAAGATTGGGAGCCAAGGTATGTAAACAAGGCCTTGTAATAAAACAACAAATTGTAGTGGTATGTATGCCACTTACAAGCATGTAAAAATAAGAACAAGACTTGTTCTTGAAAATGACTTCAAAAGAAAATAATACTAAAAGTAGAAAATAGTAGTAGTGATTCCTTCCATGCTTGCATAAGGTTATGGATGGAGGTTTTGATGAGTAATGGTATTGATGCGATCAAGGATGAGGTTGAGTATGAAGCGCATTTCTTCCCTAACTTCTATTGCAATTTCCCTAGTGGATTGGCAATGTTCACAATGTAAATGATGTGGGTAATGAGTGCGGAAGTTTTCGGGTTGTTTTGATTTGAGTTATGCGGAAGTTGTGGTGGAAAAATAGGAAAATATGGATCAATATCGGAATGTTTGTAAATGGTGGTGGAAAGGAACCTAGATGTTCTTGTAATGTGATGGGAGCTAATGGTGGTGATGTTTCAAGATCTTGAAATATAGTATTTGGAAATGTGGGGGGTGTTGAAAAGACTAATTCTTTTTCTTTAGGTTGGTTAGATCTTGTTGGAGTCTTAAGGAGTTCCAAAAGAGTTATTTTAGGTGGTGATGAAGTTGGTGTACTTGTTGGTGATGAGGGTGGTGCTATAATGGAAGCATCTTGTGGTGAGTTATTTGTTGAGGATGAACCATTTGAGGTTGGTTTTGCTAAACAACAAGATCGGATACTAATCCGTGCGGATATCCTAGCATTTGATTGTGGTATTTTGGATGGTGGAAGTACAAAGGTTTGGATATCATGATTGTTTGTACTAGATGATTCTCCTAAAGGGTTTTTAGATGACATGATGAAGTGTGTTTGTGAGAAGGAGATGGAGTATGCAAGCATTTTGAGAGTTATATATATAGAAAAACAATGCATTGTAATGAATGCTTGACCCAAAATGTGGATTAAAATCTAATGATTAGATATGAATTCAAGGCATGTGATCATGAGAACACAAGCATTAAAGAGCATACTCCCAAAAATGAAACAAATGTGGATTTTTCATCCAAAGTGAAAAATAGAAGTTGAAAACGACTTTACGTTACACGGATCCCACGGATCCTTCCCTTGAGGGATTCGTCCAGCATAAAGGCTGGGATCCGTGGAGTGCAGTGTTTCGAGAGCACACAAAATTTTCTTTTGGGAAACATTTTTGCCTAGTGTGTGCCTATATGCAAACTATTTGGAGTTTCGGTTATCTCAACTCCTAAAAAGAAGTAAAAAATAAACTAGAAGTATAAAACCATCCTATTGAGATAACCCGAAAACACATATTTAGTACATGAGTACATAATTTTGTGTTATCAATGCTCCTAATTCATTGTTGCTTAAATGAATGTACCGGAAAACACATATTAGTTATGTGTCCCCTTTAGCATTCAAAAGTCATGAGATGCAATGAAAACGGGTTTTTACTTTGTATTAATAATGAAAAATCGATTTGTCCTAGACGTGAGAAATTGCTTTTGTGAAATTGATACGGGAAGGTATCATCTTTTTAGAAAACATTGTGAAAGTAGGTTTTCTTTGAGAAAAAAATAAAGACCATAAGTTGAAAAACTCATCTTGGGTTTTGAAAATTCCCGTATTGTTTGTGAGTTATGTGTGAAATAGAAATCCTAGACTCAGAAAAGAAGAAGGCTAGTGTTTACATACCTTGTAGAGTCAAATAAGTTATGACGTTTGTTCCATTAGACCAAGACCAAGGCGAAGTAGGTTGAATTGTTCCCGCTTCAACGGTTTGGTGAGGGCGTCGGCTATGTTGTCTTCGGATGCTACCTTCTCAATAGAGATGTTCCCCTTTTGAACATTGTCTCTTAGGAAGTGATGACGAATCTCTATATGCTTTGTGCGTGAGTGCAATACTGGATTCTTGCTTAAGTCGATGGCACCTTTGTTGTCACATAGGATGGCTATGTCGCTTAGATGAATGTCATAGTCTACTAACGCTTGTTTCATCCATAGTGCTTGTTGGCATGCTTTGCTGCGGAGGCGTACTCGGCTTCGGTTGTTGATATTGCAAGTGCCGTTTGTTTCTTAGAAAACCAAGATGTTAAACAACATCCCATAAAAGTACATACCCACTTGTACTTTTTCTATCAACGTAATCACACTGCATGGTGAGAATCTGCATATACAATTGTTTCTACCGTGCCCTTAGGATACCATAATCCTAATTGTGTTGTACCCTTAATATATCTAAATATCCTTTTACGGCTTCTAGGTGTGATGTTTTAGGGTCTTCTTGAAACCTAGCACATAAGCAAACACTAAACATGATATCCGGCCTACTTAGCCGTGAGGTAGAGAAGGCTACCTATCATGCCACGATATTTAGTATTATCTATGGATTCTCCGTCTTCATCTTTTGTGAGTTTGGTGTCGGATGACATTGGAGTCCTAATTGGTTTTGACTCTTCTAGACCGAATTTCTTTAACATCTCCTTGATGTATTTAGATTGATTGAAGAAGATACCATCTTCTACTTGTTTTATTTGTAGACCAAGAAAGAAACTAAGTTCTCCCATCATACTCATCTCGAACTCGTCATGCATGATTTTAGAGAAATCATCACACATGTCTTGACAAGTGGATCCGAATATAATATCATCTACATATATTTGTACTATGATTATATGTGACTCTCTTTTCTTAGTAAAAGTGTGTTGTCAACTAACCCCATGGTGTAGTTGTGTTTAACTAGAAATGACTTGAGTCTATCATACCAAGCTTTTGGAGCTTGTTTAAGACCATAAAGGGCTTTCTTTAATTTATACACATGTTTGGGTTTTCAAAATCAATGAAGCCCGGAGGTTGAGCTACATATACTTCTTCATTTATGAAACCATTTAGAAAAGCGCTTTTGACATCCATTTGATAAAGCTTTAGATCATTAGCACAAGCATACGCATAAAGTATTCTTATAGACTCTAATCTAGCCCGCGGGGCGTAGGTCTCATAAAAGTCTATTCCCTCTTGTTGGTTATACCCTTGAGCAACGAGTCTAGCCTTGTTCTTAGACACTACTCCGTTTGCATCTAATTTGTTTTTATAAACCCATTTGGTTCCTATTATGGTTTGATTACTAGGTGGAGGGACAAGTGTCCAAACATCATTAGAAACAAATTGATTTAGTTCTTCTTGCATAGCCATTACCCAACTTTCATCTTTTATGGCTTCTTGTGTATTCTTAGGTTCTAAGGTTGAAACGAAACAAAACAAGCTACTTTGGTTTTGAACTTGAGACCTTAATGTTCATTCGTTTAGTTTTCCTATGACTTTATCTACGGGGTGATCTTTGGACTCTTTAATGTTTATTATTTCATCACTTAGAGGTTCTTCTTCTTCACTTATCTTTTTCTTTATTACTATAGCTTCACTTTCTATAATCTCATCATCGACAAGAGGTGGAGAGGGTTTGGGTGGACTTTCATCAAATTTTATATTTAATGACTCTTCTACCTTCATTGTTTCTTTGTTTAATATGACGTAAGCTTTGCTATTTGGCGAGTAACCTAAAAAGATACCTTAGGTTGATTTAGGATCAAATTTTGTAAGGTAATCTTTAGTGTTAAGAATAAAACATTTACTACCAAAGACTCTAAAGTGATTTAACGTAGGCTTTTTGCCTCGAAGTAACTCATATGGAGTTTTCCTAAGATTGGTCTAATCAAGACTCGATTGAGTATATACGTTGAAGTATCAAGGGCATTACACCAAAATTTTTGAGGTATGGATTGTTCATTAAGCATGGTTAGACTCATTTCTTGTAGAGTTCTATTCTTTCTTTCTACTACCCCATTCGATTGTGGAGTCGTGGAGCGAAGTTGTGAGTAATACCATTAGCGTTACAAAAAGCTCCGAATTTCACTTCATTATCGAATTTCCTACCATGATCCGTCCTAATAGACACTATGGGACTTCCTAGTTGTCTTTGGATCTTTTTGCTTAATATTTCAAAATAGTTAAAGGTTTCTGTTTTGTTCTTTAAAATTTTTGTCCATGTATACCTAGAGTAGTCATCCACTATTACCAAAGTGTAGTAGTTGCCTCCATAACTTTGGATAGCGGATGGACCAAATAAATCCATATGTAGTAATTCTAGACACCTAGTTGTGGACACCATGTTTTTAGCTTTATGACTCGAATGAGCTTGTTTTCCTACATTACAAGCATCACAAAAATGATGTTCATATTTTAACTTAGGTAGATCTCTTACTAGATCTTTGGATGATAGCGATTGAAGAAGTTAGCATGTTGGTGTGACCCAATCTTGATGCCATAAAGTTAAGTATCATCCATAAAGGTAAGACATAGTTTGTCTTTAGGTTCATTACCGATTTTAATGACATAGACTCCATGTTTCCTAATTCCTCTTCCTATGGTTATGCCATTTTAAGTATCTTACTACTGGTTTCGGTAAAAAGTACATTACACTTTTTATCACATATTTGTCCTATACTTAGGAGATTAAAGTTTAGGTTTTCTACGTAACACACATCGTTAATGGTTAGAGATTTGTTAGAAATCGTGCCTTTACGATGATTCTACTTGCTATTTCCAAACACTACATTACCTCCATTTATGGATTCATATGTAGAGAATAGATCTATTTCGGTCATGTGCCTGCGTGCACCGCTATCCTTGACCCATTCATCGGGGTCTAGGTCGACCTTTAAGCACACCTCGTCATTTGCCATGAGACAAATTTCTTCGTCCTCCTCGTCACTCATTCCCATGTGCAGAGCGCCTTTTGATCATCCCGTTTGGGACACTTACTAATAAAGTGGTTTGGGTCCCATTTTAAAGCAAGTACGATCATCCTTTGGCTTCTCATCCTCTTTGCTTTTCCGAAAACCTTTCTTATCGTCATACGGTTGTTTTGGCGTATCTACCCTTTCTTAAAGAACTTTTAAAGTCCCTTACATGCCATAGCGTACTCTTGTCGTCACTACTTTCGAAGATGAGTTCTCCTCATCGCTCGAAGCCTTTTGGCTTTAAGGGCAAGAGATTTGTGTTTCTCTTTCACCTTTGAGGCCGAATCTTTAGCAGGACAAGCTCGTACACTTTTAGGTTGCCTATGAGTTCATCGAGGGTGAGGATTGTCAAATCTTTTGACTCTTCGATTGCCGTCACCTTGGATCTCCACTTCGATGGAAGTGCCCTTAGATATCTCCTAACATGGTTACGGCTAGAGAAAGATTCATCAAGTGCTTGTAAAGATGTAATAATAGTATTAAAGTTAGCAAATGAATGATCTATAGTTTCCTCATCCGATATTGAAATTTTTTCATATTGTTGAACAAATAAATCAATTTTATTATTTTTAACTTGTTGGTTGCCTTGATGAGTTACAACTAATGAATTCCAAATTTCTTTAGAGGTTTTAAGCATAGAAATTCTTTCGAATTCCTTTTTAGGTAAAGCATTATATAAAACCATTTTTGCTTCACTATTTTTAGAAAGCTTTTCTTCATTTCATCGTTTAGTTTATCATGAGGTATGTGAACTAAATTTCCTTTATCATCATTTAGGTAGCCTCAAAATCACCTTCAACAATAATGTACCAAAGATCAATATCTTTAGACTTCACATATGTTTTGAATCTATTTTTCCAATATATAAAACCATTAGTTTCAAGTAGTGGTGGTGGTTGCATAGATTGCCCTTCCTTATAATTTTGAGAACCCATAGTGATCGAAAAGTTTTTAAAATACAATTTTATTTTAAAACTTTTATAAACTTAGCTCTTGATGCCAATTGTGGAAAACTAGAAGGGGGTTGAATAGTTTTGCCGATTTTAAGTTGATTTCAAAAACTTTAGATTCGATATTATGTGAAATCATATGGATGTTGAGAACGTATAGATCTAATGATAATGCAAGCAAATAAATAAAGTTAAGGGATAGAAAAGACACAACCGATTTATAGTGGTTCGGCTACAAGGTCACCTTCCTTGCCCTACTCCACTCCCGAGTCACCTACTCGAGAGTTCAAGCACTATGTCAACAAACTCCTTCACTTGGCGGAGAAGCCTTCCAGCGTTGCTTACACTTTTTCCGGTACAAAGCTAGATAACGAGTCCGTAGCACGGTGGACCAAACCAACACAACTATTACACAACAAATATGTGAAATATCAAATACAAGATCTTACCTGAAATCTTGTGGAGGAGTAAATCAATCAAGGACCCCTTGCTTGGATGACTTGTAGAATGCTCGTGATCTCGCCTTAGAGAAGGACCTATATGAGGATCACAAATAGAAAGAAAGAAGAACAACTCTCTAGATCAAGTGATCTATATGTTAGAAGAGAATGAGAGTGTATGAGAGATTTAGTAAGAAGAGGGGTGAGTTAGAATGAAGAAATGGATCTCTATTTATAGGCAAATTTCTTCTCTGTTCCACGGATCCCACAGATCCCTCCCACTTGGGATACGGCTAGTGTAATCCTATGGATCCGTGGTCCGCTCTTCTTTGCCCATGGGTTTTTTGGTTATGGGTTGGTCCATGGGTTTTTCTTTAGATTCAATGTATCTAAGTATACATTGTATCTAGTCAACTTGGGTATGGGTTATGATCCATGGGTTATGGTCCATGGGTTATGGTTTTTACCCATCCTAATAAACTATTACAACAAATGCTTAATTATTACATTTTTGTATTTAAATGCGTATATGTAAATGCTTTACAAAAATAACATGTATCCTTATAATTATACTTAAGATAACATTACATTTGTTATCAACAAAACATAAAGAGATCGAAAAATATTAATAAACGTTTTTACGGTTTATTTGTATTAACAGTGTTGGTACGTGTTTTCGACCTCTTGCCTGATATTATTGGTGGCGGTCTATCGACCTCAGTGGAAATTCCGCCATGATTTTCCCTTTTATTGAGTGCCTAGATCCAAAGGTGATTTTCTGTTTGCTCAGCTCGATCGCCCATTTTGACATTCTGCATGTGTACTCGTGGTTCGATAGAACCTGTTTCAGAGGCTTGTCTGTCAAGACGTGTATAGGGTGAGCCTGGAAGTAACTTATGAATCACCTGGATGATAGTAGTAGGGCAAATGCCAATTTTTACAGTGGAGGATAGTTGATTTGAGCATCTTGTAAAATCTTGTTGAAGAAGTAGATTGGTATTTGAACCATTTTTCTTTATGCTAAGCGCATTGACCCGATTGCTTCCTGGAATCTTTGCTTGGTACATGGTGAGTGTTTCACATGGTACTGAAGCCTTTAGGGTGGGTAGTTCGTTTAGGAACCCCTTAAGGTCTTGAAATGTTACCTCAGCTTCTTCCTTCCACTCATATATGTTAGCCTCGCTTTTTTATAAAGATAACGTCACTTACGTGAATTGGACTAGATACGTAGTATACTTTGCCCTCAGGGACTAGTATTGTTTAAGTGGCAAAGTAATAGTTGGATGAGCCTATAAATACCCCTCATGACTCTCCATGAGGGGTGAGGTTAATCATTAGGTGTATTGTATTGTTTTCATTCTAATCAAGTTATCCTTTGTTTCTCCTCCCTCTCACTACTCTCTCTCTCTCTAAAAGGATGAAGATCTTCATCTTCTTCCACCAACCTAGACCTCCCAAAACCACATAAATCTTTAGATAATCGATCCTAACAAGTGGTATCAATCGCCTAACAATGGTTTAGGAGTGTTTGTGTTACGTTTTTTGTTAAAATTTTACACAAAAGTTGCGTTTTTTTCATTAAAAACGTGTGCTTTTTGCATAAAGTTTTGATTTTTACGTGTTGTTTAAGCTAAAGTTGTAGTTTTTATTGATCTTTAAGTGTTTTGGAAGAATTTTATGCAAAAGAAATCATTTGGAATCGTGTTTTTGGGTGAAAAATCGTGTTTTTGCAAAAATTTGGGTTGTTTATGCGTAAGGATTGCAAGTACGGAAAGTCAAAACCCTAGTTTCTACGCTTAAGAAAATCAAAACCCTCTTTTCTTATGCCTAAGTTCTACGCGTAAGAAGTGAACCCTTCTTGTTGCATTCGATCAATATTTTGAAAAATAGCAGCTGTTTTTTTTTTGCCCGTGAGAGAAATCGGCTAAGAGTTGTGAGTTTCCCGTTTAAGCTTTGTAGTTCTCTCAGGTTCTTGGGAGGAGTCATGTCTAGTACAGCCTGAATCTTTTTGAGGTTCACCCTGATTCTTGTGGCATCGTATATGACCCTTTTCCATTCTAAATGTGCACTTAGTTGAGTTTAACTTCATGTTGATGCGTCTAAGGTTTTGGATGGTTTATATGATGTCACGCAATAAGGCATCCTTTGTCTTGATTTTGATAACCATTTCATCGACATATGCCTCGAGATTGGCGCCTATATGAGATTTGAATTCTCTGTCAACCAGTGTCTGATAGGTAGCACCTGCGTTTTTTAGACCGAAAGGCATCTTGGTGTAGCAAAAGAGACCCTGATTAGTATAAAATGTTGGTTTGTCTTCGTCAGATTCTTTCATTAAAATCTGGTGATATCCCTTCTATGTGTCAAGAAAGCACTTGCATTTGAAATTAGCCAAGGATTCCATTTTCCAGTCGATTGGAGGTAGAGGGTAGTTGTCTTTTGGACATGCCTTGTTTAGGCTGGTGAAATCGATACACATACGCCACGTGTCGTTGACTTTCTTGAACATTATTGGGTTTGAGACCCAGTTTTGATATTTTACTAGGCGTAGGATGCCCGCCTGGATTAGGTACGCGACCTGAGAATCTATAGCCTGAGAGCGCTCTAGAGAAATACTACGTCTTTTCTACCTAATTGGTGGTGCATATTGGTTTAGGCCTAGGCTGTTTGCCAATAGTTGTACAAGTTGGTTTTGAACTTGGGCAAGAGGTTAACTCTAATTTTGATAGGTTGATCTAGTTATTCGGGTTGTATGATGACTTTCACCTGTTTGAAGTTGTCTCCCGGAAGATGCTCCCACGCGATCTCCCAGATATTGCTTTCTTCCACCGCTACAGCTAACCTTGTGTCCTTGCCAGGTTAGTCGCTCTTTACTATAGTGACTCCCGCTCTTGTTGGAAACTCTATTAAAGACCTGATGTCAAAACTTCCATGCCAAACTTCTGAAGTGTTTTTCTTCCGAGTATGACGTTGTACTTGGATGTGGATTTTACAATGTGGAATTGTAACATGATCGTTCTCGACAGCGAGTGTATTCCTACCGTGAGCTCTAAGGTGGTTGCACCTTCAGAAGATGATCACTCTCCTGAGAAACCGATTAGTGGTATGATTGGAGGTTTGAGGCTTGACCTGATGTGCTCTAGGAGTTTGTTGAAACAATGTTTGTACATTATGTCTACTCAATTCCCTCCGTCCAAGTATATTCTACTAACCCTATATGAGGCTATCATTGTTGTTATGACTACGGGGTCAGGTGATGGTATAAATATATCCCATGGAATTAGGGATGAGCATGGGTACCGGAAAAAAGGTACGGTACCGGAACTGTACCGGTACCGACTGGTACCGATACCGGTTCTCTTTACTCAGTACAGTACCAGTACCATGAACTTCGCTCAAAAAATATCCGGTACCACTAAAAAAACGGTGCGTAATACCACGAGAAATCTCAGTTTTGGTACCACAATTCGAATGATTTTATTTTTAAGCTAATCTATCGATCGAAACACCCTAATTGGTTGTCCCATGCACTCTTATGGTTTGGAAAAATATCCTCATAACTAAACATATGCTTTTTATCGTTGCAAAAATACTACAGTAATTAACATGAATTTGGAGTTCAACTATATATGTTGAGATATATATGATTCAGTACAGTAACTATATATATGGAGACAAAATGCAATTGTTGAAGGTAACAACAACAATAAGGTGCTAAAATAACATACATTTACACATTTTAAACGATTTAACTTTAGTTAATTTACTTGTCGTATTTGGTTGTGGTGTGAGAATCATCCGGAAGTAAAACAAACTATACATTGCAAAAATGATAAAATAATATATAATATTATCGAACCAATAAGGCTTTTTTGTTAATAAAGTTGCTTCATTGATCTTAACATAGTTAAACACTTAACAACTCCACTGGAATAGATTTATAACGAGGATTTATAGATCAGATGGTTCTCGAACCGGTACAGTACCGGTTTAGCCGAACCCGGTACCGGAATCGGTGGACATACTCTCGGTTCCAGGAACGGTACTTCATTTTTGGCTGGGAATCGTGCTCTTCTCTACATGGAATGCTTCACGATGGGGTACCATTTTGGTACCGTGCTCTTCTCTACATGGAATGCTTCGCGATGGGGTACGTTGCCAAGTCTCCATGAATTCGTTGCCTATTTTTGTGCCTGAGTGCCATGATTGGATCATGTTGATACTTCCTATTTTTTCCTTGAGGGACTCTTGTTTCATTTGGTTATTGTTATCTACACCCTGGGTTATGTGTTAGGGTGGGCAGGTCTGTTTGTGCCAATAGTGAGGTTTTCCCTGAGAGTTTTTTGTTTAGGATATCCAGGATTAGGTAGACTGGGTAAATTCCTTATCCTACTCTCTGTGAGTTCCAGATAACATCAAATAGTCCTGAATATTAAGTGTCAATTTCCCCCGATAATGCTCGTATATTATATCATTAATATGGATTTACGCTTGTTTTCCTCTATATTTCACTTTCAGGTAAATTACGAGCAATGGAGCTAATGAGACGCGGATTTGGAGAGTTTATTGAAGATATATGATAGTATGCCCACTATGAAGTAATTACGGTGTAACTCTTCTCTCACATTACGCCATAACAAAAGTGTGACTCAGAAGACCAACTCAACAGCAGATTACGTCGTAACTCCATCTTAGGTTTACGCCGTAACTAATTAGGTCAAATAATGTTCCACGCCGCTGCAAGCTCGTAGTAACTCTTTTCACGATTACGGCGTAATCATGATTTTGTAACGTATATTGAAGATACGGCATAACTCATTCCATGTGTTACGCCGTAACCTTTCGAGCAATTTACGAAGATATTGATGTTACGGCGTAACTCTCAACTTAAGTTACGACGTAACTTGATCTGGCCTATAAATACCAGCCCTAAATTCTGTATTTCACATCATTCACTCCACACACAAAGCAAAGAACGTGAGTAGGGGACTGAAGGAAGATCTTGAGGAGCATACGGAGCCATCTCCAAGGGAGAAATCACTCCCTAACGATAAGCATTAGCAATCTATCATTTCTTTAACTTTCAATTCATGTATTTCATTATGTCAAACATTGAATCGATTGTTTCAGTTAATATGATCGGCTAAGCACCTCTGGTGCTAGCCTAGTTATGATTCCTTAATTGTTATGTTTATGTTTACATTGCTTCCATATATTTGTTTCTAGTGTATGCATGCATAGTTTGTTGGTAGCTACCCTTTTTTTGGTAGTTTTGAATGACGTTAGTGTCTAGTTGCTTAGGAGAATTGACCAACTGACCCTAAGTAGGTAGGCGAGTGGGAAGGGTAAAATTGACCAAATGACGACCCTTCTTCGCTTGTCTTGACTGACCAAATGATCACCTGCCGTTTGGATGAACTTAAGAAATTAGGGATGAGTGTCTAAGATGCTAGCGCCCGGGCACTCATTGTTATGAATCTTGCATGTAGCGGAACTTAATGACTTGGCTTAGGGGACTTAAAACAACTAGACTTTCAAGGGTAGTAGCTTGATCTCCGTTGGAAACCTTTGCTGATAGGTTAGGACGAACTGACCAAATGTTGTCCTAGCGACCTAAACCCCCACTTTAAGCAATTGGAAGTAATTAAACGTGAACATAACTTGATAGGATGAGTAACTAGGTTAGCACACTTCTCCTCTATTGATCACAATCTTTGCCTTTATTTGCTTTCTTTTATTTTCTTGCTTTAGTAGTTAATTAATCATTTCCATCTTAAAACGAATTAAAATCTGTGACACATAGACTTTATTAGAATCCGCTCACATAGCTCTTGGGACGACCTCGGTTTTACCGATTACTACACTACTACACGATGGGGTACTTTGCGTTAGTGCATAAGGGTAGACCATAGGTAAACGAGACACTTATAAATATTAAAACCTGGTCAGTAAAATCTGCATCAAGTTTTTGGCGCCGCTGCCGGGGAGTTATACTAGGATTTTTATTAAGTCTTTTATTTTTATTTTGTTTTGAATTTTCTCAATTTCTCACGATCTCTTTTCAAGTTTCAGGTACTATGGAAGTTGTTAACATTGATGACCTCACTCTAGAGGAATATTTAGCGTTGACAAGGGAAGAACAAGGTCCGGGGCTCGTTAGGCCGATTATTGGGGATGATATTGATTTCGAGATAAGACCACAATTCATGAGAGAATTAAGAGCAAATCCTTTTTTTGGAAATATTACAGAGGATGCTCACGAATACATTGAAAATGTGGAATAGATTACTAGCATGTTTAATACGCTAGGAGTCTCGAAGGATGTGGTTATGCTCAGAGTTTTTCCCATCACGCTTACTGGAGCTGCAAAAAGATGGGTTAATAGATTGCCCGCTGGGGAAATTGATACGTGGGCCCTCCTTAAAAGATACTTCATTCAAAGATATTGTCCACCTTCAAAAGTATCAAGGCAACTCACAGAAATCCATAATTTTAAACAAGATGTTGAAAACACAAAGACCTTGATAGATCTTTAAGCACTCGGAGATCGTTAGTGTTGCCTATGTAATCACAAGCAAACTAATAGAAGATCTCTACAACTCGTATTTTGTAGCGGAAAGTAAACACAAGTTATAATAACTAAGAACTCTTTGATCCTCTATGGATCTTTTGATTATAGAAACTCTATGTTTCAGATGTTATACAAGACTTGAAAGACTTGAGAAAAACTTATCTATTACAAACTATAATGGTTCCTTATATAGGCAAGAAACCTAATGGCGTTGACAATTTACGCTCCTAATACTAACATAGACTAAGCATGCATCTAGACAAGCATGCAACTAATCATATTGTTTTGTTAATCATCGTGTTTATTCTGAGTAAGCTCTGCATGGAGCGGCGCAACCTATCTTTCATACGGTGACTTTTACTTTATCTTGAGCTTATCTCTCCTACGTGTTACGCACTTTCAGACAACACAATATCGCTTTAGCATTTCTGCTGAAGTATAACTTCAGCGAACCATTCTTCTTCGGAGAATCTCTTGGCGAATCGGTAGTTTACCTTAATTCCCAACAATCCTCCCCTAAAGCGGAATTTGACAAGGTTAAGTTCCAGTTTCCGTGATAGATCTGTAAAATTGTTGAGGATTGTGTTCGAACATCAGCAACAAAGAAAAACAAGGAACATCTCTATGATGACTGAACTGTGATCGCCGGATCTTTGCGGCAACATATGACACCTTGTACATCAAAACATATAAGTTTCATACTATTCTCATCACTTCCAGGTGTGTTAACTCTGCGAGAGGTGAATCATTAAAATTAATGGGTTTGATGTCTCTTTACCAATAGCCATTACTACTGGAGTAGCCACATGTTTAGGTTCGAAAACTATGGTACATTGATAACCATCTGATTTATTGGCAAACCAGCAACCATATAAGCGGATTTGTCTTGTCTTTACACGTAGCCGTTTGCTCGGGACTAGTCAATTCTTAGAATTGGTGAATTGAGAAACAAATATGGATTCAGTTGCCTTTACCACATGCCATATACATGCGGGCTAGCCAATTCTTGGATTCCAAAGAGGAATAGACCATGGTGAATTGATGACCATACAACCCTCATCAATTAAGCATGGGTGGTTGCATACCCTATGATTTTGAGCAAACCATTACAGATATCAACAGATTTGATGTGTCTTTACCAAAGCTGTACCCTTTGGACTAGCCAACTCTTTGACATACACAAGGTACATCCGGTGAGTTAAAGACCATCTGAATTGGACAACAAACAAACCTGCATAAAAGTTGTTTTTTTTTTTAACTAACAATAAAATATAAAACTGAAAAAGATTAATGATAAGTTGAAAAGGAAAATTAAAACTTAATTTTTATTAAATAAACGCTATCACTATTTTTAAAATGATGTTTTGTGAGTTTTCCTTTTATGAAAGTCTTTTATCTAACAAAAAAAAAACTTAGACAAAATAGACAAATAACATAAATAAAGCAAACTAAATGAACAAAACAAAGTAGTGCAGAGAGTACCAAGTGTCCTGATATGGATGAAGAATAAGCCTATTGCAGTTGTTGGAGTTGAGTTTTGATCAATCCCACGGTGTTAAAAGCGACTGTCTTTCATTTCCCACGAGGATGCTGGAGGAATTTCAATTTTGACTCGGCATCTTTTCCATTGGGAATGTGGGATTTGACAGAACTTGAAGATCTCCTGGTAAGATCATCCCAGAGCCTTGTGGTTCCTTGTTGCAATAATAGGTGTTAACTTGAGTGAACAGAGAAAGTAAGTCCTTGTCTACCAGGTGTAGAATTTCCTTTAGAAAGGTGAATCCTATTAAAGTGGAGTCCCTTCGAAGAAGAACATTCATCTCATCATCCTTTAATTTCCACACTAACACCTCATCTGAATGTCCATCAGGAAAATCAGCAGCAGACCCTTCTATAATGAAAGTTGAGTCATCGACTTCAAGATCCAAAGCAGATCTTTTGGCCATTCTCTTCTTCCTTCTCCCAGGCTGATAGATTTCCCTAGAGGAAGCATTTTCATCTTGTGCATTTGTGGTAGGACTTGAACCGGTAGATGAGACTTGGTTGGGAGCGAAGTGCATTCATTCTGTGGAATATCTTTATAGCCCTCTCTGTTTTAGTTTCTGTGAGATCAGCTTCCTTTACTTGAGAATCTTCGGTGTGACAACAGGTGCCAGAGGGAGAGGGAGTTGAAGCTTTAGGTGCCGGGAGAAATGGAAGATGGTTCAACAGATTGACCCTTGATAGTAGAGGAAGCAACTTGAAGTTGCTTCGGGAATGACTGAAGAGGATTCCTTGGTTGGAGCATCATCGACCTTGAGTCTTTTGGCTTCTGGAGCATCTTCATTCTCTGAAATCCTTTTTAAGTTGGTAGAAGGTGCTGAGGATGATGATCTGTCCTTCATGATTTGGTTGTATTTGCGATACAGGACATGATCAGGAAAAGCCTTGACTTGTTTCATTGTTAAACCGAGTTGTACAGAACATTGGTTCTTCACCACCCTTCTCATTTCATCTTTAGTAGGAGGTTTGGCTTTGGCCTTCTGAGCTTGGATGGCCCTCTTTTGTGCAATTGCTTCTTGCCTCCTTTGTCTTCCCTGAGCCATCATTTGCTCTACATAATTGTCACTGAGAAAATCACCACCTAGTATACTTTGAGCTAGAAAAGGTCTTGAAATGACTTGGAGTTAGAATATCCGGTGTTGGCGGAGCATCGAACCCTCATTCATCGAGTTCTTTTCTTCTCTCAGGAGTTAAAGATGAAAATTTCTCTGTTTCAAGTTGTTTAGCCAATGCTACACTTTCCTTTGACTTCTCAAACTCAGCCAATCTACTTGCTTGACCTAGTCTTTCCACCTCACTCACCAGGTCAGGACCAAGCTCATCTTCAGTGATGACATTTTTCCCTTTATCATCAGGCTTCTTGGCACACTCTTCTTCATTAAATCAATGACAGTACCTCTGTAGTAGTACCTAGGTCAACATGTTGATGCTTGATCATCAAGCTGGAGTGGTCATAGTAGCAATGTCGAGACAGATCTGAGGGGAAAGGTCTGTTGGTTCTTGGGCGATGCGGTTTGATTAGGATCGAAGATACATCCTCCATAAGTATATCGGCGATGCATCCTTATCAACCCGAGGTTCCTTTGAAGCTTCAGAAGAAACCTTATGAGAATAAGATCTCTTCCTTCTTTTGTACAGGACAGGCTCCTTCTTCTTTGAGGAAGTGGCGGCTAATGATAAAGGATCATTGAGAGAAACATCAGCCAACATGTCCAGAGACTCAAAATGGGGATCTTCTTGTTCTTCATCAGAGGAAACCACAAGTTTCCTTTTGGAGGCCCTTTTTAGTTTGTGCTCTAAGACCTTGACCGATTTCCCGTTCTTCAATCTTAACCCCAAGAAGACTTGGTCTCTGCAAGCTCCTTTTCGGACTATTAACCTCTGCAGCATACACGTTGACAAGAGCATATACAGATGAGAGGGTAATGGGGTCCTCAGCTCCACCAGCAGATTGCTCTGTGTTAAGGGGAGCCTCATTGGACCTTCGAGTAACTGGTCATGCTCAATGTGAGGGAGATCTTTATCGAGAGGATTCCTCACAGGACTTGGTGTGGGTGGTCTATTGAGATCTGACTCAACATGAGTAGCTAGAGTGGGTGGAGGACTGGGACATGGTGATTGGTGCGGAGCAACATGAGTTGCTTCAATAGTTGAAGATGGGCCCTCATCAAAGTGAACCAATGGATTACCATCGGTAGCAAGGTGAGGAAGGAGGATTATGAGCCACGTTCTCCTCATCGGCTGACCTCATTACCTTGGGGCAACATGGCTGCTAGCAAGGGATGATGTTCCCCACGAAAGTGGGTTCTCATTGTAGCAAACAATTTAGCAGTTAAGGTACTTATGGGATAGAAAGATTGGGCTGGGTAGAGGTGTCTAAAATCATTTGAAGAAACCTTGGGTACATTAAAAACTTTCCCTTTGTCTTTTGAATATTTTCAACCAAGTTTTCAAAAATATACTTAGAAAAATTGAAAGTTACCCCTTGTGAAAGACACACAATACCATAGCCCGATCGTGTAGAGGCTGGTCCCATCCTCCAATCTTGTTGCTCATGCATTGGAGCAGTGTGTGAACCAGGAACCTCCATTTTGGGCAGAGTTCCTTCTTTAGCCACATATCTGTTCTTGTTCCTCGATACCCAATAGCCCTTAGCCCATTAAGCACATCTTCATGATTAGAGTGAAATACTCCCCGGCATCTTCGGTGAAGCTTCCTCTGATCGGTCCTCGGTCACAATGTACGCTATTTCATCAATCACAACCCTAATCTCTGTCTCGCTCCTCTTCTCAGCAGTTTCCCAAAATTGAGTGATCGATGGCTCATATATCTCATTTGGAGAATGAGATAGAGCATAGCAAATCTTTGACCTTTTCAGAAATTCCACCATAGGTTCATCAGATTCATATCCCTTGCCATTTCCCAGAAATGCAACTTTGTTGTGATCATGTTTGAATTCAAGAGCCATGAGGAATATGAGTGTTTAGGATTATGATTCTTGAAATGGTGAGTGTTTGTGAAAGTGGAATGAGAGGGAATTGGTTTGTTCGAAGGCGAGTAATGGTGGGTAAAGTGTTTTTGCCCAAATTATAGTCAAAGAAAAATGGACCGTTTGGTTGACCTTTGGCGTGTATTGCATCTTTGTCCCAATCCAAAATAACACCGGTAGAACATATGATCAATCTGTGAAGTTATAACTTCAGCAGAATGCATCAAAGATTTGAGTATCTTCGGTAAGTTTCTAGAATTACTGTGCCACCCACTTGCATTAAACTCATTGAACCTCGAATCCGTCTATAAAATGATCCCAATGTAACTCATCTCTTCATCAAGATCCCTAAATAATTACCACAAACCCTAGATGCAAAATAAACCCAATTAGAAATTGCACCATGAATACCAAACACGAGATCATAGATCTCACTTCCTCATCTTCATCATCATCATCAAGTGGTGAATCAAACCCATGGTACCATTACTTCCCTCAACCCTATCTACGACCAAATAAATCGCCCTTTCTCCCTTCTTGAGAAGATGGCGGTGTAGTGAATCCAAGTGAATGGCTGATGATTACGATGACTCCTATAAGGAGGGAACATCTTACTCCCAACCTCCAGCACCTTGGTCTCCACAAAGACCTGCGTGCGAGAATCCGCCACTCCCAAAGATAGAGAGGTGGTTCTTGGTCTCACTAGCCATCATTTGGTGCATGAACACACATCGTATAGTAGAAGGGCTTAAGGAGGGTGGATCGATTGCATTTTGGTTGAAATGAGTAGATGAAGCACACAGGGACGCGTTAGTTCTCTCGTCATCGTCATCATCAATCGTTTGCATCAATCCATCCCCCATTTTGGTCCTTAGCATCTTCATCGAGTTGGTCATGCATATCCAACCAGACCGGTTAAAAGGAATGGGTGGTTCGCAAGACCTACGAAAGCAAAGCCACATCTAGCATATCCAACATTCACTTAGATTTCGGAATGAGGGATATACACTAGTTTAGGCTTAGCTTAAGTGTACAACTCATATCTTGTAGATGCATAGTAGTAGGTTGACTTTATGTAGGCATAAGCGTAAACTGTTCTTGAATGAATGAATGAACAATTTGACTTCAATTTCTTTTCTTGATATTATAACCCGTGGAATCAAATTGTATGCTTCAGTACCATTAATTTCAGAAGAAACAAGCAACATTCTTTTAGCTATTTAGACCATATACTCATGAACCACACTTGATGAATTTGAACTTGATCAGGGATATACAAACTGCAATCGGATAAAGGAGCAGACAAGATGCGATGCAGACAATGCGCAAAAGCAGACACAACAACAACAAAAACAAACAAACTACAAACAAACTAGAGAATTATTAGAAGTTAGTGTTAGAATACAAACTAATATACAGAAATAATGCAGAGTTTGCACAAAAAAACCTCCCCTGAGGCATATGCCTCCCCTGAGGCCTATGCCTCCCCTCAAACTATGCAGTCAAGGGTTTAACATTCCAATATTGACCACGAGGTGTTGAAACCTTGGTCCATCAACCGCTTTTGTTAACAAGTCTGCCACATTATCATCAATATGGATTTTAGCCACTTTTATCAAATGTTTTTCATAAGCATCTCTTATAAAGTGGTGCTGATTTCAATGTGTTTCGTTCATTTGTGAAAAGCTGGATTTTTGACTATGCAAATGGTACTTTGATTATCTATATGAATTGTAGTGTTCATAAAGTTGTACCCATAGTCCACAATTGGTTACGAATCCAAAGGACTTGTGCCACACAATTTGCGGCGACAGCGTACTCTGCTCATTGATGGTTGAGGTGGCCACGATGGTTTTTTTCTTGCATTGCCAAGAAATCAACCTCTTGCCAAGAAATTGGCGGCCCCGGTTGTGGATCTTCTATCGGTTTGCACGGCATAATCACTGTCATTATATGCTTCCAACTTGAAAGGAGATTCTTTTGGGTACCAAAGGCCTAAAGAGGTTGGCCTTTGAGGTACTTAAAGATCTTCTTGACAACATTGAGATGGGAAGCAAGTGGAGTGACTTGATGTCGAGAACAAACACTCACAGCAAATGTAATATCAGGTCTTGAAGCTGTCAAATACATCAATGAACCAATCATGGACTGTCTGAGATGAACATTCACGGGTAGATCTGGTTCAGTATTTGCTTTAGTCTTTGGAGCTTCATAAGGTGTTGTGGCAGTCCTAACACCTTCCATACCAAACTTCTTCAAAATGTCCTCACATATTTATCTTGGTGATAAAGATGCCATCCGGTTCTGAACACGGAGACCCAAAAGAAAGTAAGCTCTCCCATAGCACTCATTTGAAATTCACCCTTCATAAGTTCCTCGAATTCCCTGCACCAAGCTTCGTTTGTGGAACCAAAAATAATGTCGTCCACATACACTTGTACCAAAATGATGTGCGAGTAATTCTTCTTGAGGAGCGAGTTTTATCAATAGCACCTCTTCTATAGCCATGCTTGGTGAGGAGCGATGAAAGCCGAGCATACCAAGCTCTAGGTGCATGATGTAAGCCATAAAGAGCTTTAACCACCTTGTAGACATGATTTGGGTGATCAGGGTCTTCAAATCCCTTGGGTTGAGTGACATAGACCTCCTCTTCAATCTCACCATCTGAAAAGCACCCTTGACATCCATTTGATACACCATAAAACCTATGTATGAAGCATATGCCAAGAAAATGCAATTGCTTCAACTTCGGGCAACATGTGCAAACACTTCATCATAATCAATCCCTTCCTCTTGTCTGAAGCCTTGAGCTACCAACCTTGCTTTGTTTTTGATCACAACACCCCTAGCATCTCTCTTATTCTTCAAAACCCATTTTGTCCCAATGGCATATTTGCCATCAGGGAGTGGAACCAAAATCCAACCTGGCGATTGTGAAATTGTTGCATTTCTTCTTGCATTGCTTGATCGGCTTGGATCATTGAGAGCTTGAGAAACACTAGTTGGTTCCACTTGAGAGAGAAAACAAGCAAGCAGACAATGCTTGAGGTGCGTGTGATTGTCTCTTTTTGGTTGGAGACATAAGAGAAAAAGCAATCTGTCCAAGCGAGGATGGTGATAGCCCTTCTAGTTCTAACGAGGTGCGGAAGATCACCTATAATGGTGGATTGAGGATGAGCTATGTTGATCCTCTGAGTAGTAGTGGGGTTGACTTCAATGGATGAATCAAGATTAGTGATGGTTGGTTGAATTGACATCATAAGAGGGTGAGGAGAAGATGCCAACTTTGGGTTGATGATTTCCAAGATCTGAAGGTTTTGGAAAGCGTGTATAGGGTTCACCAAAGTCGGAAGATACTTGAGAAGGAACATTATAGCCTTGGATTTGGGGAAGGTAGGTGTGTGCAGAATCAACCGAGAAACATGGTTTCTCCGACTCCTTCATTATTAACCTCTCCATTCAGTATCTCTGCTTCAAGCTTAGCTGCAAATTCTTGAGTCTGGAGCCTAGCAAGGTCCTCAGCATAATGAGAGTCATCTTCATCACTCGAATCGCCATATCCTTGGAGGTGGTACACGCAATATTGTAAGGGGAGAACGAAGGTACAAGTATGGGTTGCTCATCATCTTCAAACTCATTTTCAGAGCCATCATCTAGGGGACTTGCATTGTTAGTTGGAGACAATTGAGAACACTGCATTTTGGTTAGCAGGATATGCGTGGTAACCCGGATAATCGATTAAGTAGTCAAGATCAACGGACCATGAATGACCTTGTCCTTGAACATTAGGCTTATCTTCCAAAAATATCAGGTTCAACGTCTCTTCTATTTTCTTGGCTTGCAAGTTGTACACCCTGTATGCCTTACTATGAGTAGAATAGCCCACAATATAACCATCATCAGCCTTCTCATCAAACTTTCCCAATGGATCACTTGTGTTGGAATGGTCACTTGACAACCCAAAGGTTTTAGGTAGTGAATGACAGGAATCTTCCCAAAGAGAAGTTCATATGGGGTTTTGAGTTGTGGTCTAGTAATGGACACCTTGTTTAGCACATAGCAAGCGGTCCCAAACTTGATCCGAACATAGTGGGCGGTTTAGAGTGCAAGCATGGATCTTGCTGCCTCTATTAAGGTCCTATTCTTTCTTTCAACTACCCCATTTTGTTGTGGGGTTCTTGGATTACTATAGTCCCTTTTATGCCTTTTGACCCACGAGTTCTATAAGAACGGCATTTTTAAACTCTGTCCCATTATCACACGAATACCTTTGACCTTTTTGTTCAAGCGATTTTCAACAAGTGTGATGAATTCATCGACTTGAGATGTTTCATCTTTGGTTGAGAAAGAAAACCCAACAAAATCTGCTATAGCCATCGGTGATCACCAAAGCGAAGTACTTATGATCAATGCTTGACTTGAGTTGGACCAAACAGATCCATGTGAAGCAAGCTGAAGAGGTTCGATTGATGATGCTCATAGCACTAATAGCTTTGTAAGAGGCTCTGTGTTGTTTTCCTTTATTGCAAGCGACACAATTATGATCATTGGTAAAACTTTGGTGGGAAGACCTTTAACAAGAATCATGTTAGAGAGTTTGTTAATGGTCTTGAAATTCACATGCGCCATCCTCCTATGCCATTTTGTGGATTCATCAAGTGATGCTTTAGCCACCAAACATGTGAGGTCACCATCAGGTTGAACTTCATTAAGGTTGAATGTGTATAAGTTGTGAGTCGCGAGGAACTTTCGGTAGAATTGAAGTTTCTTGGGGAGTTTGAAGTCTTTAGGCGACACAAGACATTCATTCTCTGTGAAGAGGACTTTGTTCTTAGTGTCACAGATTTGTGAAGCAGAGAGACAAGTTGAAATCTTTGAAGTTCCTTAACAAAGTACACATTCTCAAAATCTAGATGAGGTGTCTTTATGGTGCCTTTCCCAGTGATACTACCATCACTTCCTCCAAAAGTTACATTGCCTCCTCCTTCAATAGGGACAAAATTGTGCATCATATCCCTGTTCCCGGACATGCGGAACAACCACTATCAACAATACCAATATTCTTATGCTTAAGGGGATGATCCTACAAACAACCACAAAATATATACAAACTGTTAGTATACAATGGAGGTTCAAGTCATTCTTGACTTGAACACCTTATGAATCCAGAGTTTAGGACAAGAGTATTTAGAGGATCCACCATTGTTCTTGGTCCTCCATTGATAATGGGTCCTTGTTAGTCCAAGAACAACTGCTGAGGGCTTGGCGGTGCTCCCATATCCCATACCAGCATACATAGAGTCAACATATGTAGGCCAATAACCATGTTTAAAGTATGGGCTAGTTGGTTGCACATAAGGTGCGACTGATTCTCTCCAAAGAGAGTCATTATTAGTGCTTGTGGAACATAAGGTGGAATATTAGCAACATTGGTCCATTTAGATTTGTGTTTACGGTGAGTAGCACATGCATCCAATCTTTGCTCATAAAAATCACAATCCTTAATCAAATGAAATTTACTTCCACATACAAAACATGTCTTCTTCTTGGAAGATTTATTCAAATAGGGAGATGTTTGATTACATGAAGAAGTACTTAAATTAGAAACATTCAAGGAATTGTTTTTAACAGACTGATTATTCAAAGATTTAAAAGACAAGTCTTCAGAAGAAACTGTCTTGGAAGTTGATTCCTCGGCAGACTTCCTTAGAAGGCTTGTAAGTAGGCTGGGGTGCGAGGCTCGAGGCTTGGAAAGGTCAAACTTCTCATTTGAATCACAGCTTTCATAGGAAGTAGACCCTTGATCCGATGAATTGTCCGTCGAGCAAGAGACAAAGTCATTAGATGAGGTATCGAGTCCTGCAAGTCTTTTGACTTTTGCCATATAGATGATGTGATCCATCAAAGTCAACAGATGATGGGCAGTGTGGGCATAAATTCACCTCTAATAGGTCCGAGGGGACAGCATGCATATTACCTTCTTTAACAAAGTTAGCTAACCCTGCAGGTGTGGATTTACGACCATCATTCCTAGCTTCCAATCCTACATACTTTTGAAAACCTAAACCTAGGCCGAGGTTACAGATTGTATTATAGATTTCTCTAGTCGATTATCACACGAAATTAACCATTGTTTATTCCTAGCTATTTCCTCAACTACTTTTTCTTTAAGCTCTAGGTTCTCGGACACGACTTCATTCTTAGCTTTCTCGAGGCAGTTTTAAATAATTATTAGCAACTTCAAGATCAAGCTGTAACACCTTTATCTTTTCTTCATAAGCTATTTGATTCTTTTGAAACCATACCTTTTGTCTTTCAACTGCTTTTAATGCTAGTTTATGAGCTTCATTTTCAACATAGCATTCATCAAACTTAGGTTTCATAGCATCATACTCTTCTTTAAGTTCATTGTACCTTAGACTACAACCAAATATACAGTTATTGTACACGAGATAGTCCCATCAAGGCAAACTGATCATGCCTTTCATCCGAAGTACACTTTGCCAGCAATCCAAGCTTATCAGAATCATGAGCTTCTTCATTTACAGGTTCATGTGCAGTCCAGTTGACATGTTCATCCATGGTGAGGAGAGCTGCTGAAGCTCCAGTTTCCTGTTGTTTCTACTAATAGGAAAGGTAATTAGCTCCATCTCCACTTTTCATGTCTTTGCATTCCCTTGAGAAATGCCCCATCTGGTGGCAAGTGAAACACTTGACTTTCCTCTGTCAAAGCGGGCTGATTCCTTTCCCTTGAAAGCAAACTTCCTTCCAGACTTCTCTTCAAACCTTTTGATGTCCACTTGTGATAATGCCACACATTTTCAGTTTCATCTCCTCCATTTCAAGTGGGTCAAACTGATCAAAGTCTTCATATGCAAGATCTGGCGAGTATCATAGTCAGCAACGAATGAATGAAGAACATCCTCCATCACACTACTAGACCTAGCTTGAGAACATGGTAGAGTGGGACGAGGGTTAAGTGGTGGAGGGGGGGATGAAGATGATGATGGAAAGTAGTTGGAGCTCGGAGACGATGGAAAATAGTTGGAACAAGGAGCTTGCACCATCATGTTGGAGTGAGATGTCCCAAAAAGTGCATGGCGGACGAAGATGTGCGGTAGGGAGTTCGACATCGGGTTCAAGGGTTCTGAGTCTGTTATATAGCTCATCAAAGGTAAGCATATCCAGCCCTCCTTTAGCCTTGAGAGCAATACTTACATGTAACCATGATGGAGGTAACGATCGAAGGAACTTTGAGTTGCGATCATCATTATCCGGCTTTGCACTCGGTACGGTTGGTGACTCAAGATCCTATGGAACACATGCGTATCCTTTGTGAACGCCTTCTTCTTCAGAGATATTGAAGTCCTGAAATTGTTGTCTCAGCATGGACTTCCTCATTCTCTTTGATTCTTCATTTCCACGGAACCTTGCTTTGAGAGCCATCCATATGTCCTTTGCATCATCCATATGATGAAAATCACACGATGATCTTCGGAATGGCTTGAAGCGGAATGGTCTTTACTTTATGTTCTCTCTGCATAGCTAGTACCTCTTCGGCTTTTTGGTGGAGCCATGATAAATTTCCCACCCATGGGGATCATCTTCTTCAAAATGTTTCCTTTCTTTACAACCTCCCACAGATTCCAATCAATATTGGAAATCCAGGTTTTCCATCTTCATAGCCCAAAGTTCATATTCTTCCCTTTTCAAATAAGGAAGTTTACCATTCTTGTTTGAGAGACTGAAATTTGCATGGAAGTGGTGTTGGTGTTGTTTGTGTTGGTGGCTTGGTTTCATTATCGGATCGGGCATGGTGAATGAATGTTCTTAGTATCGTAGAGACTTCCGAGGCTCGATACCACTTGTTGAGAACACAAAGACCTTGATAGATCTTTAAGCACTCGGAGATCGTTAGTGTTGCCTATGTAATCACAAGCAAACTAATGGAAGATCTCTACAACTCGTATTTTATAGCGGAAAGTAAATACAAGTTATATTAACTAAGAACTCTTTGATCCTCTATGGATCTTTTGATTATAGAAACTCTATGTTTCGAATGTTATACAAAACTTGAAATACTTGAGAAAAACTTATCTATTACAAATTATCATGGTTTCTTATATAGGCAAGAAACCCTAATGAGCGTTGACAATTTACACTCCTAATACTAACATAGACTAAGCATGCATCTAGACAAGCATGCAACTAATCATATTGTTTTGTTAATCATCGTGTTTATTAGAGTAAGCTCTGCATGGAACGCGCCAACCTATCTTTCATCACGGTGACTTTTACTTTATCTTGAGCTTATCTCTCCTACGTGTTCGCACTTTCTGACAACACAATATCGCTTTAGCATTTCTGCTGAAGTATAACTTCAGCAGAACCCATTCTTCTTCGGCAGAATCTCTTCGGCAGAATCAGTAGTTTACCTTAATTCCCAACACAAGATGAAAATGAGACATTATATCAAGCCTGGGATAGATACAATGATCTGCTTTACAAGTGCCCCACTCATGACCTAAACAACCAGCAAAAGGTCAATATTTTCTATAAAGGGATCAACATTGTTACAAGACAAATGTTGGATTATCAAGGACCGATTCCAGGGATGACACCTACTCATGCCATTGAAGCCATTCAAAAACTGGCTGATCATTCTCAAAAATGGCATGATGGAGGAAGCCAAAGAAGCCTGGACAGAAATTCTGAAGGTATTGCCGCCATCGCAAGCAAGTTAGAAAACCTTGGCAGAAACATGAAGAAGCTTCAGGAGAATGTGCATGCTATTCGAGTAAGACGCAACACATGTGGAGGAGGACATTTAGCTAGAGACTGCCCTATGGAGAACATAAATCCCCAAATCGAAAAGGTTAAGTACGGAAAAGGGAAACCGTTCCATCAAAGTTATGATGAATTCTGCTACGGGAAAGACCGGACCCCCTACAAGGAATGAAAACCTTCACTTGAAGAATCTATAAATAAATATTTTGAGGAAGATGCCAAGCGACAGGCCAACAGGGACACGTTGTTCCAGAAATTTCAAGAAACAAAAGCCACCCTCCTTGGTCGTCACGAGGCTTTTGAAAACACCGAAAGGAAATTTAGGATAAGGGCAAATGAATTTCATAAAGACAACTCGAGTAATGATAGTATCTGTAAAGCCATATTTTCCAATAACGGAAAACCTCTTTACACCCCTTCGAGTACGATGAAGAGGAAGTTGCGGGTTTCTCGAACAAGCGATGAAAAAGATGACAATACGAACTTTCCAAAAGAAGAACAACATCTGAGATTGAATGTGAAGCTGTAATGGAAAAATGAAGTGAAGTTAAGCGCCAGATGTTCAAAGTGATTGTCCTAAATCAGATCCCTCTAAAGGAAAAAGACCCAGGAAGTTTCATTCTCCCTTGCTCTATTAATAATTTGCATAATATTAATGCCTTAGCTGACTTAGGAGCTAGCATAAGTATCATGCCATTCTCCATGTGTAAAAGATTAAATCTTGGTCCTGTCAAACCCCTTTGCATGACTATTGAAATGGCAGATAGAACGGTTAGCATACCTAGGGGTAGTTGAGAATGTGCTCATTAAGATTAATAATTTTAATCTTCCTGTCGATTTTGTCATTTTAGACATGGAAGAAGATCTCGACATTCCTCTAATTTTGGGTAGACCTCTTCTGGCCACCGCACGGGCAAAAATTAACGTTTTCAAAAAAATCATAACATTAAAAATCAACGATAGAAAACTTACCCTAAATATGGATGATGTTGGAAAATGTCACCCTATCGAAACTATTTGTGTTATCAAGAAAAGAAAAAATAAAGTTGTTCCCACCACCGTCACACACAAGCACTGTACTTCTAATAGTCGCAATATGCAGGAAAAGGAAGTTGAAAGATACAACAATGGCAGATTACGTCGCAACCACTTCTCAAGGATACGGGACAACAACAATCCAGTGCTTTAATTTGAGTCTAAAGACGATTGGCCCGAAATTCAGAAAGTTGATTACAAGTACTTTCCTAAATTGAAATACCATTGGTGCAAAGCTATTCTTGTTGACAATGAGAGATGGTATGATCTTTGGGCTTCAGGCAACTCCTATGAGGACATCTGTGATGGTGGCAATGACAAGGAAAGAGTAAAAAATAATAAGTACATGTGGTCCTCAACTAATGATGAAAGCATTACATTCGAAGCATGGGTACGGATTATTTATGGGGAAATTGACAATGATGCTAAAAGTAGAATCTGGACTAATCTTAGCCGTAGTGTTAGCCATGAAACCTCTGGTGATGACGCGATTCATGAAGCAACGAAAAATTAAATCTCGGATCATGGAACTATTGATAATGACAACACCTTAGCTCGGAAGCATTGGTGTGAGAAAATAAAAACCATTGGTGGGGATTTTTGGGCTTCTTGCAACCCGTATGATGACAACTGTAATGGGGGGAGTAGTATGGTTAGAGTAGGAGATAACAAATTTTTGTGGACCTCACCAATGACGATAGAAGAACTGAGATACATTGGTTAGACAAATTAAGATTTGACGATTGGATTAAAATCAAATTTGGAAAAGTGGACGCTTCCACTAAGAATAAAATTTGGAAGGACTGCATGAACGAAGATAGCCCATGTGAAGAAACTCCTCAAAATACGAGTGACTTAACAAAAGATGATAACAAAGACACAAGAGAAGAATGTAAACATGGGCTTATTGATGAGTTAGTCGATGATAAATGGTTTAAAGGTATCGAGTCCGATGATTATAACATCAAGGGAATCATGGACCACCTTGAGCTACAAGGTGAAGATGGGTTAACTGACCCCGATGATGAAGCATATGAGCAAAGAAGGTGCAAACTTCTTGGCATTCCGTATTAAAAGCCGCCACCAATTGTAGTTGAAAAGTATGAGTTTACAAGATACCACTTGGGGCCGGACGAAAAGTTTTGTAAAATTCGGAAGATCGAGACGAAGGAATATCTTTGCACCGCTACAAATGTTGCTTGGATCAGACATAATTTGATGAAGGATATGGAGGAAGTTTGCCAAGTTCGAAGGCCACCATACAGACCCATGGCTTTGAGTCTAACTTAAAGACTCGTTAATAAAGAAAAGTGCTCTTTCGGGAGACAACCCGAATTATCCCTTTTAGTTGTTTTATTTCCATTTCTGTTGAGTTTTGTGTTTTTAACCATTTTTGCAGGAAATCGGAGAAGTTGATGCAGCATCTTTGAACGGGGACCTGATCTGTCCACAGTTACTGCGTAACTCATTCCTATGGTTACGCCGTAACACATCTCTTGCAGCAGTTCTTCCCAGAGCATTACCAATTACGGCGTAATCCCATACAATGGTTACGTCGTAGCTACACTACAGTAGCGTCTGCCAGGTTTTGCAATAATTACGGCGTAACTCCTTCTAGGAGTTACGACGTAACTATCCTTTCTATTAATTCTTTCTCTTTAAACATAATAACCTTGTATTAATTTTTAAATGAACTTTGTGGGTATGTTCCCTGTAAGCCCTCACGAGACTACACTCGTCCACTTGGGACACCAAGTGGTTTAAAAGGCTTGTTGCACACGCTAAATACAACTATGATTCCTACGAAATTGAGTTAGGTTTCTTTTTGTTTTTCGTTTTTCTATTTTAGAATTATGCTTGTTGGTAGTGTGATTTCAGGGAATGAAGTTTGCTCGTGGATGCTTAAAGCGAAGGCACGATTCTTTTCGTGTGCCTTCTTTCTTTTTCAGAGAGAATTTCAGGGAAGTTCTCGCTCTAATTCTACTTTCTCTTCACCTTTATTTAACATTTAGTACAAAAGGGACTTTGTACATTTCAAGTGGGGGGACGGGAGTAGAATTATCTCTTGAACTTTATTTTGTCCTCGTTTTTCTAGTTTATTTTGAAAAATTATGCCATTTTTAAAATTTTGACATGTTTTTCTTAACCTAACTACATTAGACCTTAGCCGAGCACATTATAACCCTTGATATTATATGGTGAGATTAGCCTTATTCGTTTCCAAATATTTACCCCAAATCCACCAAATTATGAGTGTGTCGGTAGCTTGTAAACTTTAAAACTTGGCCTTTACATCATTTCGAGACCATAGACGAGGTATGTTGAGTTAGCTTAATGTATTTGGATTATTCAGTTTAAGAAGGCAATATTATAGGATTATCACCCAAAAAGCCTATCCTTGTGTGTCTATCGATTAGTCACCTCGACTTCTCGACCCCCATGTTAAACCCTTTTGTTGCACTCACCTTTAGTGCAAGATACACTTGTCTGAGCCATTCCTTTCATTTTGTTCACCCAATATATTATTTCAATACACCCATACACCTTAGCCTACCGTGTAGTCTTTATTTGTGATTGGGAAGTCATTGTTTGCCTAAGTTCAAGGTTCAAGTGGAAAGGTTCAGGAATCACGCTTTCGTCAATGACATATTTTTGAAGATCATTGAAGACCCCCCCCCCCCAAATTCTCATATTGTTCATCTCAAGTGGGGGGATGCTATGTTTAGTTGTTATGAAAATAAAATTTATAGTTATTTGTTTATTGTAAAGTGCGAAGTTATAAGCACTATGTTTATGAGCTCATAATAGATTTAGTATCGAGGAGGCCACCACGGTCACATTTGAAGAATGAAGTTGGTAATTGCGCCAACAGTTGAAGAAAAGGTAATGTGCCCATCCTGACGTCCTCTAATGGCACATCTACTTGATTATCATGATCCGGTTTCTTAGCTTTGAAACTTGAACTTTGGATGAACGGTAAGCGGTGATGACTTGGTTATAGGTTTAGACTATTTGCTTGTTATTTTTACTTTACACTAATTATATCCCATGTCTTATCCTACCCTTTAGTCATGCAGCGTGTTTAGGTGATGCAACGAGCAATCTTTGGTGTCTTGGCCATGGAATTGGTCATGTATCATTGATTTTGTCCACTTTGCCGTGACATGTTAGTAATGACGACTCCCTTAACCTTTGTCGTGTCTACCCATATTGCCTTCAAGAATTGTTTAGTCCTTAACTCTAGTTGTGGAGATTTGTGTAACCGCCAAGCTTATGATAGAATACATGCTATGACTGTACGTTGAGTGATCACCCCGAAATTGACACTTAGAATAGTTGAGATATATGAGTGTTTTGTTCTCATTTCGTGAGGTGTTCGGCTTTGTATTATTCTAGCATAAGGGATTTTTATATTTTCCAGGTAATGGGAGATATCTTTTTAGAAATTTATCTAATAAGGTCTACTTGAGGGCAAGTAGAGTTCAAGTGGGGGGATATTTGATAACATCAAATAGTCCTGAATATTAAGTGTCAATTTCCCCGGATAATGCTCGTATTTTATATCATTTATATGGATTTACGCTTGTTTTCCTCTATATTTCACTTTCAGGTAAATTACGAGCATTGGAGCTAATGAGACACGGATTTGGAGAGTTTATTGAAGATATATGATAGTATGCCCACTATGAAGTAATTACGGCGTAACTCTTCTCTCACATTACGCCGTAACAAAAGTGTGACTCAGAAGACCAACTCAACAGCAGATTACGGCGTAACTCCATCTTAGGATTACGCCATAACTAATTAGGTCAAATGATGTTCCACGCCGCTGCAAGCTACGCCGTAACTCTTTCCACGATTACGGCGTAATCATGATTTTGTAACGTATATTGAAGATACGGCGTAACTCATTCCATGTGTTACGCCGTAACCAGCTTTTCCAGAGCAATTTACGAAGATATTGATGTTACGGCGTAACTCTCAACTTAAGTTAAGCCGTAACTAGATCTGGCCTATAAATACCAACCCTAAATTCTGCATTTCACATCATTCACTCTACACACAAAGCAAAGAACGTGAGTAGGTGACTGAAGGCAGATCTTGAGGAGCATACGGAGCCATCTCCAAGGGAGAAATCACTCCCTAACGATAAGTATTAGCGATCTATCATTTCTTTTACTTTCAATTCATGTATTTCATTATGTCAAACATTGAATCGATTGTTTCAGTTAATATGATCGGCTAAGCACCTCTGGTGCTAGCCTAGTTATGATTCCTTAATTGTTATGTTTATGTTTACATTGCTTCCGTATAATTGTTTCTAGTGTATGCATGCATAGTTTGTTGGTAGCTACCCTTGTTTTGATAGTTTTGAATGGCGGTAGTGTCTAGTTGTTTAGGAGAATTGACCAACTGACCCTAAGTAGGTAGACTGAGTGGGAAGAGTAAGAATTGACCAAATGACGACCCTTCTTCGCTTGTGCGAACTGACCAAATGATCACCTGCCGTTTGGATGAACTTAAGAAGTTAGGGATGAGTGTCTAAGATGCTAGCGCCCGGGCACTCATTGTTATGAATCTTGCATGTAGCGGAACTTAATGACTTGGCTTAGGGGACTAAAAACAACTGGACTTTCAAGGGTAGTAGCTTGATCTCCGGTGGAAACCTTTGCTGATAGGTTAGGACGAACTGACCAAATGTTGTCCTAGCGACCTAAACCCCCACTTGAAGCAATTGGAAGTAATTAGACGTGAACATAACTTGATAGGATGAGTAACTAGGTTAGCACACTTCTCCTCTATTGATCACAACCCTTGCCTTTATTTGCTTTCTTTTATTTTCTTGCTTTAGTAGTTAATTAATCATTTCCATCTTAAAACCAATTAAAATCTGTGACACCTAGACTTAACTAGAATTCGCTCACATAGCTCTTGGGACGACCTCGGTTTTACCGATTACTACACTACACACGATCGGGTACATTGCCCGTTAGTGCATAAGGTAGACCATAGGTAAACGAGACACTTATAAATATTAAAACCTGGTAAGTAAAACCTGCATCAGTTCCCTAGTGTTATACCGTGCTAGGTACATATTTGAGATTTGTTCTAAGTATAGGGTGGGTTGCGTATTATTTCCAAGGGAGGGGCTAGGAGGAGATGTCATGGTGTTTCTCTGAATGGCATACCCAGGGTGGTTCCCAGGAAATTTTGTGGCATAATTGCTAAATGTAAAATAATGCGCAAAAGGATAAGTAGGTTGGTATGTGTTTACTTGAGTTTTTTCCGATAAGTATTCGTAGTATGACCTGATTTCCATGTTTTTCAGTTCCTTTCCCTGACGCCCTCTAGCACCATTTGCTGCTCCCTGAACTTTTAATGGTTGAGACATTCGCGGTTGTGTGAAAGGTATAAGAGTATGACGTCTCTCACGAGACCATGTGGGCTTCTTTAGGGGGGATGACGTGTGAAGGTTTGCAAGGTTAGCTGTTGCACGCGTCTCCCTTGAAGGTTTCTTTGTGTGGTTTGTGGGTAACTGGTAAGTCTCTTTTCCGGATATTTGTTGGCTCTTTTCTGGTCGAAAAGAGTTGTCTATTTGGATAGGTCCGAAGTGGTTTTCGGGTAAGAAATAAGTGAAAATAGGTAAAATGTTTTGAGAGATTTATGGCTATGTTGTATCAAGTCCCCACGGATGGCGCCATGTTTACGTATGGTATGTAAATCGGTTTAGAGATGGGATGAGAATGATTTTGTTGTTTGGTTTCTCGTGGCGAACGGTAAGGACCCAGTGAGATTGATAAGGATCAAGAAGCTCGGGTAATACTTAAACAAAGACCATACTTTACTGTTATGAGGTAGTATTTGCGTAAGTGTGTGAAACTAATGAAGTTGTGTTTGTTGCTCTCTTTTTATAGATAGGCTTGTGGGGTTTAGAGATAAACCATTTGGGGATTATCAACGGCTGCTAGGGAGCCAGGTGTTGATCATCCGAGAGTAGACAAGGAGGACAGGTGTCATGCATCCTTTAACTCATACAAAGTACATCTTAACCGCTAGTGATAGTTGGGGAGAAGTAGTACTTTCATGCTCAGTCTAGCCTGAGAGGTCTTACCAAGCCTTGTGTGGCCTGTGATTTAAGCTGAGCTTCCATCAAGTGTTGATGGGCCTTAGTAATGGGCTTGATTCGAGCGTGTAATTAGTTGGCTTATACCGCAAATATTAATACACTATCAAATAATAATAATGATTATCATTATTTTTAGTAGGATTAGCTTCGCTATAGCTAGAGGAGTAGGGGCCCAGTTAGTATCTCGGCTCCATACTAATTTCTTGTAAATCTTATAATTTTCTAATAAAGTGATGTTAAAAAAAATAATGATAATAATAATAATAATAATAATAATAATAATAATATTTTTATTTATTATTTTTATTTAATTTACTATGTAAAGTATAGATTTTTGAATTACAGCGTAATTTAATTATCTAACTTCTTATGTAATTTGAATTAACTCACTTGATTAATTGGAGTAACTGAACTACAATTACAACATAAATGAAACTGCATACGTTAATTTCTGAATTACAATTCTCTCAAATCTGCAAACCAAACAACTTATGTAATGTTATCAGATTACAATTACATCTAATCATATCATATTACAACGAGGCCTTAGTGTCTAGCTTTAACTCGGCATATATACACGAGAATTATGAAATAGAGCATATTTTCTCTCAAATCTGCAAACCAAACAACCTATGTAATGTTACCACATTACAATTACATCTAATCATATCATATTACAACAACGAGGCCTTAGTGTCTAGCTTTAACTCGACATATATACACGAGAATTATGAAATGGAGCATATTTTTTCAAAAATACATGTGTATTGAAACTTCACTCATGTTTTTAACACATGAGCAACCACCATTTACAATTTAATGTACGGAAGTTACTACTTGAAAGGATGAATGAACGTTTGCATTGTCTTATTTGGTTTACGTATTGAAACGGAGAACATTAGGATTATGCAGGATTATATACATAAGATCCTTTTTTCCTCTCTCTTTAGCCCTATCTCAGTATCTCATCTTTGGGAGGTCTTCTGCCACTAGCAGGTTTTTTCGAAAAACTCAATTTATTTACAATTTCCCTTTTGAGAATGAGAAACATATTGATTCATGAATCTAACATATTGGAATTTGATCTAAAAATCAAGCAAATTAGTGTAATATTTCAATTCATCGCCATAATGAGAATGAGAACTTACAATTCATGTATCTTATGTTTTTCTATCCTTGATTCCTAAAGGTGACAGTGAGCCAAACGAAGACGTGATGATGGAATGAAATATGATAGCGGCTGCGTGAATGCTATTATTTTACGAAATAATAGCTGATGTTATTATTCTACGTGTGACAAACAAAGATTATACAGAAAAAAAATTCATCATTACCATATGACAAGTACATCGTTTACAAACTAGTGAAATGAGGAAATTCAGTACTTTTATTTGTGACAAACATGGGAAAGACAGTAGACAAATTACAATTTCTTTTATGTTCCCATTAGCATTCTCGGAAGCAAGTCATTCTGGTACTTGAGTGAAGTTAAAGCTGCAAGATGTTCCTCGAGACAGCAAGGAAGAGGTGAAACCCAACGACTGATTCTCTAAATCGAAGAACAAGAAATTATTCTCCATCTGATGAGTCCCGATCACAATTGCATCTTTTGCTCCTGATCCACCATCAAGAAAAGCAAGGCATGAGACACCATTCCCCATGTACTTCATCAAGTTATCTCCAGAAATTCTCCACATTTGCCCATTTACAGTTTCAAGATCAATCTTAGGAGCACGCCACCACATACTACCAGGTCCAACTACAATAGATTTATAACATAGACTAAAAGGTTGAACCGCGTTTACTTGAGGAATGAATATTGCAGCTTTTGAATAACTTGCTATAAATTCTTCATAGATATCACTTCTTAGTGTAGTATAACGCACAACAGTACTAAGCTTCACTAAACTATTCTTTATTGACGGTAAAGCAACTGTTTTACCTTTGACTATTATTCGGTTCAATCGAAAATAATATCCAAGGGATTTGGGATCGGTTCTGATCAGTGGAGTGTAAGCAAGAAAAGCTCTAAGATCAAGATTCGGATTTAAGTAATATGGCCCGTCCCCTATAAATGCCACTCCAAGAACCGATGAGGAGCTTGGTAGACAAAGTGCAAATTTATTTTCCGGTGTAAGGACATTTATTTGACGCGGGAATGCCAACGCAGACCACGAAAAGGCAGCAACACCCCGGACACCTTTAGGAAAAGATTTCAACAAAGAGGATGGTGCGCATGATAGTACATATTGCTGTCCTAAGGGATAATATACACTTGTACTAGGGTTGGTCTCATACAAATATACCAAATCAGTGGTTAACTGTGATATTTTGCATGATTTCGAGATGGGATTGAAGGGGGTAACGGCGCATATTTTACAACCATATTTGGCAGTGATATTGAGAGAAGGGCATATAGGATATATTGGTATAAGAGTGTGCTTCTTTGCACAAAGTATTGTCACAAGATAAGGGAAATCTGCATCCTTCCTCTAAGCCACAAGCTACACCACGTGGGCTACGCAAAACGCAATCTCTCCATGTGAAAGGAGCGTCAAGGTCAATGAGGTAATACGGCTCTCCTTGTGACTGTGGTTCCGCAAATGATAAAGAAATTTTAGGAAAAGATGTTTTAGCATCCTTTTTTATGGCTATAACTGAGGCACTGAATGTATTTTGGGATAATACGGGACGATGGAAGGATACTAATACAAAGAAAAATAGTTTTATTAGATCCATATTTTTTTCTAGTTACCAAAACAAACAATGATTCTGATAAGAGGGTTGTGTTCACAGGCTATGTATATACGTAAAAAGTCAAGGAATTGCTTAGATTTATGTTACCAAGGATTTAGTTTTGTAATGATTTACAAAGAAGATTGCTTTCAGTGTAACCAATGTGGTAAAGAAGATGAAGTTTCACCATTAAAACAAGTATCTACCACAGTTATATATGATCAATTGTCAACTTGTATGGCCGTTTATAAAATTTCATGTTGCTAGATTTTACTATTTGTTTTGTAATAGTAGCAACTAGCATGGTTCATATTTAAGGTAAATGCCGATCAGATGTTAAAGTGAAAAATTGGTTGAACACGTCTAAAGAGAATTTATTAATTTATTTGCTTATGACCTATAAAATCACTGTTTCGAAACAATTACTGTATATTTATTATAATTGTAATACGATAGTTTGCATATCAGTTTTAACATGTTAGTACTATTCGATATAATTCATAAAATGCATGTATTACTGAACATGATCGATGTAAACAGCGCACTTCGAGATATACTACCATTCAGTGCTGACCGGGTAAACCACGTACTTAGCAAAATACTATAGATCCATCGCACTTGACTGGTTCTCCCTTGGATAGTTGACTTTGTACCGAGTATTTGGTGGCTTTCGGATAGATGATAGGCATATTATCATGTCTTAACTTAAAGAACAATCAATGGCCATTACTAAATTTATATATATACCTGAGCACATTAAACTGTAAGTTATATACATGTGCAATGTTTAGTCAAACCTTAAAACAAAAATGGGTTAATTATGCATAGTTGCAACTTGCACACACTAATCAGCACTGTCAGTCAATTACTTGAATACAAATTTGCAGAAGATCACATTCCCACCCTATCAAGATCAAAGATTTTAAAACTTGAAATAAAGATTTGATGTTTTGGGTACCGACATCACGATCCAAAAACCCCATGATCAATTATTAGGATGACTAGTTTTTTCACTTGTACCGAAAATTAAACGATCTTGACCCAAACCCGTTACTCAACCACTCTTACCATAGCTCCTTTTTTACCAAATTTGCTTCAAAGATCCGAGCATTCAATATAATTCAGCATAGAGATGTTTCATCATGACCACTACATTACATAGAGGGGATGCTAAGTTCAGGCCATTGGCTAAATTACAAATGACCATTTTATAGCCCTATTTAGTTCAAGGAAACGGAATACACAAACATCAAGTATCACTACAGTTGGAACCAAAAGCATCCTACTAGCCAAATGAGAGTAACGTCGTATAACATCATTGAGCATACACCGAGTGTCTTCAAGATATTACAACCATAGTATGATCTTTTGTAGCTTGATACATCCCGATTGTTACATTACCTAAAGCTTTCTGCACAAAGCATCAAATTAGATTAATATTAGCAACAGCAAATAAAACCATGGCAATACTACAATACACTTTTCCAAGATTAAGGTCAAAATACAAAAAGTAATGAAAAATCACTTTCAACCTCTCCTAAATCATTCAACTCCGACAAATTAGATTTTTAATTTATATTAGCAAATTTTTTGTAGTTTATGAAATTTGAAGGAAAAAGAATATGAATATGGTCAACGACACCCAATCCTGCATTCAGCACTATTTTCGTTGGCCCATTTAGATATGTTTGGTTTGCCCAGAAGAGCCACAATAAAGTCCAAAATACACAATTTTGTCCAACCGGGAGAAAATTGCACCTCACTCTAAAAAGGATAATATTCCAGAGTGGTACAAAACTAAACTGGTGATAACGAAACTATAAGAAATGCATTTTCACGAGGATTGTCATGAATGTCAAATTTAGGGCAAGAATTTTTAAAATTTTTTTGAGTGAAACAGTTAACAAATATATTAATTTACGGCAAGAATTGGAGACAGCAAACTGACCTTTTAGGTCCCTGCCTAAGCATCACCCTGTGGTTCTTGTTGCTGCTGTTGTGGCCAAAGAGGCTGAGCCATATATGGATTAGGCTGCTGTCCATAAAGAGCTTGAGGATCAACGGGCTTACCCATATACATCCCTGAACCACCAACTTGTGGCGGAGGCATGTAATAGTAAGGGAGACCCTCAGTTGGGCCGCCAACTGGGAGAGGCCCACCTCTTGTCATTGTTGATGCAAGTACCTCATCTTTTAAATCCTCCCTTGGTACGATATCAACTAGAAAGTCGAAAATATCAGTCCTCGTGATTGCAGCTGCAATGTCGTTTTTCTGAAGTGTTCTTCGTTTATTCTCTTCAGTATGATTCCATGACCTTAAAGTCAACTCAAGTATAAACATTTCACATGCACGGGCAAATATGACAGGGGCTTCAGCTGATATCATCCTCACATCCTCGTCTGCCTTCATGATCTTTTTGATCCTCGCCAATGGTAGACTATGGTTTTTGAAGTCAGTTGTCTGCTCGATTTCTTGGTACTGATTCGCCCAGAAATTCTGAAGTTGTTGATGCAGTTGCTGCTGTTGTTGCTGATGGATGTGCTGATAAGCAAGTTGCTGTTGTGCAAGCTGTCCTGGAGGTGAAGGAAGACCCACCGACTGTTGAGTCTGACCTGGGGGCCCAGACCCCATCATCTGGTTTTGTGGATACGGGCTTACACCATATTGCATCTGAGCTGAGCTACCAGCTGTTCCCATGTTCTGTGACTGCCCCTGGTCTTGTTGATCCATGTTTAGATATTTCCAACAAAGTCTACACACCGCCAAAAAAATGATGCAGAAATTTAGATTAGAAATATTAGAAATAAATGACTGAAATTAGCATCATATTGATTATTGACTAGAGGTGGAATAACTAGTAAGCTTTTGGTACGAGTCAAAAGGTGTTATTAACTAAAGCTCAAGTTTCGAGCAATTCCCTCCTAAGTTATTGTACCGGTTTGACCGACTAGAGATACCATATAACTCATTTCAACCCATTCAGAAATAAAGGGGTCAAAATTAACGCCTCTAAATATTATGAAACAAGCAATTAGCGTCACTGAAATAAACATGAACGTAACACGCAAGAATGCATAGAACGGACTCCAATCCTATACTACATAAGACCTCATTCACAACTAACAACATAAATACACTACGACCCAAGAAAGATAATTATGATAATTTAGAAACTGTCTAGAGGGGATATGAGGTTCCAATATTTGCTTATGAAGGAAACATTAAAAGTTATAAACTTCTGACATTAAAAACCTTTGTTACCGGGTGCTACACTCCACAAACAAAATTTAAACTAGTGGTCAAATATTTCTTGTGAAATATCATAACAAACAAGTTTCTGATGTTACATATATTCACAAAGCACAAAGGTACAAACCAAGGGTTCAATACAGTCGGCGACAAAAAACCTTGTACGAAGCCTCAAACCTCTAAGTCTCCTCTAGAACCAAACATAGTGGCGCAACGGTCCAGCTAGAAATAAACAAATAAAATATATTCCACCAAAATCATACGACTCTAGACAGCCAAATTGATTAGCAAATCACGTTTGTACATACTTAGAGACTGGATTTGTTAACCCGGAAAAAAAAAAAACTCAAATAGGCTTTCCTTATCCTCGTCTAGCTGTCAAGTATTTAACACAAGAATAACATCCTTTGATCATAAAATCATGAAATCCAACCTTTCATCATTAGCTAGTCAGCGACGAAGATGAATAGAATACCTTACAATAAATTCTGAAATATGTAAAAAGACTTAAGATTATGATCGCTATAACACAAAAAAAGGGATATTCTTAATTTAAATAACATGTTACAACTTTCGTGTTTTGAGCTAAGCCCGAAAATCAACCGAAATAATGCAATTTCGAGAGTCTTACGCCGTAGAAGATCTGACCCTCTGCGCCGCAGATAGGGTCGGTTATAAAAAATAACCTATATAAACAAACCTAACTCGACCCAAATTAGACACCAGCTTCCCCATTCGACTTCCAGACGTTTTTAGGTATTTTATACCACTTTTGGAGCTGAAAACATCATACGAGCAAGGAGGATTCAACATAAAAACTTATTTAATTCAGTTTGCTTAATTCTTCGATTACGAACATGTTTAGCATGTCGTTTTCTGTCTTTTGCTTATATCTCATTTTTTCTTAAAAAAACACATATGCTTATGCTTATAGTCAAATATAACTACTTATAAGCTACTTAAAAATAAGTACTTGACAAAACAAAACAGTGTTTGGATTTGCTTATTTTCAAGCAAATTCGTTTACAAAAAGTAACCACTACCAAAGCGCCCGCTTTGATAGGCACATCTTAATCAAAGACTCCCCTCCCCATCCGTTTACTGGTTTCATTTATTAAAATATTTAAGTTAAAAAAACAGCTAATTACAACATTAAAAAAAAAAAAAAAAAAGGGGCTAATTAGTCCACATAATCAACATCATCACAAGATATAAAATTCATCAACCACACATGCATATAACAAAACGATATAAAAACTACACATATATTATATATACCTCTTAAAAAAATAAAACCTTTAAATTACTTCGATTAAACCCTAGAAGAAAAAAAAGTATCTGTAAAAAAGGTGATGAAATTAGTAAAATGAAATTGAAATTCGATGATTGAATAAAGAAGTTAGTTAGTTAAGTGTAGAGTCTAACCTGTTGTGAAATTAATTGATTGATTGATTCAGATTGTTAGGGTTTTGTGAGTGTATGTGTGTGTGTCAAAGAGGGGAATATATATCAAAGTCGATGTTTAAGTGTGTGTTTTTTTCTTTTGGTTTTACGGTGTTTGTTTGGTTTTGGATTTGTATTTTATAAGCTCATTTTTTTTTAAAGCTTATTTTTAAACTTTTTGGAATAAGCAAAAAAAATGAACTTATGAAATATAAGCTCAAAATCATATAAGCTATAAACCAGCTATATGACCTCAAATAACACCTTGTGTATATGTGAGAGTTTTTGGTTCGTTAAACTTTCAGAAAACTCACATAAAGTAATAAGATATTTTTGTTGCATAAATAGATAGGTGTTATAAAAATTTGATAGATTTGTTTTTATCCTAGTCTTTATAAGTTTCATTTATTTTGAGGGTCGAAGTGATTTCTCTAATGTATCGTTTTAATACGTAAATTATTTCACAAATGCCTACAACAATATTTACACCCATAACTTTTTTGTCTTAACGTACTTTGGTCATGCTATGTAGTTTAACTAAAATTAATGTATTTATTTAGATAATCTTATACTTAAAGGACGGTTGTGGCATGTCGAAAACCTACAAGGACATGTGTAATAGCACAAGCTAAGGAGTGTGCTCCCCTTGAAATAACGCGTGCTCCTTAAATCACTTCCCTCGCGTGTCTCGGAGAAATTTTGAGACTAGATGTAATAGAGCCTTGAAGACATGTGCAACCTCCCTAAACGATGCGTCCATACTAAATAAGGACCCCCAATTATGCTTTTTGGGTCGAAAAAAATGAGAAGTTGGTCTTGACAACGACCGACTAGTAATGTTGGTTGTTTGTGTGTGTGTCAGAGAGAGAGTTGTGATGTTAGTTTTTGTGGGTTATACTTGTGTATAAGTGCGGTGAAGTCGTTGGTCTTATTACACTTGGTTAGTGGCAATGTTGATGGTGGAATGAAAATGTGATGTGACACTGAGTTGACAATGATATATTGGTCACCAGTTTACCTAGGCTAAGTTAGTCTATTTCAAACACACTATACTTTTCTCTATTTCCCGCGACCATCCAATAATAGTTGACCACATGTCTCCACATTTTTTTTATCTACATGTGTGTATGTGAGTTTTTTTTTTATACATTAACGAAAACGAATAAACAGATGAAGTTTCTTTTGTTCAAGTTACCTGAGAATAGAGTTGTAAATGAATTAAATGCTTAATAAACACTTCATAAATCGATCGGTGAAAAGGTTCATTTATGCTCACCCATGTATGTTTATTTGTTTATTGTTAAAATCATATATATTTAGTAGAAACTTGTAGTAACCTAGTCGTATCTAGACAAATTCGCATATAAAAAAAATTACATGTATTATGAATAGTTTATGCTTGTTCTTATATGTTAATCTATGTCCGTTCGTTTATGTTTGTTTAACACTTTAGTGAACAAACATATACGAATACAAACAATCTATTATCTTAATGAACGAACAGAAAATATACTTATTTAGCGTTCACGCATCAATGGAACATTAGTCCAATGGTTAGAGCACTTGTGCTTGAGTCAATTGACCCAAGTTCAAGTCTCATCATTTGCAATTGCTTCATATAGGTACTCACCTCCGCAAAACCTATGGGCACACTGGAGAGACTTTGTGGAATAAGAGCTCAGGAGTCCGAGTCTTGGCTCGTGCTTACTCCAGTTGGTGCCCCGCTAGGCCAGGAGAGTTGTCGGAGCTATTCCTTGTGGGGTGGACAATGGCTGGTGCCAAAAGGCACCCAATTTTGACACCCAAGATCAGGGTGTTCCCGCCAATCTACACCTTTTGTGAAATTTAGCGTTCACGCTCGTTTATTTATCTTATAAAATAAAAATTGACGGTGGTTTCTCATGCGCTAACCAAGGCCTTTCTTCTTATTACGGAGTATTTTTATAAGTAATACCTCGAGGGGGTCTTATTGCAACTTTTATAAACCTCCCACAACTACTAAACCAGGAAGGAAAAAAAACAGGTGGGCTGAAAAGAAGAAGTAAAATAATGAAAGAGGGTTTGAAAAATGGAATGAGATCTGGTCTTGTCGTCATCGGTGCTGTTGCTTTTGGCTATCTAAATTTCCACCTGGGGTTCAAACCTTATCTTGAAAGAGTCCAGTTACAGAACAACCCCGAAAACATCGGCAACGACAATAGTCAAATGAATCAACAATCGAACGAACCAGAACAGGGCCAGGAACAGGAACAGATTGCTATAGTAAATGATTCTGCGGCCATTGTATTAGATGATGGTTCTCCATCTAAGTTTTAATATTTTTTTTGTAATTTGTTTAGTGACATAGTTTTTTCAATAAGAATATATGTAAACTGTATCAGGTCCTGGTGAATTGATGTTTATGTTCAACAACTGCTTGCTTATTGGAGGGTCAAATCCACATATTTGAATTAGAATTTTTATTTCTTACTATGGTTTATGGTTTTTTGACTGAGTAATCCATCGTGGTTTGAGCTCACCGTCACACAAACTCAAACCGGCTAAAGCCTTCCTTTTTTGGGATGATTGGTGTGATCACTGTTTGCTAATTTGCACTTGGGAGAAATTATGCTAATTTGCATTTAGCAAGAATTTTGAAGTTGAGACATCCATGTGATATAGTCACAAGCTAGCTTCTTACTACTAAGTAACCACTAATGCTTAATGTTTAAACTAGTAGTTTAGTATTGTTACATCACAAAAGAAATCTCTTCACTTGCATTTATTTTTTTATGATTCTTTTGATTTTGAAAGAGAAATAAAACCTTGTGGTTATTTGTACCTAGATGTGGATGTGAAGCAAGGCATTGCCGCAAATTTACACTTTCGAAGCAAGCTCCCCAAAACGTGCACTATGCGCGATGTTGCTTCTTGTATGGTTTGTGAACGTGGTTTTATTATCCCTTAAGGTGTTGAAACGGAATGTTATTTACTTGGTTCTATGGAAGAACGCTTGAGCGACCATCATATTACCGCTTTGCCTGTGTTATTAGTGGAATATCATATGAAGCTTTATATAAACAGCATTCATATCATTTGCTTCCTAGTTACGGGAGAAGCAAATTGATAATCTAATTAATGCTACCTATGTTCGTCCAGTGGCTGATTTTGTCAATCTAGTAGACTTGAAAGTGGAGATGGGCCATACGTAGCACAAGAGTGGTTTTGACCCACAAACATTTTTGTAAGTTTTTAACAATCGTATTCTAGTAATTTGAGAAATTGACAATAATCGGTTCAAGAAACTTTGGTTACTATCATTGATCAACACATTCTTCTAAAAATAAAAAGCAACATGCAGAAATATAAAGAAATAGATTATTAACAATCGAAAATGTGGAATTCTAACAACAGAGTATTACAAATAACATACATCAGCACAACCTATACCCAAACAAAAACATCAAGAGGGAGATATTTTGACCATCCAAAAGGACAAACACAACAGAAGAATGGTGAAATAATGTAACAATGGAAACTGTACTAATGAACTACACAAGCTAAACAGAGATATAGAGATATATGAAGAACTGTTGAAAATGCTACATAAGAAAAAATAAAAATCAACAACCCTCGATATATTGAATACAAAACTCCCGACTTCTATTTAAGGGATACTTAACATACACGCAATCAAGTCCAATCAATCATCGGTAATTCTTCACGGACACCACCTGGAATTGGAGCTTGTGGTTTCTGAGTAGGTGGTAGCACCTCTGTCGTCGGTATACTACTCGACGAACTCACAAAGTCATCCTTCTGTACCATAACCGCATCCGAAAAGTCAACCGAGGATGAGTTGCTCGTTTGACTTTCTGAAAGGACATCAGGGGCGGCAGGTTCAGATTGTACCGCATCATTGGCACTTGATTCAATAGAAGCACCTGCTTCTGTTGTTGGTGTAGCAACTGAATCCGGGGCAGGTTGAGCCCCCGCATCTGTTGATAATTCTGCTGGTGGAGCACCAGATTCAGCAGCAGGTTGTGGGACCTCCGATTCAGCAGCAGGTGGTGGGACCCCAGATTCAGCAGTAGGCGGAGGGACCCCAGATTCAGATTCTGCTGTTGGTGGAGGATCAGCGGTTCCTTCAGTAGGTGTAGCACCTGACTCGGCAGTAGGTGGTGGGGCAGCTGATTCTGGTGGAGGACCTTCAATTTGTAAGGGTTTGGCTGGTTGTTGCAGAGAACCTGGTACAGCAGGCATAGTTTTTTTCTGGATTCCAGGAAGAGGAGCATCTATAGACGGCATTCCCGGGGGAAGAATTTCAATTGCTGGTTTTTTGGCTGCATCTGCAAGACTAGTGAGTTTAGGTTCCTCGAGTGAAGCTAAAAATGCACTTGCAGCATCGGTTTTTGTTGATGGACCATGTTCTATTTCCTTTTGTAGTGTTTTGTTCCAGGTTTGAACTAGATTCCTCAGTGTAGTTCGCCCATGTGCCTGGGAAGATGAGGGAAGTAATTAGAATTAACATTATAACAATAATAAGATAAAGAACTGGAAGGTTATGCATGGTCATACATGGGCATGAAGTACAGCTTCTGCCAGCATTCCGGTATCCTGCCATGATTTTTCCATAAGAGCATTGTCGCCCAAAAGTGCAGCTGCAAATGCAGCCTCACGTCCAAAGCCCACTGATATCAGATTATTCACCAATCCCTAAAAATAAATCACATAGTTTAGTAAGATCCGGAGTAGAGGTAGAGGTGGTTATATAATAGAAGGATATAATTTGAAACATACACCAAGACGAGTCAACTCTCCATGATTTGCAAGACGTAAAGCTAGACCACGTAACTCTTTGCCATGTAAAGCACCCTTCACCGCACCAGCAGCTGCTAACCTCTTAATAGCTTCCCGAGCAACCTCAGCTTGTCCAGTAGCATCTGCTGCATCAATGATATCCATAAATTCTTGAGCAAATTTCACTACTCCATCAACAGCCTCCACAATGTCTTCCTTTTTGGTATTAGTGGTTGTACTTAAAGACATTATGTCATTTAAGTTAAGTCCAACAGCGTCCTGCCCTATGTTCCTGCTGTTACTCATTGTCAGAAGACACTGGAGAGCTCTTTTCAGATCACTGCTCTTCATAGCCAAATCGAACTCCAACCTGATGAATAGAATAATAGTCATTATTAATAGGTTTTAGCGAGTAGATTGATGAGACTACTGGTTCTGGATTCTTATGATGCATGCCGGAATAAGATAATCAGATAGATATTGAATTAATCAAAAGTAGATAATCAGCAGTAATAGAATGGGATGCGAGAAACTGTTTGGATGTGATCCTGTTCACATAAACAATTCATCTGTACACTGTACACACCTCTTAGATATTCCAGGTAAATGAAGGGCTTCGGTAGCATAACCCATCCCAAGCAAAAACTGGGCTAAATCATCATGGTGCTCTCTACCAAGTCTACTTGCCCTACAAAAAAAATGCAAGTCAGAATATACTTTAACAGTTGAATAGTAATGCAGTTCCATCAGTGAGAAAATTGTGGACATAGAAATGTACCATTTTACAGCACTAACAGCATCCCCATAGGCAGCTAGACACCGGCAACGAATTCCAGGATGGCTGAGGGATATTGCATGAGCACACATGTACCTATGACGAACACAAGAATATAAGAAGGTAATTACCAATTAAATAAGGAAAGGACGTCCATCAAAAAATTCAAGAGGTGGCCGTTTTTACCCATTCAGATGTGTCAATGCGGGCTATGTTTTATCTCCAACAGGTTAAATTAAAAAATAAAAAATAAAATAAAAAATACTAGCTTTTGTAGAACACATGTTAAACTGGTCGAACAGTTAAACAATCCGCCGAAAGTGTATTTTTAATACATAATACCAGCTAAATTATTATTTTTATTTAAAAAATAATAATGAGATTATTGCTGAAGCAATTAAATTTTGTAATCATATTGAGTATTGATAGAAATCTTTCCCAAAAAAACTAGTCAGGTCAAAAAGATACGACTCGCCCATTTTGCCACCTCTAAATGGAAACACTTAAAGACAAACATGGTACCTATCAATTAGCCACAAAACACCATCTCTCACACCCACAACTACTAGAGGTCCAATAGGTCGCTTCTGCTCTGCTGGAAAACGAGTGACTGCAACCGCCACCCCTCCACCACCAACAGCTATCTCATCAACTCTTTTACCGTCAGCAAACTTTTGCAACTCATCAGCATCAACTCTAGTTTGTTTAGGCAATGTCAAGAAAGGAGGAATAGACGGTGGATACTGGAAAGATGCTAATCGCACAACCTGACAAGGAGAAGAAATACCAAAGGGATAAAGAAAATGATTTCTTCAGACATAACTGGTCAAACCAATATTCCAATCTTTTGAACTTTTATAACAGACTAGACATAATCGGTTGAATGATATTTAACTAGATCTATACCTGTAGCATTGGTGGTCTTAGTGATATCCTCTCCTGTGCCTCCTTTTGTGGAGTATCAACTGCAATTAGTGCTAGCTCACCATGCTCAGAAACCGCTCTTGCCTGTGCCTCCTTTTGTTTCATCTCTTCTTTTCTCCGTTTTGTTTCAATGTCAATAGGAGAAACACCAGCATCCACAAATACGCACCTGAAGACACACCACCCCAAAAGGATTGCCGATACAGTTAATAACAATAAATGACGGTGTTAGGATATACACACAAGCACAGCCATGACTCACTCGATTGTTGTTGGCGTAGCGACAAACAGCTGTCTCCGATGCCAAACCGCACCAGTTGCATGAGGAATCGCCACATCTCCCAAGTATCTAAACTGAGGTCTCAAGGAAGATATGGCAATGTACTGTGGATATGCAAAAGCACAATACTCAACCGTTTGGTCCCAGGCTGTCCATTCTGGCTGAGGCAACATTCCGCCCACAGGTTGAAAGCTTTCCCAACTAAAATCCCAAAATTTCAATTATAGAAATCAGAAGTGAAACAAAAATAAAATTTAACATCAATAAACTAATGGCATGCATGTGCACAATAAAAGTTTAACTATAGAAATGTGATATTCGGGTTACCTGTATAACTGAAAGTTCTGAGGTGGTGCTTCAGCAGGATTTCGTTGAGAAGAGTAACCATCATCAATGGTGCTGAATGAAGATAGGGCACTATTTCCAAAGCCTGATAAGGGCATTGACTGGATAGATGAGATAGATGAGGCAGCAACAGGACTAATCCTTCTTGAAGTCCGGTAGGTAATACCAAGGAGTGTGCCTCCATGCAATCCAATGACCTACAAACAAAAAGTCTTAGCATGCAACAAAAAATATGCTGTTGAGAATCATGAGATTAATGATGAGATAGTGTTCAGACAACCATATTTTTATTACTAGTAATATACTCAGAAAAAGAGAATGCTTAAGAAGGTGTATGCACCACTGCACGTGCATATTCAAACCAATAATATGATTTCATTAATCAGATAAGTAGTTGTGATATAAAAGGATGCAAGAGAGTGTTTCAGCATGCTTGCAACATCAATAATCCTATAACCAGCTGTTACAGTGTTTGGGTAAATCTGATTATTTAAGTAAGAAAAACCTTCTTGTGGGGTGTAACACTAGAAAAAAGGTATGCCTCCAATTAAAAGGAAAGAAATCCCATAAAAGTTTTAGGATGAATACAGCACATTAGAAAAAATGCATGCCACAAATAATACTTGTCTCAGTTTCAAATTTAAGTGGTTGATTAACCATGGAAAGTGATGTAAATTTTGAAAACGATAGAAGGAATAGATGGCATACTGGTTTACCACGTTAACCAATTTGTCATCTAAAAATGAAAACGATAGAGGGAATAGAAAACATACTGGTTCACTGCGTTGACCAATTGACCTCATTAATATGTTGGATGTCCCATCATCCAGCAAGATTCGAACTTGAACAGTTGCAGAAGAAGCAGCTGCTGCAGCTGCTTGTGCGGCAGCAATAGCAGCAGCCTCCTTTGCTTTTTTTGATGAGCCCCCTTTCGGTAATATAGGCATCCTAGGAGGTGCTGCAGATTCCAGCAATGCAAATCTGTCTCGACAAGTATCCCAAGCCAGAAGCCTTGCAGTGCCTGAGTCAACTATTGACCAGTCACTAACCTTGTAGATTGAGAAGTACGGGATATCAGGCCATACAATTGCAATATACCTGCCATAATTTAAGCAAAGATGCAGTCATGATAGGGAATGCACAATTTTATGTAAGTAACTAATATTATTGGACTGAATCGATCAGAAAGTAAATCGAAACACTAAATGATGCCAATTATGCATGGGCAGACACATTGAAACATAATGTCAAAAGTAGAGATCGCAAATGGGATGGTTGATCGAGTTGGGATATTGGTTAAATGCATGTGGGTTAAAACCCCTAGTTTTTGGAACGACAAGTGTTGGATTGGGCTGGCCCACGACACTTTCTTTCCATATGTTTTTTTAAACCATAATTAGTGTGTCAAATATAATTAGTTTAGTCATTACTCATTAGTGTGTCAAATAGAATTAGAAATATAGTATTCATTCAATTATAATCTTATTTCTTGAGTAAAAAATAGTTCAAAAGGTTTTATGCTCCAAAAATCCACTTCAGGTGGCTTCGCCTGTTATCGTTAAATCAATTTTCTTAAATTTTCCCGTTTGACCTGTTATAGCATAGCTCGAATTGGACCCTTTAACAACTAAAACTTGGTCGTCGTCACAAGTGAAGTACCACAAAAGTAAGTACACAAGTGTTGTTTGGTTAAAAGTAGAGAACGGTACTAATGTTTAATCCACATGCCCACACTTTAAGGGACCTTTGAGAGAAGAACTTACTTTCCAGAACTGCTAACGGATAGGACAAAATATGAATCATGTGGAACGGGGGTGCTAATATGTTTTTTAATCTGTTTAACGTTGAGTTGTTCAGAAGAGTCTCCCCTTAATCTTCCTGCATCACTCAAAGATCCATTACTTTCGAGAGAAGGATTTGCAGCGTTGTTCAATTGAAACTGTAACAGTTTGAGTTCGCGTTCAACTACATATACTGTTGCATGTTCACGCCTTTCTGGTATTGATGGTAGGGGAGCAATAGTAGGAAGAGACCTAGGATCAAACTCACTGAGTATGATACCTATATTTGTTCTAGTCGCAACAATATGTGGCTGTAAAGGATGTGCAACCATCGAATATACCTAACATTGGAACCGAACAATGATTATTAATGTATACAAACATTTATTCAATGATACGCAAAAGTAAAGAATCCCCACATTACTTCATGGTTTTACTTGAGTGGTTTTCTCGGAATTCTGTAAACATTAAGGTTATTCAATAATTATGCTCTGCATTTCATCAGCTGTTTTCTTTTAATAAAATAGGTATCCTTTCCTAAAAAAACGGTTGTCTACAAATGGATGTAACGAAAGGCACTGATGTCCAAAATTGTTCTGCTTAATTTGTTATCAGCAACCACAAACATCAACATAAAAGAAAGACTGTAAATATGGTTTCCTTAAAAAAAAATGTAAAAAAGGTAGGTTTTCCTAAAAAAAGGTCCTCTATAATGGATGTAACGAAAAGCATTGATGTCCAAAATTGTGCTGCTTAATTTGCTATCAGCAACAAAAACATCAACATAAAAGAAAGACTGTAAATATGGTTTCTCCTAAAATAATTTCAGCACTTTACTATTAGTCACATACCCTGAGCTTCTTGTGAGGTGCAAGTACTTGTGGAGGAACTAGAGAAGAAAGTTCACATAATGGCCTTGTTAGAGCAGAATAAGTGGGATGCTCAATAGCCCTGCAAATTTGACAAAGAGACAAATGCTTACTTGAACATGTAGCATATCTGTAAAGCTACATAAAATTCAGAGGAAAAGGTGCCGACAATTATCATACAAAAAATATACAAAAAGGAGATCATAGCATACCATATATGTGAATCTTTCACACAAGTTAATATATCAAGGTTGGGTGCTCGAGGATGGCACCAAGATGCCACACTGTGACAAGCCATTTTAGGGACAGGCTTAATACGCCGTAATTCCTGCAAAGACAAGACTAATCAGTTGAGAAGCAGGGGTGGCAATCTCAACTCAGTTACTTAATACAAATGAACTAATTTAAGTGGTATTTGATCTTAAATAGGTCAGAGTAAAAGAAATACCACCTCTGATTGGTAGCATGATTACAATTAATGACTTAGTGATCGCATAATTAGCTTCATGAAAAAAGAGTGGGTACCTTAAATGACATAGTATCCCAGATGGCTAAAGTCTTATCTGCACCTATTGTTATAAGTTGAGGTGCACTTCCACTGACTCTAGATAGCTCTACAGCCACAACACCACCATCATGTGCCTTCAATAGTATCTCAGATGTTAGCCTTTGAATATATAAAGATTTGAAAGTTTATGTCTTGTCTTGCACATGACTTAATGAACAGAAGAGCTACTACCACAGTAAACAATCAATTAAGCAAACTCACATGCAACACGACTGCTAGTCCAGAACTTACAACGTTCAGGAAAGTAATAGATGCAATAACTGACCAAATTTAAGATTTTGAACACCAATTATATACCATAATCTAAATACTTTAGAAACAAAATTAAGTAAAAGTATATGATAAAACTAAAGATAAACCAACATCTTTGGTTCCTGAATACGTGATACATTATTAAAACATGCCTAAAGGTGCAGGGCATGAATGGAGAAAAAAAAGAAAATAATAGTTCTTATGAAAAAAGACAAATAGATACAAAGAAGACATGCATTTCTAAGGGATCAGATTAAACAATGTATCTCTTGTGTGACTTGAATATGAACACAACCTTTAAGGATTGGACATATAATACAATGACATAGTTACCTTTAAACTCAGCTTAGGCACGAGCTCTCGCGAATCTGGACTATGGTCTGCACTCCAAATTACAAGCGCGCCATCACTACCACCAGAGACTAATAGAGCCTGCAGTCAAATACAGGAACACACAATAAGAACAATATCACTTATTATACCTGCTGTTAAAAAAAAAGAAAAAGAAAAAGAAAAAAGAAAGAAAGAAAAAAGATTGTAATCATAGATAAGAGTATCAATGTCGATTGATCTGATAAAAAAAACACGGTTCTATAAATTTAAGATTACATCAATTCTCAAAGAAAGAAAAATGTTTACAATGCGAGCTAATTGTCAAAGAATCGAATATCATAGAAGACAATATAATGCCTAGTTGCCTACAATACATCTCTCTTCTGTCTCTTGGCACTCATTAGATAGAGCTTATATGTAGAACATTTGTGAGTTGCTACAAATATGTTTTTTTATTTCTATCTAATATGTCTAGGTAAAGTGTCTATATGATACTGAGGCATATCTAGGGTAAACAATGAAGAACTGTTTGTTTTATGTGATCAATGAACTATATAAACCTGTTTGATCTACACACTCGCGATATTTAATTAAGAAATCAGATGCCCTATGTAGAATAAAACCCTTATGTATACCTCTCCTGAAGAAGCCATGAAAGTCATCAAGCAAGATATTGATCCTTTGTGACCCCCTGTGTACCTTCTTACAAGCTGCATCCAAGAAGCATTATCACAAACTAAGCATGGAAATCAAAGTAAACAGCGTTAGAATTAGACAAAGGGAAATCTTATTAGCAAACCTTCCACTTTATCATTGAAAGGACTTTAATCACACCATCTGATGAACCAAAAGCAACGAGAGGGCCATCTCCACCACCAGACTTGGAGAGAAACTCCATACTGCAAGAACAAATAAAAATGTTGTTGCAACTTACCAATAACCTCATAAATTAGCAAAACGCACTAAAATTTATTGCAGACTTTTATTCATATTTATACCTTATAAACAAGTTCATTTTTTTCCAATAACCCTTTAGATATATCACACAGTCCATATACCATTACAGCTTACCCTAGCATTTACTTAAAATTTAGTACTAACGAGTGTGGAAACCCGCGCGATGCAGCGGGATTGGCTTCAAAGGACTTACTTTGCAGCGACACTTAAACCTTAGGGACTATTTTTGCCAAGTTGTGAAACTTTGCATTTAATGTTTGGACTTACTTTGCAACGACGCTTAAACCTCAGGGACTGTTTTTGCCAAGTTGTGAAACTTTGCATTTAATGTTTGGACTTACTTTGCAGCGCCACTTAAACTTCAGGGACTATTTCTGCCAAGTTGTGAAACTTTGAATTTAATGTGTGTTTTGCTACAGTAACCATGAAAGTTTGCATTTGTGTGTGGTTTGCTACAGTACCCATGTACGCCTTTTAGTATAATAGAAGAATTAAGGTCCAAAGGTAAGCTCATATAATTAATAATCAATACAAAATGAATGAAGATAATCACCATACAAAGAATAACAGAAATACGTTAAACAGCTAGTTGAGTGTGATTTACATGGGCTTTTGATAGAAGTAAAAAGGTTGATTCTATTACCGCGTGTCTGCCTTTTTACCGTTATTGCCCGTTCACTGACTTAGCCTCTCATAAGCATATGGCCATATGTACCCAAAAAAAAGAATCCCAAGATACTAAGTGACTCACCATCTACTAAGATGATCAACAACAACAACAACAACAACAACATACCCAATCCCGCCGAGGCAGGGTATGGGGGAGGTAGAATGTAGACAGTACCTACCCCTACCCCAGGGATAAACCCGGGGGTAAGGAGACTGCTTCCAATGAGACCTCCGGCTAGTGCACGTGTGCGGGTGATAAAGAAGAGAAGAGAGAGCAAAAAGGGCATAAAGGCACCAAACACGCACAAACTCAAAATAAAAGCACACAGCAAACCAGAAACAAAAAACCAACCCTAAGGGCAAAAGGCATCCTAAGGGTAAACCAAAAGCAAAGAAAAGGCAGGTAAACCTAAGGGAGCAAAACAAAGGAAGACGATCAGATCTACTAAGATGATCAGATCTAGAAAAAACACAACCATGCGAAGATACGTGACAGGTACAGGGTCGTAACCGCCAATAGAAATGTCAAAGGAGATGGAGGAAGATCAACTCTTGTAAAAGCATCAGACCTATTGGGGCATGCATCAATACGCAAAAGAAATATAAACTGATCATATCATAGATATTCTAATGATTTAGACTTTAGGATATCCCCGAACCACTACGTCCAACTTAGCTATCAGCAATACAAACCAAATATTATAAAGATGCCTAGGAATTGTATCAAAGTCTATTTAAACTTATATGAATGAGCTTTAACGCCGAAAAGGCTAAAATTAAGAATGTAGATGACATAGTTGATCTTTTAAGAAGGCACATAAATAACAAAGGTTTAATTTGGTATTTCCCCTCGTTAAAAAATACAATACAATTTAAAGGTGAGATTATGACTTGCCAGACAAGTGATCGGTTGTCCAGATCCTGCTTTGGCACATCCCCGCCGCGCATTGTTACCAAGTCCAAAAATATGACCTTATTTTCACAACAAATGATAGGAAAATGTCTTCCTTTTTTTAATTGAGCGGGAAAACTAAACGCTATAGCAAATTGATTGACTGCTGATGGTGGTTCAGCAGCATCAGAACGGTTACGCCAAAGTTGCCAAAACCGTACATCATCATCTTAAAAGCTAACCTGTCGTACACTGAAATGACATATCTTTTTAGTTAAGAATAGTCAGAACATATTAGCCATAAATGAAACAGGAGATTAATGGATCTATTACCTCCCCCCACGTAGGGCTTCTGTTGGTTTCCCTTTAGAGTCTGTTACATAATCATAAAACCAACATCTAAAAGCATTAATTTCACCTCTGAAAAAAAAACACAAACAAGAAAAATAGACATGCTTTTTAACAGGATGCCAATCATGCTCAAGGTCACATATCGCCAAGCACCCAAAGCTCCTAGAGACCAATCTTCAGTATTTTGACTATGTTGTTCTGTACTTATTGCTAATAAGGATTTTCAACAAACTCACTTGGCTAAATCTAGGATTTAAGTCTTTCACTACCAGATATGAGCCTATATGATTAAACCTAACATTGTTAAGATCAATAGAACATATTTGACATGAATCGGCACACTTTAAAAAATATTAGCGGCATGTCTATGGTTCACATTTATGTTGTACCAGTACTGGCAAGTGGCAACACCATATAGCAATAGGATTCAACATGACTTCAGAAGCCCAGTATACATTTAACTGTATTTTACATCAACAATCAACTTGAGTAGTAGCCTATATCAGCTTACAAACATAATGCCTGGATAATTTCATGACCTCCTTATGTAAAGCATATGTCTAAACTCAGTTGGGGAACTTGTATTGGGTTAAGGACATCAAGAATAGGACAAACAGTCATGCACGCATTGGTTATAATATGTTTATGATTAGATACTACCTCCTCTATCCCGTGAAAAAATGCAACAATGTCCATCCTAAGATTCCTGTATCAATTGTATTATCAATTCCTTTATAGACCAACTTTTAAGCTAAGATCACACATTTCATCATTATAATAATCACTGCATATAGCATTGTCTTTAGACAACGACATTCCCCCTATTTTGGCATTAAACGCAAATATTCTAGAATCCAGACATTCGAGTGCTAGTCAATCAACTATGTGCCCTATCAAATATGTCTAATGGGGCGGAGGGAGTATAATGTTTTCAGCCACATCATGAGTCATATATATAGCAGTATATGCATAGAGATAAACAACATTCAAGTAAATAGTATGTCGAATGAAGTGACAACTAAAGTGCATCGCCGTCAAAATTATTAACACGATTGATCAATATATGAATTTATGAACCACAATTCAAAACGAAGAGGTAACTCTGGTTCACAAGAAAATGCTAATCAGGTCCTGACGGCATATTTAAACTGAAAGTACTACTCATTTCATGGTTCATGGTTGATAGCAACAGGATTCCAGACATTTCCACAAAAAACACTAGATAATCAGCAGAAGAAACATATGAACGATAATTTTGACAATCTCTTCTCCCTCTATATAGCTCACAATTGGAACAGAAAGCACAAGGGCACATGCATTATTCACTAGCACATATCGTTCCAATTTTACTATAAAGCGTTCAAAACATAATACCATGGAACTCTCTTAGGCAACGGGTCGTCGGGTCGTTCAAAACACATATCTTAACTATACTAGTGACATAGACTTAACCTAACTCCAAGGCTTCAAAATTCATCAAAAAATATGTCATCACACCAGAATTATCATCCCATTGGCATCTACCTCCACAAATCATTTCAAATCATCACTTAGGCTATGTTTTGCCAAACTAGCGGTAGGTGTTTGTTTTATAAAACCATGCGTTTGGTAACATGGCTGCAGATGTAATTATAAAGTGTAAAACGAAATAAAGCTAAACACTAGAGTCATCTTCTCGTTACAAAATACGATCCAAATTCAATACCTAATTCATCACATCTATAAGCATCACTTAACTAAAACAACACCACACACTCTAACAACTCGAAACTCAACCGCATTACATAACTCTAACATATATTACGAAATACAAAATCTTGATACCTGATTCGCCTTCAGCAAGCTTCTCGAGCTTAGCACCAACCAAACGCCGTTCATCAACACCTCCAGCTTTCAACTCATATATAACCTAAATAAATCACACAATTCAATTTAATCAAATCACATCAACACCTAACTAACTAACTAACTGAATTATATAAAAAATAATGATGAAAATGAGACCTGACGATGCTCCCAATTCCAAACGGAGACATGATCGGAAGCGTCAGAAGTAACAAGCCATGGATGCGTCGGATGTAACTGGATCTTCACGATCTTATCATTCGTCGGTCTAAATGCTTTCAATCGCAGCATTTTATAAACCAAATTTTCACTGGATCTGATTGGAATTATAAAGTTAGGGTTATTTTACTCATAAGATCTTGTAATTTGATGATGTAAGGTGTGAGTGATGACGTGGCAGGTGACGGTTAGGTGGTTAACGGTGACCGTGATATGTGAGTTGTGAAGACTATAGAGCTTTTTGGTTATTACAGAAATGGTGAGTGTGTTGGATCATAATAAGATTTGTGATAAATGTGTAATTGAGTGAAGTTTAGTGGCTTAATGCGAATATTTTAAAGTTTGGTTTGTAGGTGACTTTTGGATCGGGATTTGAATTTGCATTAAACGCCCGATAGGTTTGTACGTGGGTTTAGGATTAAGATTTAGATTTGAATTTGAATTTGGTTTAGGATTTAGGGGGCGTTTGGTTGGGGTAATTTGAAATTACAGAATTTTAAATTCTAGAAAATTTAAATTATTGAGAATTTAAAATTCCGGAATTTAAAATACCTTTGCATATTTGATTGACAGAAATTTATAAGTATTTTTTTTTTTTAATATAAATTTCATAAATATTCTATTTAAAAGTTTATTAAAAAAATTATAAAAAAAGGTTTATTAAAAATTTATAAAAAAGGTTTTTAAAAAATTTATAAAAAAAAGTTTATAAAAAATTTATAAAAAAAGTTTATAAAAAATTTATAAGAAATTTATAAAAAAAATGTTTATAAAAATTTATTAAAATAGTTTATAAAAAAAATTATAAAAAAAGTTTATGAAAAATTTATAAAAAAAGTTTATAAATAAAATTTATAAAATATTTATAAAAAAAGTTTATAAAAAAATTCAAAAATATTCTATTTAAAAGTTTATAATAAAACAATAAGAAAAAAAGTTTATAAATTTTTTTTTCAAGTAAATTAAAATTCTTCACTTTTTTTAGGCATTTTAATTCTCTCTATTTTGGCAATTCGTAGAATTGTAAATTACTTCAAATGTCCCTATTTTGAGTTACCAAACAGGATATTTGAAGGGAATTGAAATGCAAATGCCCCCAATATACTTCAAATTACCCTAACCAAACGCAACATTAGATTTGGATTTGAGGTAAGAGTGAGAAAATAATTTTAAATTAGGTTAATGATTAGATATAATATTACTATATTACTTTAAAATTTTTAAAAGTTAAAAAAAATGAAATAATAAACCATGTGAGGTTTATAGCTTTACACGTTAACAAGAATAGTAGTCATGTCAGAAATCCAGGGGTAGGAGTCAACTTTCATGAAAACCCATGAAAAAGGGTATGCATGACTACTGTACAAGCCAAGAATTAAAACCAAACAATTAAATTTACCTTGATGCCCGAATCTTACTCCCACAACCCCCAACCAAACGGGCCCTAAGATTTGTATTTGAATTTGGATTTAAACTTAGTGCAGGTTTTGAATTAAATGATGAGAGAAAAAAATAAAATAAAATAATATATATCATGAGGTTGAAAAATTAACTTAAATAAATAATTAGGCTTTAATTGTGGGATTTTACAAAACCTACCTATTCACTGTGGATTCAAATAAATGAGTTGATGCCTTTGTCACAATCAAAAAGAAAATATCAAACAATTTATTTTAGTTTTTAATGAATCCACATCTACCAATACCCACCAACCAAACGTGCCCTAAAAGATTGAGTTTCATGTTAGCAAAAGACACAAATGACTAATATACTTTTAAAAGGTACATTATCATTATTCTACTTTCAAATTTAACCAATATGACTAATTACATCTGTTAATACAAATATCGTCATTAAACGTTATTTATATTTTATGATCTTTACTTAAGTTTGGTTAATGACAAAAGTAAATTTAATTTTTATAAAGCTTAAAGCTTGTCAAGTTTAATAGATATTAAACCAAGCTTTTCATCAAGTAATATCTTCATCACTCAAGCATTTACATTTTGATTAATCATATTATTGATATGCCTCTAAACCATAATGTATGTTAACATTTTTAGATCAGGCATGTTTTGGTTTCTTAAAACAGAACATTACATATGTATTTACATTTAACATATTTCTAAAAATAGAAAACAACATATGACATCATGTGGTGAATCATTGAAATCTCTAGAGGATTTCACTAGATATTTTGTGTAGATTTGGACTCTACATATCTTACACAATCTTGGATGGATTTGGTTGACTTTAATAAGATTTTGGTAATCTTGGTGTCAGACCCCGGCGGCACCAAAATAATACACGGGCGGAACCCTTTTATGGGTTTCGTGGTCCGTGGTGCCTGCTGTTCTTTTTGGCTATAAATAGCAAGCCAAACCAAGTTGTTTTCTCATCCCTTTCTAGCATAATCATATACATTCCTTCTCTCTAACATCTCTAACTCAGTTTCATATCATTATAGTGATCCTCTTTTGTAGCAAAGAAGATCAAGGCATACTCAAGCTTCAACAAATAGTTGGAAGTCTTGTTTGTTTATTGTTGTATGATCTAGTCTTGATTCATACATCATTGTTGTACCAAACCATCATAAACTTGTGAGTGTGAGTGGTTAGTATTTTAGTCCTTAAAATACATTGTGTGTGGGAGTGGTTGTACCCTTGAAAAAGAACTCGACATCTAGTTTAGTGTCGGAAGTAGTGTGTAAGCAGAGTGTAAATAGCAAGAAAAAACTATTATTATATCGTAAGAGTGTTTCGAGAACCAATCTAAATAAATTTTGAATTATTTTAAATAAAATTAACCACAAAAGTAAAAAACAGTTTTTTGTTAAAGTCGGGACAATTTTTTTAAGACAAATGATGCAAAGTTATAAATTCACAAGTGATAATTTATTTGATTTTATACATATTATACATATCTATACTACTTATAAAGCATTTAGCACCCTCTCTCCTAAATTTTTTTAAGATGTCATTAATGTGTTTTTTAAGCATTACAATTTTTAATGCATAATGTACACAATACATAGCTTTTACTAATTTATGTAAATAGGTCAATGGTGGTCAATAGTGGTCAAACGTTTTCCAATCACTTATTGTGAATGTTTTGAAAACCCCGGTTTGAATCGACCGGGTCAACCGGGTTTCAAAACATTGTTTTTGTATTACAAAACAAAACATTTGTAAAAAAACAAACCCAACAACTATTTGGGCCCATAGTAGGCCCGATCAGTTGTGTGCCTTAAAAGTTTTGTATATAAAACTAAAATATAGAGATAAAACACAAATCGCTCCAGCCGCTTTCATACCAAACTGTTGGTGTTTAACTCCTAGAACAGGGTAAGATAATCAATTCAGCAGAAACAGGCAACAAATCAGCAGAAAAAAATACCACTAGGTGGTTACCGGATATCACTTGGAATCGTGTGATCACTTTCCAAAGTAAACTATTCGACCCTAATGCCTGGGTTACACGAATATCTACTTGGGATAAGACCAAATGCAGTTATGGAATTAGGCACAATTCTATAACCCTTGCGCTAATAAGTGTTAATGGTTTTCTGTATGTATCTCATGCATAATCAAATCTCCTATTTATAGGAGGTTACTCTTAGCTAGTCAAATGGAATTATGAGTATTAATCGGCCCATTAATAGCCTCATAATTATCCTCATTATAGTCGTTAGTTGTTACATGACCAATTAAACGTGGTCATTAAGCAGTTGAAATTGCCACTTGAATATGTCAAAGCAATTACAAGCAGTACTTTCATAGCGCTAGCAGTGGATACACTGCTTCAGTGAAAACACTTATTCAGTGGAAACACTGATTCAATGGAAACCACAACTTCAGTGGAAACACTGCTTATCAGTGGAAACCACAAACAGTACTTTCCATCAGCAGTACTTTCCACTAGCACTACCAATACAAACCACTAAAAGAGTCAGGGTTCATGGACCTTATGGGTGTACACTCCGTACCTCCTAACCCATTACCAGGTGTGAACTAATCCCACAAGTGCACTAAATTTTCCAACAATCCTCCCCAAATTTAGTTCACTTTCTTTGCATGAAAAACAAACATCAAGCAAAACATGTGCATAAACGAAAATGTCCTGAGGATTGAATTTTCATCTTAGTAAATTACATGTTCAAATATTCGAGAATCAGGGTGTTCTAAGAATTGAACCCTTCAACCCATTTGAATACCTGAAGATAAAATACACACAAGTTTTCAAACACTTATCACTCGACACTATACAAGCCAATTGTCCATATCCAAATTCATAAATGTTGTAAAAGCTAAAAGTCCAAAGCTTCCTGAAGCGGCAAAACTTCAACATTTACATAGGTGGTTCCTCTTTATTCATGCTCCTGCCAAGCACTTTTTCAAAGAAAAATAACCATTAAGAAGTAAAGACTTCATCATCCTTTCAGCAGGTTCTGAGCACAACCTTGGGATGTAAATAAAACATGTGCTCCAATCCACTGAATGTTCAGCTTTCCACATTGAACTCAGCTCCTAAGTTTCCTTAGGAGGGAGTTGGGTGTCCTAGCATTCAGTGACTAAGTTGGACTTAAACCCATCCCTTTAGTAGACTTTACAACCAAGTCTCTAGCCAGACCCTTCGTCAAGTGATCAGCTAAGTTCTGTTGAGATCTAACAAACTCTATAGATACCACTCCATTCATGATAAGCTCACGAATCATGCTATGTCTGACACCTAAGTGTCTAGACTTACCATTGTACATTTGGCTATAAGCCTTAGCCAATGTAGCTGCACTATCACATCGGATAGAAATATGTGCTATAGGTTTAGGCCACAATGGAATCTCAAGAAGCAAGTTTTTCAACCATTCAACTTCTTTACCAGCAGCTGCTAAGGCCACAAATTCAGATTCCATTGTTGAACTGGTGATGCAAGTTTGCTTCTTGGATGCCCAAGAAATTGCACCTCCACCAAGTAGGAATACCCAGCCACTGGTAGACGAATTGTCTTCAGTGTTACTGATCTAACTTGCATCAGTGTGACCTTCCAACACTGATGGATATCCAGTATATGAGAGACTATAATCCATAGTTCTCTTCAAATACTTCATACCCTCTGAATGCTTGCCAGTGATGTGCACTAGGATTACTAGTATACCTGCTCAATTTTCCCACTGCAAAACCAATATCGGGTCTTGTACAAGTCATGGCATACATCAGCACCAATTACCCTAGAATACTCAAGTTGAGATACAGCCTTTCCATGATTAGGCATCAGCTTCTCACAAGTATCCATAGGTGTACTCACTGGGGTACAATCAAAGTAATTGAATTTCCTCAGTACCTTCTCAATATAATGAGACTGAGAGATAGAAATTCTTTTACTTTCATGTTTAATCCTTATACCAAGGATAACATCAACCTCCCCCATGTCCTTCATGGAGAACCTTGATGACAAAAATTCCTTTGTCAAGTCAACCTGATTTTGGTCAGTGCCAAAGATCAACATGTCATCAACATATAGACAAATGATGACTCCTTTACCAGATTCATCAAATTTGCTACATACACATTTGTTAGCTTGGTTAAGAACATAACCACTAGACAAAACCACTTCATCAAATTTTTGATGCCATTGCTTAGGTGCCTGCTTTAGCCCATAAAGAGACTTAATCAGTTTACACACCTTGTTTTCATTTCCAGGCAAGATGAAGCCCTGAGGTTGGTTCATATAAACCTCCTCTTCCAATTCACCATTCAAGAAAGTTGTCTTCACATCCATCTGATGAATAACCAGATTGTGAATAGATGTCATAGCAATCGCCAGTCTTATGGTATTGACACGAGCCACAGGGGCATAAGTATCAAAATAGTCTATCCCTGACTTTTGTTTAAAGCCCTGAATAACTAGTCTAGCCTTGAACTTTTCAATAGTTCAATCTACCTTCATTTTACTTTTGAAAATCCATTTGCAACCCAGAGGTTTGCAACCTGGTGGTAGATCAACCAACACCCAAGTGTTGTTGCCCATGATGGAATCCATCTCATCATTGATTGCTTCTTTCCGGAAAGCAATGTCCTGAGAGTTCATTGCTTCTTCAAATGTCTTAGGATCATCCTCAACAATGAAGCAATAGGAGTATTGCTCTGAGACCTCATTCCTTGTCCCTTCAACTAAGTATAGTTGAAACTCAGGTCCAAATGACTTTGGAGTCCTGACCCTTTTGCTCTTTCTAAGCATAGGTTCAGGTTGTTGAACCACAACCTCATCAGGAACCACTGATGGTTCATCATCAGGGACCTCTGATACACCAGTGTCATGAGTTCCAATAGGAATCCTCTGACTTGGTCTAGGGACTGATGAGAATCTATTCTCATCAAAGTTTGCATCCCTTGATTCAATTATAGAGTTAATTGAAACATATTCATTAGGTTCAATAACATAGAACCTAAAATCCTTGGAATGCTCAGCATATCCAACAAAGATGCAATCAATGCCTCTTTCACCCAAAGTTTTCAACTTTGGATCAGGGAGTCTTACAACAACCCTACAACCCCAAACCTTGAGATAGTTCAGGTTGGGTTTCCTTTTAGTCCAGAGTTCATAAGGGGTAACCTTGTTCCTTTTGTTGGGAACCCTATTTAATAAATAGCAAGCTGTTAACATAGCTTCACCCCAGAACCCTTGACTCAGTCCTGAATATGACAACATGGAATTAACCATCTCCTTCAGCACCCTGTTTTTCCTTTCGAAATGCCATTTCTCTGAGGAGTATAAGGGCAGTCGTTTCATGGATTATTCCAACAGACTGAAAATACAGAGTATCCATGTACTCACCTCCCCTATCAGTCCTTAATCTTTTGATCAAAGACCCAAGTTGTAATTCAACTTCAGTTTTAAACATTTTGAATTTATCTAAAGCTTCATCCTTAGTATGTAAAATATAGAAATAGCAAAACCTAGAAGCATCATCAATAAATGTCACAGAGTACTTCTTATTCCCCAAATAGGGAGTGGCATGTAAATCACACAGGTCACTGTGTATAAGCTCCAAGAGTTTAGTCTCACGACTAACACCTTGAAAGGGTTTCTTGGTTATCTTGGTCAACATGCAAGTTTTACACTTTTCAGTGTCCATGTCAAATGCGGGGATCAACCCATACTTAGACATATCTTGCATTCTCTTATGGTGTACATGGCCAAGTCTAGCATGCCAAAGGGTAGAGTCAGTCAGGTCAGTGGTGGTCACAAAGGCTGAATTAACACTATCATTGGAAATAAATACACTATCAGTGGCAATATTAAGCCTGAACATTTGATTACATAAATAACCAAAACCAATAAAAACACCATTCTTAGAAAGAACAAATTTATCAGATTCAATAACTTGTTTATATCCATGATTATTCAAAACACTACTTGAAACCAAGTTCTTCCTTATATCAGGAACATGAATAACATTAAACAAAGTTACAATCTTTCCAGAACTAAACCTAAGATCTACACAACCATGACCATGCACCAAGGCTGTTGACTCATTTCCCATGTGAAGAATAGAACCATCATTCAGTGACTCATAAGTCTTGAACCAGCTTCTATCTTTACACACATGAACTGTTGCACCAGAGTCAACCCACCACGCAACATCATCATCCTGCACATAATGAGATTCAGATACATATGTAACATAATAAATCTGAAAAGACTTATTAACCATATTATGACCTTTCAGTGAGTTGGAAGAACCACCACTTCCTGAACCATTAGTGTCTGATCCATTGGCTTTACCACCAACCTTAACACCCTTGCAGTTCCTTTTAATGTGACATGTTTTGCCACATTTCCAACAAGTAGGTGTTGCCTTCTTGTTTGGATCTGCCCTTGTGTTATCATGATATTTGCGTTTGCCTTTGTTGTCATTGTACCTGGTGGAGTTGTTATGCTCTACCATATTGACAACAGATGCACCAGTAGCATTGCTACTCTTTGGCTTGTCATTATCCTGCACCTTGAGAGATTCCTCAATGCGCAGATGACTGCCCAACTCAACCAGAGTTAACTCCTCTTTCTTATGTTTCAAGGTATGCTTGAAATCTTTCCAAGAAGGAGGGAGTTTTTCAATGACACAAGAGACTTTAATGACCTCATCCATGTTCATATTGTGTTGTGTAAACCTTCCAAGTATTCCAAGAAGTTCATTGTATTGTTCCATAACTGGTCTTGAATAAGTCATTTTGTAATTTGTGAAATTACTAACAAGGAACTTCTTACTTGATGCACCCTCAACCATATATTTGGCATCCAAGGAGTCTCACAGTTCTTTGGAAGATTCAATGTTCTGATAAATGTCAAATAGAGAATCAGACATACCATTGAGAATTAATCCTCTGCAAATGTAGTCATCATTCTCCCATTTGCTCCTCCTCCTGATCTGCTCCACAGTAGCATCATCCCCATCATCAGGAATAGGTGTGGTTAGCACATAAACCACACTCATGCTTGACAGCAAGAAGTGCATCTTCTTCTGCCACCTCCTAAAGTCCACCCCTTCAAACTTATCAAGCTTGGCAAAGTTTGAAGCCATGTGTTTCATTGTAGCAGCAACCATTGATTATTGCAAAATAGTTTACTTTGATTGTTGGTGTTTAACTCCTAGAACAGGGTAAGATAATCAATTCATCAGAAACAGGCAACAAGTCAGCAGAAACAAATACCACTAGGTGGTTACCGGATATCACTTGGAATCGTGTGATCACTTTCCAAAGTAAACTATTCGACCCTAATGCTTGGGTTACACGAATATCTACTTGGGATAAGACCAAATGCAGTTATGGAATTAGGCACAATTCTATAACCCTTGCGCTAATAAGTGTTAATGGTTTTCTGTCTGTATCTCATGCATAATCAAATCTCCTATTTATAGGAGGTTACTCTTAGCTAGTCAAATGGCATTATGAGTATTAATCGGCCCATTAATAGCCTCATAATTATCCTCATTATAGCCGTTAGTGGTTACATGACCAATTAAACGTGATCATTAAGCAGTTGAAACTGCCACTTGAATAGGTCAAAGCCGTTACAAGCAGTACTTTCATCAGTACTTTCATAGCGCTAGCAGTGGATACACTGCTTCAGTGGAAATACTTATTCAGTGGAAACACTGATTCAGTGGAAACCACAACTTCAGTGGAAACACTGCTTATCAGTGGAAACCACAAACAGTACTTTCCATCAGCAGTACTTTCCACTAACACTACCAATACAAACCACTAAAAGAGTCAGGGTGTTCATGGACCTTATGGGTGTACACTCCGTACCTCCTAACCCATTACCAGGTGTGAACTAATCCCACAAGTGCACTAAATTTTACAACACAAACAAACAAAAATGGTATTAAATCTTCTCACCACTTAATTTCTGCATGGTTATAGTATATTTTAGTATGTGTTAATGTATGTGACGTAGTTTTTAGGTTATTTATAACTTGTTTAGTTCATTTATGAAACTAATTTTGTTTATATTGTTGTTGCCATTTGATCATTTTTATCTAGTATGATAACTGTAAATGAGTTTATTTTTAGTTTATGGAAAATGAGTTTTTTCAATAGTTAAACTACTCATTTCAGACTAGTATGATTTTAGAACAAGTTTTGTTGTTTGGATGAACTCTTGATCACTTTATGCACTCTAGGGATTTTTATGATTTGATATGGAAACAAAGGTGAAAAATGTTCCCTTTTCGGTTAGCTTTTGTTATTTTAGGGCTAATGTAAAAATTAGTTGAAGTTGTGGTTTGAAATGTAGGCTTTATTACTGTATTTTGCTGTGATTAGTCACTGTAATAATAATGAGTAAATTCCATAAATATACCTATTTTAAAAGATCGGAGAGTAATGTACCTGTTTGAAACCCAACTTCCAAAAGTATACTTATCTAATAAAAAACAATCTTCCAAAACTTCAGTCCATGTACATATGAAAACTTTAGAAGTTCCAACGGCTCACTCGAACTTCAGTCCTTTGTCACATGATTTTAAATGCTGCACGAATTTTTTAGTGCCCTCTCTTGCACATCTTCATGCTTGTGATACTATTGATTATTCGTAAAATATATTGCTAAATTTGTTTGTATCATTTAGTTATAATTCTCTTTAGTTTTGCATTGCTATGCGTATAAGTATAACCGAAGATAATTGCAATGAAATAGCTAGTTTTTTTAGATATTATTATTTTTATGCTAATTAGTTATGTCAAGCATAGTCGTCTTTATGTTTAAAAAAGAAATTGCTTTTTTTAGATATTATCATTCACTTGACAATCCAAAACACTCTTGTAATCTTTACATTTCGTTGAAGGATTATGCGATACCTAGAAGCTACTAGTTTTTTCTTGCTATTTTTAGTTGTGCTAGTCGTGCTAGCCTTTTTTGGTGGGTTGTGCTTAAGATAAGCATATTTTTGGAAGATGGTTTTCAAATAGGTACATTGCTGTCTACTTTTAAAAAAATAGGTACATTTATGGAATTGTGATTGACTATAATAAGAGGTGTAGGATTTGGTATTTTGGGTACATTGTTATATGATTAAAAATCATTTAAAAAAATAGGTACATTTATGGAATTGTGATTTATAGGCACATCCCTACACTTGAGTTTTTATTACTCTAACACTAATTTGACCCGATTTGAAAAGATCAAAACATTTGGAGTACATTATTACGTAAATAAAGGAAATTTGAATTTAACGTTCTTTCCCGTCACTCCATAAAATTTAACTTTACCCATGAGTCCCGATCGTCCCAAAACTGTGTACAAAATATATGACTCGACTTAGCAACCATGCAAGTAACTAGATAATTGAACTAAGGGTTTAGTATGATAACAATAATGCACTAAAAGTGAGTGCATACAAGGTAGGCTAAGGCGATTTGGGTGTACATTTGGGGGTGGATTGTAAACAATGCTCTTCATTAATATTCCGGAAAACCGAAACATCACGAGAACCGCGAAAAGGATAGGCTCTGAGGAGTTAACTAGGGGTATCATGTACTAAAGATGAGTGCATCGCAAGGGTGTGGGGGAATTACTCAACCAATGTGGAAGAAGTAATTATAATACGGGTATCAAACAAGGGTTATCCTAATGGCTCTTATCATTTAGTTATTCCTAACTACACAAGTGTAGTCTCACTAGCGATCTTGGGATGTATCACAAAACAAGTTCTAGAATCTATTATACTACCGGTACACTCTTGAAGCATTAAAGATGAATGCTTTAATTCCTATAGATCTAGGGGCGAACCTCACATTTTTGGGGCGGAATTTGAGTGGTAAAGGGTTTTTGTGCTAGTGATCGCTTCCGAACCGTCAAGTTTTATCACACAAGCTAACCACTTGTGAATGGTCAACCGTAATAAACTTCAAACAGCTCAGAAACAATACAATTAAGATATGGAGAGTATAGTGTTTCCCCGGGTCGTTAAGTCCCAACGAGCTGTGCGACTGAATAATCAAACGTGTAGTGATCGGGTGATAATGAACGGGAAAAGGTTTGTGAATTTGGAATAATTATACCTAAAGAGAAAGTTTGTAAATTACAGGGGCTTAAATGCAAATTAAAGAAAATTAAAATGATAAATTATATTAAATAAACGCTATCACTATTTTTAAAATGATTTTTTGATTTATCTTTTATAAATTTAAATTAAAAACTACGTAACGTACAAAAGAAAATGTGAAATTGAGACAGAATTAATCCTAAAAATATAAAAATGAAATTTTTACAAACCTAATGATAAGAGAAAATTTTGAGAAAAGGAAAACTATTTTTATGACTATCTATTTAATTATTATTAATTAAAAACTATTTTTACCTATTTAATAATACCCTAAAATATAAGAAAATATGAAATAAAGCTAGAAAAGTGAACTTATGACTTAGAAAAATCTAAAATAACTAAATAGAATTTTCAAAACTAATTTTATATTTTTCTGATTATTTTTCTGTTTTCTATGAATTAAAAACTATTTAAAACTAATTAAATTGCTAAAAATTACAAATTTAACTAGGAAAAATCTGGAAAAATTATTTTTTTGCTTTTTATATTTATCTTAACCTAGGAAAAATGAAAACTTATTTTTTTGAAACTTTTCTGATTTATTTGGAACAAAAGCTAATTTAAAAGTCCTAAAAACTGATTTAAATGAGGAAAAATATCAAACAGTGCTGGAAAAATATGAAAAATTCAGGAAAAGTCTAAATTAATATTCTAATTCTAAGAAAAATATAAAAACAATGGCTTATGTGAAGGATTATGAAGCTGCAGTGCAAACTGCTTATGAATAAGCACTAAAAATAAGCAAATAAGCACTAAAGACCACCAAATGAAAGCAGAAGCTAGATTAAGCTATAACTAAGTGAAAACAACTTGTTCCAGCTACTCAGAACCTCAAGCTAACCAGCTATAAGCTTATGAGTCCAAAATCAAACAAGTAAAAATCAGTTTTGGGGTGCTTACTTCAAGCTCATGCAACTGCTTATTAATAAGCTGAATCAGAAAACTAGAAGTTGGAACCTAAAGTAGACCTGGCTAGCTACTTAAAAACCAAAAATGAGCCTGAGATAAGCTCAAATGAGCTTTTGACAAGCTCTGCACAAAACCTGTGCACACTCAGTACACTGAGTCAGTGCACAGGGCACTTTAGACCTAGTTGACAAGCTGCTTTGGAGCTTATAAGGACTTACAAAAAAATTTCAAAAATCACTTTTCAATTCTTGACCAACTGAAGTTTTTAAACCCAAAGTTTCACTTGAATTGAACCAATAATGAAGCTATGAAAAATCAACCAAGTTGGGTGAAAACTGAGTTTTTCATTTTTTTTTGACTTTTGACAGAAATGATATTTTTGACTTTTGTGAGATTTGATCTTAATTTGCGAACTGATTATGTTATTTAATGATGAAACAACACTGATGCAAGCTATATCACTAACCTTTACACCTATAGGCAAGATTCTACAAACTAACTCTCACAGAAATGACAATAAGAGCAGATTCAAAGCAATTTTGACTAAATGAGTTTGTAGATGCAATTTGATGACTAAAATGATTCAAGTGGACCTAATTGAGACTGAGTAGACAGATTTTAAGCACAAACCAAAGCTCAAGCTTAATATAACTATCCAATCCAACACACTAGTTTATATCACAATTTCACTAATCCTAACTAGACATTCAATCTAAGCTTAACAACTAATACTAAAACACTATTCTATAAGCCAAATAACAACTGAATCAAGCAATTATAATAAGCAAATATCAATGATAACAAATATGCAAATTCAACAGTTAAATGGAAAGAGAACTTGGAACTCACAACTGGTCCAGCTATTGCAACTTTAAACCAGAACCAAACTACCACTATTCTAATCAAATCCAACCCAAATCAACTCTGCATCACCCAATTTCCATTCCCATAGTTGCTTAACCAAGATTTTCTCACAGGTTGACTTTCGTTGACCAAATGCAATTATGCTTAAAAATGAATTATAAGCTTACTCAAAGCTATGGACAGCTTAAGTGAGCTTATTTGAGTTAAGAATAAGCTACTTGGAGCTTGAGTATGAGATCATTTTTAAAACCGCATAAGTAAAAGAAAACTTAAAAATAAGAAACTTAACCAAATTTTGAATTACTACTGAAAATTAGTTACAACTGATATAAATGCTTGAGTTTAATACAAGGAAGATTGAAAGTACAATTTAGAACTTAATTAAGACTTTAAACAATAAAAACGACATACATGGAAACTAAAAACTAAAGACTACTCTACTCTCTTGCTTCTCTTCTCTTATTTATACATCAAAAGGTCTTCTCTCTCTCCTCTGAGCAAATCCCACTTGCTTTTGGAGCCATTGGATGACTTGAGTCATTTTTGGCCATTGATGATATTTTGGCGCCAAAATGGTTTTAACAGTTGAGGGGGGGTTGAGTGAATGGAAGGAGAAGCATTAAATGATTTTGTTGTTTGGTGGAGGTGGAGGGGACATGGAAAGGTGAGGGTTAGCTGGAGGAGAGGTGAAGGTCTGAAGAGTTGCAGACAGTGGGTGGGAAGGAGGAAAAAGGGAGGGAAAGGTGGGATAAGGGTGTTTGACTTATTTGACCGGGCTTATATTATTATGGCAGGGGGTTCAAAAAGGGGGGGTCAAGTGGTTTGGCAGGGGGGTCATGGTGTTTTGTTTATTATTACAAGGACCAAAACTGCAATTCTCCAAACTTGAAGGACCAATCCTGCCACTTTTTCCAAGTTATGCCAAGGGACCAATTTTGACAAGTTCCAATAGTACAAGGACCATAAAAGACATTTTCAAACTTCCAAGGACTATTTTTGCCAATTTTTAAACTTGAAGGACTAAACTTGTAAATTCTCAAAACTTTTGAAATTTTTCACCAAAGGACTAATTATGACAACTTATGATTTCAAAAGGACCTTTGGTGACTTTTCTTTTAAAATAAGTGCTCAGGGACTATTTTTGACAAGATTTGAAACTTGGGGGACTAAAACTGCCAATTATGCAAACTTAGCTCGATTTTCATCTGATTTTAAACATTTTGCATCTGAAACATATAAAATGCAATTTTGAGATATTTTCAGTATTTTGATGCATTTCTGAGCGTTTTTAAGTGTTTTGCAGTTCAGATTTGACCAAAAATGATGAGTATTTACACACTAATCAATCCCCCACACTAAACTATTGCTAGTGCCTAGCAATCTTTTGAGAAAACTTAATGGATTTGAATCTCTTTACCAAAAGCCATTACTTCGGGAGTAGCCAAATGTTTCAGTTCAAGTAAGAACCTTGGTACACTGATAACCAAATGATTTTGAGCAAATCACCAGCTTCTAACGGATTTGATTTGTCTTTACCGAAGCCGTTTGCTTCGGACTAGCCAACTCTTAGATAAAATATCTTTGGTGGATTACCAATTATGGTTTTCCAACTGCCTTTACCACAAGCCATAAACTTGCGGGCTAGCCAACTCTTCACTAATTAAAGATATGGTGAACTGAACACCATACAATTTTGGGCAAATTGCAAGCCGTCAATGGATTTGAGATATCTTTACCAAGAGCCGTTTGCTCTTGGATTAGCCAATCCTTTTGTTTATTAGACATGGCGGATGATAACCATAAGCGAGTAAGTGCAAAACACTTACTCCAAAAAATTTTGGCCAAAAATAGGGGAATTGGGCGGTATAATTACATGATAAAATTCGTGAGAATTCCCCCCCACACTAGAAATGAATATTGCCCTCAATATTCAAAGTACCGGCTGTTATGCCGAAACATAGAACGTAAAAGGGAAATACTACGACCATTATTTGAAAGATTTTTTTTTTTTTTTTTTTTGAAACTTTATATACAACAGCGGGGGGCAACTCCCCCACACTAGGGTGGTAGAAAGTAGAAAGAAGTCAGAAATATGGGTGAAAACCCATATGGCATGCTACTGTTTTTGATTCCCGAGTCGCTAGCTTGACTCGATCCCCGCATTCATTGGTTCATGGGAAAAGTTTGTAGATCCGGGACAACCACAGGAGGAATGTCCTCTCCAAAATAGTGCTTCAATCGATGACCATTCACTTTAAAATTTGGACCATCGGGTTGAGATAACTCAATGGTTCCATAAGGAAATACTTTAGTGATGGTAAATGGTCCAGACCAGCGGGATTTTAGTTTTCCCGAGAAAATCTTCAATCTTGAATTGAAAAGAAGGACTCGATCACCGACGTTGAAAACGCGGTTTTTGATTTTTGAGTCATGAATCTTCTTTGTCTTTTCTTTGTAGATCAAAGAGTTCTCGTATGCTTGATCACGGAGTTCATTTAATTCATTCATTTGAACTTTCCGGTGATCACCAACTGTCTGAATATCGAAGTTGGCATGTTTCAAGGCCCAGTATGCCTTGTGCTCAAGCTCAATCGGCAGATGACATGCCTTCCCGTACACAAGCTTGTATGGAGTACACCCGATGGGTGTTTTATAAGCTGTACGGAAGGCCCAGAGTGCGTCATCTAGCTTATCCGACCAAGAGGCACGGTTTTCGCCTACTGTCCTTTCCAGAATTCTTTTAATCCCTCGGTTGGAAACTTCCACTTGCCCACTTGTTTGGGGGTGGTACGCAGTAGAGAGACGGTGAGTTACACCATACTTTTGCATGACTCTATCAAACTGGTCATTGCAGAAATGCGTACCACGATCACTGATTATAGCTCGTGGAGTTCCAAACCTAGCAAAAAGAGATTTTAAGAATTTCACAACAACTCGGGCATCGTTGGTAGGCAAAGCTTTCGCTTCAACCCATTTTGACAAATAGTCAACGGCCACGAGTATGTATTTATTTCCTCGAGATGATAGAAATGGCCCCATAAAGTCAATGCCCCGGATGTCAAAAATCTCACACACTTGAATGGCGTTTTGCGGCATTTCATTTCTTTGTGAGATATTTCCGTGACGTTGACAAGCGTCCCAGGTTTTGACAAATTCGTGGGCATCCTTGTAAATCGTGGGCCAATAAAATCCAGAATCAAACACCTTCTTGGCAGGGTAGTTGGGGCTATGATGTCCCCAGTAGGTCCAGAATGGCAAGCCTTGAGAATGTCATTGGCTTCCTGACCATACACACATCGCCTGATGACTTGATCCGCGCAAATTTTGAATAAGTAGGGTCGTCCCGAAGTAATGTTTTACATCTTTAAAGAATTTGTTTTTCTGTTGGGACGACATCCCTTTCACCACAAAGTTACCCGCATGGTAATTTGCAAAGTCGGCAAACCATGGGGTAGAAGAGTCTCCACGAAAAGAAACCACATTGAGTGTTTCGAGAGGAAATGTTTCGTTTATTTCCTTTTTCTCGAACACATCTTGGTGAGGGTTTTCTAGACGGGACAGATGATCGCTCCAGGTTCTCAGGCTCCTTTTTATCACGTATAATGATATCAAATTCTTGGAGGAGAACCCAACGGAGCAATCTCGGCTTTGCATCTTGTTTTGCAAAGAGATATTTGAGAGCCGAGTGATCCGTATACACCACGCATTTGGTCAAGATAAGGTATGGCGAAACTTCTCAAACGCATACACCACAGCTAATAATTCTTTTTTCTGTAGTGGTGTAATGGGTTTGAGCTTCAGTCATAGTCTTACTCGCGTAATGGATAGGCTGAAAATGCTTGGTTTTTCGTTGCCCCAGGACTGCACCGATAGCAAAATCACTTGCATCGCACATGAGTTCAAAGGGTAAATCCCAGTCGGGGGCAACTAGAATGGGTGCTTCCGTAAGCTTTTTCTTTAATGTTTCAAAAGCTTCGATGCACTCAGGTGAGAAGATAAAATGAGCATCTTTTTCAAGAAGATGGGTCATAGGCCGAGCGATTTTAGAAAAATCTTGTATGAATCTACGATAAAACCCGGCATGACCTAGAAAACTCCTAATACCTTTGACGGTAGTGGGATGAGGCAATTTGGCAATAACATCGACTTTTGCTTTATCGACCTCAATCCCATTTTTGGAAATCTTATGGCCAAGGACTATGCCTTCTTTGACCATAAAGTGGCTCTTCTCCCAATTTAGACAAAGATTGGTGTCTTCACACCGTTTTAGCATTTTATCTAAATGGGAGAGACATGTGTGAAATGAGTCCCCAATGACCGAGAAGTCATCCATAAACACCTCCATTGTTTCCCGATCATGTCGTGGAAAATTGCCATCATACATCGTTGGAACGTGCCAGGAGCGTTACATAGGCCAAAAGGCATACGTCTGTAGGCAAAAGTTCCGTATGGGCAGTTGAATGTGGTATTTTCTTGGTCCTGCGGATCAATGGGGATCTGAAAATACCCCGAGAAACCATCAAGGAAACAATAGTATTCATTTCCTGCTAGTCTCTCAAGCATCTGATCCATGAAGGGTAGAGGAAAATGGTCTTTACGGGTGGCTTCGTTTAACTTGCGATAGTCAATACACACACGCCATCCCGTAACCAATCGAGTTGGAATTAACTCGTTTTCTTCATTTGTGACAATAGTTATGCCACCCTTTTTCGGAACACAGTGGATGGGACTGACCCAAGGACTATCAGAGATAGGGTAAATTAAACCGACATCAAGAAGTTTGAGAACCTCTTGTTTGATAACCTCGTGAATCTTAGGATTCACCCTTCTCTGATGTTGGATTGCTGGTTTGAAGTCATCCTCCATCAAGATTTTGTGAGTACAAAACTCAGGGTTGATACCCTTAATGTCGGAGAGTTTCCAAGCAATTGCTTGCTTGTGTGACTTCAAGACCTTTATGAGAGCAGTCTTCTCCTCCTCAGTTAAGTCTTTAGCAATTATGACGGGTAATTTATCATCACCCTCCAAGAATGCATACTCGAGATGAGGAGGTAGGTCCTTAAGTTCAACCTCGGGAAATTCTTCAGTAGATGTTTGTACTGATTTGATTTCCTCAACCGTGATCTCTTTTGGAGGGAGTGAAGGTAATGGATCTTCATTTAACAATTGCTCAAGATAAAGGATATCCCCCTCCGAATCATAAACACCATCAATTCCTGGCGGAATCGATTCATCATTAGCAAGAAACTCATCGATCTCTTCTAGAAAGAAGTCACCTCCCTCAAACAGAGTGAGAGAGGGGGAAGCGTCGGCAATAATTGGTTGAGAAGATGTGGTGGAATCCCCACTCACAGAATTATGAAAATAACCAAGAAACTCTTGAGAGTACTCCTCTGAAGCAATATCAATTAAATCGATTCGATTAACCGATTCAGCATCATAATTTGAGGAGTACCTCGAAGTTTGATCAAGGTTAAAGGTGATAGCTTCATTACCCACACGTAATGTGATTTCTTGCTTAAATACATCAATGAGAGCACGGCCCGTTCTCAGGAATCCTCGTCCAACAATGAGGGGAACCCGATGATCGGCATCGAAATCAACAACCACAAAGTCAGCTGGAAAATGGAACTTTCCTACTTTCACGAATACATCCTCGGCGATGCCAAGAGGACGCGATATAGAACGATCTGCAAGCTCAAGAGTCATGTAGGTAGGAATAAGTTCTGGAAGAGAAAGTTTCTTCCATACTGAATAAGGCATCAGATTGATGCTTGCACCAAGATCGGCGAGGGCAAAGCATTCAATCATTCCTGGAAAAACACAAGGTAGAAGAAATTTTCCAGGATCTCCAAGCTTCTCGGGAAGCTTCTTTAACAGAACTTGATCTGTGCTAAACCGTCAAGCTATCTCACACAAGCTAGCCACTTGTGAATGGCTAACCGTAAGAAACTTAAAACAGTTAAAACACAAATGCAATGAAGATCTGGAGAATATAATGAATTCCCGGGTCGTTAAGTCCCACGGAGACTCAATGGTGTGTAAATACTAATTCAGATGATAGAATGATCACTAAGGATAGTGATCAGTAAGGATTTGGAGTGAATATTACACTACTGATTGATTGGAATGATATTGGAAACAGAATTGGAAAGCACAACAATCAGATATAACAAACGTAAAACGTACGTTTAAAAACTACGTAAACGTACAAAATAAAAAGTGAAATTTAAAAAAAATAAAAGACCTAAAAATATGAAAATAACATTTTTGAAATCCTAAAAATAAAAGAAAATTTATTAGAAAAAGAAAATTAATTTTATAACTATTTAATTAATTATTATTAATTAAAAACTATTTTAAATTATTTATTAATACTCTAAAATAAAAGAAAATATGAAATAAGGCTAGAAAAATAAAATTATGATTCAGAAAAATCTAAAATATTATAAAACTAATTTTAAAATTAAAAATATATTTTTCACACTTTTATCTAATTATTACTAATTAATTACTATTTAAAATACACTTAAATTCTAGAAAATATAAAATAAACCTGGAAAAATAAAATTTCAACTTGAAAAAATCTAAAATATGATAAAACTAATTTTAAAACTGAAAAGATATTTTTTATGCTTTTTAATTATTTATTACTAATTATTTAATACTTTTAACTATTTAAAATTCTAATAAATACTAAAAAGACAGAGAAAATTATGAAACTTTTTCTAAAAATAACTTAAGGTGACAGAAAACTAAGAAAAATATAAAAACAAGATTTGCTTATTAATAAGATGAAAAGAAAAATCAAAAAGCTAAAACCTATTAAATAAACACTATCACTGTTTTAAAAATGAAGTTTTTCTGGATTTTCTTTTTGAAAACTACTTAACTACTGATTATAAGCTACTTTTATGAAAGCATAAATTTTACAACTCACAAATAAGCTGTTTGACAAGCTTATGAGCTTAACAGATTTGTTTTTGAGCTTATTTGATAAACTAAGCTTGAACAAGCTCACAAACTGAAACAAAAGCTAGAATAAGATAAAATAAGCTGCAAGCTACTAATATGAAGCTAAAAGACACAAAGATTAACACTGAAAAGCTAGGAAAAAGCTAATAAGCACTTATATCAAACTGATGAACTAAACAGAAATGGGACAAAGTTAGAGCTTATTGCAGCCCTAGCAAACAAGTTCCAAAATAAAAAATTAAGCTTGGGTTCTCAAGAAGGCTAGGTCAGCTACCCAAAGAACCAAAAATCACAAGATTTGAGCAACTAATAAGCTCTATGTGAGCTTATCAAGTTGGACCACCCAACTGTGCACAGGGCACCATTTCAGACAAGGCACTCAAAATAAGCTAGTTAAAAAGCACTTTATAAGCTGATTGAAAGAGAACTAGTATTTTTCTAATTTAGTTTAGCAACTAAACTTTAGTAACCCAAAAGCTTTTAAGCTAAATCTTACTATTAAACACACAGTGAAATTTTCTTTTTTATTCAAAAACGACCAATTGCAAATTTTGACTTTTTAAGAAAAACTAAAAGTTTGACCAAGATGAACTTTGAATCACTACTACTCACTGATTAGGTTGTTTTAAGGTGAAATAAGACTTGTTTGATTGATTTTAACAACTTATAAACATGAAAACAAGATCAATGATCATGCAAATCCAACAGTGAGTGACAGAGATGAGATTTTATGCAATTTTGACTTATGATGAACAAAGACTGGTTTTTATGACTGAGATGAGTTATTAGGACCAAGTTAAACAAACTTCAAACAAGGATAATGACTAGAGAACTCTTAAACACAGTAAACCAAACACTACTTATTTAGACAGTTTTGGTGGTTTTCAAAGCTAAACACAAATCAAAACCATGAAACTGATTCAAGACCATGTATTATCATATATTAGGACTAATGAAACATGAAACAACAACATTAACAACAAGAAACTAAGAAAAGACAGTTATGCACTTTTAACTGTGAAAATAAAGTTTTAGCTAACTACAAATTTAAAATAACAAACAACTGATTTTAATACTCAAATACACTTTACTATAACTGATTAACAATAAAACACAAAGATTTAAACTATGAAAGATCTAAAACAGAGAAATGCCAAAAATGAGCAAATGGCTTACAATGGCTTCCAACTGCAATCACAGAACCAATGATCAAGACCAATCCTAAAGGCTTACCACTAAGCCACTAACCCAAGGCCATCCAAAATTTACCCTGCTCCAGCTGTGAACACCATTTCCATGGGATTTTTGATTTTTTACTAATTATTTGGTATTTTTGGTGATTTTTCCTTTTTTTTATTCTAAACTGATTTTAACAGTTACTAATAGCTTTTAGAAGCTATCTAGGAGCTTATGTGGCTTATTTAGTCCAAGATAATACCTTACAACAACAATTGATTCACATGAGGTTTTTGAAATTGGAAATTTTGCATAAAATGAAAACAAGCCTTATAACTGAAATTGATGTTTACAAAAGATTTATTACACAAGGAAAACTTGAAATATAAAGCTTTTAAGTTAAAACATACACTGAAAATTGAATTTAAGCTAAAAAAACATTAAAGAAAACTAAGTTATATTAGATATCTTGATACAATGCTTCTTTGCTCCTCTTTATAGACTTTTATGACTCCTTCTTGACCTCTGAATCTTTCCCACTCAATCTGAGCCATTGGATCTCTCAGAAACATCATAACCATCCAAGTGGATTTTTGGCGCCAATTTCTTCATGAGCAGGTTTTGATATTAATGGGGTTGGTTTGAGTCAATTAAAGATTTTTGGTGTTAGTGGAGGTGGAGGGGACAAGGTAAGGTGAGGGATGTTGAAAAAGTGGGAAAACCATTACTGGTTTTGGGTTTACAGAGTTGGAGAGGGAGGTGAACAGTAAGGGTGGTTTGGGCGCGTTTGGGTGTTTTTGACTTTTGTTGACCGGATGATATTAATAAAGGGGGGGTTCACAATGGGTAATGACAGGGGGTCAAGTGGTATATGGCAGGGTTATTTTTGGTTTTGGATGGGGTTCTAAATACAAAAGGGGTCCAATTGGTATTAATAAAGCATAAGGACCATTTTTGTAATTCTGCAAACTTGAGGGACCAAACTGAACTTTTTCCAAATTATCAAAAGGACCAATCTTGACAAACTTTGATAGTACAAGGATAACTTTTGCATAAAATTCCATTTTAAAATATCCAGGGACTATTTTTGCAATTTTTCAAAGCTCAGGGACCTTTTCTGCCATTTGACCAAAGAATCATTCAAGGACCATTTTTAACAACTTAGAATATTTCAGGGACCTTGAATGACAAAACTTCACATTTTTGAATTCCAGGGACTAGATTTGACAATTTTTAAAACTTGGGGGGACTAAAACTGCCAATTTTGCAAACTTGAATCATTTTTCATCTGATTTTAATATTTTTGCATTTAAAACACATAAAACACTGATTTGTGATATTTTCATCATTTTGATGCATTTTTTGAGTGTTTTCAGATGATTTTGCAGTTTAGATTGTACAAAAATGATGAGTATTTAGACACTCATCAATCCTCCACACTAAGATATTGCTAGTCCCTAGCAATGATTTAGGTCTTTAATGGATTTTAAAAACTCTTTACCAAAAGCCATCACTTCTGGAGTAGCCAATTGTTTCGATTCAAGTAAGAATCTTGGTACAATGATAACCAAATGATTTTGAGCAAATCATAAGCTGTAAACGGATTTGATTTGTCTTTACCAGAAGCCGTTTGCTCTGGACTAGCCAACTCTTAGATAAATTATCAGAATTATCTTTGGTGAGCTGAATACCAATTATGGATTTTCCACTGCCTTTACCACAAGCCATAAACTTGCGGGCTAGCCAACTCTTCACTTTTTAGGATATGGTGAGTTGAATACCATACAATTTTGGGCAAATTGCAAGCCATAAACGGATTTGAGAAATCTTTACCAAGAGCCGTTTGCTCCTGGATTAGCCAATCCTTTTGTTTATTAGACATGGCGGACTGATAACCATAAGCTAAGTAAGTGAAAAACACTTACTCAAAAAAAAAAAATTGGCCAAAAACGGGGGAATTGGGTGGATAATACATGATAAATTCGTGAGAATTCCCCCCCCCACACTTAGAAATGAATATTGCCCTCAATATTCAAAGTACCGGCGGTTATGCCGAAACAAAGAACGTAAAAGGGAAATATTACGGCCATTATTTAGAAAGAGATTTTTTTTTTTTTTTTACAAAAGATTTTATATACAACAGTGTGGGGTAACTCCCCACACTAGGGTGATAGAACAGAGAAAGAAGACAGAAATATGGGTGAAAACCCATATGGTGTGTGCTATTTGTTTTTGATTCCCGAGTCACTAGCTTGACTCGATCCCCGCATTCATTGGTTCATGGGGAAAGTTTGTAAATCCTGGACAACCACAGGAGGAATGTCCTCTCCAAAATAATGCTTCACTCGATGACCATACACTTTAAAATTAGGACCATCGGGTTGAGATAACTCAATGGTACCATAAGGATAAACCTTAGCGATAGTAAATGGACCAGACCAACGGGACTTGAGCTTTCCCGAGAAAATCTTCAATCTTGAATTGAAAAGAAGGACTCGATCACCAACGTTGAAAACGCGGTTCTTGATTTTTAAGTCATGAATCTTCTTTGTCTTTTGCTTGTAGATCAAAGAGTTCTCATAAGCTTGATCACAGAGTTCATTTAATTCATTCATTTGAACTTTCCGGTGATCACCAGCTGTCTGAATATCGAAATTGGCATGTTTTAAGGCCCAGTATGCCTTGTGCTCTAACTCAATCGGAAGATGACATGCCTTTCCGTACACTAGCTTGTATGGAGTACACCCGATGGGTGTTTTGTAAGCTGTACGGAAGGCCCAGAGTGCGTCATCCAGTTTATCCGACCAGGATGCACGGTTTTCGCCTACTGTCCTTTCAAGAATTCTTTTAATACCGCGGTTGGAAACTTCCACCTGCCCACTTGTTTGGGGGTGGTATGCAGTAGAGAGACGGTGGGTAACACCATACTTTTGCATGACACGATCAAATTGATCATTGCAAAAATGTGTACCACGATCACTGATTATCGCTCTCGGAGTTCCAAACCTGGCAAAAAGGGATTTCAAAAATTTCACAACTACCCGGGCATCATTTGTAGGTAAAGCTTTCGCTTCAACCCATTTTGACAAATAGTCAACAGCCACGAGTATGTACTTGTTTCCGCGAGAAGATGGAAATGGCCCCATAAAGTCAATACCCCAGATGTCAAATATCTCACAAACTTGAATGGCATTTTGTGGCATTTCATTTCTTTGAGATATATTTCCGTGACGTTGACAAGCGTCACAAGCTTTGACAAAATCGTGGGCATCCTTATAGATAGTGGGCCAATAAAACCCGGAATCAAACACCTTTTTGGCGGTGTAGTTTGGACTATGATGGCCCCCGGTGGGTCCAGCATGGCAAGCTTTGAGAATGTCAAGAGCTTCCTGTCCATAAACACACCGTCGGATGACTTGATCCGCACAGATTTTGAATAAGAAGGGGTCGTCCCCGAAATAATGTCTAATATCCTTGAAGAATTTGTTCTTCTGCTGGGTTGACATCCCTTTCACAATGAAGTTACCCGCATGGTAATTTGCGAAGTCAGCAAACCATGGGGTGGTAGAATTTCCACGAAAAGAAACCGCATTGAGTGTCTCGAGAGGAAATGTTTCATTTATTTCCTTTTTCTCGAAAACATCTTGGTGAGGGTTTTCTAATCTGGACGGATGATCGTGACTAGATTCTCCGCTCCTTTTTTATCACGTATGATGATATCATTCTTGCAGCAGGAGAATCCAACGGAGCAATCTCGGCTTTGCATCTTGTTTTGCAAAGAGATATTTGAGAGCCGAGTGATCCGTATACACCACGCATTTGGTCAAGATTAAGTATGGCCGAAACTTCTCAAATGCATACACCACGGCTAATAGCTCTTTTTCTGTGGTGGTGTAATGAGTTTGAGCTTCAGTTATAGTTTTACTCGCGTAGTGGATAGGCTGAAAATGCTTATTTCTACGTTGCCCTAAGACTGCACCGATAGCAAAATCACTTGCATCGCACATGAGCTCAAAGGGTAAATCCTAGTCGGGAGCAACGAGAATGGGTGCTTCAGTAAGCTTTTTCTTCAATGTTTCAAAAGCTTCTATGCACTCGGGTGAGAAGATAAAAGGAGCATCCTTTTCAAGAAGATGAGTCATAGGCCGGGCGATTTTAGAAAAATCTTGTATGAATCTACGATAGAAACCGGCATGACCTAAAAAACTCCTAATACCTTTGACGGTAGTAGGATGAGGTAATTTAGCAATAACATCCACTTTTGCTCTATCTACCTCAATCCCGTTCTTGGAAATCTTATGGCCAAGGACTATGCCTTCTTTGACCATAAAGTGACTCTTCTCCCAATTTAGACACAGATTGGTGTCTTCACATCGTTTGAGCATTTTATCTAGATGGGAGAGACATGTTTGAAACGAATCCCCAATGACCGAGAAATCATCCATAAACACCTCCATTGTTTCCCCGATCATGTCGTGGAATATGGCCATCATACATCGTTGGAACGTGCCAGGAGCATTACATAAGCCAAAAGGCATACGTTTGTAGGCAAAAGTTCCGTATGGGCAGGTGAATGTGGTCTTCTCTTGATCCTGTGGATCAATAGGGATCTGAAAATAACCCGAGAAACCATCAAGGAAGCAATAGTATTCATTCCCTGCTAATCTCTCAAGCATTTGGTCCATGAAAGGGTAGAGGAAAATGGTCTTTACGAGTGGCGTCATTCAACTTACGATAGTCAATACACACACGCCATCCCGTAACCAATCGAGTTGGAATTAACTCGTTATCTTCATTTGTGACAACAGTAATGTCACCCTTTTTCGGAACACAATGAATTGGGCTGACCCAAGGACTATCTGAGATCGGGTAAATCAATCCTGCATCAAGAAGTTTGATAACCTCTTGTTTGATAACATCATGGATTTTTGGATTCACTCGTCTCTGATGTTGAACTGCTGGCTTGAAGTCATCCTCCATCAAAATTTTGTGAGTACAAAACTCAGGGTTGATACCCTTAATGTCGGAGAGTTTCCAAGCAATTGCTTGCTTGTGTGACTTCAAGACCTTTAGGAGAGCAGTCTTTTCATCTTTACTCAAATCTCTAGCAATAATGACGGGTAATTTATCATCGCCCTCAAGAAATGCATACTCGAGATGAGGAGGTAAGTCCTTAAGCTCAACCTCAGGAAATTCTTCAGTTTTCTCAACTGACTTGACTTCCTTGTTATGAAGCTCGACGGGAGGGAGAGGAGGAGAAGTGTCCTGATTTAACAATTTCTCAAGAAGAATATCTCCCTCCAGATTAATCTCATTTTGATTAATCTCATCTGGGATTGAATCACTAGGGTGAGGGGTTAATGATGGATCATCATTAAGCAACTTCTCAATAAGAAGTATGTCCCCCTCAATGTCAATTGGAGCATGATCAATTTCCCACGGAACAGAATCACTAGCCAAGTATGCTTCAATCTCTTCCGAGATGGAGTCACTTCCCTCAAAAGGAGTGATAGAAGGAGTAGAATTGGCTATGATAGGTTGAGAAGATGTGGTGGGATCTCCACTCACAGAATTATGAGAATAACCAAGAACTTCTTGAGAGTACTCTTCAGTAGCAACATCAATGATATCTACTCGGTTAACCGACTCAGAATCATAGTTTGCGGAGTACCTTGAAGTTTGATCAAGGTTAAAGGTGACAGCTTCATTACCAACACGTAATGTGATTTCCTGCTCAAATACATCTATGAGAGCACGGCCCGTTCTCAGGAATCCTCGACCAACAATGAGAGGAACCCGATGATCGGCATCAAAATCAACAACCACGAAGTCACCTGGGAAATGGAACTTTCCTACTTTCACAAATACGTCCTCGGCAATGCCAAGAGGACGGGATATGGAACGATCTGCAAGCTCGAGAGTCATGCATGTAGGAGTCGGAAGAGAGTTTCTTCCATACTGAATAAGGCATCAGATTGATGCTTGCACCAAGATCTGCTAGGGCAAAGCATTCAACCATTCCTGGAAATACACAAGGTAAGAGAAATTTTCCAGGGTCTCCAAGCTTTTCGGAAGCTTCTTGAATAACTGCAGAGCAGTTCTCGTTAAGAGGAGTTTTGCCATTTCAAACAGCTTTTCCTTATTGCTTAACATGTGTTTGAGAGTGGATGCAAACTTGGGCATCAGCATGATAGCATCCGCAAAACTTATGTCAAAATGTAACTCTTGGAAAATTTGAAAAATTTGTCCATTTGATGAGCTTTCTCCGGAGCTTTTGCTCATTCAAACGTGATGGGTAAAGAATAGAAGATTTGGATTTCTGGTTTTCAACAGGAGCTACAGGAGGTTCAAAAACAACTCCTAGATTTGACTTGGGTTTCTGGACAACTTGAGGTTGGACTACCGAAGGTGGGACGTGTGCGGTACTTTGTGGGCTTGAATAATGCACCTTGTCCGTTGTATCCTTGGTAACTTGACTCATTTCTCCTAGTGGAGGAGGCATTGGAGTCGTAGGTCCATTGTGTGTCTTAGGTTCACTTTCCACTACCTTTGGGAGAGAAGAAGAGGTAGTAGGAACAACAGGTCCAGTATATGAAACACCACTTCTGGTTGTGATCGCCTTTGCATCGCCCCTCGGGTTAGCGATCGTGTTGCTCGGAAGTTTTCCTGAGCCCGAGGGTTGATCATTTAAAGACTTCTTAAGATCAGCAATCTGACTGACCAACAACCTGTTCATTTCATCTTGGGATTTCATGAATTGCTTCAACAACTCATCAGATGATGGTCCAGTTGGAACAATGGCGGGAGGTGGATTAGGAAAATTCTGGCCTCTAATGTTAGGATTAGGGCCTTGGTTTTGAAAATTTCCTTGATTAGGATTCATATTCCCATGAAATTGATTCCCTCGATTGAAGTTGTTTTGATTAAGGTTCCCTTGATGTTGGAAACCTTGATTTGGTGCAGGATAGAAATTACCTTGGTTTTGATAACCTTGGTTCATTCTAGGTTGGTTCGGATTCCGGTTTTGCATGTTATGATTCGGTTAAAACCGGTGGTGCCGATTAGTGTTAGCACTGTAGTGTGGTTCATTTTGAGGACGGTATTGATTACCTCCCTGATGTGAACTACCGGCTAGAGCATTGGCTTCAAATGGACTACCATCGGTGGCAGTACAATTGTAGTATGCATGAGGACCACCACAAGTAACACAACTCTCGACTTTCTTCACTTCACCATGTGTTGGTGTCTGTGTGAAGGTCACTTTCTTTTGGTTAGCAAGAACCAAAGCCTGAACAATATCTGTGAGTTTGTCAATCTTAGCATCGGTGCTAGATGTACTCCCGGGAGATGAAGAAGAAGAAGGTCCAGCATGAGACTGATATGTCTTTGTTCGGAAAGGGCGGACCTGAGATTTGTTCTCAATAATTTGCAAGGCTTCTTTGGTAGTCTTGCTCAGGAAATTACCTCCAGCGGAGGCATTCAAAGAGTCTTGATTAGTCTGGTTGAGACCATTATAGAAAGTATCCATTTGCATTAACTCGGTAAAACCATGATGCGGACACTTGCGAAGCAACTCTTTGTAACGATCCCATGCCTCCCCGAATGATTCATCAAATCTCTGAGAAAATTTCATTATCTCATTCTTAAGACTTGTGGTGCGGGATGGAGGATAGAATTCGTTAACGAACTTGGTAACTAGATCCTCCCATGTCTCAATGGAACGAGGGGGTTGTTTCTCAAGCCAATTCCGGGCTTGTCCTCTAGAGAAAATGGGAACAGAAGAAGCTTGATAGCTTCATGTGGGACATTCTTGTACTTGATGGTAGATGCAATCTTGTTAAACCATCGAATGTGTGCATGAGGATCATCCCGCTCAAAACCATAGAATTGGCTCTGGGTTACTAGATTAAGCAACCCGGTTTTGAGCTCAAAAGTATCAGCCACAATGGCTGGGACAACAATAGCATCTCCGTAACCCTCGATGGGTGCTTGGAGAAGCTCATTCATGGGTTTGTCTTCTGCCATTTTGACAGGAGGTGGTGGTGGTAGACGTTCCTCAGTCACGGCTGAAGGAGCAGAACGTCCTCTACGTCTACGAGGAATCTTGCCAAGCTCTGACAGTGGACTTGTAGAACTGGAAGAACGAGTGCGCATGCACTAAGTTTAAAAATCAATTTTTAAAACAAATGCGAGGCAAAACGACAAGTGAACTTAACCAATAATCACAAAATGAAATGGCTTCTTTGAAAAAGGTACACCAAATCACAAGGACACAAAGGCAAGTTTTAAATCTGTTGTTCGGGAACTTATTATGGTCACACCCCCAGTTGGTAGGTGTACTGCCTTGATTTGCGGTGGTTGATTTTTATGTATATATTAAGTACCACTGAAAAGACGTAGGTATGGATTTGTGCTGATGGGTTGAAAAAAAAAAAATGGACAATATTTTTGGATCGTCTCGTTTAACCAAATCGTATTTCTTCAAGAATCACCTCAAAGAAAATACAAGATAGAAAACGTTCCGATTGTTTTGTTGTTTTATATATTTTTTTGGGTTTTTAACACTTTAGGAAAAGTGCTAATGAACTTTTTTAAGATTTTATATCTTTACAAAAAAAACTTTTTACAAATGGTGGTATATGTGCAAGAATGGGTCTGAAAAAGGCTTAACACACGTTAAAGCCTCCCCGGCAGCGGCGCCAAAATTTGATCTGTGCTAAACCGTCAAACTATCTCACACAAGCTAGCCACTTGTGAATGGCTAACCGTAAGAAACTTAAAACAGTTAAAACACAAATGCAATGAAGATCTGGAGAATATAATGAATTCCCGGGTCGTTAAGTCCCACGGAGACTCAATGGTGTGTAAATACTAATTCAGATGATAGAATGATCACTAAGGATAGTGATCAGTAAGGATTTGGAGTGAATATTACACTACTGATTGATTGGAATGATATTGGAAACAGAATTGGAAAGCACAATAATCAGATATAACAAACGTAAAACGTACGTTTAAAAACTACGTAAACGTACAAAATAAAAAGTGAAATTTAAAAAAAATAAAAGACCTAAAAATATGAAAATAACATTTTGAAATCCTAAAAATAAAAGAAAATTTATTAGAAAAAGAAAATTAATTTTATAACTATTTAATTAATTATTATTAATTAAAAACTATTTTAAATTATTTATTAATACTCTAAAATAAAAGAAAATATGAAATAAGGCTAGAAAAATAAAATTATGATTCAGAAAAATCTAAAATATTATAAAACTAATTTTAAAATTAAAAATATATTTTTCACACTTTTTATCTAATTATTACTAATTAATTACTATTTAAAATACACTTAAATTCTAGAAAATATAAAATAAACCTGGAAAAATAAAATTTCAACTTGAAAAAATCTCAAATATGATAAAACTAATTTTAAAACTGAAAAGATATTTTTTATGCTTTTTAATTATTTATTACTAATTATTTAATACTTTTAACTATTTAAAATTCTAATAAATACTAAAAAGACAGAGAAAATTATGAAACTTTTTCTAAAAATAACTTAAGGTGACAGAAAACTAAGAAAAATATAAAAACAAGATTTGCTTATTAATAAGATGAAAAGAAAAATCAAAAAGCTAAAACCTATTAAATAAACACTGTCACTGTTTTTAAATTGATGTTTTTCTGGATTTTCTTTTTGAAAACTACTTAACTACTGATTATAAGCTACTTTTATAAAAACACAAATTTTACAACTCACAAATAAGCTGTTTGACAAGCTTATGAGCTTAACAGATTTGTTTTTGAGCTTATTTGATAAATTAAGCTTGAACAAGCTCACAAACTGAAACAAAAGCTAGAATAAGATAAAATAAGCTGCAAGCTACTAATATGAAGCTAAAAGACACAAAGATTAACACTGAAAAGCTAGGAAAAAGCTAATAAGCACTTATATCAAACTGATGAACTAAACAGAAATGGGACAAAGTTAGAGCTTATTGCAGCCCTAGCAAACAAGTTCCAAAATAAAAAATTAAGCTTGGGTTCTCAAGAAGGCTAGGTCAGCTACCCAAAGAACCAAAAATCACAAGATTTGAGCAACTAATAAGCTCTATGTGAGCTTATCAAGTTGGACTACCCAACTGTGCACAGGGCACCATTTCAGACAAGGCACTCAAAATAAGCTAGTTAAAAAGCACTTTATAAGCTGATTGAAAGAGAACTAGTATTTTTCTAATTTAGTTTAGCAACTAAACTTTAGTAACCCAAAAGCTTTTAAGCTAAATCTTACTATTAAACACACAGTGAAATTTTCTTTTTATTCAAAAACGGCCAATTGCAAATTTTGACTTTTTAAGAAAAACTAAAAGTTTGACCAAGATGAACTTTGAATCACTACTACTCACTGATTAGGTTGTTTTAAGGTGAAATAAGACTTGTTTGATTGATTTTAACAACTTATAAACATGAAAACAAGATCAATGATCATACAAATCCAACAGTGAGTGACAGAGATGAGATTTTATGCAATTTTGACTTATGATGAACAAAGACTGGTTTTTATGACTGAGATGAGTTATTAGGACCAAGTTAAACAAACTTCAAACAAGGACAATGACTAGAGAACTCTTAAACACAGTAAACCAAACACTACTTATTTAGACGGTTTGGTGGTTTTCAAAGCTAAACACAAATCAAAACCATGAAACTGATTCAAGACCATGTATTATCATATATTAGGACTAATGAAACATGAAACAACAACATTAACAACAAGAAACTAAGAAAAGACAGTTATGCACTTTTAACTGTGAAAATAAAGTTTTAGCTAACTACAAATTTAAAATAACAAACAACTGATTTTAATACTCAAATACACTTTACTATAACTGATTAACAATAAAACACAAAGATTTAAACTATGAAAGATCTAAAACAGAGAAATGCCAAAAATGAGCAAATGGCTTACAATGGCTTCCAACTGCAATCACAGAACCAATGATCAAGACCAATCCTAAAGGCTTACCACTAAGCCACTAACCCAAGGCCATCCAAAATTTACCTGCTCCAAATTGTGAACACCATTTCCATGGGATTTTGATTTTTACTAATTATTTGGTATTTTTGGTGATTTTTCCTTTTTTTTATTCTAAACTGATTTTAACAGTTACTAATAGCTTTTAGAAGCTATCTAGGAGCTTATGTGGCTTATTTAGTCCAAGATAACACCTTACAACAACAATTGATTCACATGAGGTTTTTGAAATTGGAAATTTTGCATAAAATGAAAACAAGCCTTATAACTGAAATTGATGTTTACAAAAGATTTATTACACAAGGAAAACTTGAAATATAAAGCTTTTAAGTTAAAACATACACTGAAAATTGAATTTAAGCTAAAAAAACATTAAAGAAAACTAAGTTATATTAGATATCTTGATACAATGCTTCTTTGCTCCTCTTTATAGACTTTTATGACTCCTTTTTGACCTCTGAATCTTTCCCACTCAATCTGAGCCATTGGATCTCTCAGAAACATCATAACCATCCAAGTGGATTTTGGCCAATTTCTTCATGAGCAGTTTTTGATATTAATGGGGTTGGTTTGAGTCAATTAAAGATTTTTGGTGTTAGTGGAGGTGGAGGGGACAAGGTAAGGTGAGGGATGTTGAAAAAGTGGGAAAACCATTATGGTTTTGGGTTTACAGAGTTGGAGAGGGAGGTGAACAGTAAGGGTGGTTTGGGCGCGTTTGGGTGTTTTTGACTTTTGTTGACCGGATGATATTAATAAAGGGGGGTTCACAATGGGTAATGACAGGGGGTCAAGTGGTATATGGCGAGGTTCTTTTGGTTTTGGATGGGGTTCTAAATACAAAAGGGGTCCAATTGGTATTAATAAAGCATAAGGACCATTTTTGTAATTCTGCAAACTTGAGGGACCAAAACTGAACTTTTTCCAAATTATCAAAAGGACCAATCTTGACAAACTTTGATAGTACAAGGATAACTTTTGCATAAAATTCCATTTTAAAATATCCAGGGACTATTTTTGCAATTTTTCAAAGCTCGGGACCTTTTCGCCATTTGACCAAAGAATCATTCAAGGACCATTTTAACAACTTAGAATATTTCAGGGACCTTGAATGATAAAACTTCACATTTTTGAATTCGAGGACTAGATTTGACAACTTTTAAAACTTGGGGACTAAAACTGCCAATTTTGCAAACTTGAATCATTTTTCATCTGATTTTAATATTTTTGCATTTAAAACACATAAAACACTGATTTGTGATATTTTCATCATTTTGATGCATTTTTGAGTGTTTTCAGATGATTTTGCAGTTTAGATTGTACAAAAATGATGAGTATTTAGACACTCATCAGAACTGCTGAGCAGTTCTCGTTCAAAGGAGTTTTAGCCATCTCAAACAGTTTTTCCTTGTTGCTTAACATGTGTTTGAGAGTTGATGCAAACTTGGGCATCAGCATGATAGCATCCGCAAAGCTTATGTCAAAATGTAGTTCTTGGAAAATTTGAAAATTTTTTTCCATTTGATGACTGGCTTTTTCGCGGAGCTTTTGCTCATTTAAACGTGATGGGTAAGGAATAGACGTTTTGGATTTGGGGTTTTCAACTGGAGCAACAGGAGGTTCAAAACAACTCTGGTTTGGATTTGGGTTTCGGGACAACTTGAGGATGGACATGTCTTTGTACTTTGTGAGCTAATAGGTTGCACTTGGTCCTTTGTCGCCTCAGGTTCACTTTCCACTACCTTCGGGAGAGAAGAAGAAGAGGTAGTAGGAATAGCGGGTCCATCATATGAAGCACCACTTCGGTTGTGATCGCTTTGCATCGCCCCTCGGATTAGCGATCGTGTTGCTAGGTAAAGTACCGAGCCCTAGGGGTCGATCATTTAAAGACTTTTAATGTCAAATCGGCTAACCAACAACTGTTCATTTCCTCTTAGGATTTCATGAATTGCTTCAATAACTCATCAGATGATGGTCCAGTTGGAACAATGGCTTGATTTTGTGTAGGAAAATTCTGGCCTCTATTGTTTGGATTGGGGCCTTGATTTTGGAAATTTCCTTGATTATTGCCATGAAAATACCTTGGGTTGAAATTTCCCGACTGGGTTTCTATTAAAATTACCTTGGTGTTGGAAGTTTTGACTTTGATTTTGAAAACCGTTATTTTGACTAAAATTACCTTGGTTTTGAAAACCTTGGTTCGTTCTATTCTGATTTTGATTACGGTTTTGGCTTTGGTTGAAACCGGGTGGTCCAGGGTAGTGGTTAGGACGGTGGTTGGTCTATAGGAACACGGTATTGGTTGCCTCCCAATTGGAATTCCCGCCTACAGCGTTTGCTTCAAAAGGATTACCCTCGGTGGCCATACAATTGTAGTAGGCATGGGGGCCACCGCAAGTAACACAGACTTCCACTTTCTTAACTTCAGAAGGAGGTGAAGTTTGTGGAAAAGAAACTTTCTTTTGGTTGGAGAGAACCAAAGCTTGAATTGCTTCCGTGAGTTTGTCAATCTTAGCATCGGTGCTAGATTGACTCGCGGGTGATGAAGAAGAAGGACCAACACTGACTTGGGAAACAACCGGTTTGCTTAGTGCGTCAGACTTTAGACTTGTTTTCAATTATCGCTAAAGCTTCTTTACAGGTTTTGCTCAAGAAATTTCCTCCAGAGGAGGAATTGAGAGAATCTTGATCAGATTGACTCACTCCATTATAGAAAGTATCGAGTTGCATCAACTCGGAGAAACCGTGGTGAGGACATTTGAGGAGCAACTCCTTAAAACGATCCCACGATTCACTGAAGGATTCATCAAACTTTTGTGTGAATTTGATGATTTCGTTTTTAAGACTCGTGGTTTTAGAAGGTGGATAAAACTCGTTCACAAATTTCTTTACCAGGTCTTCCCATGTTTCATTGATTGAGGGGTTGTTTTTCAAGCCAAATCCGGGCTTGTCCTCAAGGGAAAATGGGAATGAAGAAGCTTGGCGACATTGTAGGGACATTCTTGTATTTAATGGTAGATGCAATCTTGTTAAACCATCGAATATGAGCATGAGGATCATCCCTCTCAAAACCATAGAATTGACTTGAGGTTACAAGATTCAAGAACCCGATTTTTAGTTCAAAATTTTCAGCCACAATGGCTGGGATAACAATAGCATCTCCATACCCGTCGATGGGTGCTTGGAGAAGCTCACACATAGGACGTTCTTCCGCCATGATAACGGAGTAGTGGAGCATCCGGATCTCAGATCCGACTGATGAAGGTAACGTCTACGGACACGCCTTCTTGGAATCCTGATAAGCTCACGAAATGGGCTTACAGATCTAGAAGAGCGAGTGCGCATACACTAGAGTTAACTCTAAGGAATCTCGAGTTAAGGAAGGGAATTATGAAAAATGGGGAAAGAAGAATCTTTTTGGGTTTTATGGTTTTGAAAAGTAGATATAACAACAAATCCAATTAAAACAATATTGAGGCAAAACGACAGTGAACTTAAACCAATAATCACAAGATGAATGGCTCCTTTGAAAAAGGTACACCACTCACAAGGACACAAAAGCAAGTTTTAATCTTTGGTTCGGGAACTTATTATGGTCGTACCCAGGTTAGGTAGTACACTTTGCCTTGGTTTGCGGTGGTATTTTTTTATGTTGTTATTATTAAACAAAGAAAACGACAAATCTTTTGTATTTTTATCTTATATATATATATAGAAACAAAAGAAAAATATTTTTTTTGTGTTTTATACGTTTTAAGATGTTTTTGGATTTTTTTTATAAGAAAATATATATAGATATAGATGGTATAAACAAGGAGTGAATATTCAAATCACTAATCTGCTAAGCGTAAGATAATTAGCACAGCTCCCGTGCGGCGCCAAAATTTGATCGCTTCGAACGAAGTTTTATCACACAAGCTAACCACTTGTGAATGGTCAACCGTAATAAACTTCAAACACTTTCGAAACAATACAATTAAGATCCGGAGAGTATAGTGTTTCCCGGGTCGTTAAGTCCCAACGAACTGTCTGATTGAATAATCAAACGTATAGTGATCGGGTGATAATGAACTGGAAAAGGTTTGTGAATTTGGAATAATTATACCTAAAGAGAAAGTTTGTAAATTACAGGGGCTTAAATACAAATTAAAGAAAATTAAAATGATAAATTATATTAAATAAACGCTATCACTATTTTTAAAATGATGTTTTTGATTTATCTTTTATAAATTTAAATTAAAAACTACGTAACGTACAAAAGAAAATGTGAAATTGAGACAGAATTAATCCTAAAAATATAAAAATGAAATTTTTACAAACCTAATGATAAGAGAAAATTTTGAGAAAAGGAAAATTATTTTTATGACTATCTATTTAATTATTATTAATTAAAAACTATTTTTACCTATTTAATAATACCCTAAAATATAAGAAAATATGAAATAAAGATAGAAAATTGAAATTATGACTTAGAAAAATCTAAAATAACTAAATAGAATTTTCAAAACTAATTTTATATTTTTCTGATTATTTTTCTGTTTTCTATGAATTAAAAACTATTTAAAACTAATTAAATTGCTAAAAATTACAAATTTAACTAGGAAAAATCTGGAAAAATTATTTTTTTGCTTTTTATATTTATCTTAACCTAGGAAAATTGAAAACTTATTTTTTTGAAACTTTTCTGATTTATTTGGAATAAAAGCTAATTTAAAAGTCCTAAAAACTGATTTAAATGAGGAAAAATATCAAACAGCGATCTTTGGAAAAATATGAAAAATTCAGGAAAAGTCTAAATTAATATTCTAATTCTAAGAAAAATATAAAAACAATGGCTTATGTGAAGTATTATGAAGCTGCAGTGCAAACTGCTTATGAATAAGCACTAAAAATAAGCAAATAAGCACTAAAGACCACCAAATGAAAGCAGAAGCTAGATTAAGCTATAACTAAGTGAAAACAACTTGTTCCAGCTACTCAGAACCTCAAGCTAACCAACTATAAGCTTATGAGTCCAAAATCAAACAAGTAAAAATCAGTTTTGGGGTGCTTACTTCAAGCTCATGCAATCGATTATTATTAAGCTTGAATCAGAAAACTAGAAGTTGGAACCTAAAGTAGACCGGCTAGCTACTTAAAACCAAAAATGAGCCGAGATAAGCTCAAATGAGCTTTTGACAAGCTCGCACAAAACTGTGCACACTCAGACACTGAGTCTGCAGCACTTTAGACCTAGTTGACAAGCTGCTTTGGAGCTTATAAGGACTTACAAAAAAATTTCAAAAATCACTTTTCAATTCTTGACCAACTGAAGTTTTTAAACCCAAAGTTTCACTTGAATTGAACCAATAATGAAGCTATGAAAAATCAACCAAGTTGGGTGAAAACGAGTTTTCATTTTTTTGACTTCTGACAGAAATGATATTTTTGACTTTTGTGAGATTTGATCTTAATTTGCGAACTGATTATGTTATTTAATGATGAAACAACACTGATGCAAGCTATATCACTAACCTTTACACCTATAGGCAAGATTCTACAAACTAACTCTCACAAAAATGACAATAAGAGCAGATTCAAAGCAATTTTGACTAAATGAGTTTGTAGATGCAATTTGATGACTAAAATGATTCAAGTGGACCTAATTGAGACTGAGTAGACAGATTTTAAGCACAAACCAAAGCTCAAGCTTAATATAACTATCCAATCCAAACACTAGTTTATATCACAATTTCACTAATCCTAACTAGACATTCAATCTAAGCTTAACAACTAATACTAAAACACTATTCTATAAGCCAAATAACAACTGAATCAAGCAATTATAATAAGCAAATATCAATGATAACAAATATGCAAATTCAACAGTTAAATGGAAAGAGAACTTGGAACTCACAACTGGTCCAGATTATTGCAACTTTAAACCAGAACCAAACTACCACTATTCTAATCAAATCCAACCCAAATCAACTCTGCATCACCCAATTTCCATTCCCATAGTTGCTTAACCAAGATTTTCTCACAGGTTGACTTTCGTTGACCAAATGCAATTATGCTTAAAAATGAATTATAAGCTTACTCAAAGCTATGGACAGCTTAAGTGAGCTTATTTGAGTTAAGAATAAGCTACTTGGAGCTTGAGTATGAGATCATTTTTAAAACTGCATAAGTAAAAGAAAACTTAAAAATAAGAAACTTAACCAAATTTTGAATTACTACTGAAAATTAGTTACAACTGATATAAATGCTTGAGTTTAATACAAGGAAGATTGAAAGTACAATTTAGAACTTAATTAAGACTTTAAACAATAAAAACGACATACATGGAAACTAAAACTAAAGACTACTCTACTCTCTTGCTTCTCTTATTTATACATCAAAAGGTCTTCTCTCTCCTCGAGAAGCAAATCCCACTTGCTTTTGGAGCCATTGGATGACTTGAGTCAATTTTGGCCATTGATGATATTTTGGCGCCAAAATGGTTTTAACAGTTGAGGGGGTGGTTGAGTGAATGGAAGGAGAAGCATTAAATGATTTTGTTGTTTGGTGGAGGTGGAGGGACATGGAAAAGTGAGGGTTAGGCTTGGAGGAGAGGTGAAGGTCAGAAGAGTTGTAGGCAGTGGGTGGGAAGGAGGAAAAAGGAGGAAAGGTGGGATAAAGGGTGTTTGACTTATTTGACCGGGCTTATATTATTAAGGCAGGGGGTTCAAAAGGGGGTCAAGTGGTTTGGCGGGGGTCATGGTGTTTTGTTTATTATTACAAGGACCAAAACCGCAATTCTCCAAACTTGAAGGACCAATCCTGCCACTTTTTCCAAGTTATGCCAAGGGACCAATTATGACAAGTTCCAATAGTACAAGGACCATAAAAGACATTTTCAAACTTCCAAGGACTATTTTTGCCAATTTTAAAACTTGAAGGACCAAACTTGTAAATTCTCAAAACTTTTGAAATTTTTCACCAAAGGACTAATTATGACAACTTATGATTTCAAAAGGACCTTTGGTGACTTTTCTTTAAAATAAGTGCTCGTGGACTATTTTTGACAAGATTTGAAACTGGGGACTAAACCGCCAATTATGCAAACTTAGCTCGATTTTCATCTGATTTTAAACATTTTGCATCTCAAACATATAAAATGCAATTTTGAGATATTTTCAGTATTTTGATGCATTTCTGAGCGTTTTTAAGTGTTTTGCAGTTCAGATTTGACAAAAAATGATGAGTATTTACACACTCATCAGCTAGTCATATAACTTCCTATCCATGAGACGCTTTATTAAGACTAAAGACCCACTCGTACAAGTCATGAAATTTTTTTAAGTTTGGTGCTAAAATTACCCTAACAGATATTTCTCATGGTTTATTACACAAATAAAATAGGACAAGACAAATGATCAAGGATAAGCATAATTTTAAAGTTCCCGTTTTATTCTCCCTCTCTACACTTAAACTGAACATTGTCCCCAATGTTCCCCGAAAGTATCAAAGTTATGATAACGGAAGGTAATTAAAAGATAAAGAAACTAGTACTCCCCTGATTAGCTCGGTAGGATCCGTGTGAAGTAGTGGTTAGATTCTTTCCAAGAAGAATGTATGCGTGAAAAGCTCCCTTCAATCTTATGTTTCTTCTTCTTGATAAATAAAACCTGCACACTTTAAGAAAATAGACGAAACATTCGCGTAAAATCGGCGGCAAAATTATATATGACTCTACTAAACTAGGATATAATGCTAGTGGAATGGATGTTTGCATATTTTCTGGAAAATTAATACCTGATAAATTCAAAAAATTTATAAGTAGCACAAAAAACGAGAGAAAGTTAGATAATGTTGATCCCAGTTGAGCAAACGATCTAATATAGAAACTGACTTTAGAATAACAACTTATTAAGTATTATGCGGAATTTAACACTTAACCTTAAGAAAAAGAACAGTTAACATTCAACACCTCAATATTATTTATTAATACGAATACTCTTACGATATTAGGGTTTCTTAACCTTGAAGTGTATCGATTTTAGATATAAGACTTACGTACTTCTAATCTAACCTAGGACCTCCTTTTATAAGCCAAGGAGTCCTATACATTATACAATACGTAACCTACAAGATAAATATCTTTTCCATATTTATCTAAAACAATAAACTAACCGACTATACAAAACACTAGCAATAGTTACAATATATCATCCGTGGTTACACATTACTACTAGCCGCGGTTATCTTCATCCGTGGTTACACTCTTCTGTCCGTGGTTCTATCAAGCACGTCGAGGGTTCGATACTTAAAGTAATTCTGGATGCAAGGAACCTAAAACCCAACAATCCTCCCCTAAACTTGATACATTCCAACATAATTCTCAAGTTTCCTTTAAGCTCAAAACATCCTGAAATGGAGGATTTAGCCAAACACTTACTAGCCTTAAGTATATTCTCATATTTCAGTAACAAATCGTAAGCTTGACCATCATAAGGTACTAACATCTTGATACAACCGAAAGCTTCAACATCCGAGCAATTATTCCTGGATGCTTATTCAGTTGAGGATAATCACCTTCTACAAGCATATGAATAACCTTTCCGAGAACAGTCAAAACATGAACTCCACAAGTTTGATATAAAACCATCTAGTAACTTGACCATTGTAGAGTCCTTGCCATTCAGATTCATCATGAGTAGGTTCAAATAGAATCTTCAAATGATGATAAACCAACCTCTCATGATAATCATTTGGATGTACTTCACCAAACTTGTTCTTGTAAAGTATCCAAAGATTCATCAAATCATCTCTATCAAAATACTGAAGCATTTGTGAAAATTTATTATACTCAGAAACTTCATTGTTGAGTCTTTTAATTTTCCAAACTCCTTCACTTCCATCATTAAGCTTAAACTCATAAGAAATGATTTGATTTTCATTTTCAACAACTTTCAATCTTTTAGAATCGATGACTCTGAACCTCGATTTTCTCTTCCTTTTACTTAGCATCCACTCATCATGCTTCTTTATCCACTCTTCTTCCTTCTCAGAATTCATTGGACCGAAATCATCTACATTAATCCTCATACATCTCTCATAAATTTCCAAAATTCTTTCATATGAACATTTACTAAGATTATCGAAACATAAATGCACAATTCTTAATAATTTTCATCAATACATTCCTCATCTAAGCCATAGTAGGAGGTTTCTTTCTTATAACCTGTTTCTTTGTTTTGCTAACCTTCCTTGCCCATTCATTCATCAATCTAGCTTTCTCCTCATCATCCAAAGAATGCCCATTCTTGTGCAAGATAAACTCATCAAGAATTTGTAAAGAAGCTTGAAGATAGTTTTCCGAGTTATACCATATAGCTAACCATTTCTCATTAGCTTCCTCCTCTTCTTTATTTCTTTTATCCAAAGTGCGCTTGTTCTTCACAACCATATTCTTTACAAACTCATCATCAAAAGCTTCTTGTTTTGCTCTAGTTTTAAACTTCAACTCGTATCGCAATACCTTTACCCTTTCCAACATCGATTGAATCACCTTCTTCTTCATGGTTCACCAATAACTAAAGTTTTTCTCTGGGTTTGGATTTAGGTGCGAGTTTGAGCAGATAAAGCAGTGCAATGATGGGTGTAGAAATAGATGATGTTTTGCTCAGATTAATCAATGTACTGCGGCTTCTTTCTACTTCTTTAGGCTTAGATGGTAATATAGAGAGTTGTTACAGCGAAAGGGAAGTGGTTATAATAGCAGTAGGTATGATTGCTGAAGGTATAGTTGTAGTGTTTATAGTTGCTATGTTCTGTTACATCGGTGGTTAGAAGTGTACTAGCAGGTGGTTTCGGACATACCATCCGTGTTTGTGTTCAAGATTACTACATCTTCTACAACCTTCTTCACATTTTCAAGAGCGCCTCATTTCCATCTTTATCAGATACCACAAATGTTTGATCTCCACTGTCAACATCTTCTTCCATAGATACATTAACATCCTCCCCTGAATTCTTGCCTTCACTCCTCCCACGTTTGGATACATCCTTCATATTCGAGTGGAAAGGAGTTCGACTTCTTTTTCCTTAGCTTCCTCAAAGCAAGAAGCCCGTGCCTTTTATCTTCTCCAAAACTAAAACCCTGTGCTTCAAGGCCGAATATCCTTTTCATGAAACCCAGCCAATTCCTTGAGATTAGAGATCGTCTCCTCCATGTTGGTACATTTGGCCGTCAATTCATTTAAGCTGCTCAAGAATATCCTCCCCACTGACCTGTTGAATGGTCCGAAAGGTGGTTCATTGGAAAAGTCGGTATGTACAAACTCGAATCCGTCAATTCATGTTCGAGGTTCCAACCTATCCTCATCACTTCGTTTGTGTTAATTGCTCCGAGAGGTGAATCTTTGGATATAGAAAACATAGCATCGCATCTGAACATCTATGCACCCTGTTATAGCCAAGTGGCTAGGGATTCCTCCACTTGTGTTAAGTTCCAAGGAACTCTCCACATTAGGAGTTGCCAATGGTTGGGTCTTATTAATGTTTCCACTATCCCGACAAGATCTAAGCATGAATCAAGAGTGGAAGCCCTTCCAATCATGTCACCTTCACCACCGTGACGACCTGTTCATGAGCAACACCACTAGCACTAGCCCGAGGAAGCTTAGTGCCCTTCTTTCTCCTAGTCCATACAATAGGTGTAGTATCAGTGGTTGGAGGTGTACTTTCAGTGATTTGAGTTGTAGTATCGGTGACAAGCGGTTGAGTGTCAAGACCTTCATCAAAATCGGGAGCAAGTAGACAAACTAAGCATGAGGAAATAAAGGAACATCTCTAATTTGTACATTCGTGGTGATTCCTCATATGCGCAAAAACCTTAGGAAGCATATGATGTACTTCATACTCTCTAAAATGTTCAATAGGATCAACAATTTGATGTGCTACAATAAGCTGAACAAACCGAGGATACAAATAGTATTTACCCTTCTTCCTAATGTTTTGTACTAACCCTTCATAAATCATTCTAGACCAATTAAACTTCCTTCCCTCAGATAAACAAATAATAGCAAGAGTAATTTTTGAAGGAAAGTCATTAAAACTTGTGGTCTTGTTACTCATACACATCAACAAGGTGTGAATCAAAAACTTCCATTGTTGTGAAAAAAAACTCTTAAAGAATTGTACCTTTTCACCTCTATGTGTATATCCTAATCTCTCTAAACCAAAGAACAATCTCAACATCGAAAGATTGTCAACCCCATCAAGATCATCAAATCAAGCAAAACTTCTAATGATATCCTCGAATGAAATAACATGCTCATCTACTTGAATGAAACATCTCCACACCATCAACCGTTTAAAGTGTAGCATTCTTCCGAATTGATGTATGTAGGCTTTAAGAATGGTGGGTGTAGTTAAAGCATAATGAATGGGACCGCGTGAACTAAGAAATCAATCATTTGATGAAACCCTTTGGATCGAGCATTCTTGGTGAGAATGGCAACTAAGTTATGAGAAGTGGAATACTTTTCAGCCATTTTGATTTAGGAAAATAATGATGTGAGTTGATGAATTATGCAAAGAAAGTGATTAGGTTAAGGTTGAGCGCCAATTGGAAGTGGTTTGAGAATCAAATAAATGATCCGTCCGGGATTTGGGGAGAGTGATATAGATTCGCCAATGTTACCAAACAACCCCTGTACTATCCAAAACTAGACTCCATGTTATCCAAGTAGCCTAACTACTATCCGTGGTTACAACAAACCATCAGCAGATACATGAGATCAATTCATCCAAATGACCAAGAGATATAGCAAGTAAAGCAGCTCCTTATGCACCCAAAACCTTCATACCAGTAAAACAAAAACACAAACCCAACACAGAGTAGAAAGTTGTTGTCAGTGGTTAGGAAGAGCTAAAAGTGGTTCCAAAAGACCTATCCGTGGTTTGAATAGGTAAGTCAATATGGTCAACTTCTAGAACTAATATTAGTCCAACTCCCAAAAATCTCATTAACTCCTCAACCACATTAAACCCTGCCAGTATTTACTTCCATAACCCTAAACCTCACTTATGAAAAGAACCCAAATCTTTCATAACGCACACACCAATCAATATCAAAACCCTAATTTCTTCAAAGTCTCCAATCAACTGCAATCACAATGTGGAACCCTAGTTGGAATAAACCGTAGTAGTCAATCTAACATCTTCCTCATCCTCATCATCATCTTCATCATCAAGTGAAGAAGATAACCCATGGCGCTTTACCTCCCTCCACAAGAACCAAGACCAAGAAAATCCCCATTTCTTCCATCATCAGAAGATGATAGTGTGGTGAATCAAGTAATGCATCGAGGACTCGATGATTCCTCAAAGAAGAGATCTTCATACTCCCAACCTTCAAAGATCTCAACCCCAAACAAGACCATGAGCAAGAAACCCACCATTTCCAAAAGACAGACAGGTGGTTCTTGGTCTTCAAGTACCAAGTTATGGTGCTTCATCACACATCGTAAAGGGGAAGGGAAAAAGGAAAATGGAATGATGCTTTTAGGTGATATGACTATGTCCTTCGTGCTTCATCTAATGTGGTCATCGCCATCATCAACGCCATCAATCCATCCTTTCCATTTTGATCCTTAGCATCCTCGCATAGTAGTCATGCATCTCCAGCCATTGAGATAGAAGGAATGGGTGGTTATGCAAGGCTTCACGAACGCAGATCCAAAGATCTAGTGTGAAAGATGTGAGCGATCATGCATATCCAATAGCCTGTTAGATGTTGGAATAGATGAGATGAACTAGATTAGTAGATCATGTATAGCTCTGTTCTTGTAGTTGCATTTGATGTTGATTGTACTGTAGTGTAAATGTTTCTCTAATGAATGAATGAACACTTTGCATCACTACTTCTTTTACTTCTATAATGATCATTCTTGTAACTGCAAAATGGTTAGTGACAAACAGACAACTAGCGATGGTTTGAACCAAACTATCAGTGGTTAGAAACAAACTATCAGTGGTTAAAAACAAAAATAGCAAAACTAAGATTACATAATAATAGTGCGGGACATATACAAACCGGTACAAAACAATTTGAGAATTTAGAGATTAATCATTCCAATACTAACAACAAGATATTGAAACCTCCCCACATCAAAAGCTTTGGTGAGAAGATCAACAACATTGAAATCAGTATGGATTTTTACCATTTGAATCAACCTTTTCTCATTACAATCTCTAATAAAATGATGTCTTATCTCAATATGTTTAGTTCTAGAATGTAAAACAGAATTTTTAATGATGCATATTGTATTGTTATTATCAATGTAAATCTTAGTATGCATAAAATTGTACCCAAAGTCCAAAGAATTGATTCTCAATCCATAGAACTTGACCACGAACTAGCAAAGACATACTCACTTCAGGTTGTAGAATTTGCCACAATAGTTTGCTTTTACACCGCCATGAAATAAGTCTCTGCTTCCCAAAACTCGACATCCTCCAGGTTGTAGACTTCCTATCCAAACTAGCACCAAAGATAGTCACTATCTCGTGTAGGCCACCAAATTAAAAGGAGAATCCTTTGAGTACCAAAGGCCCAATTTAGGATGACCTTTAAGATACCTAAAAATTCTCTTAACAGCATTCATGTGTGATGAATTAGGTGTGACTTGAAATCTTGCACACACACATACTGAGAACATTATATCCGCCTAGATGCAAATGAGATACATCAAAGATCCAATCATGGACTGCATAACTTCACGATCAACTCTTGTACTTCCATCATCAGTAGTAAGGGTTTCGAGTTTCCATTGGTGTACTGGCACTTTTCACATCCTGAAACCCAAACTTCTTCAAAACATCTGCTACATACTTGTCTTGACTAATGAAGATACCATCATCCCTTTGTTGAACTCAGAGTCCCAAAAAGAAAGTGGGTTCTCCCATAGAACTCATTTGAAACTTATCATGCATAAGCTTCTCAAAATCTTTGCATAGCTCTTTATTGGTTGAGCCAAAGATGATGTCATCTACATAAACCGAACCGGTAAAATATCATCTTTGTGCTTTCTTATGAACAAAGTTTTATCAATCAGTCCTCTTTTAAACCCATTGTCCATCAAATAAGTGGACAGCCACTCATACCATGCCCTAGGAGCTTGATGCAAACCATACATAGCTTTCCTTACCTCAGTAGACCTTGTCGATGATCGGGATCTTCAAAACCGAGGAGGTTGATGGACATAAACCTCCTCATCAATTGTGCCATACCAAAATGCACTTTTAACATCCATTTGATACACCACAAAGTTTTTAAATGAAGCATAAGCTAAAAACAATCTAATAGCCTCAATTCTTGCAATCGAGCAAATACTTCATCATAATCCAAGCCTTCGGTTTGTGTGTATCCTTGAGCAACCAACCTTGACTTGTTCCTCACAACAATACCTCTTCCATCCCTTTTGTTTCTGAACACCCATTTTGTCCCAATGGCCCTCTTACCATTTGGAAGTTCTACCAATGTCCAAACCTCTTGAAGTTTGAACTGAAGAAGCTCTTCTTGCATTGATTCTACCCAACCTTCTTCAGATAATGCTTCTTCAACTCTCTTTGGTTCCTTTTGAGACAGAAAACAAGCAAACAGGCAATTTTGTAGATCTTTATGATTGTTTCTTTTGTGAAGAGATCTTGCAAAGAACCCATGTTCAGAAAGGGTTCTCGTGTTTTTAACCTTGCTTCTTGTTTGAACTAGAGTATTCAAATTTCCAAGTATTTGTTCCTTGGGATGAATCTTGTGTATCCTTGTTGAGGTAACAGAACTTTCATGAGTGACATGTTCCAAATTAGTTAAATCAACATTGAATAAATCATCCATGTCTTCATCATCAGTAGGAGTATCAATTTCAATCAAAGCGTGCATATCGGGATCATGTGGATACTCCTCTTCACCATGTAATGGATTTGCATGTGGTCCAAAGAAAGTACTACTATCGTACTTACATGTACCGGATTTCACTTGTAATGTAAGTGGTAGAAGTTGTTGGCTTAGTAGTGGTTGTATTAACTCTATCCGTGCTTATGTTTGGCTTATCCGTGCTTGTTGTACTTTTTCTTCTTTTCAATTTCTTCTACCAACACCGAATTATCTTTCAATAACTCATCCTTATCTTGATGATGAGCACTATTTCCTCCAAGATTCAAGACATCATCATCATGGGACCTGCTTATCAATGATGGGTGAGAGTAACTAGATTTCCACTTATCAAACAAATAGAACTCTTGAGGAGAATCAGCTTCCTTAGAAATTGCTTCTTCACCGGAATTCTTTTGAGTACCTGCATCAACATTAGTGGAAGTTCCCGCAATGATAGGCTCATAATTCATAGATTTGGTTAGCATATCAATGTTAAATCCAAATTCCTTTGGTCTCAACACAAGGAGTCTTTTCACTGAATTGAACATGTAGATTCTCTTCAACAATTCTAGTCCTCCTATTGTATACTCTAAAGGCTTTACTATTTGATGAATAGCCTAAAAGTATCCATCATCAGCTTTTTCTTGAAACTTGCCTAGGTAGTCTATGGTATTCAAGATAGTAACAGGACACCCAAAAGGTTTTAGAAATGCAATCATTGGCTTCCTATCATGTAACAGCTCATAGGGGTCTTGTTATGAGGCTTCACTACCTTACTCCTATTCTAGACATAACATGCAAAGGTCTAAGCCACCAAAAGGTAGTTGGTAACTTAGACTCGAATAACATAGTCCTAGCGACCTCAATTAGTGTTCTATTTTTCCTTTCAGTTACACCATTTTGTTGTGGTGTTCTAGCAACACTAAACTGCCTTTCTATACCTTCTCTACACAAAACTGATTCATCAACGCATTCTTAAACTCGCCCATTATCACATCTCGATTATTTTGACTTTATGATTCACTAGATTTTCTATCTTAATAATGAAACTTTTGAGAACTTCACTAGTTTCACTCTTAGCAGCCAAAAAGTAAACCCAAGAAAATCTACTATAATCATCAAGTGATAACTAGGCACATCTTATGGTTCAAACTCTTGACAAAAGTAGGTCCAAATAAGTCCATATGAAGCATAAACGGTGGTTGTGAAATGGTGTTGACAGTTTTGGACTTACAAGAAGCTCTATGTTATTTTCCTTTTCGACAAGCCACACACAGCTTCCTTACACTCAAAAACCTTAGAAGGTAACCCTCTCACTAAATTCCCTTTAACCAGTTTATTGATTGTTTTGAAATTGAGGTGACCTAATCTTCTATGCCATAACTTAGACTCATCCACGGATGCTTTAGCAAATAAACAAGTTAAGGACCTATTAGGAATTACATCTTTAAGATCAAAACAATATATATTTTCCTTCCTAGGTACCTTAAGTTGTATAAACTTCTCATCGGGCATCTTAAACTCAGGAGACAACACCACACACTCATTTTCACCAAAAAGTACCCAGCTTTTCTTATCACACATTTGAGAAACACTGAATAAATTGTACTTAAGTCCTCAGACTCAAGTAGACTTTTTCAAAGTCCAAATTTCTGATTCGATTGCCTCTTCCAAGTATATTTCCTCCCTTTGGATCATTGCCAAAAGCCACATATCCTCCATCAAAAGCTTCAAAATCTTCCGTGATTGTCCCATCCCAAGTCATGCCCAGAAAGCAAGCACTATCAAAAACTCCTTTGTCTTTTAGCTCATCTTGTAGATTGCCCTGCACATGAAATTAAACAAGTTAGTTCTTTTTGTGGACCCAAGCCAATATCGACTTGGGTCTCACTGCATCAATATAATCCAATTTGGTTAGGTCCATTGATGCACAGTTGACATGATGTAAAACCTTGGTCTTAGGTTTCCATTGCCAACTAGCCGAGGCCTTACAAAGATAAAATGATTCCCAACCAATCGTGACGCTTATCACCTTTGGAATTTTTAAAACTTCTTTGTTATCTCTGTGGTGATTTTGGCTTATCGTGGTTTGATTTTGCATAGCCGTGTTTACACTTTGCTTAGCAGTGGTTGGAACCCATTTGGGAGAAGCAGGGACAATTGATTTTGTATTCCCATTCCTCATTAACACCGCTTTAGGAATCATGTTTCTGTTAGGATGAGGGTTTGTTTTCTTTGAAAAGTTTTGGTGATTTACCCTCCTCCAATGATTCCAAACTTGTGGTCTGCTTTTATTACAATTTCTCCAGAATGCTCAAAACTACCACATATAAAACAAGCCTTTTAACACATTGAAACTCATCACCTAATCTGTTAGAAATTAAACCATTTAAGCTTCTTTGATTACCCCTAGGTTTATATTGTTGCATCCGTTCCTAGGTATTTCCTCAGACTCTACTACTTTCGTAACTTTAGCTCCAAATCGAGGTACAAAATTAGCTTGTCTAGTATCAACTTTCTTAATAGGTTCTAACTTTCGTTCGTGTTGATACTTTACTATCTTCCTCGTAATCGATTCCCAATCTTCAATGATGGGAGCATCGAGAGACATATCGAACTTATCTTAGGTGTCTCATCTTACTTATTCCTTCAACAGTTTGTTAAAATCAATTCACTACTAAATGACAGCTCTTTAAGTGTGGTGCATGTTGCATAAGAGTGGTGGTGGCATATTGTTGTATCCTATCCTTAACCCTTTTTCATTAGATGACTTTCTATAGATTTATGAACTAGATCAGAAGCAAATTTTGTTTTAGCTACCCTAACAACATGTTTTTCTTTTCTTTTTCATGGCCTGTTGTTTTTCACTCTCTGCTAGTTCAAGTTTCTCTTTAAGCATTTTAATCTCTCTATTTTAAGATCAATTTCACCACCTAATATATTGATCTTATCTACATACTCAAACTCACATTTAATACAATATCTAAGCTTCTCTTCCACACTCTCTAGACCAACCCTATAACCTAAGTTATCCATAGTTAGTCTTTCTACTTTCCTCATACTTTCGATTGCTTTTGAGATTCTAAGTTATCATTACATGATTTAAAAGAGCAAGTAGACTCATTAGATACCTCGGACCGAACTTAAGATGAAGAAGCATAATAAGAGCAAAGTTATGCTCTTTTGAAGCTTCACTAGCAAGAAAAGTTGCATTAGGTCCTTCTTCAATCTGATCACTCCAATCATAATCACCAAGACCATCTTGAGCCACCAATGCGTAAGAAGGAGCGCGACTCTTCAATGATCTTCTTAACACCTTCAATCCTCTTAGGAGCTCGACATTCCCTTGCAAAGTGACCCTTCTTCTTGCGGTTAAAGCACTCCATCTTGCTTTTGTCGAACCCCCGCCTCCTTTGACCATCATACTTAACTTGTCTTCCATCCTCCTCAAAACTTCCTTGCTTGGATAGTCAACATTGCCATTTGCCATTGAAGATTAATCTCTTCTAGATCATCGATCAATTTGATCCGGATCTTGATTCAACACAAGAACACTAGTAGTTAAATCAAATGAAAAGCACAAATTGCACCATCACTAACATTATCACTAACAAAGGGTATTGTTTGCAATAGCCGTGGATATACCATAGGCAAAGATGGATACATCTTGTGAACTCTTGTGATTAGTGGAGACAAAAGCAATGTTTGGATTAGCAGAAGATGCACTAGCAAAGTTATTCTCAGACTCATAAACCTTCAAGTTGTTGAAGAGATTATCCGGAGTCATCTTAGGAAAGTCCTCCTTATTCCTCCACACAATTGTATGAATAGCCCATTCAGATGATAGACTCCTAATGAACTTCAAATTAATATCTTCTTGAAGAACCTTATAATCTAGACTTGCTTGGCTAATAAGTTTTTGAAGTCTATTGTATGCCATCAATCTTTTCTCCACCGAGAGCGCTGAAGGTTTCAAATTGATGCTTGAGCATATTCATCCCGACTTCTTGGTAGCTTCATTGCCAAGAAACCTTGTCTCAAGAGCATCCAAGAACTCTTTAGCGATTCATATTGCTCAAAATTCCAAAGCATAATCATTGGGTATTCCCATGGAGAGAATATTGTGAGCCTTGATCTCCAGCTTTCTCTTAGCCTTATCAATTTCACTAACAATGGAAATTTCTTTGCCATCCTCACCCTTCTTAGGAAGAGTGTCTCCCTTTTCAACGACATCCTAGAGAGCATAGTCAATCATGCAAATGTATTGCCTCATTCGCATTCTCCAGATTTGATACTCACCATGCTTGAGCAGTGGGTACCTTGGAAGCAGTCACCATGTGAGTTTCCTCAGACATCTTATCTTCTTTGAACAAAACTTAACTCAATCTCTTATTGATTACGCTTCTAGATCACAAGCTCTGATACCACTTGTTGATCCCAATTGAGCAAACGATCTAATATAGAAACTGACTTTAGAATAACAACTTATTAAGTATTATGCGAATTTAACACTTAACCTTAAGAAGAAGAACAGTTAACATTCAACACCTCAATATTATTTATTAATACGTAATACTCTTACAAGATGGGTTTCGCAACCTTGAAGTGTATCGACTTTAGATATAAGACTTATGTACTTCTAATCTAACCTAGGACCTCCTTTTATAAGCCAAGGAGTCCTATACATTATACAATACGTAACCTACAAGATAAATATCTTTTCCATATTTATCTAAAACAATAAACTAACCGACTATACAAAACACTAGCGAGTTACAATATATCATCCGTGGTTACACATTACTACTAGCCATGTTATCTTCATCCTGTTACACTCTTCGTCCAAGGTTCTATCAAGCCTGGGTCCAGGTTCCAAAGAATTTTAATGTGCAAGGAACCTAAAACCCAATGAGATAAGTCAAGTTGCCTTCCCCGACTCCAGTTGCAATCCGACACAGTTATCCCGACGTAAACCGTCGCGATGCTTTTCTCGGAAAAATTACACCTTAAAAATCTTGAAAAGTTCCTGCAAAACATCCATTATGACTCGATACAAGCATTTGGCTCTAACAAACACACATATATATCTATTCCAATAATCGTAATTTCATGTTCACGCTCTTTAAAAACGCAGCGTGTAATCTTCCCTGCACTTATCTTTTTGTAAAATACCTTTATATGTAATTAAGACAAGGTTAAAGACAAAATAAAGCATTTTCACAAATTTAAACATGAGAATAAACAATCAATGAAAAGATATATGACACACAAACAAGCAAACAATTAAGCATGAGAGCTTCCCCTCAAGCGCTTTTCTTTATTTATGAGTCTTGTAGCTAGACTCAAGTCGTACCCTACGCACTATGTAAGTAAGCTTATCCTCAAGAATGTCATAGGGATCAAACATATCTTTTAAGTTCCTAGTGGTACGCTTAGTTCGGTAGCCTTTATCAAACTTTTCTCCATTGAGGTCATAGATTGTCATCCTAATGTGCCATTCTCCATTACCATCACTAGGTGGTCTATCCCAATTCCACTTATGATTAGGTTTCTCACTCTCAACTTTCCACTTATTCATGACAAGATTGACGGGCAAGCTTCCTAGGAACTCGGTCATCTTCCTAAACACTAAGGCATCCTCGAACGGGTTCACTTCCATGTCCCCAGCCAATTCTTGCTCATGGAAAGTTGAGTTACTAACAAAGGACTCTTCTAGATAGAAAGGTCGTTGGGTGTGACACACGGTAAATTTCCACCAAAATTTAACTGATAATTAGTAATTTATTATTACTAAGCATAAGTCATTTAAGCACGCATAAGCTTTGCACTGATCATTTGAGTAGTTAACTCGATAATGTAGACAATTGCATCAACGTTGCATTCATATCATTTTGTGAATATTTCATTTTGCCTTATGATTTAAATTGTAAGACGCGGGTCGCTCGTTACTTCTACCTAGTAATACACCGCACGCCGCACCTAATATGATAAGGACTTGATAAAACAAATGACAACGTTCGTGATAAGGAATATTACAAAGATAAAAATATTCCGACACGTAACCATAAAATACTACGCTATAAAAGTTATCAAGCAATGATACTAACGGTCACAATATAGATTTCGCGTGACACCTAAAAATAATTAATACACTTGCACTTAAACAATAACCCTTGTAAGCCTCAAACACTACTAAAATATAAGTGTAACACAAGTACATGTACACAAATAAAACCTAAGTATAAATTACTTACACATACAAGTGTTTATTTATATCTTTCTTTTAGATAAAAACCTTTTATGAAATAAAAGAAATGAGATAATATCTTTTGTCTTCTCCCACTCACCTACAAAAAGGAAACCAAAATCAGAAAATGAAAAGATATCCAAGATCTTCTTCAACCTCCCTTTACCCCTATGCCTCATCTAGGTCAAATCTCCCAAAAGGGGAAAACCCAACATGTTATCCCATCAAATCCTCTTCCTTCTTACCAAAACCAAGTAAGTATTGGGTCTCTCCAAATCTCCTCTTTGATGCACCGTTTACAATTCGAAAAAGACAAGAAGAACCAAGACAAAATCATCCAAGAAGAATCATATCTTCACCTCAATCTACCTTGAACAAAATCCAAGATTCGCCTAAGGTTTTGGAAGTTAGCCCCATTCGGCTTCAATCCAAATACCCAAGAGGAGAGAGTGAGTCAAAAATTTCTTGGGTCCTTCCTTTATTCCAATCGAGGCAACCAAGGGTATCACACACCAAATATCACCACAAAAGGGGTAAGAAGACTAAGAGGAGAGGATTTCTACTTGGGTGTTTTATTTGGATCCATCGGGCTCGATTGTGGTGTTAAATATCCGGTTGACTTCGACATTGCTATCATCTTCTCCCTTGTAAGAATCATTCAACTTAGTATTTGTTAAAATTTATAAATGGTATTGTTAATGAAATGTAAAGATGATGATATTTTGTTTTTAGTATTCTAAGTGTGTGAACAAATGGTCTTGATGTACATAATCTTTGGTTTCGATAAATGGGTTATACCACTTAAGTCTTGAAGTTGATCATTGACATTGATGGGTTAATTTTTTCTCCGAAGGCACAAAACAAAGAAACTAGACAAAGATGAATTTTAATAAAAACTACTAGTGATTGTTTAATTGAGTCTAGGGACTAGATGTTGTTAAGGTTGCTATTTGTTTGAGTTTTTCTATTTGCCGAGAGTATGAACCAAGGAAATATGAAAGTCGAGTTTATAAAATTCCGAGTCACATTTGTATCAAGTCCGAAACTTCTTGTTAAATTACTTATGGCTTAACCCATGTTGTCAGTTTCGTAATGAAAACGGATATGTGAGGTTCCTCCTAAATCCTTGTCAAACTTTGGTCGAATCGAGTCAATTAACAACTTAGCGCACTTGCAATACCATGGTTAAGTGTATGTGGGATAGTAGGAGCAAGACCCGGAAGCTAGTGTAGTCGGGTGTGGTGTTGTTTTGTTTTAAACTAAAGTGACTCCGGGGTAAAATGTGTCAACTCACTTGCTTGAAATAGTTCCGCTCCTAGTCATATCCTTCGGTTGACGTACCAAGAAAAGAGTAACCATAACTACTCTCATTTAGTACATACTTGTCATCGAAATTGAAACGTTTGGAAAATGTGTAAGTGAGTCGACAACCTCACTTTGGTAGTACCATAGTGCTAGAGTCACACTCCTTGGTCAAAAAGTCTCGACTTCACATGCCATAGTCGAGTTGTACCTCGAAGTCAACACCGTTTGTGTTGAAGTTCCGTGTCAAAACAAATGTTTTAACATCACGCTTGGAAGGTGATATGCTCTCTAAAAATTTAGCATGACCTGCTCGTGAAAACATGTCAATACCAAACCCAGAAAAGCCTCATGTGTCACATGGGCCACACCCCAAGTTAGCCATCCAAATAACCTTTCTAAGTCATCTTGGTCGCGCAGCCCACGCCTTATTATTAATGAGCTCATTCGCTTATGGGCCTAAGCCCATTCTCGCATCCATTTCTTGCCAAACGCAACCCAATTATATTAAATTGATACACTAGGTTGGATAAATCAACAAATCACGACTCGAAACATATACTCGGTAGTCTAAATGTAACCTAAGCTCGTTTCCGCCTATTCTTTACTTTCATCTCACCGCATTGAAATAACGCCAAGAGTAAAAGTCTCAATAAAAGAAAACATGTATAACGGTTCGAAGATAAACAACAAGGGTTTAAAACATGTTTCATTTAGTAACACCTACGCCACAGTTTAACATTAATGTGTAAACAAACTTATGTCATAAAAGTTACTAGTCGTACTTTGTATAAACCTTAAGAACTCAATTTTTATGGCTAAACAAAGACTACTATAACATTTTGCCAAATTGATAACTTGAGAGCCTTCGACTTTAACCGGAGTATTTTCTAAATACAATTAGAAAATAAATCAACTAACTTAAATTTTGTCAATGCCATTAATATGTCAACGTAAATAAGCATATACACATTATATACTTACTAAAAGTATAACGTGAATGTTTTCAAACCAACTATTGGATTTTTAAATATTGTCATATTGTCAACATGAAAAGTATGTATATACTCGTGATGCTTACTAGTAATACCCCTCAATCATTTTTATAAACTAAAGTCTAGTTTTGACACAATTATAAAACCAAGTGAACTATTTTAAGTAACTAATACTTAAAACCATAAACTAAAAACATTGCCTCCTTATCCGTGTCGCTGGTCTGGTACCACTTCACAACAACCACTAAATCCCACATTTGGATTGCACATTTGCCAAGGTGAGTTTTCATAGCCCCTTTTTTACATGATAAACTGTTTATACACTTTGGGGTGAGAAATATGCAAAACCTTTTATGGACCAGAACTATTACATGATTACTATTACGTGGTTTAGCCTAAGCCCTTATGTCCCTAGAGAATGCCCTTTTCATGAACCGTCAATTCCCCATTGGGAAGCGCGAATGTTATAAATAGATCTATTGAGGGTGACTCCTGCCTTGTTGGTCATGCTTAGGCCGCGCTAAACGTATACCATATGCCGGAACCGAAAGTGTTGAAGGACAAAACACTCGCTATGGGCCCCTATATTGTATGATTTCATTT
>OU343221.1:70792219-70907683 GCA_910596185.1 Chrysanthemum makinoi
TTGGTTTGATCTTGATTTCGTGGTTTACTCGTGTTTTCTTGCTTGGATAAGCTGAAAATACGTCGACTTTGGATATCGCCTATTGTGATAGTGTAAGATCGCTTTAGTAAAAACCTAAATTACGCATAAGCTAAAGCACGTGAGACTTTCGCGATAAGATTCATCTTCGCTAAGCTTTGTCTTCGCATAAGGTAATCATCGCCTAAGTTTCTACGCCTAACTTTTTGTTAACTCATAACTTTAGCTTTATCCTTACTTCGGCGTAAGCTAATCCTCTGCGTAACTCTTATTGTTACGCGTAACTTTGGTGTTCGATAAGTGGTACTTGGCTTTTCGTGATTTCTACGCCTAAGGACTCTTCATCAACAAAGGTTCATTCGACTACAAAGATCCATTTAACAACACAAGCTTTCAACATGTTACAACCACCTTACTCTAGCTATTTTCCTTACACTTATACTCAACAACAACAACAACAACTAAGTCCACAACATCAACAATTTAATCATCAACAACAGATTTATCAACAACAATTTAATCAACAACATACTCCACAACTTTCAGCAATTCCACAACCTCAAATGGTTCAACCACCACCAAGTCTTCAAGTTCAACCTTACACAAACTTCTACAATCAACATCCATCCAAGAATACTATGAAGGAACCGGCATGGTTTGGCAAGATGTGTGAAGCTTTAAGTAGCCAACAATCAATTCATGAAGCTGGCTCACTTGATAGACCTCCAATGCTTACTCTAGGGAATTATGATCAATGGGTGATTAGGTTCTTTAGGTTTTGTGATCTAAAGAAGCCTCATGGAAAGTTCTTAAAGAAGGTCACTATGGAAGGTCCATTTGGATGCCTACTCTTTGTCACACGATCGGATGCCAATCCACCAAAGAATCACGATCACCAACATTGCTACTGTCGCAGACCTCATGGGTGATCAACTTCTACACTTTGAAGCCGAATAACTTGCAATGCAATACATCCTTTTAGGACTACCAAATCCAATCCTTCGAAGTGTTGATGCTCAAAAGAATGCAAAAGCGATGTGGGAACATATTCATCTTCTTATGGAAGGCACAAAGACTCAATCGGAAGACATGGAATCCAAAATCTACTAGGCTTATGAACACTTCATGATTGAACCAGGAGACACATTAGAGTCATCATCATCATTGCTTTTAGACATCATTAATGATTTGGACAAACACAATATCATCATGCCATGAATAGTTGCAACACAAAGTTCCTAAGTAGTCTTGGTCCGAATGGAAAAGTATGTCATTTTTCTTCGTCAAGCTAAAGATATGCATCATGCTACCTACGGATTGTTGTATGCGATTATCCGAAGCCTCATCAAAAGAAGTTGATAAGGAAAGGATTATCCGTGGCCAAAGCGCTTCACCTTCACTTCCGAACAATCAACAACTTGCTTTGTGGGCTCAAACAAATCTTCCTCCTCAACAAGCTCCTCAACCGCTCCCCCAACTGCAACTATCACACCTTATGATCCGTCACGGAAACAACCTCAACAAAATCAATTGGTTCCATACAACAACAACACTGCCAAGCTCTTACTGTGGAAGTGATGAGGACTCCGATGCCTTCGATGAACTGCAACAAGGATTTGTTATGATTGCTAAAGAATTTGGTCATTATACAAACAAGTCCAACAATTGCATTCGTTCTTCATCTAATACAAGAATCGGCATTGTGAAACAATGGACGCTTGAAGTTCAAAAACGTGGTTATGGTGATGCGGATGGGAGGAGTCGAGGGTTAAATGCTATGGAAGGAATCATATGGGTGCTCAAGCAACAAAAGGGCTCAAGTGATTGAGCAGAAATGCTCGAATGGGGTTAATGGTCTTTGATGCTATAAGCGTAATGAGAAGGTCATTTGGCTAATGCATGTCCTAAACCAAGGACAAGAGGCAGTGCTTATTTCAAAGAGGCTTTGCTCTTGGCTCTTAAGGATGATGCTGGTGGAACTCTTACCAACAAGAACGAGCTTTATGGCGAGATGCGATTCGATGATGATATAGAGGACTTGCGAGCTAATGCGCGGTGATGTTAATGGCACAAATGCAATCTCTACACATGAGTGACACGAGGCCCGGTGTATGACACGATGGCTTGTCTCAGTACCGAACAAACAATTATCATTAATAATCTGATATCTCCGCCATTTTCTCCATCCGACAAGGATCAAAGTGCTCAACATGAGTCTTCCACATCTCATTCCGATGATTATCAAATAGATTCCGTAGTTATATTTGATGATCAAGATAACCTTATGGTTAATATTGATAATCAAGTTGACTTCGTCATTATATTTGAGGATCTAAAGAATGATCATGTTGAGAATCACGTTCAACAAGATGAGCTTTTGTGCAGCGAGACGAGCTCTTGACAATTAAAGACCAACATTCTTGTTTGGAAATTTGCAAGAAATTAAAGAGAAAAATGCACTGTTAACCAGGGATAATGAATGCTTAATTCGACAACTCAACTTTTCAAAACTCAAGAAAACCGTGAAAAAGGTTTTGAAGCCGCTTTTGCCAAATCACACAAAAATGAAAAATCTTTGGGCGACGATTCGTGATCTAGCCACTTGAAGAATGCTTTGTTGTCTCAAATAGAACAAATGAAACATGAACATAAACAACAACTTAACGCTCTTACTTGGAAACTCAAAAAGCCAAGGCTGAGTTGTTAACTTGTCAAAAACAGTTCTCTGAATACAAAAATCATTCAACGAAACGAATAGATGACTATCTTGTTGTGACTTACAAAACAAAATCAAAGAGTTTAAAACTTTTGTTTATAAACATGGTGAATCAATCACAACGATTCAAAAGTTTTCTTTCAAACCATATCCAAATGGATATGGTCGAATCTTCCGATTACAAACCTAAGTTTTCACACAGAGCATTCAAACCAAATCCTGAAGTTTACAGTTGAGAACATAGAATTGATGATTCAATTATGACTGTTGTGGAATATAATCGCATGGAGGAATTAGATGCACATGACGAGAGTCGGTCAAAAATGGAAAATGTCGTTTATAACAAACCATTTAACTATTCAAGAGCCGTAACTTTTGTCACACAACAAGATACTTCAAACACACCTTTGGTTGTCACACGGTTTAAGTTAGTCCCCAACACAATGGTGCACAAATAAATGGTCCTTTACCTTCACTTAGTGAGGTGAAAACTAAAGCTGAAAGTTGTCGTGTTATCAAATATTTTGACACTTTCTTATCGACATCAAACTTTTGAAGCGTGAGATTGAATTTCAATCTAAATAAAAGTTGAACATTTTCATTCGCCATTGGCCGAGAACAAAGAGACATTTTGAAGAATTTTTCCCGTCAAAATTTTGAAAATTGTGCACTATATTGGGAAAGGGATTTTCACAAGGAGCTTGGACTAATGAAAACAGTTTTAGAAACAGAAACATCGATTTCAAATACTAAACGTAAAAGAAATTATTCAGAAAAGATGTTGATCGACTCTTGGAAAACGTTATCCGTCTTGATATCAATAATCTTGTGTTATTACAATGCTTTGCATATGCATCCGATCACATCTCTGTGATTCGTTGATCTTGTTGAAATTGTTGAGAATACTGACAATGTGCTTCAACTCGAGTCTTTAAAAGTTGAAAATGAACGATTGTCAAACGAACTTTACAATGCAAAACGTCGTCTTAATTGGTGTCAAAAAGATATTCACGATCAACAACTTGCATTTCAAAACAAAATCGCTGGAGTTAGTGCAAAATCTTCTTATCCTAAAATTGAGCAACTGGATGATCAAAGCGTGTCTTTTCAGTGTCAAATCTTAAAATATGAACAAGAACTTTTAAAAGTTAAACAGGAATATGGTGTCATATTTGATTTACTCAAAGCAGACTTCGTGATGAAGCATCAAACAAACTTGATCATTATCTTGCACACACTAAATAAGTCATGAATTTTTCGGAAATCTTCGCTTCGAAAATCAAGAGGCGGTGCACTATTTTTAAGTTAAGGGAAATGTTAGGAAAGTATGAATAAGTTCAGCCTAGCATCATTAAGAGAGTTGCACCTGTAACACTTAGCAATCATGTCCCCATAATACCTCTTGACAAAACACATGTTACTAATGTGCTTCCCTCTCTGAAAGCAGGACTAGTTGCCTCCTTTCCAAACGTCCGCACTTCACAGCCTAGGAGCAATACAAGGAAGAATAGGAAGTTGCGACCTAAGAAAGACAAATAAAGAATGTTGAAGTAGAAGAACAGAGGACTTTGAATAAGACTCATTGCACCCACTTTAGATATTGCGCCTGGAAAATGTAATGGAAAAAGTGTTGTAACTAATGTTGAACCTTTAAGTACTTTTGATATTCATCGATGCATCTTGTGTTATTGGTCGTTAAAGTATGCGTTCTGATTGTCATGATAAATGTGTTGCTAAGGCTATCTTGTCACGTTTACGGAATCCTAAGATTCGGAATACCTCTAGGCCACTAATGCTTCTAAGTCTGTGCTTGGTAAACCGCCTTCTTTAGATTCTAAGCAATTGATGTCCTGTAGTTCGAGTATCACCTCCAGGATTGTTGTACCACCTAGCACATTCACTAAGACTAAAGCTAAGACTAGTTGGAGATGGCCGAAATGGATACATAATACACTAGGATTTAAATGGATGCCTAAAATCATTGATGTGTGCATTTCAACTATCTTGAGGAACCCTCTAACACCGGGTTCCACATCTACTTCTATTCCATCTTATTGCCCGTGTCTAATGCAGGTGATCTGATCATCCTTTGATTGTTGATAGCGGATGTTCCCATACATATGACAGCAACCTTAAACTGTTATCAAACTTTGTTTCAAAGTTCATTGGCAGTCGGTTCGGGAATGATCACCAGCAGCTATCATGGGCTACGGAGATTACATTAATGGCATCGAAATTAGCGAGGGTTTATTATGTGGAAGGCCTAGGTCATAATCTATTCTCAGTTGGTCAATTTTGTGATGGAGACTTGGAAGTAGCTTTCAGGGAGAAAACTTGTTTCATACGTGATCTAGGAAATGATCTTATGTCCGCGCGCCATCCATCTCACACTATCTCTATGCAAGACATGATCGCTTCATCTCCCATTTGTTTACTCTCAACGGCTACATCTACAAAATCTTGGCTATGCGCAATGCGTCTATCACATCTAAACTTTCAAACCATCACCAATCTTGCACGACACTAACTTGTTGAAGGTCTCCGCGATTCCTATTCTAAAGATCACCTATGCTCGGCTTGTGAACAAGGAAAAAGCACTCGTGCTCATTTTCCTTCAAAGGTGGAACACAACTCTCAGCATGTGCTACACCTTCTTCACATGGATTTGTGTGGCCGATCGCGGCGTCTGACGATTAAGTAAAGCGCTACATCTTGGTAATTGTTGATGACTACTCAAGATGGACTTGGGTTTACTTTCTTCGCCGTAAAGATCAAGCTCCTGAGATGATCATCACCTTTCTCACGAAAATTCAAATTCACTCACGGAACAACGTTAGACAAATTGAACAGAACAAAGGCTGATTTGAATCAAACTCTTCGAGAATATTATGAGAAAGTGGGAATTGAGCATCAAACATCCATTGCTCGCTTACCAAAACAAAACGGAGTTGTTGAAAGACGAAACCGTTACGTGGAAGCTGCCGAGCGATGTTAATCAATGCTAAACTTCAGTTACTTGTGGGTCGAAGGCTGTCTCAACGCATGCTACACTCGAAACCGCTCAATGATTACAAAGCATACAACAAAACACCATTTGAGCTTCTCCACACAGTAAACCTAGAATTTCAAACACTTTCATGTCTTTGGATCTCTTTGCTATCCGAATAATGATCGTAATGACATTGGAAAGCTCAAAGCCAAAGGCGACATTGGAGTCTTTATTGGATATTGTGAGAATTCTAAAGGTTCTGGGATCCGGAATCGTCATACAAAGCGAGGTTATGGAAACGATTCATGCTAATTTTGATGAACTCCTTGAAATGGCCGAGTATAACGACTTGGAACGGTCACAACCGCGCTTTCCCAAACCCCATCATCATCGACAACAAGCTCGGCTTACTCGTCAACAAATGGAAAGGTTATTTGCTCCTCTATTCGATGGCGATATTGATGAACGTGCTCGGTGTATCCATTTGTTTCGGCTGCTCAACGATAACACTCTCATACGATACGGCTACAACAACTCTTGTTGAAGAAGCACCACCAGTTGACTCTACAACAACAGTTGAAGCTTCCAACGACGCTAAACCGGTGATGATGTTCGAACAATGAAGCAACCCCACTGCAGATTTTGATCCAAATCGTTCTTTAACCCATTCGCCAATGAAATCGCTTTTGATGTTCGGAATCATCTACAAGCCATTTGAATCCTCAAAATCTGCACAATGTATATCAACATCAACCTTCCACACATCGTTGGACAAAAGACCATCCTCTTGAGAATATTATTGGCAACCCGAATCAACCCGATCGTAGCGAGACAACGTCTTCACACGAGATGGTGAACATTGCATTTATGCACTCCCGTCTGTCAATCGAGCCAAAAACATTAAAGGACCAATGACAAAGAAGCTGGATTGAATCCATGCGGGAAGAACTCAACCAATTCAAACGTCTTGAAGTATGGGAACTGGTTGAAAGGCCATGAGGGTCTTCGTCATTGGTCTAAAATGGATTTGGAAAAACAAATTGGATCTTTGAAGGAACGTAATTAGAAACAAGTCCGCGTCGGTGGCTAAGGGTTATAGACAGGAAGAGGGTATTGACTTTGAAGAATCATTTGCTCGGTTGCTTTCGTCTTGAGGCATTCGATTTTTCGCATTCGCGGCTCACATGAACATCACGGTCTTTCAAATGGATGTCAAACCGCTTTCTCAATGGACAACCGAAGGAAGCGGTTTATGTTAGCCGCCGAAGGATTCGTTGATCGAGTTCCCTAATCATGTCTACAAAATGAAGAAAGCTCTCTGGTCTCAAACAAGCCTCGGTAGTGCGATAAGTTATCATCCTTCCTTATTGCCAATAAGTTTACCAAAGCTTTCGACCTACACTCTTTTATACAATATCACGGGCTCACATCTTAATCGTTTAAATTTATGTGGATGGCATCATTTTTGGGTCAACACATTTAAAATACTCAAATGCTTTTGCAAAACTTATGACAAAACATTTTGAAATGTCAATGATGGGTGAACTCACATTCTTCCTTGGAATGCAAGTTCATCAATCACCCCGTGGTATTTTCTTGAGTCAGTTCAAATATGCCCTTGAATTGTTACACAAATTTGGAATGCAAAACTGTGACACCTATGCTACACCAATGGCTCATACCAAGCTAGACGATTTACATGGGAAATTGATGGACCACAAATCCGTAGTATCATTGGGTCTCTCATGTATCTAACTGACTAGCGGGCCGATATTGTTTTTGGTATATCTTTGCTCCGTTATCGGTCGAGACCAAGCTGAAACCCACCGAGGCTAAAAGAATCCTCAGATACATCAGGGAACCATTAATTTGGGAATCGGTATCCAGAAGGATTTGGTTTTTAATCGCCTTTTGAGACGGCCGATCGCGCAGGATGCTTAGATTAACGTAAAAGTACTTGAGGGACTTTACAATTTCTTGGTGATAAACTGGTGTCATGGCAATCGAAGAAGCGAGTTGTACATCATTGTCCTCAACGGCGAGGAATGTAGCCATGTCGTATTGTGCTCAAGTCATTTGGATGAGAACACAACTCAAGGACTATGGTTACGTATTTGAGAATCGATCTTGCAACAATCGGATGCTATTGCGATCTCGTGCAATTCAGTTCAATATTGAAATCAAAGCACATCGATCTTGATATCATTTCATCAAGGACCATGTGGAGCGGTCTTTGTTGAATTATATTTTGTGGGTCGAGAATACCAATTGGCGGATCTTCTCACCAAAGTTTTAGCTCCCTTTAGGTTTAATGAGTTGGTCCACCTGATTGGTATGCGGTGTTTGACTGAGGCCTGGATGAACTCTTAAAACATTCTTAAAAACCAGTCAAACACCAAAACCTCTTTTGTAAAAAATTTTCAAAAACAAAATACAAAAATATAAAACCTTATAAAACAACAAAAATATTCTTCTATCTATATTTATTTTAACATGGCAAGTACAAATCTTCCGTCAACACTCCAATCTTTCAAAATTCATTATTTTTCCGATCAAGTGTTGAGGGAGAAAAACAAATATTTTGTTTTCAAAACCTTGTACTTGCATGTTATCTTATCTCGGTTTTTCTTTAATAATGGTGGTCACATTTACGGTTTTGACACTCCTCGGACTAAAATTTATAAACTTTCATTATTTCTTAAGTCAAAGGGGGGTGTCGTCAAAGTTATTTCCAAATATTCTTAGTTTAGTAACCAAAATGGAAGTTAAAGGCTTTGGATGAAAATGGAAAAGGTGGAGGGACTAAAACTGTCAAAATCTTAAAGTTACTTTTAATAAAACACTCCACCTAACTTCTTATCTTCACATTTATTACACATACCAAACCATATCCTACGCATATAAATCGATCTTCAAATTTGTGTGTTGGATCATCATTTTGTAAGTGACTTCTTAATCTAAACGTGTTTTCAAACAAAGGTTTTGATTTATATCAAAAACTAACGGTTAGATTTTAAGTTATGATCGATTTGGTGTTCTACGCATAAGCGTAAGAACACCAAATCAAGTTTGGGTGTTTGTGGTGAAAAAGATTGTGTCAAAACGCTTAAATAACATCATTGAATCTTTTTTTATCACAAAAACATACCCGGTTACACGAATTGAGTGACTTTGAAAATTAGGGTTTATGCGTGGGTTTGGGTATTTTCAAATGTGACTATTTTTTGTCAAAAAGATAGTTGCGTGATGTGGTTATTATAGTGAATTGATGTTATCCTGGCTCTGAAACAACCCAGAAACACTAATTAATCGTTAATTAGAAATTGGGTTTAATGTTCTTGCTATTTGGGTACTTTTGATTCATTGAAAGTTTGATGTTAAAACTTGGTCATAACACTCACATGACATCTAAGTACCACCAGAAAAACTTTGATGCAAATTCCATGGCTAGATTTCATACGCGTAATTATTAAACTTTAGGGTTTAAGTCTACGCGTAAGTAATTTCTGGCATAAATTGTTTGATTAGTATTCATGCCATGATCTGTTATAGAATGAATGTATGTGTTAATATTGATGCCATGATTAAATCATTTGAGTTTGCTACGTAAAATCGAGAATCAAGGTTGTTAGACATCTACGCATAAGGATCACCTTCGCGTAGCATGTTATCGCGTAAGAGAAATCTTAAGCGTAGCATTTACGCGTAAGGTTCTACATAAGGGATCTGGCGTATCACGTGAAGGATATGCGTAAGCTTGATGACCTCTACGCGTAAGGTCTACTCTACGAGTAAGCCTTACGTAAGGTTTATATCGCCTACGCGTAAGCTCGCATAAGGTCCCATTTTCCTCGCGTAATATTTCTTACGTGTAAGACAGGGATCCTACGCATAAGCTGCGCCTTTACGCGTATAACTCCTTTTTGCATAAGCTACCATTCCTCGCCTAAGCCTTGATTAAACCTTCATCACGAATTGTGCAGCGTGCAAACTTGTAAATAAATTAATCATAACGTCACGAAACCAATAATGTCACTAATAAGCTTAAAACGTTTAATATGTTGTGAAAAATATATGATAACATAAACTTTAAAACCTAAAGTTAAGCGTGGAAATCGTTTGATTGTTTATGTTGGACGTTGATAGATGGATATATAAACGTGAAATGAAATATAAAAAGTAAGAAGCACATCACCACAACACAAGTTATTTATAGTGGTTCGGCTACAAGGACACCCTTCCTTGCCACTACTCCGAGAATCACCTACTCGAGTTCGTAAGCACTACACCAACTCCTTGTGGCGGAGAAGCCTTCGGCGCTAAACAACCTTTGGGTACAAAGCTAAATACCGAGTTCTTTCACACCAAGGCGAACTACACCTAACACAACATCGCCTACCCTTTATATGGTGCTAGGCTAACCCCAGTTCTTTCACACCTTAGGAGAACTAATCCTATCACAGCGTCGCCTACCCTTTATTAGGTACTAGGCTAAGCACCTTAGTTCTTTCACACCTTAGGTGAACTACACCTTCAAGACACAACACCTAATCTCCGAGATCTACTCCTTGTTACAACACCATCAAGGATATCACCATCCTTGTAGATAAACAAATACACATATGTATAGCGATGCACCTCATCGATTATACGACCTAAGCATTCTCCCCAACTGCTACTTGATTTGATCCTTTGGCATCCTTACAATGCCTTTGACACAACGCTTGGCACCCTTCACTAATGCCTTCATCTTGACACCTTTAGCATCCTTCACTAATGCTTTTGACACAACGTTTGGCACCTTTCACTAATGCCTTCGTCTTGACACCTTTAGCATCCTTCACTAATGCTTTTGACACGGATGATGAGCACCTTTCACTAATGCTTTCATCTTGACACTTTGGCATTCTTCACTAATGCCTTCAACCCAACATCTATGGAGAAAGGAAGAACTATCAACAAGAGAACCATAGTAGTCTTGATGATGTGAAAGCATGGCAACTCATGGACTTGAGCTTGCACGCGTCTTGAAGGTGGTGATCTCTCCTTTAAGAGGAACCTAGTAGATCACACAAAACAAAAGACAAACTACATAGATCACTTAGATATGAGGTTAGAGGGTTAGAATACTTTGGGGAAGTATGTGTGTAAAACCATGTGTAGAGAGAAAGAAATGGCTCTCTATTTATAGAAAAATTCTCTTCGTTCCCGGATCCCACGGATCCCTACCACAGGGATACGGCTAGCACAAAGTTAGGGATCCGTGGTCCATCCTCTTTGCCCATGGGTATTTTTGGTTATGGGTCATGGGTCATCGGTTATGGGTTGATCCATGGTTTTCTTTCTAGATACAATGAACTTGGTTAAGTGGTATATATAAAACCATGGGTTATGGGTCAAAACCATTTGCTAGTATTTTACCCATTTAGTATATACTTGTATTTACCCATTTTAGCATACACTTAGTTTTTACCCATTTTAGTATACTTAGTTTAAGTATATGTTTAACCCAAAATGTAAACACTAGTTGTTGTACATATGTATCTAAATCATAAAATCACTTATACTTGTTTTAGTGTTTTATGTGACAACTTAATTGTGTTAGAAAACTATAAACTCAAACTATTTATTACTTTATTTGTTTCGTTAAATTGATTTTACTTTTGTTATCGACAAAACATTAGAAGATCGTAAAATATAAATAAACGTTTTACGGCATTTGTATTAACAATCTCCCCTTTTTGTTGATGACAAAACATAAAATTATTTTAAGGAAAAAGCTAAAATACGTAAAAATTTGAATTTGTAGTTTTACTTTCTTCTCCCACTTTTGTCGAAACAAAAGTGTTAAAAGAAACTAACATGTAAGGAGGCAAGTGGGGTTGGTTTGGGTCGGCCTCTTGACGAGTCCATCCCTATGTAAGGGCTTCAAGGACATAACGTAAAATAAACTAATTGTGTTTGCAACTAAGTTTGCAAATGGTTCGTCTAAGTGGCGAATGTGCTCCCCACTTGAATATTGCAATGTTGCAATGGGGTGTCATGAAGTGTTAATCCAAAAATGAATTAAGTTGCAAATGATTTTGCAATGTCGTTTGACACAAAGCTCCCCTAGCTTTATGGTGTCAATATCTTCATGTGTATTTTGAATAACTACAAAACAAATATTAGAAAAACAAGAGTATAGTGCATAATTTTCTGCAAAAGGAGACTCAAGTTAGTATAAATTTGTGCTCCCGTACCACGGATCCCACGGTTCCCTTTAAGAAGGGATCCGTCTAGTTATCTCAAAGGGATCCGGCTATCTGACAAGATATCTTAGCAGTGAAGAAATGTCAAGGAATGCTATTTTGAGAGAATGAGATATATGTACAATATATCAAGCACAACACAAAATAATCATAGCATATAAGTATTCATTCAATAAAACAAGAGATACACCACCAAATCTCTAAAACTAAGATAATGAACTAGCCAAATACATTACTACTAATGCTAATCTCATTACGAGACTTAAAATGTGACAATGTTCTTAAGTCTAGGGATGAGTGGACTTGTTGAATTGATCCAATTTTGCAAGAAGATGATTGAACATGAAATGTATCTCATTTCGTACTTCTTGAACAAGTCCTTGAGTTTTTAGACAATTTGGGAAAATATTGTCTTGGTTTGGCCCCGAAGGGATGTCTTGAGGGGGATCAATGTGTGTTTGAGGGTCTTCATTTTGAGAAGTTGGGAGGTTCTAAAATGAGGGTGGTAATGGAACTTCTTCCATATGATCAAGGTTATTCCTTGTCTCCCATGATGGGCTAGTTGGTGTTGTAGGTGGTTCCCGATTTAATGAAAAGGTTGGTGAATGAGAGGTTCTTGAAGGTGAATGAAATAATGAATATATGTTTGGATGAGGAAGAGGCTCATTCAATGAGTTTAGTCCATTCTCAATGAATGAAGGTTTTGATGGCTTGCTAGAACTAGCCATGTTTGGTTTAGAACTAGATGATCCCTTTTCTAGTTGGAAAGGTTTGATGCTAATCCTTGCGGTTCTCTTAGCTTTTGTTGGATGGGTTTGACAAGGTGGGATTCTAGAGTCATCATTTCTAATAGGAGATGTTTTGGTGGATGAAATTTCATGGATCATTTGACCCTTTCTTTTGGATGATCCTATGTTTGAGGAGTTGTTGCTAAGAGCCTTTGTCATGGTGATGAAAATGCTAATGTGAGCTTCTAATTTCCGAGTTTTGAAAGGTAATTGAGGATGGTGCCATAAACCTAAGAATGTTTGGTTTATAAAGAATAATTTGAATTTGGGAATTAAATTCTTGACCACTTAGAAGGCTAAGCATGCTCTTGAGGTTTTGATCAGCTCTAGGAGGTTAATTAATGTATGCTAAGAGTGGTTAGAGAACCAATGGGTGACTTGATTTTGAATATAGAAGCTGATTAATACATGCATCTCTGGATCCGCGAATCCTCTCGATAGGGATCCGCAGTTAAAACCAGGATCCGGCTATCGGACAAGGTCTAGGTGAAATCATTATGCTTTGTAAGGTTTGTCATTAATGGATTTCGAGGGTTTGACTTAATTTTGAAGTCTTTAGTCATTGGATATCTCAAATCCTTAACCATAACAAGTAATGGTGCTTAATGATGGTTTTGGCTAAGAACATTGACCTTGGGTAGTCTAACCATATGTTTGACAAGGATTCCTTTTAATTTGTTGTGGAAAAACGGTGATATTAAGACCTAAAAATCAGATGATGTCCTAGGATAAATTTACTAAAATCTTTAAAAATAAAAAGAAATGAAAAAGTAGTTTTTGGTCCTAATTTTGAGTCAAAGATGATTAAGATTAATTTGCTAAAATTGAAGGGTAGACCAAACTTAAGTGCTATCAAAAGTGATAGATAATGTGTGAGTGTTGGAGCGGAATTATGGTGAGTTTTGTCTAATTGATAAGTAACGAAATATTTGAAAATATATCCTATATAAGCCATGGATGAGAGTGAGGTTTTCAACTATTAGCGGAAGACTTGGTTGTCTCTAGTGTATTATGTTTGACTTGTTTGAAGTGTTCTAGTGGAATATTATGATGTAGCCAAATGCTTTTGCACATCGGTGCATCTGATCCCACGGTTCCTTATGGGAGGATCCGGCTAGTTCAAACTCTAGGATCCTTAGCTAGCGGTCGAGAGCTTTTAGGAAATGTGCAACTTTGCACTTTATAGTAAATGCTTTTCCTAGTTGTTTCTATGGGGACTAAATGCAAGAACACAACTAATATAACTTGTATCAAAGTAAGAAAAGTTGAAATTCGTAGAATGAGTGACGACGACCATACCAAGGTTAGTAAAATCTCATTTTCAAAGTACCTAAGTTAGGATTTTTAGTGCCAAGATATGGCAATATCTTCATACTACAAGCATAGTTTAAATTGTTTACAAACCATTGTTTGAAATTGTTCATCATGTACTTGATTCCTAAGATTTTACCTTTCTTTTTCTCCTTCACTTCTTCACGTCCTCCATTCTTTTTCAAACCATCTTCACTTCTTCTTCCTCAAGAAATTGGCGAAGCATTTGAATATTCCCTTGGTTTGTTGCCATTCGGGTGATTCATTTGGGATGTTTGGCAATTGGTTGATGTAGTCCAAAGGGTCAAGATCGATGTTTGCGAGTGGGTTGCTACTACTCCCTTCACCTTCTCCTTCTTCTTGCCTTTCCCTTTCCTCCAAGGAATCCAGTGGGTGGGTGTGGTCTCTTGCCTTCCACCATAAACCTTGTTGTTCTACCTTCGGTCAATGGTACCATAACCTTATTGCAAAAGCTATGATCAAGGGATTGTGGAGAAGGGTCTAAAGCAAAGATGAATTTGGCGAGGCGGGTTAAAAAGCATTGCGTCACGGAAGCACCATCTTGTCCATGCTTCTAACACTTGCCATTCTTTTGACCATGTAGTAGGCAAGGTTGAATTGAGTATTGGTCACTAGGTAATAGATCATGAAGCTTAGACATGCGTTGGGGTGGTCCTTGTTCCCTACTAGGCATACATTTTTCTCTTATCACATCCTCCCACTTTCTATACAATGCATACATTTCTGAAAGCTCCATTTGAAAAGGATCCCTATGGATCACCTTTGACTTTCTTGTGACTCTTGATGGTGAGTGTTGCATCTTTATGTGGTAGGCATTTTATCTTGATATGATCATATTGTGGCTTGTTCTTCAAGCATGATATTCTAAAAGAAATGCAACTGATAATTGTTAATGGTGAATAGTAGCTCAGAGGGTTTATTCAATAATTTTGCTCATAATCTTTGTTGAGTTCAAGTAGTGTTTAATTTATACCAACAATATTAATTCTTTGATTTAGATTATCTTATAAAACAATGTGGTGACAAATTATAATAAACCCCATTTAGACCCAACTCTTAAGATGAAGAAATTGTAATTCTAAGAATCAGGAATTAAACTATGTAGTAGAAGATTATCTTACACAAGTGATTGTTAGACTTGGGGAGAATGATCAATTTGACTCTATGAGACGATTCTACACGGGTTTTGTTTGACTTTAGGTAGTCGGCTTTGAAAGGGTGAGTATTATTGTGGAACATCCACGGTGATCGTTCTTGATGATATCTTGTCTTACATTTACTTGCGGATCCATGGATCCACTTTCATTTGGGATCGGCTAGTGTAAACCGAGGATCCCGGCATAACAACAAAAATCAGCTCAAACATTCCTTGATAACTAAGGTTTGGGAGTTCTAAAAAGCCTAATGTTTTTGTGTTTAAGGTTCTAAAACTTGTGATTTGAGGTTTTGAAGATTCAATTACTATTCCTATTAGACGAAGTTCCCTTTTTAAGAATTAGTCATAATTCTTGGGAAGCTTTTCAAACATTATAATAAAATCTCATTTTATTACAACATAAGAAGTTTCACATGAAAATTTATTGGCATAGATGAAGTGTCAATAAATTATTTGTGATGAATAATGATAATGGTTATCAAATAACCAAAATGTCATTATCTGTGAAGTGGAGTTTCTACAAATAAGTCGAAGAATACTATTTTTGATGATAACTTTAATATAGATAACTACTAAAACAATTATTAATAAATCATGCAACTAAGATTTCAATAATAAAATTAAAAGCAAGTGATTAGTAATCATACCTTGGCTAAATATTCTTTTTGAGAAAGGAAATATTTAGATAAGTTCTTTATGCTCTTCTTGGTGACTCCAAATCCAAGTATGGGATAATGCTTGGCTAAATATTCTTTTCTAAAAGAAATATTTAGATAAATTCTTTATGCTCTTCTTGGTAACTCCAAATCCAAGTATGGATAATGCTTAAGAAAAAATGTTAGAGCATTCTATCATTGTCCAACAATAAACAATATAGTGATTTTAAAATATGTGAAGATAATCCTTCTTTGTAGTTTTCAAACATACATGGATCGTATCAAGTTTTTAAAGTACAATATACTCTAAAAAAACTTATGACTCACGATACCAATTGTGAAAAACTAGAAGGGGGTTGAATAGTTTTACCAATTTAAAACTTCCTTTTAAATATTTAGATCGACTTATGTCAATCCATTTGATTGTTTATGTTGGACGTTGATAGATGGATATATAAACGTGAAATGAAATATAAAAAGTAAGAAGCACATCACCACAACACAAGTTATTTATAGTGGTTCGGCTACAAGGACACCTTCCTTTCCTACTCCACTCCCCGAGTCACCTACTCGAGAGTTCGTAAGCACTACACCAACTCCTTATTGGCGGAGAAGCCTTAAAGCTTTTCGCTAAACCTTTTTCTACAAGTTCTTTCACACCAAGGCGAACCACACCTAACCCAACGTGCCTACCCTTTATACGGTGCTAGGCTAACCACCGAGTTCTTTCACACCTTAGGAGAACTAATCATATCACAACGTCGCCTACCCTTTATTAGGTACTAGGCTAAGCACCTTAGTTCTTTCACACCTTCGGTGAACTACACCTTCACGACACAACACCTAATCTCAAGGAGATCTACTCCTTGTTACAACACCATCAAGGATATCACCCTCCTTGTAGATAAACAAATACACATATGTATAACGATGCACCTCATCGATTATACGACCCCTAGCATTCTCCCAAATGCTACTTGATTTGATCCTTTGGCATCCTTCACTAATGCCTTTGACCTGGCAGCGGCACCCTTCACTAATGCCTTTGTCTTGACACCTTTAGCATCCTTCACTAATGCTTTTGACACAACGTTTGGCACCTTTCACTAATGCCTTCTTCTTGACACCTTTAGCATCCTTCACTAATGCTTTTGACACGAATGATGAGCACCTTTCACTAATGCTTTCATCTTGACACTTTCGGCATTCTTCACTAATGCCTTCAACCCAACATCTATGGAGAAATAAAGAACTATCAACAAAGAAGAGAACAGTAGTCTTGATGATGTGAAGCATGGCAACTCATGGACTTGAGCTTGCGTCTTCAAGAGTGGTGATCTCTCCTTTAAGAGGAACCTAGTAGATCACACAAAAACAAAGACAAACTACATAGATCACTTAGATCTGAGGTTAGAGGGTTAGAATACTTTGGGAAGTATGTGTGTAAAACCATGTGTAGAGAGGAAGAAATGGCTCTCTATTTATAGAAAAATTCTCTTCACGAATCCCAGGATCCTACCACAAGGGATCCGGCTAGCACAAAGCTAGGGATCCGTGGTCCGCTCCTCTTTGCCCATAGGTATTTTTGGTTATGGGTCATAGGTCATGGGTCATGGGTTGATCCATGGTTTTCTTTCTAGATACAATGAACTTGGTTAAGTGGTATATATAAAACCATGGGTTATGGGTCAAACCATTTGCTAGTATTTTACCCATTTAGTATATACTTGTATTTACCCATTTTAGCATACACTTAGTTTTTACCCATTTTAGTATACTTAGTTTAAGTATATGTTTAACCCAATATGTAAACACTAGTTGTTGTACATATGTATCTAAATCATAAAATCACTTATACTTGTTTTAGTGTTTTATGTGACAACTTAATTGTGTTAGAATACTATTAACTCAAACTATTTACGTACTTTATTTGTTTCGTTAAAATGATTTTACTTTTGTTATCGACAAAACATTAGAAGATCGTAAAATATAAATAAACGTTTTTACGGCTTATTTGTATTAACATTAACTAACTCACGAAACTTATCACGACGTCATTGGACTATTGAACAAACAAGTGACTTTGGACTCGTAACAATCATTAACATATCTCATTCAATAAGTAGACAATAAAACCATCTATTGACTAACATTATGTCTTTCGATATGTTGGTTCTTTTGGCTAAATATATTTCAGATCACGACATGGACGCTCAAATGAATGTGGATACACCAAATGTTCTCACTGGCGATATCTTCCCAATGGCTATCTATGAAGATTGGAAAGAATAATCTTCGTGTTGACTTTGAAACTCTCACCCTTTCGGAATCTTCTTGTCATTCTTTGTTGACATTACGAAGAACCATCCTTATCGAGAACATGCTCACCAATTGCATACAATACAGGAGATCTACATACGGCAATTCTAGAATACAATGCAAATGATCAAAGGGACAGAATGATGTATTTGTGACTCTCAACCACAAACATGTTACCATCACCGGCAGACTTAAAGTTTATTCTCCTCATTCGACATCATACCAACCGAATACTGTTGCACCAAGCGAAGAGGCTGTTCTACAATTCTAGATTGATATTGGGTACGGCGAAGCTTGGGGAGTAATCAATAAGCATTCACGTGGATCTAAGAACATTTCTCGACTTGGAGAGAACCCTTTATATCATCATCACAAAATCCGTTTCGGTGCGTGGCGGCTATGAGCATCGGCTCGTGGGCTCAAATCTTTTGGGCTCGATCAACATGAAACACATCGAAATTGAAGCTCGATATGGGATGACATGATGACATTCCTCAAAAAGCTTGGCTCAAAGATTCCTTATATCGGATATACAAAACTGTTGATCCAAAGAGCACTTGGATATAACCTGATATCCCCGAAATCAATGATCCCGATAATCTCGACATGTTGTGCGAACCCTCTCAACGGTCGGTTTAAGGAGTCACTACCAGAAACAAGGTGATGTGTTGCGGACCACCTACCGGATGAACTCGAAAGCTCAACTCTTACAAATGGTATCTGAAAGTTGTGCAAGAGAACAAAGTTGGTTTTCTAGATGAAAAATCTTCTGGCACACCTACCAGGAAAACCAGATGAGGGAGTGCAGGGAGTGTTGCAAGCACAGAAAGTTAAAGGAAGTTCCCGAAGAGGAAACCTCCACTCAAAAGGAAAGTTCCTTCTAAAATTTCCTATTCAGTACCTAAGCCCGAACGCCAAGAAAGCTAGTGGATGAAAGCTATGAGGAAACGAATCGGGCGATGAGGTCTTACTCTGACTGCAACCGCGTTACTCAATCGGTGCTAAACCTCAGTCCACGGTACGACAGGTAAGGGAAAACTCCTGTGATTGAACATGATAAGAGAGCCGAAGAAGAACCAATAGGCGAGCAAAAGGAATATGAAAGGAAATTGAAGGAACTCGGACATACATCTTGCTTGAAACATTTGCAAAGGATCAAATGGGTGGCCCCGGAGGGTCAAGTGGTGGAGTTCAATCTACACCAATTCCTGAGTCACCTCACATCTCATCATCGGACTCATATTCTCACTCTTCACCACCACCATCCAAAAGATCAACCAAATCCACCTCTAAATCTGTGAAGAAACCAACAGACTCTTGGTTATCCCGGGCTAAAACAAGGATTGTTAAAGGCGTCCAAGCAAGTCTGAGAAGAAGGATGTTACCAACAAAATTTGAATCAACTTTGGCGAGCGGAATCAACTTTCTTCAGCGGGATAAAGCGAGTTGTTGACGAAAGGGAACAAATCCAACAGTTTATCAAAGGAGGTTTCCAAAGGAATTGGAGAAGGCGGCAAGAGAATATACTCACAAGTTTCTTCTCGATCTGTCCCGGTGTGACTAGAAGTATTCTCCGGACAACTTACTCCAAACATCGTCGCATTGGTTAAAAATATAATGTCCAAAGAATCGACCTTTCTGGCCGAGTTAATCGCTAAATTGGTGATGCAAATGTCAAAGTGGAACCTTCACTTCGGATGAAGCTAAGTTTTTGAGACTCTATTAGACTATCAACTTCGGTCTTCATGCAAATTGACAAGTCAACCAAAATGACCAAGAGATGGCGATGATAAGGACAAGGATTACGCACCTAAGCGTCAAAGAAGTGCGGTGAATCTTCCTCAATGCCACCTCCACCCGAAGGACCCACCACCAAGCGATCTCTCACCGCTCTTCCTAGCGAAAACCTCGGGATTACGAGTTAACACGGACTTCGAAACCGGGTGATCACTTTGAGTATCACGGTGGTGGCGATGAGGAAATCCCTGAGCCCAAACAACAACCCATCTCTCCCATCACAACAAAGGCGGCACATCCTCTCAGGGCTGAAGAAGAAGAAGGCGACTAAGGCTACGTCGTTTCATGGCTAGCGGCGATGACCTTTGAATATGAATGGTTTTCAACACTTGTTGCGCTACACCTACCTTAGCGGCGACCAAGATATGGTAGAAGGTAGTACATTGGAGCATGCAAAGTTCTGCAAGAAAAGTTAGAGTGAAGAAGATGGCAATCGAGTTGAAGCGAATCAAGAATGAAGCATTCCAAATACTCAAAACGACTCGGGAAAGTGATATTGAGGTTGAATATCACCTTGAAAACATAACACGAGCCATGTCTAACAACATTGATTGGCTCGACCACAAAGCAAACCTCGACTACACCGAGAAAAGACAGCGCTCCATACTACGCAGTTGGACCAAACCTCTACCTACCATTGGTCGACGGATCAACCTCGATTCCATTTCGATACTTCTTCAACAACGACATGGAATTTCTTCTACATGGTAGCGATGTGTCAAGGAAATACGCTACATCACTTACACTTCCGTTCGGCTGACCATATACTCAAGCGCATAGCATATCGAAGAAAAGGCTACCCACATGTTCCAACAGTGGAAGAGTATGACATCAATGCAATGTATGGGATTCACCATTGGAAAGCGCCGCGAATCTACTACAAGCTGCCAGGTTCGTAAATCTCAACATGAAGTGTATGCAGGTGAATTGAGGATCATTGCTATTAGCGAGGTTGCTCTTTGTCTAAATGGGACTACACCTTCCTAGAGAACATCGGTGGTCAAAAGACAAGCGAAAAGGACTATGCTTCGTGAAGGACTTCGAATTTGTCTCTCAACGACATTGAAGATCAGTATCTTGCAAAGTACGAGGGCGCATGAGACAATTCTCGGCAATTCAGCGTGAATACATCAAGTCCTTACTCATTTTCATCGAGAAGCATCGTGATCCAAGAGCGTGTAGAAGATTTGCAACTTGCTATTGAGTCGTATCGGACTTCGTGTCAACTTCACGGACCCGCGGCTAGAACTTCGACATCAACCATCTCCTCTCGATTCACTCTCATCGGCAAACCCTTTGGGTAGTCTCAGCAGGTGCTCCGCATAGCTTGATGGCGTGTGAGCTTGATAAGTTTAGAGATTCAACATTGAAGCATGCGGGATGGGCTAGCATACCGGTTAAAGGCGATTCAACAAGGCATTGGGTCATCAACGAGATGGAATTCTCGGGAAAGGCAGAATGTAAGAGAATCATCAAGATGCTTGATGAAAGGTTGTTTCGAAGAGATCGAGTTGAGCGTTGGAGAGTTTTCGTCGGTTGTCGTCAACGCATTAATCTCACGAGGCTATAAACGACGGTTCGCATTCACGGAGTTCTTCGGAACTACGACATTCACTGGTACCCCAATCTGTTTCAATTTCATATTCATTTAGATGTGTGATTATATATGACAATGGCTTATGCACACATAACTTTGATTGTACAGCGTAAATAAAGGACCGTAGTGCACGGCTTGATGCCACAATCCTTATAAAGGGAAGCTTAGCTTCTTACTTTTGAGTAAAACCTATCAAACCTTTCACTTTTCAAGGTTTTGCTCAAAAGGACAAGTACTTCCCCTTATGATTTTCAAAACCTCAACCGTTTATATCACTTATTGAGGGGGAGTATTTGACTTACAAACTTTGTTCACAAAATGTTCTTTGTGTAATCTTCCCACAAAACTCAAAATGATCATATTTATTCTCAACATTTCTTCAAAAATAATATTTATATGCCATTTTTAGGGGGAGAAAACTATGTGATAAGAAATATGTTGTGTTTTGCTATTGAATCCTCGTGTGAAAAGAATTCAACCCATGAATTGTGAGGCGAGCAGTCGTACATTGAAAAGATTTGTCTTCCAAGACTTATCCAAGTAAATAGTACCTATTCGAGAAAACTCTTGATAGACATGAACTTTGACGGGTTTGACAACCTTTCGGGGTTGTCCACATATTCAAGGTAGTTATTAGAGCTAGTTGTCACCTAAAAGCCGACAATGTATCTCTGTAACTATACAACGTAATCGTGTCTCGCAAGGAATTGTCCATCTTGAGTTGATCAATTCAAAAGTCGCGGCTCTTTCCTCACAATGCAGATTTCTGTCAAAACTCTTAAGCACATGTTGAGGTGGAGTATTTCTGAAAATCTAAAACTCTTGAAGTGTTCAAACATGTTTTTCATTCACAAACATGTCGAGAGATTTTCATGAAAATGGTTTTATGGCAATGAAGTTATAAGGTGATTAAGGTTAGGAATAACCGTCCTATGATCCCAGGTCGGAGGAATCTACCCAAGGACACCACCAATAGTTAGAATTAGAAGTCCTTAGGTATGATTATAAAAAGGAGAAAATGAGAATGGAGAAAGAAGGAGTTGAAGAATTAAAAGAAATGCAAAGAAAAGGGTGAAAAGAAATAGCCCTCCAGATTATTCAACTTAGGGCAAACACTGGGTTCAATTCATATGCTCTTGGTTGTCACTTGATGAGCCGTATTGAAGATTAAAAGTCGTCATGGACCCAGTGGCGCATGCACTAAACCTTCTTAGCCACTCAAGTTTCTCTCAAAAGAAGCTTGTTTCATTCTCACAGGGAACCCTACGTAAACTATTGGCTTTCTCTTAGAGATAGCTGGTATTGAAGAAGAAGACCCTCTCCCTAGTCTCGCTTCGGGAAAACCAAAATGCACTATTGAGTCTAGAGCCACGAGATTCATCAAAGATCTCTTAGGTACACTTGACATTTTATCACTTGTCGTTCAACAATAAGAACTCGGTGGTACATTATCGAGTCCTACACCGATCTTAGCAACTGTCATCGAGAACATTTATGAGAGGTTCACAATTGTGATCCTCGGTGATTGAATGGAAACTCTGCCGGGTCAACATCAACATCAACGGCGGCGGTAAACGGTAACTCCCCGTGGATTACGCTTAGTGGTCTCAAAGCGGTCTACAAGATCGTGAGGTGATGCTTAGGTGTACCTCGGCTCATCTCTGAATCGTAGGTGTATTGTCGGTACATCATGTTATCTCACTTGTGGGACTCGGTTCAGGCGGCCTTTGTGAGAATTAGAGTTGTGTTTTCACACTATGTTGTTAACACTCTCGAAGTTCAAACTTGTAAGTGCCAGAATCCGCTTATTACTAACCTTTCTTATGTTTAATTCTTATGGAAGCTCGGGGCGGATTGATCGTCGCGATTCTTCACATGCTCATACCAACAACATTACTAATGGAAGTTCACTCAAAAGGCAACATAAAGTCAGAATGATTCTTCGTCAAGTCAAAGAATCTACAAAGTTAAAGACGAAGAGAACTTCATCAGATCTTTAGCAATCCAAGCGTTAAAGAGCGTGTGAGAATGTTGAAGAATGACGTGGAGACAACTTTGGAACAGCAGGCGGACACTGAGTGCGGACAACAACAACATACTATCACTACCATCACAAAGAACAAAGATCAAAGAACAAAGATGGCGTCAAAGCGGAATACTTCAAAGAAACAATTTCTCTACCATGGGGAGATTGTTCGAATTAAGCAATTCTTCTCACAAGAAAGAAGAATGTTAGAAGGCGTCAAAGCTACTATTACATCGGCACCTCACCGTCGGCATTCATTCATCACCAACACTTAGGGGGAGATTGTTGGAATCACTCCTAAACCTATTTCAAGTGTTAGTGATTAATATGTAATAGTTAGCTTAATATGGCCTTTATGTTAGTAATTAGCCTTAGGCTTTTATAGAAGGCCCATAAGCCTAGGCCTAGTCCAATAAGGAAAAGGAAGGGACTAGGAGTGTTGCCCTAGCTCCCTCTCCTATAAATACTATGTAATAACCCTCACTTGAGGGTTGGTTGTTCAATTCATTCACTCACCTTACGCATAACATTTCTTATAGTCATATCGTGTGTGTTTGTGTGGTTTGTTCATCCGATCTCTTCTCTATCTCTTCTGTTGATGCTTGTGTTACATATATGGTGACCTAACATAATAATACTCAAGAGCTTAATTTAAGATCCGAGCTCAAACTTCTAAATGAAACCAAATTCTAAATTTAGTGAGCAAAACATACCGAAAACCGAATCGAATGGAAACACCGAGCCGAACCGGTCCTATCGAAACTTAAACAGAACATATTCAGTTCGGATTTCGGTTCTATATATACATGATTTTTGGTTCGTTTCGGTTCGGTTCGAGCCAAAACCGAAAAAACACATCTAAACCGCATAAAAAGCCATAAACCGAACCAAGCCGAACATACCACATAAAACCGAACCAAACCAAGTTACTTTAGTTCGGTTCTCAGTTTATGTCTTTTACAAAATTTATTTTACCAGGGTGAATCCTTTTTACCAAAAAAAAATTCGTTTTTGATTTGGTTCGGTTCAATTTGATCAATTCAGGTCCGTTTTGACGTCTGCTCGACCCAAACTAACTAGATGGCGTAAAATTTAAAATCTACATGACAATTTAACCCTCATTTACAAAAACACTCCCCTCTCTAAACCCTTTCCCTCCCTCACTCACACACAAACACTCAAAAACTAGGTTTTCAGTCACCATAACAAACGATGACGTCACGGTCATCGTTAACCGGAATAGAAGTTCCGATAATCGGAAGCGACTCAATCAAATGGTACAACCTCTCCCTACCTTCAACCACCACCGCTCCTCCACCGTCGTCATCTCGGTAAATTTGTTAACTCCAGTTCGCGATGACACGTCGACTTCGCTTAGTCGGAGATCAACTACTTATTTAGATGCGGTATAAAACTAACACATTATCACTCTCTTCATTATTATTTCATTTGTATCACTGTAATTGCTCTATTATTAGGTCTAATGTGTTTTTAGTTAAAGTTATATGTGTAGAATAGGCTAGACGGCTTCGAACCGGAAACCGTATGTACAAAACCGGCTATAGTTAGTTAGGTTTCAACAACTTATTTTGTTTGGTATAAACCTAACACGTTACTGTTAAATCATATTGTTTCATTTGTATCACTTTAACTGCTCTATAATTAGGTCTAAAATCAATAATTATTGTAATATTTACTGTTAGTTATAAAACCATTTTCGACGGTGAATGCTTATTTCAGAGTAGGCAGTTGGTCACCTACTCTGAAACTGCAATCGATGACACTCAAACAGTAGCTAAACCTCCCAGTCCAACGTCTGGTAAAGGGAAAACCCACATGCTTGAACATGATAAGGAAAGCTCCGAAGAAGAACCATTTGATGAGGAAAGAGAATATCAAAAGAAGTTGAAGAACCTCATACTCAAATATCTTCTTAGATGAATGCGTCTTTGGATCAAACTCATTGGCCTGGAGGATCAAGTGGTGGAACTCAAGAAACACCTTCCGGTTTCGATGCGGTTAATCAACCCGATAAGGAAGCGGTACCTACCATAAACTTCAACAAAGGCTGATTGAGGACTCTATCAAATACGATTTTGAGGCCGGACATGGAAAAGGAGAAAACTCTGATGAAGATGCTAAGGTGATGAAGCGGCTAAGTCGGAAATGATGAAGATATTGATTATGATAATTTTCTTCTGACAATCCTGCAGCTCGGAGGAAACTTGAGCCACCTGGACCCTGAGCCACCTCATGTCTCCTCATCATCGAGACTCGTCTTCTCACTCTTCACTTCCACCATCCAAAGGAACAACAAGATCCACATCTAAATTTGTGAAGAAACCAACTGACTCTTGGATATCCAGGCTAAAACCAAGATTGTCAAAGCTGTCAAGCAAGTACGGAACAAAGACGTAACCAACAAAAAGTTGAATCTACTTCGGCGGCAGCCAGTCAATCATCTACAAGACGAGATAGACAAGATGTCAAATGAAAGGGAATATATCGAAGTTTATGCAGCGTGATGTCCAAGGGAAATGAGCGAGATGATTAAGGGATACACTCACAAGTTCCTACTCGAAATCGTTCACAGTTACAAGGAGATGTTTACCAGACAACTCTATCCAAATCTCATGAAATTGGTCAAGCAAACAATGCAATCCACTCTGGTAACAATGACGATCAATCCAATGGAGCTGCAGTTCTCTCGATGCGAGTTGATTTCCAAGCTGGTGCTACAATTGTCTAAATGATCTCGCAACTTTCACGGCGAAAGTAAACTATTTGAGGCATTACTGGAATATCAACTCAAGACTTCATGCAAGGAGCAAGTTGAAAGACCTAAGCGTCCAAGAGACGATGATGATAAGGATAAAGATAAAGATAAATAGCCTAAACGCCCAAAGAAATCTGGTGAACCCTCCTCCATGCCATCTCCACCCCAAAGGACTCCATCTCTACAACGATCTCCTCCACGCTCTTCTGCTGACAAACCTCAGGACTCTGAGTTACCACCTCAGACAGAGAAAACCGGTGATCACTTAGAGTACACTAGTGGTGGCGATGAAGAGATACACGAGCCCCAACAACAACCCACCTCTCCCGCCAAAGCAACCATCATCCTCATCTAGGCCAAAGAAGAAGAAGAAGAAGACGCCTAAGGCTGATGTCGTCTCATGGCTAGACGAAGATGACACCGAGTATGAATGGTTCTCTACACTTGTTAATGCTACTCCTCCCTACATGATGATCAAGATATGGTAGAAGGTCGAACATTGGAGCATGCTAAGTTACTTCAAGAGAAGTTTTAGGTGAAGAAGATGACCAAGTCGAGTTAAAGCGCGATCAAGAATGAAGCTTTTCAATTGCTCAAAGACAGCTCGAAAAGTGCTATTGAAGTTGAATACCATCTTGAAAACATAGCACGAGCCATGTCTAACAACATCGATTGGCTCAACCCGGAAGCTAACATTGACTTCACACGAAAAGACAAGGCTCCATACTACATTTGGACGGACCTCTACCAACGATTGGCCAACCGGATCAACCAAAGATTCCATTTCGCTACTTTTCACAACAATGACACTGGAATTTCTTCTACACGCGATGCGATGGTTCAAAGAAATATGCTACATCACTTACACTTCGTTCGTGCAGCCATATACTCCAACTGCATAGCCATCGAGGAAAAGGCTACTCACATGTTTGCCTACAACGTGGAACGATTATGACATTGATGCAATGTATGGGATTCACCATTGGCGGGCGAACGCAAGAATCTACTACAAAAGGCTGCCAGTTGAAAGTCTAAACATGAAGTGTACAGTGATAAAGGGATCGTTCTTTGTTAAGCATGTAGCTCTCTCGTCTAAATGGGACTACACTTTCCTCCAGAAAATCGTGGTCAAAAGACAAGACAAAAGGGACTATGATTTCGTGGCGGACTTTCAAATTTGTCTCTCAACGACATTGAAGATATGTATCTTGCCAAGGTACAGGGAAGAATGAGACAATTCTCGATTGAAATCCAACGTGAATACATCAAGTCCTTGCTCATCTTCATCAGAAGCATAGTGATCCAAGAACGTGTAGAAGACTTGCAACTTGCCGTTGAATCTTATCAGACACGTATCAACTTCACGGACCTCGGCAGCAAGAACTTCACGACATCAACCATCTTCCTCAATACACTCTCATCGCAAACCATTCGGCGTCGTCTCACGGGAGTGTACTACTTTACACCAAGCGCTTGATGGCGTGTAAAGAGCTTCATAAGTTTGGAGATCACACTGCTGAAGAAAGTCAGGGACGGCTTAGCTTATAGGTTGAAGGAGATACATGAAGGCATTGGGTCACCAAAGCGATGGAATTCGAGGGAGTAACGGGATGTGAAGAAAATCATCACTTGCATCGATGAAAGGTTGTACATAAGGGACCAGTTCAGAACTCTGGAGAGCTTCGTAGGTGGTCGATCCCAGATTTCTCACAGGCTATCAACGCCCGTGACTCGCATTCACAGGTTATTGTTGGACTACACGAAACTCCGGTACCCAAACTTTGTTTCATTTTCAATATTGATTTGGATGTGTGATTTTTCTTTAATGACAATGGCTTGTGCACATAATAGTGTACAACCCGTTCTTGTATTGAAAGGACCACGTGGTGCGGGCGGTGCCACAATCCTTATAAAAGTAGCGAAAGCTTCTTACTTTTGAGTAAAACTTATCAAACCTTTCACTTTTACAAGGTTTTGGTCAAAAGAACAAGTACTTCCCCTTATGATTTACAAAACCTCAAAAGTTAATATCACTTGTTAAGGGGGAGTATTTGATTAAAAACTTTGTTCACAAATTGTTCTTCGTGATAATCTTCACACAAAACTCAAAATGGTCATATTCGTTATCAAAATTTCGTCAAAAATAACATTAATATGCCATTTTTTAGGGGGAGAAAAATTATGTGACAAGAAATATGTTGTGAAATTGCAAATGAATCATTGTGCTATAGACCTAACCAATGAATTGACGAGATCTTAAATGTTAGTAACTCGAAAAGACTTGTCCGGGACGGGTAATAATTTCAAGCTAGTTCACTAGTGATGTAAACGTGTCTCATAAAGGACTTGTCCAAGTAGAATGTACCATTCGAGAAACTCTTGGTAAGACATGAACTTTGACGGGTTTGACAACCTTTCGAGGCTTGTCCACACCTTCAAGATAGTTATTAGAGCTAGTTGTCACCTAAAAGCTGACAATGTAACTCTTTAACTATGCAACGTAATCGTGTCTCGCGAGGGATTGTCTATCTTGAGTTGATCAATTCAAAAGTGTGCTCTCCTCTCTCACCATGCAAATTTCTGTCAAAACACTTAAGCATGTGTGGAGGGGGAGTATTTCTGCAAAATAAAACTCTCGAAGTGTTTCAAAATGTTTCTTACTTATAAACACTTTGAGAAATTTTCAAGAAATCGGTTTTATGGCAATGGAGTTATAAGGTGATTAAGGTTATGAATAACCGTCCTATGATCCGCCAGAGCCGGAGGGATCTACCCAAGGACACTACCAATAGTTAGAATTAGAAGTCCCTAGGTATGATTATAAAAAAAAGGAGAAAATGAGAATCGGAGAAAGAAGGAGTTGAAGAATTAAAAGGAAAAGCAAAGAAAAGGGTGAAAAGGAATAGCCCTCCAGATTATTCAACTTAGGCGGACCACCGGGTTCAATTCATATGCTACTGGTTGTCACTTGATGACACCGGTATTGAAGATCAAAGTCGTTATGGACCCAGTGACACATGCACTAAACCTTCTTAGCTACTCAAGTTTCTCTCAACAGAAGCTTGTTTCATTCTCACAGGGAACCTTACGTAAACTATCGGCCCTCTCTTAGAGATTGCTGGTATTGAAGCAAGGAGACCCTCTCCCTAGTCTCCGCTCAGGAAAACCAAAGCGCACTATTGAGTCTAGAGCCACGAGATTCATCAAAAGATCTCTTAGGTACACTTGACATTTTATCACTTGTCGTTCAACAATAAGGACGCAAGTGATACACTATCGTGTCCTTCACAGATCTTAGCAATCTCTCGAGAACATTTATGAGAGGTTCAAAATTGTGATCCTCAGTGATTGAATGGAAACTCCTGCTAGGGTCAACATCAAACGGCCAGACGGCAGTCACCGGTAACTCCCGTGGATTACGCTTAGTATGTCTCAAACGGTCTATGCGTGAGGTGATGCTTCGGTATACCTCAGCGACTCATCTGAACTGTAGGTGTACTTCGGTACATCGCGTTATCGCACTTGTGGGACTTGATTCGAGGAACGACCCTTGTGAGAATTAGAGATGTGTTTTCATACTATGCTGTTAACACGCTCGAAGTTCAAACTTGTAAGTGCTGGATTATTTCTAACCCATGTTTTATGTTTTCTTCTTATGGATGTTTGCGGGTAGAAAAGATCGGGCTGATTCTCCACATGCTCATACCAACCACATCATATATGAAGTTCTCACATGATCAAAGGAAACACAAAGTCAGAATGATTCTTCATCATCAAAGAATCTACAAAGTAAAAAGACTTAGAGAACTACATCAACACTGAAATCCAACGTGAGCATGTTGGAGAAAGGCGTGGAGACACTTTGGAGCAACGAAGCGGACTGATGCGCGGCAACAACATACTATCACTTCCATCACAAAGAACAAAGATCAAAGAACAAAGAAAATGATGGCGTCAAAGCAGAATACTTCAAAGGAAACAATTTCTCTACACTGGGGAGATTACTCGAATCAAGGCACTTCTTCTCACAAGAAAGAATAATGTCAGAAGACGTCAAAGCTACTATTACATCAGCACCTACAACGCTTATATCATCAATCACTAACACTTAGGGGGAGATTGTTGGAATCACTCCTAAATCAGATTTCAAGTGTTAGTAATTAATATGTAATAGTTAGCTTAATATGGCTTTTATGTTAGTAATGATGGCAAGGCTTATGTAGAAAGCCCATGGGCCTTGGCCCAAGCCCATAAAGGAAAGGAAGGGAACTTGCATGTTTCCCTAGTTCCTTCCTATAAATAATCCTTGTAAACCCTCACTTGAGGGTTGGTTGTTCACTTTTCTATTTCACTCTTTGCATAAACCTTTCTCTAGTTATTCGTGTGTTTGGTTTAGTGTTCAACCGATCTCTCTTCTCTATTTCTACATATTGATGCTTGTGTTACAAACATGGTGACCTAACAAAAACCAAACATAGCTAGTTCTAGCAAGCCGTCTAAGTCCTCATTCCTTGAGCATAGATTTAACGAGCCTCTTCGTCACCCAAATCTCTATGCATTAGAGCACTCGCCACCAAGAACCTCCCACTCACCAACTTTCTCGTTAAATAGGGAACCACCCACAACACCAAATAGTCCATCATGAGAAACAAGGAACAATCATATGGAGGAACTTCCACTACCACCACCCTCACCTTTAGTAGAACCTCATCCCACACCTCAAAATGAAACCCCACAATCATTCGTAGAGCTTCCTCAAAACATTCATTTCCCCCGGTACCCAATCAAGGCAATAGTTGCCCAAATTGTCTAATCACCCAAGGACTTGTTCAAGAAGTACGAAATGAGTTACATTTCATGTTTAATCATCTTCTTGAAAGATTGGACCAAATCAACAAGTCTACTCATCCTTAGACTCTAGCACTTTGTTGCATTCTAGGCTTTAGTAACTTATTAGTAGAAATGTATGGCTAGATCATTCTCTTAGTTTTAGGGATTTGTTTGATTATCTCTTTGTTTTATTGAATGATATCTTATGTGCCATATTGCTTTGAGTGTATTATTTACACATATCTCACACTCATATTTAGCATTGTTTGGAATATCACAATTGCTGAAAATCTGTCACCAGACAGACGGATCCCTTGAAAAAGCCTAGACGGATCCCTCCAAGAAGGGAACCGGGATCGCGTCAATAGAAAAGCAAATTCCCTACTAACATTCTTATTTGCAGGAAATTATGCACTATACTCTTGTTTTCTAACCTTTATTTTGTAGATTTTCAAAATACACATGAAGATTTTGACACCATAAAGCTAGGGGAGCTTTGTGTCAAACCATGCATTGAAAATCCATTTGCAACTTAATCCTTATTTGGATTATACTTCATGACACCCCATTGCAACGTTGCAATCTTCAAGGGGGAGCATTTTCGTCACAAGGACGAACCATTTTCAAACATAACTGCAATACATTAGCTTACTTATTTTTATGTACTTGACGCCCTCACAAAGGGATGGACTCGTCAAGGGGGAGTTAAGACGAGAACCATTTCCGTCACTTGCTCTCCTTTACATTTTTTTTACATGTTTTTTTTAAAACCTTGTGTTAGTTTCTTTTCGACGCTCTTTTTGTTTCGACAAAAAGGGGGGAGAAAAGAGTAAAACTCAATTCAAACTTTTTATGAATTATAGTTTTTCCTTAAAATAATTTTATGTTTTGTCATCAACAAAAAAGGGGAGATTGTTAATACAAATAAGCCGTAAAAGCGTTTATTTATATTTTACGATCTTCTAATGTTTTGTCGATAACAAGCGTAAAATCATTTTAACGAAACAAATAAAATACGTAAACTGTTTGAGTCAATAGTTTTCTAACACACTTACGCTTTCACATAAAACACTAAAACAAGTATAAGTGATTTTATGATTTAGTAATACATATGTACAACAACTAGTGTTTACATATTTGGGTAAATATACACTTAACTAGTATATACTAAAATGGGTAAAAACTAACAAATGGTATTGACCCATAACCCATGGTATTATCCAAACCACTTGACTAGGAACATTGAACTCATGATATACATTGTATCTAGTAAAAGACCCATGGATCAACCCATAACCCATGACCCATGATCAAAATACTCATGGGTAAAGAGGAGCATCCCACGGATCCCTAGCTTTACGCTAGACGGATCCCTTGTGGGGAGGATCCGTGGGATCAGAACAGTAAACTTTCTCCTCTATAAATAGTGAGCTATTTCTTCCTTTTGGCTCACCATTTTCACACATACTTTCTCCAAGTATTGTATCTCTAACCAACCGATCCTAAGGGATCTTTCTATGTAGTTGTCTTTTGTTTTGTGTGATTCTCTAGGCTCCTCTTAAAGGCGAGATCACCACTTCTTGAAGTCGAGCAAGCTCAAGTCCACGAGTTGCCATGCTTCGTCATCATCAAGACAACCGAGGTTCTCTTGTTGATAGTTCTTTCTTCCTCCGTAGATATGTTGTGTTGAAGGCATTAGTGAAGGATGCCGAAAGAGTCAAGACGAAAGCAATAGTGAAAGGTGCTTCACGTCCGTGTCAAAAGCATTAGTGAAGAATGCTAAAGGTGTCAAGACGAAGGCATTAGTGAAAGGTGTCAAGCATTGTGTCAAAGGCATTAGTGAAGGATGCCTAGGAATCAAATCAAGTGGCATTAGGGAAGAATGCCTAGGCCATATAATCGATGAGGTGCATCGTTATACATATAGTACTAGTCTATTTTCAAGGATGGTGATATCCTTGATGGTGTTGTAATAAGGAGTGGATCTCCTTGGGATTAGGTGTTGTGTTGTGTTGGGTAGTAGTTCCTCCATAGTAATGGAACTAGGTACTTAGCCTAGTACCTAATAAAGGGTAGGCGACGTTGTGATAGGTGTTGTTCACCTTGGAGTGAAAGAACCCGGTGGTTAGCCTAGTACCGGAAAAAGAGTAGGCGACGTTGTGAAGGCTTCTCCGCTATAAGGAGATTGGTGTCGTGTAGTGTTTAGGAACTCTCGAGTAGGTGACTCGGGGAGTGGAGTAGGGCAAGGAAGGTGTCCTTGTAGCCGAACCACTATAAATACTCGTGTCGTGGCTACGTGCTTCTTACTCTTTATCTTTCATTATACTTTTATATATCTATCTATCAACGTCCAACATACACATCTAAATAAAGTGACATAAGTCGATCTAAATAGTTTAAAAGAAAGTTTTAATTGGCAAAACTATTCAACCCCCCCTTCTAGTTTTCCACAGGTTTATAATATGTTTTCTTTAGAGATTATTAGCACGAAAATGTATCATACTTGTCATTTTTTGTCATTGTGTGTATCGTCCTTTTTAAAAAAAAATTGACACCAACCTTTTGAATTTGTGATATTGTGTGTACTTTGTGACCATTTTACCCTTACTGTTTTCAAATTTCGAAGGGTAAAATGGTCATTTTACATGACAGAATAGTTATAACATACACACAATAGCACAAATTCAAAAGGCTGGTGTCAAAATTGAAAAAAAATAACGATACACACAATGATAAAAAGTGATAAATATGATACAATTTCATGCAAATAACCCTTTATCTATTCAACCAAAGCATTTCAAGTTTACGAATTTTCGTATACTTAAAAGTTTACAGACAAAGAGAAAAAAGTTTTGACATTTCGAAAAATTAAATGTGATCAAGCCTTTACAAATTAAGGATGTATTTGTTATGTAAGGTTCACAACAGTGTTGTGAACCTTGCAACACCCGTCACGGCCTTGAACCACCATTAAGAAAACTACCTAACAATTCTTCTCAAATATTGGTGAATTGAGAATCATTAACTACACATGAATAACTCACACATATGTAATTACTAAATACTTTGCTCTTAAACATGAATATGTCATGTCACGCTTCGTTGCAACATTTAAGATATGTTATCATTTTTCTAGTTTATTGTTTATATTTCATTCTAAGAAAATCTTGAACATTCCATTGAAACTAGTCATGAACATCAAAACACTACCATTTAAGTTTGACAACCTGGTATTTTATAGTCATGAATTAAACCCATAAACCGTTGTTTATTTATTTTTTTATTTTTTTTATTTTTTAAATTTTAGTAGGTGAAGCTAAAACATAAAGAGAATAGGTAGAATGAGATTTGACATATATAAAAGAATTGGATTTTTTTTACTTAGTCCGTTGAAGGTCACATTTATAGTTAGGGGAGCAATATGATCCACGTGCGTGCACCATAACACACAAGCTTACCTCGGGGAGTGTTCAAAGCAAGTTATAGGATCTTGCAATGTATTTTAAAACTTTAAAGTGTATTACAAAGGGAAACAAACATATGTAGCACTCATCGATTCTTGGATAAGGCATACATTAAATGTTGAAGAAGCTATTAGTTACAAACTAGGATTTTTAGAAGTACAATATTCTTTGATTTACTAGAAAGTAGAGACTAAAGACAATTGGCTCTAAAAATAAAGCCTTCCATTATTATTTTATGCGAAAACAAACTCTTCATAAAAAAATATAATACTTTACGAAAAATTAATAGATTGATATTCAGATTTTAGCAAAGCAATGGTAAGACTCTCAAAGAAGCTTATTAAGAGGGCATTCATTTCTTTGTTAGAGCTCGCTTATGAATGTGTGTTGAAGGTTTATATTAACTTATTGAAGTAAATTGATTAATTTAGATATTTGTAAAGCCTTACGATCATAAAAAATAATAAAAAATGATAGATTAGTGTATTTGAAATATACTCGAGGGGTTAACAATAATGAATTTTTTTTATCTATTGGTACAACACATCTTAAATAAGTTAATTCTACTAGAAAATTGTTTAATTATCTTTTTTTTTGAACGAGTTTAATTATCTTAATACCCATTCATTTCGTAGAGTTCGGATCAAATAAGAAGAAAAATTAAAATAAGAATGATAAGAAGAAACTACAACCACTCATTTCAGATGCATCTACAAAAATGAATGCATCTCCCCTTAAAATTCGCTTCTCTATTTGAAATGTGTGGCTAGAAATCCTTTTTATTCTTCTCATTTTAGTTTTTCTTCTTACTAGATCCCTTTCCTCATTTCGTATACTAATGGACTTATTACATTCACAGACACAAATTAGAAAATAACAAATTTTTGGTTAATAAGTATTATATAAGAAAGTGTCAATTACTTAAACCAAGCTCGATCGTAAACTCAAAATAATAATACTCAATCGAGCTTAATTTAAGATCCGAGCTCAAACTTCTAAATGAAACCAAATTCTAAATTTAGTGAGCAAAAAAGACCGAAAACCGAATCAAATGTAAAAACGAGCCGAGTGGGTCTGACCGAAACTGACTATTTTCGGTTCGGGTTTCGGTTCTATATACATGATTTTTGGTTCGTTTCGCTTTGGTTCGAGCCAAAACCGAAAAAACACATTTAAACCGCATAAAAAGCCATAAACAGAATCAAGCTGAACGGACCCACACAAAATCGAATCAAACCGAGTTATTTCGATTAGGTTCTTAGTTTATGTCTTTTACAAAATGTCAAAATCCGTTTTCGGTTTGATTCGGTACGATTTGATCAATTCGGTTGCGTTTTGACGCTCCTACTCAACTCGTCTAGACTTGGCCTTGACTAGACCCTTACTAAACTCGAGAGAGAGCGTAAAATTTAAAATCTACACAACAATTTAACCCTCATTTACAATCTCCACTCCCCCCCTCTAAAACCCTTTCCCTCCCTCACACACACACAAACACTCAAAAGCTAGGTTTTGAGTCACCATAACAAACGATGACGTCACGGTCATCGTTAACCGGAATAGAAGTTCCGATAATCGGAAGCGACTCAATCAAATGGTACAACCTCTCCCTACCTTCAACCACCACCGCTCCTCCACCGTCGTCATCTCAGCCGCTGTTAACTCCGGTCACTGATGACACGTCAGCTTGCTGCTTAGTCGGAGATCCAACTACTTATTTCGTCTGGTATAAAACCTAGCACATTATCACTCTCTTACTTATTATTTCATTTGTATCACTGTAATTGCTCTATTATTAGGTCTAAAATTGATAATATATGTTTAATGTGTTTTTAGTTAAAGTTATATGTGTAGAATAGGCTAGACGGCTTCGAACCGGAAACCGTATGTACAAAACCGGCTATAGTTAGTTAGGTTTCAACAACTTATTTCGTTTGGTATAAACCTAACACGTTACTGTTAAATCATATTGTTTCATTTGTATCACTTTAACTGCTCTATAATTAGGTCTAAAATCAATAATTATTGTAATATTTACTGTTAGTAATGTATCTAATGTGTTTCTAGTGTGTGTAATTAGGCTACAGTGAGCGCGGCTCCGAACCGAAAACCGGAATTAGAAGAGAAAACCTGATATATTTACTGTTAAATCATACTGTTTCATTAGGTCTATTATTAGTTAAAGTTAAAATGTGTAAAATAGGCTAGACGGTGAGCGCGGTTCCGAAACTGCATTTAGATCAAGTACAAAACCGAGGAAACCGGATATAGGCAGTTTGCATTTAACAACTTATTTCTTTTGGTATAAACCTAACACGTTACTGTTAAATCATATTGTTTCATTTGTTACACTCTAACTGCACTATTTTTAGGTTTAATTTTGATGATATTGTAATATTTTACTTCTGATAATATATATTTTTTTTTGGTGCAAAGGTGAAAAATATATTAGCTCAATACCAAGATACATGAAAAAACATCCAAAACAGAGCTAATGACAAACCATTGCATCTGAACTTGGAGCTAAAACAGAACAACCATACAACATACAAACCATGAAACTCAAACAAAAACACACTAAGCTGATGACATCAGCGTCGGACCTCAATTCACTACTAAATTCATTTTATGAAGCATTTATTTTCGGCTTCCATGATTCATGAGATACATTTATCTCATATGGGGCTTCAGTTTTCCATTTTACTTCCCATTTTTCTTGTAGTCTGAATGGTTTGTACTTTTTAAACCATAGTTTTGATTCTTCAACATTAGGAATCCTCTTATCATTCACAAGCTTATCAATAAATTTCAACTCCTTCTCGCATTGTAATATTATATTTGGATTTTCCATTCTGCTCTTTCTATGTAGGTCAGAATCTGAGATTTCATCCAAAATGGAAAACTTGTTAGCACTTATTCTAATATCCTTCATGCTTTCCTTGTCCAAATTCCTTATAGCATTTGGGCTTTTAGGAGCTTCCTTTGCAGTTTATTGTTCATTGTTACCCCCATAATTTGTTTTACTATCACCTCTTGCATCACCACTTCTATCTTCCTTATTCTTAACCAGTATCATTCACTACTTCCTTATTTCCATTTGCTTTTGGGTTAAACTCCACATTAGCATTCTTGGTTCTATTATTCTCAAACCTATTTATCCATTGCCTTTGATTGATATTTCCACCTCTCCTATTCACACCGCACCATCGGCTTCATTCACCTTCCTCAAATCATTCTTGACCCCACCATTTTGCCATTCTCCTTTTCCTTATTGGCCAAATCAATATTTTGCTCATTATGCACTTCCTGCTCATTACCATAGTTCTTACAATTCTTCTTTTCATGACCAAAAACCTTGCAATGAGAACATGCTGGTGGTTTCCAATCATAAGCTACTTGAACCTTCTTTGTCCCTTTTACCTTATTCTCCTTATCCCTATACTGTATCTCAATCTCAGACTTAAATTCCTTTTCAGCATCCATTTCAATTAGAACTCTAGCAAAATCAAGACTTCCTATCCCAGAATGGCACATAGCTGCAGTCATCGAGTCCATTACTAGTGGATTGCCTAGACTACTAGCTAGAGCATTGATTCCTTCAATACAAGCTTCAAGAGGAACATGCATCATTTTTACCCACACATGTAACTTCTTAGGTTACAGAGGCTTATTGCTAACCATCCAAGGTCCTTTTTCAACCACAACATTCAATCCCTCTACATTCCTAAACTTAAACAGATAATGTCCTATCTTTGCTAGCACTGATCTCTTTTATTCCATACTTTCTCCACATTCTTCCAAGGTTGTATCTTAATTCATTAACATTCATATTATACCCAACAAAAAAGCCACTAGCAGTACAGCACCACTTTTCACTTCCTTTCTGAACAAGCATTTCATCAAACACTACTACCTCATTGCCACTATCATTGACTACAGTTGGAATGTAGCTAAGGTTCTTAGGTATCTCTTCTTTCATTACTACACTAGCATATGAATTAGTCTTCCTATTCCTCTCAGTACTTTTGACATTCACTTCCTTTGTATTTTTAACACCAGACTCTTCATTAACACTTCCATTTACTTCCACAGATTCAGTAGAGCAAACTTCAGCAGTAGTATCATTCTCATTATTATCACAATCCTTCACACTATTACTTACCGTATGCTTACCAATATCATTATCAGTAGGAGTATTGATATTCACATGATTACTTACAATTTGTGCTTCAGCAGTTATCACTTCAACAGGATTCATATCATTCCCATCTCTACTCTTCTCAACAGGCCTATGATCAGATTCAGCTTCTTTCCCAATACTGTGAGCCCTAATTTCATTAGTAACATCCTTTGTCACTGTTTCGTTGCGCTTTTTGCTCAAACTACTTACCACATGATCATTAAACTTCGCAAGGACCTTCACTACTCTAGCATATCTTTGTTTCTTTTTATTAGACATGCTAATTGTAAGGAACAAACATTAATTTGAAAAAGAGGGGTTTTCACAAAACTCAACGAAAATGAAATCCAATAACATCATTATGTGCGCCATGAGAAGACGATTCAAATACAGGTTATTGATTAGAAAACACGTTAAAATTTCGTACTTCTGATAATATTTTTAGTGAAAGTTAATTTGTAAAATAGGCTAGACGATGAGCGCGGCTCTCGAAACCGTGATTAGATGAAGTACAAAAACCGAGAAAATCGGTTATAGGCAGTTTGTATCCAACAACTTATTTCGTCGTTTGGTATAAACCTAACACATTACTGTTAAGTTATTTTTATTTCCATTTGTATTACTCTAATTGCTCTATTATTAGGTTTAAAATTGATAACATATTTAATGTGTTGTTAGTAAAAGTTATATGTGTAGAATAGGCTAGACGGTGAGCGCGGCTCCGGAAACCGCAATTAGATGAAATACAAAACTGAGGAAACCGGATATAGGCAGTTTCTATCCAACAACTTATTTCGTTTGGTTTAAAAACAAATACATTGCTGTTAAGTTATTTTGTTTCATTTGTATCACTCTAATTGCTTTATAATTAGGTCTGAATTTAATAATATCGTAATATTTACTGTTAATAATGTAATTAATCTGTTTTTAGTGAAAGTTATATGTGTAAAATAGGCTATGGTGAGCACGGCTCCAATCCGAAAACCAGAATCAGATGAGAAAACCGGATTTTCAATTGTATTACTGTAACTTCGCTATCATTAGGTCTAAAGTTGATAATAATGTAATCTTATTATTAAGTAGCATAGTTAAGCTCGGAACCGAACCGAATAGGAATTAGATGATATACAAAACTGAGAACTGGACCGGATATAGTCGGTTTCGAATTTTTGCCTCTTTTTCGGTCGGTTTCGACGATTGTGCTTACCACGAGCTAGTAGTTAGTTACTTGAAGAAAACTGTAAGTGCTTCAGGAATTAGGTCGAAATTTGATAGTAAGATAATGCTTAATGTTGATAGAATATTGAGTGTGTTTTTAGTAACGGAACGAAGCAGTCGAGACGAATAGGAAACCCTATGAGTGAGATGAAATTTAGAACTGATAGCTGGTGATTGTGATAAAGGTAGATGTTATTGCTGGTAATCTTTAAGTCAGTAATACTGTTGTGATTTTGGAGTGGATATGAATGAGTTTGACTGTACTTTTCACATATACTGCATCATTGGCTGTTTTGCTCATTTTTTTTCCTATTCTGGTATGAACTAAATTGTAATAATGAATGATGATTGATTAGAAATTGCATGTTATGTTTGGATTAGTAACACACATATGCTAATAGAAGCTCAAATTGCATTGCATTCGAAGCGATCATTACTACTATTAAGATACTAACTGTGATAGTTTGCCGCTCAGGTGTGGAATTTTGATAAATCATTCACCATTAAGATGTACTATTTATGTAATAAGTATACAGACAGGACCGTTTGTATATATTTCATAAAGCTTATTGACTAAATAATTGATGCCATTTTTTACTCTCAAGAACATTTATCCTTACCACTCTATTGGTGGTCTACATTTTTCGAAAAATATTTCTTTATTAACTCGAGTGTATATAGTATATGCTAAGACTGGCTATCATAAAGTATGTTATGCGTGACCTACCAAGTTCATTTGTTGTTTGTATGGTCGTTTAATGAAGTGCAATATCGATTCCTGATTATGGATAAGAGCATCTACCCTCTGCACTTTAGAAAGACATTTTCAGATTAAAGGAACTTAAATAATAATATCCTCTTGAGATATAAATCTATGTGACGTGCTGCAAATAGCTGTACAAGTATATGAGAAATACCTCCCTGTGTTTAAAAAAGCGTGCATCAGGCGCGCCTGATGCGTGATGCGTTGCGATGCGAGGCTTTGTTGCATCAGACACCCTGATGCGTTGCGTTTACGAGATGCGAGGTGATGCGCATCAGGCACCATTGATGCTCGCTGGCGCTTTTTGTAATAGCATCATGTACTTTTGGCCTTTTTTTTTATTTATTTATTTTTCTTTTTTATTTTTTATTATTAATTGGACTTAATAATGTGTATTGGGCTTCTTCTCATGGGCTTTACTTTTAAAATATGGGTCCAATTTGACCAATTCCTTGTAAACGATAAGACTTTTGATCTTAGTTTTCGACTATTTATGGATTTTAGTGATATAGAATCGTGAACTATGAACATGCATGGTATCTTTTGACATTAAATATGGTATAAATGTGTTATTAATGTGTTTTGTGCACTATATATAATTTAAATATTTTTTTATAAATTTTAAGCCTGGTAATGATCTGCGCATTAAGCCTCGGCGCCTCGGCTAAATGATTTTGCGCTTATCGCATCGACGCGCATCGCGCTTTTTAAAACCCAGATACCTCCAGCTTCCTGTTATTTACTTGTTTGTATATTCTGTTTTAGTAAAGATATATTGGTTAGTGACAACACTTGTTTTCGATCAACATCTTTATGAGTTGAATGTAGCTTAACATATGATTCATACTTGGAGGCTGAACATAGATCTATTTGGCTTTTGCTAGAATTTGCAGAGATTACGGCTTTCAAGAATTTTATTTCTTTTTAATATCTGTCTCACATTTATGGCTTGTGATATAACAGGAGAATAAACAAAAATAGTCCAAATGTACTGGAGATAGTTGAATTCTGCAGTTTTAGAGAGTTTCCAAGGGTTGGATTACGGATTGAATTTACTAGCGCGCTATGTCCATTTGCTTTCATATGCAAAAACGAGGTATTTTCCTTTTCATATATCTGGCAGTCTTCTGTTTTCATGTCCAGTTTGTTTGATAATAATGTCTTCTTTTGCAGTTTTCTGGTACTTCCGGTTATCCGTACATGCTTTACACGTCGACTGTTGCTGGAGTTGCCTATCTTATTAGACTCACCAATATTACTAACTATGGATCATACACTGTCTTTCCACCTCATGAAGTTACTGAGTTAAACATCCAAAGTTATTGTGATTATGGAGCCATTACAGCTATAGCAGCAACTGCGGGGTGTCTTGTAATAGGGGGAAGTGATGGATCGGTTGGCTGTTTCCGACTAGGGAGCCTTGATTCTAGCTCTCCAGGTATGGTTTACTTTGTCTTAAGTTCTCTGCACGTGTCTGACCTGTTTTTTGTTGTTGTTGTCGACTGCTATTTCCAATAGAATATATAAATTATCCACTTTTTAGAGTGTATGGTTGGCTGCAATGGAATGGATAGGGTAATGGAACCAGCAAGGTAACGGAATAGACCATTTAATTCTATTATAATGTTTGCTTGGCTTGGAGGAAGAAATGAGTAATCAAATAATTTTTGTATATCATGCAGACAATGTATAGTTTTCAAAAACTGCTTTACACATTACTAAACATGTTAATTGAAAATTCATGTACTAACTACACCTATCAAATTTAATTAAACCTCCTTAAACCTCAGATATGATTATAATTACTATATATTTTCAAGTTTTTCTTGGAAATAAGTGGACTAAATTTTAGTTCTGAGTTCTGTAGAAATGTGTGATATTAGTCTATTACAGATTATCATATAACTAAAGCAGGGTTATATAGTAGCTCTTTGTTAATGGGAGGACACCTTCTGAGTTCTGCTCATTGAATGAAATTAGACCAAATGGAAGGAATCACATTATTTCAGGAATGGACCATTCCTTTCCATCTATTGTCAGTTTCCCCTGAAATACAAAAGTTTATAAAGACGTGATATTCCTGTGTAGTCTATTGCACTGGAAAGTTTTCTGACTGATAATGTATACTTGTTTTCAAATGACTACCTACTAGTTTTTAGCTGGTTTAGGTTCATTTGTCATGACTCATGAGTCTACATATGTTCTAACTGCTTTCAAACAAAATATCAGGTTTTCTACATGAGTTACGAGATGATTCTAGTCTTGGTCGCTTATGGAGTTTGGTGTCGAGGTAATTTATCAAACTTCTGTTATATATTTTGTTTTTTTGAATATATGCCTTGTGGATGTTTTATCCAGTTTTTACCATTCAAAATGCTTTGAAAGGATCGTAGTTTCATCCTAAAGTATCTGATTATGGGTATTCCCGCCAGTTTCTATATCTAGAAACATCACAGCTGTATGTATATATAAAAAAGCATGTATTTTGATTATATAAATTTGTTAATTTCATTGAACTGAAACCTGTTAGTATTGTCACTTTTCTTGCTGAACTGAAGCTGAAAAACTTCATTTTACGAACACGTTCTGTTGTTTGAATCTAATGATCCCCGTCTGATTTAGTTTATAGTTTTTATCATTATGATTATTGACGATTTTGAAGTTCTATTACAAAAAGTGAAGTTTAAACTACAAACTTTTTGGTCTTTTGTCTTTACTTATGGTGTATAATCTATGATTTTTTTTATTCTTGGAAGAAAAAAGTTTACAACCATCTAAAGCTATTTTCATAATTATCATACAGGAGAGCCGTAGCTCCCGTCAGCGATTTGGTATTTTTTGAGATCCAGGGGAGAAAACTTATTTTTGTGCTTCATTTGGATGGAGTCTTGCAAGTGTGGGACCTTTTGAGTTATAGCAAACTTTTGAGGCATTCTATGAATGCTTCAATGTCGGAAGGTAAGTCCATTGGCTTTTTTCTTCTTAGAATACATCTTGAATATATAATAGTGGCAGTTTTGACTCATTTGCTAGATTACGCTTCAAATTACTTCGTAATGAGATGACCACATCAATATTTGTATTTCCTAGTATTTCTGTCCCAGTTCCCACTAACAGCCATGTAATTTTGAAGCCTTTTCTGCCTTCCTGCAAAGGGTGCAGTTGGAATATGATCCTTATGTTACTTTATATTTGTAACAAGGAAAAGTAACGAGGTTATGGTCACTAAATTCTGTTTATACAATTTTAGGAGCTACATTCACGAGGTTATGGACAGGCGAAACGAACAAGGATACAAGTATATTACCTCTGGCGGTCTTGCATAAGCCAAATTCGGTACTTTTGATGTTAATGGGTTCTCTTATGATTTCATTCTAGGTTTCCTTGCTTTTTTATCAATATATGTTATCATTTTTATATGTAGTTCACTTTCTTCCATTTTGAAACTGCAGGAAGTTGATGGGGAGATGATCTCCGTATACAGTTTGCATCATAGTCTAGGAGGGAGGACTAATATTCTACTTGAGCCTTCAACAACGAATATCTCAATGGATGAGGTGAGTCTGAATATCATATTTCTTTTTGCTCTAAGGTGGAAATCTCAAATTACAATGTCTAACTAGCTGATTGGGATTTTGTCAGGGCGCTCTCATTGATGTTAAACTTTCTTCAAATAAGATCTGGATACTCAAAGAAGATGGATTGGTACTGCACAACTTGTCAGGTCCAAGTGAGACCGGGTAAGGATGATACATGCCTTGTGGGCGTGGGTTAAATTTAAATAGTTTTTCCTTCTCTCTCTTTTTGCCTGCTTAGTTGAATCATTATTTCTCGCTTCTTTACGAGTCTTATTTTTGTTATTCCAATTCTGGTACACCCGTTGTTTTTTGTATATAAGCTGGTATGCTAATACCGTATATGAGTTGACGTAGAGGTAGCGGTCTCAACCATAAACCAATAAATGGTTGATTTCGGGCTTTGTTTTATCTGTAACGGGTCAAGCGGGTTAAGCTAAAATATGTAGCTAAAAATGATACTGGTCGAAAGTAAGAGGAAGCATAGTCAAATGGAACCTTCAAAATGGCTTTGTTAACAAACGCTGGATTGACATTGTAACCATTTAGCTTCTGTTCTCATTATCAGAAATGAATTATGTATTGAACTAAATATAGGGTAAAATTGTGTTTGTTGTCGGTCCAACCTAAATCTACCCATGCTAAATTTATCTTGTTTCAGTCTGAACTCAGTATGATCTGTTACTCAAACCAGCTGGCCCGCGGCCGCCTATTTGTCACCTCCAGCTTGATAGCTAATTAGCTATCATCTTTCTTTAGTTCTCACTCATGTAAAGACTTGTACTTAGAGGTCTTTATTCTTCTTCTTTTTGCACTTCGGCTAGTATTGTAGTTTTGGCTTTTTAATTAATACCCGGTGTTTGCTATCTTCCTTTTGTTCTCACTCGTGTATAAGTCATCTACCATAAAGGTTGTGCAATATTTGTGCACTTTCTGTTTAAATTCATATATCAAAAAGGCACTTGTATGACTATTTTCTAGCAATATCTTGACTTGTTTCAGACTTCCTCTTTGAGTATATAATTTAGCTGACTATATTACAAGAGGAACATTTGTTGGCAGACATAGTCACGTAGCCTCGTTGCTGTTTGATCTGGTCATGCTGATCAATTTAGCAAATTTTTGTCAGGGAGTACGAGCAGTGCTTTGGATTACAGGAATCAGTTGTATTTTTTGTTTCTTACACTGCACTTCTTTATCTATACTACTTTATATAATGCATTTCAGAAGGTTGCTTATTATGGAAAGATATATTATAATGCATAAGGAGCTCCAATCATGAGATGACATGTGACTTCAAGAGCCTAACTTCAAAAATTTAAGGAGGACTGTGCTCATTCAATATACCCATCCATTTTTATATTTTTATGAGTTTTAATTTTTAAAGGTGCTGTGAGAGTTTTTTATATGGGAATAATGATGTCGCTACGGGTATTCGAAGTGTTGTGAAACGCTAAACGGGTAAGCAAACACATATAACTATATTATATTTCACATCACCACCTCAAAACATTTGTTCGCACTCATCGGTTTGAGCGGGTACCTTTCTAGTATACTATTATGGTAATTGCCCCTAATTGGTAAAGATCACAAAACACATATTTAAGAACTAAGAATCCATTGTTCGACTTTAGTACCATGAAAAAAAAAAAAAAAAAGCTATGTGCTATCTTTTGCAATAAATAATAAGGCTACCCCCAATAACAACCCTCATCAACCCACATTTTTCCTGCCACATTAGCTTTCTCTCTTCTTGACCCACCTGCGATTGACCTTCCTCGACACTTTAAGGCCTTAAAAGCCGCGCCCTCCTAAAAATGATATATAATTACTTAAGCGTGAATTTGCCACAATATAGGCAAGGCGACCTACACTAAAAAAAAACCCCACAAAAATACATTTTAATTAAATTATAATACACTAGAAAGTGCTTGTGACCGATTGTCCCAATCGGTTGGCTCCTCAACCCAATGCTCCTCGATCCACTGCAACTTACAACCCCACAACAAGGACAACCCAATGCAACCCTCACAACCCAATCGGTTGGGTGCCTTATTGCGCCTAGCCTAAGGCATTAGGTGCCCAAATTATTCCTAAAACCTGTTGGCTTTTGTATCTGATGATATATAATTACTTAAGTTTAAATCGTGAATTTTGCGCGTTAGAACTTTATTTGTGACAAAGGTCCAAGTTAAAGATTTGAATGTTTTTCTGTCAATGTGGAAAGTGTGCTTATTGATGTTATTACTTGTATTGTCGGTTATCCCTTGTACCTTTGGATCATCCATGTCATTTTCACCGTTGTATTTACTGAATTGTGGCTGTGCATTTTCCAGATAATTGTATTTTTGAATTTATGCAGGAGCAAATTGCCAGTCGTGTCTCTTCAATCTTCTTGCGTATGCTATTTCTTCCTGACATTTTCCATAATTCTGTTCTTCGAGCAACACTACAAGATCATAACAAGCACTTCACTGATTCTGAGTTTCACTCTTTAACTGCCGACGGACTGAAAAAGGAGATTATATCTCTAATTGAGCATGAGGTATGAACCGAAAAGGACACTTCAAATTTTATTTCTGTTATTATTGTTATGGTCTCTGTTAGAGGTGTCAAAAATGGGTGGGTCTTATGGTTTTGGTAATTTGGTAACTTGTCAAATGGCTAATTTTTGGGTGGTCCAAAATGGAGTTGGTTGATCCAAAACACCTAGTCCAAGCTTTTTAGTTTTTCTAGAATAATTAATCTTTAGTGTTACATATAATTGCAAAAATTGTTAATTCAATATCAAATTATGTTGTTGAGTACAATGATTTACTATGTTTTACGAATAAAAAGTATTCATTTATAAGTTTTGACCCGTTTTACATGTTTTTGTCAAGTTACAGCTAAAGCTTAACCAGAGTATTATAGTTTGCTAGCTTACTTTTTTCGTGTTTACATAGTGTGGTTAATTTGAAACTTATGGCCATGTTAATTCTCGTAGGGTGCTTCCAGGAGTCCACTTTCACTTCTATACTGCTGGAGGAACTTCTGTTCACACTACTTTGACAATTGGTGTCATAAGAATGCCCCCTGTGGGTTACTTCTTGATTCATCGAGTGGTGCTATTGGTTTAATAAGAAAATCATCCATTTCTCTACTGCGTCGTCTGGAGGATATAGAGCTTCTATCCTTCGGTATGTTTGCATATCTAAAATTTAACTAAAATGTAGCAGGGGTATAACTAACTTATTCCAGGATAATGTTTTTTCAGTTATATTTACTCTAAAAGATTATTTACTAATGAACACCACATAATTTGTAGCTTTGCACTTTTGGTTACAAACTGCTTTAGAGGTGGTACAAAATGCAAATCGGGTTGGTTGGGTCACAGGTTGAAATGGGTTTGTGTCAAACCAAAAAATCCGTACGGGTTCAAACCGGCTGGGCCGAGTTTAGTTGGGTCAACAGTGCAACAATATCTTTTTTCTTTCTTTCTAATTTTTAAATAAAGTGTATGAAATAAAGATTATAAAAACTATTTTGTTTGGATTAAAACATGAGTATCTGTAATGAATTGATTTAGTAGGCATTTTAGGACACTTTGGATGACTTCTGACCCATTTACATTCTAGCTAAGATGTATAACTGTACCCAGATGACCCATTGGGGATTGTAAACAACCCAAATCAATTTGATTTTAATTAAAGGTCTGAAATTGTCACCGAAATTGCATATTATACACCCTTGCTATCAGTATGGTTTTGTTGATTTGCTAATAGTAATACCATATTGCAATCTATCTTACTACCTCCTATGCTATAGGGTCATTTGATGAACTTGGTGAAATTGCAAGCCACAGGATTAACTTATCAGGTGATCTTGAACGGGAAATACTTTTCGACATGCTTCGATGCACTAGTAATCTTAGCCAACAGCTAGGGAAAGGTGCACCTGCTTTATTTTATGAGTCTGTCTTCAGTGAACCATCATTATCTCCTGAAGACGTTGTGGGTCGTTTATTGAAGGTTTTAGAAACCAGATATACTTCTTCCGTAGCAGCTCTTCATGTATCAGAGTTAGGTATTGACACTGCTTGGGAAAAAAGAGTAGGAGACCACAAAATACTAAGAAAATTCTCAACAAATATGTTCTTGTCTCTTCATGGGTTGTACCGGAAAGCTGCTACTTGGGACAAAGTTGTTGATGTTATATCGAAGTATTTGAACTTTTTAGTGCCTCAAAAGAATGAAAACAAATCAGATTCTGAAGCATTGTTTGATATTAGGACTGGCATAACAGTCCAAGTGACTTCACAAGTGGCCAAAGTTATGTTTGAATCTGCAGTAGATATTCTATTGCTGTTGAACTACATGGTGAAGTTAGGAGGCCAGGTCAGTTTTTTTTTTTTTTTAAATACAATGCATATTAACATGAGTTTTTATTATATATAAGCATATATACACACATATAAGCATATATATATATATATACACACACACACACACACACACGTATATTACGTAGTAAAAGGAAAAAAGGTGAAAGAAAGGTAGAAGCTTATTATTTTTTTTATATGCAGATAAATATGTCACCTGATGATGTTTCCAGGGTACAACTTGAGTTATTTCCACTGATACAAGAAATTATCACAGAGTGGCATATATTACATTTTTTTGGGACCACACAGTGTGAATCTCCTGCCATGGAAGATTTCAGCTCTCAACTCTCACTATTACAAATTGGTAGGTCTATGATTACTTTATATTCTTTGTTAGATGGTAAATTGGGCTGGCTGGGAAGGTTGGGTAACAGGTCAAAACAGGTTTATTTTCGTGTGCTGACCTGGAACACTTCTAGGTTAAACTTCTAAAATAAATTATGTATGATTAATAATAATCTAATCTTTGGATAAAGGGTTCTAGGCGGTTGCATGCTTGAAAAATATTTGGGTGTCTTTTTACCTGTTAGACGCATGTGAACGGTTTTTTTAGCTAGATATATTGATTTTAGCTGTGTGACTTGTTGGTGATGAAACTAGTTCAAGTCGACCCCTTTTTAAATAAATAGATTATAATTTCCATACTCATCTCAAATCCAGTGATAATTTTAGTAATAGCTGATTAGTAACACTGTACACTTGTGATTCTAGGCTTCTGGTGATGTGCATTCTTTGATGTTATGCACGGAAAATATGATAATTAGTTGATATTATTTATTTTTTGCATTAATTTCATTTCTTTCTTTTTGATTGTCTTTTTTTTTTTACATTTTGGGATTTATGCGCTGCCAGATAGCACTGCCAATCGAAGATCATGGAATGACAAGCTTGGGAAATGCGACTTCACTTTGGCTTTTATTCTTTTACTAGATCATCAAAGGTCCTTTGAAAGTCAGAATGGTGTTGATTCAAGACATCTTCCAAATCCCAGCTCGTTCATTACGCCAGTACGGAACTTCACAAGCTGGATTGTGTGGGGCAGGAGTGAAGATGGGTCATCTTCTTTTTCTACTCGATCAACCATGCTTGCTTTGATCTTGCTTAAGCATGGACAGTTTGATGCTGTTGAGGTTATTACTTTGTTTTTGTTAGATCATCATTGCAGTTAGAGGTGCCAATTTCAGACCATATATTTTAAAACGGATCAATTTGAGTTTGGTATTTCAAGGGGTGAAAACTTTTTATAAAGGAATTAGGACAAATGATTTGAATCGGTCAAACCGATTGAAAATCACTTTAAACGAGTTCAAATGGTTAAAATATTTTCAGTTATTTTATTATAAGCAGAAGTGTATTTTAATCCATAATTCGCAATTGTTATAATTCAGTAATTATTTACAGAATTTATTAAAAGTTTAGCTAAAAAATTCTGTGTGGTCAACACGAACCGTCTTGATCCGTACTTGAAATTACTCATTTTGACCTGCTACCTAACCCACTTGTTTTGCCTCCAATTATCACAGTTCTAGTATAGTTCAACATTTTTGATACAAGAAAGTGTACTGATAGGATTCTTATCTTGTTTGTTTTTGAAGCATATTCTTACTGTGGTAAACCAAAATATACTCAAGGAGAAAACATCTGGCAGTATTCAGGGTGTAAACAATGAATGGTGCACACTTCTTCACCTTCTTGGGTGTTGTCTTCTTGCACAAGCACATCGTCATGCACCACGTGCATCTAGCGAGAAGAAAGTTAGCGAAGCTATCTCCTGCTTTTTCAGGTATGTATAATGTCACAACATCTCCTAGTGTTTCATTTTTGGTTTTTAAAACAATCTTAATTCTTGGAGGTTATCTTGTTTCATGTATGTACGTTATTCTGTAAAGTCTCGGAGGTGAGAGTGTTGGATGTCGTACTTTTTTCAATGATGCACAATATAGTTATATGTATACAGACATAGACGCCCGATACAAAGTCTTACATATAACACTGAGAGTGATGCAGGAGGCAGGACATTATACATATAACTAAACTCTGACTTTGTTTTGGGTGTCTATGTGTGTATATATAATAGCTCGCCTGTAAGTTGTAATCGGTTTTACTAAATTTCTCGAAGCTCAAGGAGGATCTGATGTGTTTTCTTGTTTGTTGTCTCTCTAGAGCTGCATCTTTAGACGGGGCTTCAAAGACATTACAGAGTTTGCCATATGAATCTGGATTGCCTCACCTTGGTATCTGTAAGTCTATCTGGAAATTTGAATAAGTTAAAATTTCATCTTACATTGTAGTTCTTATATTGTACTTGTCTGCAGCTGAACATGTCTCACCTAAAGCTTGGAAGCTTCATTATTATCAATGGGCAATGCAGATATTCGAGCGATATAATATGAGTGCAGGTGCCTGCCAATTTGCTCTTGCTGCTCTTGAACAAGTCGATGAAGTTTTGGGCCTTAATGATACATATTCAGGGGCTGATTTTCTCAATGAATCACCAACTATAGTTAAAGGGCGACTTTGGGCTAATGTATTTAAATTCACACTTGATTTGAGCTTTTACCATGATGCATATTGTGCAATAATTTCAAACCCAGATGAAGAAAGCAAGTACATTTGCTTAAGGCGTTTCATCATTGTTCTTTATGAGCGTGGTGCAATTAAGGTAACATTCTCTGCCAATGTTATAATTATATTTTCATTTGTTTTCTTAAGTCATAGACTCATATGGGTCACCATATTCTTGAAACGGACAAAAGCTTGAATTTGCTTTTTTTGTAGATTCTTTGTGATGGCCAATTACCTTTCATTGGTTTAGCTGAGAAGGTGGAGCAGGAACTTGCTTGGAAGGTTTGTAGCATTTTTTAGAGTAATATAGTGGTTGCAGTTTCAGCCTTTCTACTTTTGAATGGGTGAATTCAGGTTCTGTTTTATTTCCAGTGGGTAGCATCGAAATCAGTAATTTAATATGAAATGGTTTAAAAGTTACCCAAAGTGTAATGCAAATGCATAAAATCTCCTAATTTATTTTATTTCTAAACATAAGATCATTATTAGAATGCTATATTTCAGTACTTATGAAACATTATTAGAAACAAACTTTACACATTTACAGTAATACTTGTACAATCGATCGAATCTGTTCAAGACAGATGACGAAAAGTTTCGACATATTCGATTACATTCATTTACCTTAATATTGATTTCCTTGTGAGTTGTCAAGATCTCAATATGAAAATTTATATGAAGATGTTGCTAATAACGAAAGGAAAGAGACAGGCTCACCAAGTTTAAAACCATTTGGATCCCCTACCCTTACCTACACATATCATGCGAACCAAAATTTACCGGAGATATATTTTGGTCCGAACTCTGTTTCACCCATTACCTCTTCCCCATTTCCACTTCTAGACAGCATAATGGCTGCTCCTCTACAAAGTGTTTCTTTAATTATTTATAAGGGATAATTCCATATTTATAATTTCTAATTTTATCGTGCAGGCAGAACGCTCAGATGTTTCAGTAAAACCGAACCCTTACAAATTGCTGTATGCATTTGAGATGCATCGACATAACTGGCGCAAGGCTGCAAGTTATATGTACCTCCATTCAGCCCAATTGAAAAGTGAAACAGTTTCAAAAGATTACCAAGTTAGATCATTGGTTCTGCAAGAAAGATTAAACTGCCTCTCTGCCACTATAAATGCATTGCATCTTGTTCAACCATCCTCAGCATGGATTGATCCGGTGCAACAAGGAAAGTCTATTCTGAAAGAATTATATCCAAGTAAAAAGGCTAGAATAACAGTTTCAGAGGAGGGTAATTGTTCAAAGACTTTTAAACCCTTGTTGAATTTTCACTTTCACTTATAGCGAAATTATGACATATATTTTTGTCTTTTTTCTTTGCAGAAGCTAATGATGATTTCCCTAGTGAAAAACTGGAATCCTGCATGGATATTGAAAAGCTTGAAAATGAGTTTGTATTGACGTCTGCGGAACATTTGCTCTCTCTGGCGAATGTTAATTGGACATTCACTGGTACCAACCTTTCTTCGTCTTGTTGTCTTCAAATTTATAGTATTCCATACTGTATTAATCGACTTTTTAAGTCTCACCAAAATATGCTAACAACGATTCCTATGTTCTTAGTATTATCTTGTGTAAATGCCATATAATTTGGCTGTTGCATACTCTTTCAGGGATTGAGAAACCTCCTCCAAACTTGGTTGAGCTGTTGGTGCAGTCGAATCTATATGATATGGTTTTCACTGTAATTCTAAAATTTTATAAAGGTTCAGAGTTGAAGAGGTATGTTGTCTTTTAACTTTCTCGATAATTTAACCCAATCCGCATCCTCTCTTGGTTTCTTCTTTGCGACTGCTGAAGAAATTATGATTTTTTGTTCAGGGAGCTGGAAAGAGTTTTTGTTGCCATGTCCCTGAAATGTTGTCCAACCAGGTATCACTCATCACTTATTTGACTATGTTATTCTGGACTTTGCCACTTTTTGTTGTCTCATCGAGATGTTGCAAGATGAGCGGGCTGGGGCTAGTTAGTTAACGGGTCAAACTGGGCTGTTTATGGTCAAAACAGAATGGCATCTGTTGACCTGCAATCATTCTTTGTAATCTTTTTGTAAGGCGCTGATATCTGCCTATTAGTAATTAAATCAGGAGACTGTAAGCTCTAAAAATACACTTTAGGCAACTTTCAACCCAATTCAACACTTCAGCCTATTTGACTCGTTAGGAATAATCTATAACCTAAATCTACCTATTTGTAATTAAATTAGTTAAGGTTGCCACCTCTAGTTTCCTTTTCCTTTATCTTTAGATGCAAGTGATCTTTTTGAGCTTGCACATACCACTCAGTGATTTTACTTGGTATAAACTTCATAGCTGTTTCAGGGAATAACTTTTTATATTGACTTCAGGGAAAATATAAAAAAGCAAGGTCTACTTCTAACATCGTCGAAGAATGAGGTTGCTCATAATTCGCTAGACATAGTTCCTGCAGCACAACAATCCAAAGGGAATGACCAGTGGGATGCACTTGAGCAATACATAGTCCGTAACTCTTTTCTGATCTTATCTAAATTGAAGTTCTTATTTACAAGTTTAAATTAGTCATCACCTGTTGGCATGGTTTAATATAGCTCCCTAATGGAATCTGGTATCACTATTGTTGAGTTGTTTGCCATAAATTCGTTTTCTATCATCATTATTATAAACAATTATTTTAGACTATTTGGATTCATCTCCTTTTTTTTTTCCGCCATGCTTTCATTGCATGACAAATCAAGAATTCCTAACAGCAATTCCTAACAGCAAAACTAATCTTGTGATATATAATGGGTACTAATATTAGTATTTTCGTTTTTAACAAAACCAATCTTCCTAACAGCACTGATATTATGTCTTAGTCCTTGGTCATTAAATGTGTACCCTCACATGTTTCGGGTCCCTTTATTTTACACTATCGTTGGCCCAAGGCCAGGTTCTGAGGACTACTTATCAAATGTGTGTTTCAGTTTATGGTATCGGCTATTTTTTATGGTTCTATGTTTCTGGCGTTCTGTTCCAAATTTCAACTTGTACCCTATGTATTACTTATAAAAAAGGCTTTATCAAATCGTTAAGTACAGTATCTTTAGTAACACTTTTAGTCTTTTATGTGCCTAACCCCTTTTTTTTCAATGCCAAAGAATTACTTATTTTAGTAGGAACTCAGTTCTGTTTACCATATTGAAAATTGTGGAAGTCTTTATATATCTTACTAGTATACATAAACTATTGAATGCAGGAAAAATATAAATCTTTTCATCCTAGATTGCCAGCAATTGTTGCAGAAACCCTTCTCTGTGCTGACCGGTTGATTGAACTTCCTCTTTGGCTTGTCCAGATGTTCAAGGTAATATTCCTCCACTTTTCTGTCTTTTGGTTCCTTACACTATAGGTATGACTTCACATTATATTCGTACATAGAAAGGTACAGTTTATTAAAGAAAACTATTAAAAAAATGCACAACTCAACATATTGTTTAAATTATCATATTCAATACCTAATATGCAAAATTAGTACCAATTATACTAAAAGTACATATTTGATCAATTTTCTAGTTTCAGTTTAGCAAGTATGCTTCTAGGATAAATGCAAGTTAATGACTAATACTTTTGTGATTTATTTCCTCACTATTTATGACAGAGCACAATCAAAGGAACATTGGGCATGGCTGGGTCTGAATCAAGTCCTGCATTGTTGTTCCAACTTTATGTTGATTATGGGCGATATCCGGAGGCTACTAATCTGTTGCTTCACTATATTGAATCCCTCACATCACTGGTATGTTTTGATCTTCTCCTCGTTGACTTATTTAGCGTACATGATTAATAGTTGCTTTTTTTTTTCAACAATCAGTATCTTACTGGTAGTTGCTATATAAACTAACTAATAATATCTTTATCTTCTATTATTTAGATCTTAGTTTACAAATGCAATTTTTTTTTATGTTCTCTAAAGTCTAAACTTATTTGATGCTAAAATGTCTCCCATTCTTAGTGAATTTGCACGGATATATATAATTTTTTTTTGCTAGTATCGGGTCTCATCCTGGTCAAGCGGTATGTTTTAACATAGTTAAGCTAAATGTTGAGCGCATTCATTTGAAAAAAAAATGACTGGTTGCCATAATCAGGATGTATAGCATCTTTTGTTTTATGCTCTAATTTTTTATTGATACATTTGTTGCATACCTACAGAGACCAGCTGATGTTATTCGTAGAAAGAGGACATTTGCAGTGTGGTTTCCATACACAACAATTGAACGATTGTGGTGTAAACTTGGGGAGTTGATTAAGTCAGGCCATATGGTCGATCAATGTGAAAAGCTAAGAGCCTTGTTACAAACAGCTCTGCAAAAGCATTTCCAACAGGTGATATTTTGAATTCTCCACTGCTCATAATCCCATTTAGAGGTGGTAAATGGCAGGGTTGGGTAACCAGGCAAAACGGGTATTTTTGTACTAGTTGGGCTGGGTTGGGTTGACCCAAAACACTCTTTAAACAAAATCATATTAGTCCAATAACAGTATATTGAATAAAATGAATAGGTTTTTATGCCATAATATAAGCTGCAGGTGACTTTCGACTCATTTTACCCATTTTTAGCGAATTCAGTTACACCCGTTTGGTCAGCAAACATAAAATATAACCCAAACAGACCCATTCATGTAACAGGGAAGAGCTTTTCCGCGTTTACTCATAATCCCTCAACGTGCTTCTAAGTATGTAAACTTACCATTTTTTTTAATTTTCCATTCAGCTAAATATTGACTCGGATGATGTGATGTCCTCTGCAACCTCATAAATTTTCATCATCTAGTTACACAACGTGTGCAAATGAAGGCTTTCAAGGTTCACTCAGATTGTAAAAAAGCTTTGATTTCGGTATATACCCCTGAGCCGGCTGTTTTAACATTTGAAACTTCGAGGCAATTTGCAGTATGCAATCGAAAGCCTGAATTATTTTTTGCTTAGGTGTTTTTTGTCATTGCTGTAGTAGTAAATGCCAAATATGAACAGTTTTTTCGTAGTTGTTTTAGAAATTTCAGATCTAGAGTATAGTGTAGCCGTGTTATGTTAGATGACAAATGGCATGCTTGCCTGTTTCAGAGAATTTAATGAGTAAATTGCATTTCTCGGGTCATACATTTTTTAATTACAATATCTGTTGCGTTTGACTTAAAACAATGTGTATTTTGATGTTTTGCTCACAAATACGAGCGTATGACATAGCCTCGTATGCCAACCTGATGGCGGATTTAATGAGTAAATTGCATTTCTCGGGTCATACATTTTTTAATTACAATATCTGTTGCGTTTGACTTAAAACAATGTGTATTTTGATGTTTTGCTCACAAATACGAGCGTGTGACAAAGCCTCGTATGCCAACCTGATGGCGGATTCGGGATGCATTAAAGCATCATTTTAATATGGAACTTTTATTTTGTGCAAGTTCTTTAATAAATCTTGCAAGCTCATTTAAGTTTGTATATCGTTTTGTGGCCTCATTGGTAAAAAACTTTGCTCTAATAGATTAGACCTTTTTTTCTACGTAGTAACAAAATAAACTTTGGTACATCCAAATAAATAAAGTAAATAAAATACTTTTGCTAGATATAATAACTAAGGTTGTAGTCATCGGGAAATAATCTACTTAATGTTTTTCTTAATAGTTTATGTAATTTTATACAAATCTACATATTCTAATACATTATAATACAAAATATGAATGTTTCTAATAAATGTTGTCCTAAATTATGATTATAAAATAAAAGATTAACATGTTTTTGAATTCTACAAACAAACAACATCCATGGTTAATAATCGTATGTAAAGATCCCTAAGATCCTAATAAAGGATACTTTTGCTAGATATAATAACAATCTGTAAAAGATTTCGTTACATTTTTTAATTATGAACCATGTATTACAGTATTACACAATAATAATGTGATTTATATATGGATGCACGTGTTTCATTGTTTGGCCTCATTCTTAACCAACCAACAACAAATTATTGTCATGCAAAATAGTAATAAAATAAAAAATATATGCATGGTTTCTGTTTACCTTTTTCAATCATCATCTCCGATCAATTTTAAAAACCTTGATCGGAAAAGATTAGCGTTGCTGGTGATTTCACAGGCGACGTTAATTATAACCACGTCTCCTGACTCACTATTGTATGTTTTTTCAAATCTTATTTAAACCCCTAATTACTCATGTCACTTTTATCGTGTTTATGTCTTGCAATGTTAATGTTCAATATGGGATCTCTTGCGAGTCATATATAATTTATGAATGCCGATAGCTTTTAGTTTTATTTACATGAAATATGTAATTTTGTTCCATTGTAAATATAACTTTGATTTGACAAGCCATTTTCTACGATTTAGGCAATGAGATGGTTTGGCTGTTTGTCTATGCGAATTCATGTTGGTTGATGGTTGATGGTTGATGTTTGAGATTTTAATTTTGTGCCTATCTATGTCTGAAAATGTCATACAGTTGTACACCTATTTAATTTATGTTATTTGTTAGGAAGTTCGAACTATTTTATCACGGGACATGGACATATGTAAAAATATGATGATTTTGATGCACATTGTGATGAAACTGACGTATAATCTAATTATTTGAATATTAGTAAATCTAGAGATTCAGTTACTCCGTATAAACTTGTAAAATTTATGACGTAATGTCTTTTGACCCTAAATGGTAAATTTTCAGGTTTGTTAGCAAAGATGCCAACCTCAGGAGAGATTGCAAAACGAGTTGCAAATCCTGAGACCGGGCTTTTTGCTAGAGGAGATAGTGAATATCAGAGACTGGTTATATCTACTGAAGATAAGGTTGAAGTTGATACGTTACAACCTCAAATAGAAATGAGTGGCAGGTCATGGATATGGTGGATCAAGGCTGCAACATACACCGTTATTACTATTCTAGTTTGCCTCATTTTAATGAAATGGGGTGTGCCATTACTCTTTGAGAAGGTATGTCATATTTGTATATCTGAGCATTGATAGATAGAGTTTGTTGTATTATAAAGTTGTATGTAGAATATTTTGATATCGTTCTCTTATATTATTGTAGATATTGCTTCCAATGATGCAATGGGAGGCTGAGACGTTTGGTCGTCCAGCTCTTGCTGTCATACTAGTAGTATCGCTGTCACTTTTCCCTGTGGTGTTCATTCCATCTGGTCCTTCCATGTGGCTTGCAGGGATGATCTTTGGTTATGGATTGGGATTTGTAATAATCATGGTTGGAACTACTATTGGAATGGTTTTGCCATATCTTATTGGTCTATTCTTTCGCGATCGTATCCATGTGAGTCATTTACTAGAACTGTGATATTTACCTGCACTCAGTAAAGGTGGCAAGGGGCAAGTCGGACGGGTGGTTAATGAGTCAAAATGGGCTAATCTTTAGTATAGGTCAGATTGTGACCTGCAAGCACTTTTTGTTTATTTTGAAATGCAAATGTGTACTTAAAAAGTTTTTGCTAGATATGATGATACTGTAATAAACTGTGATATTACAATAATGGTCCACTTTCAGTTAAATCATGGAATTTAGGAAGTCATATGCGTTAAGCATTATGTTTCATCACTTACATTTTGACCCTTTTTAACTAAACATTTTTTCCTTCAATTTTATTATTGGACCATGTAATATGTAAGTGATGAAACACACCCATTTCCACCTCTGATATATCATACCCGAATCAACCCGCTTATACAACTAAGGGGTCAAATGGGACACCTCTAGGGCAAGACAAGTTGTAACAGATGCATAGTTTTCTTTCCTATTTTCTTACTAAATACTGATAATTTATTGTTTATCCGATTTGCAGCAATGGTTAAAGAAATGGCCACAGACAGCTTCAATGATTAGAATGGCTGGGGAAGGGGGTTGGTTCTATCAATTTCGAATGGTTGCACTCTTTAGAATTTCTCCATTTCCGTACACCATTTTCAACTATGCAATAGTCGTGACAGGTATGATGTTTGGGCCATATCTATGGGGATCCATTGCCGGAATGATTCCTGAAGCCTTCATTTATATCTACAGGTAACTAAGTCTTTTAGTTCCAGCGACTTTTTTCAACCCGAACTTGTTTTTGACTCAGTTACCGGCCAACCCACCCATCTTTGCTAACTCTACATTATGTACTTGTTATCAAACTAAATTTTAACATGTCTTGCGATCTTATTGTTTACAAATGCAGTGGGAGGTTATTAAGGACGTTTGCAAATATACAATATGGACATCATCATATGAGTGCATTAGAAATTATCTACAACATATTCTCTTTCATCATTGCAGCTGTTATGACTATAGGTTTTACATTTTACAGTAAAAAAAGTTTAAACGAACTTCAAAGTGAAGAAAAAGTAAATATGTTGAACTTTGAGTACGGAAATGTACAGATGGAAAATCTTTCACTTGATAGACCACATGATCTTAGCCTACATCCGAGCTTGCAGTCGCACTAGAGTGTTTGTGCAGATTTTGGAATAGCCAATTATTGACCAACTGCGTTTTAGTTAGAAAACAGCCAGACAGAATAACGACAAAAACATACTTGCAGGAACAATTGTTTTGTATATGATGGTACACTTTAATGTCTTTGTAGTCCTGTACATAGATATCAAAACTAATTACAGATGTTGAGGTTGTGGAAATTGTTCTTTGAATGGCAATTTTCTTGGTTTTCTTATTGCATAGTTCTTTGCTTTGATTCTTGTCATTCTATTTATGGATTGAAGTAGCGCGTTCCTAGTTTTCTACAAACTCAATATAGAAAAGTATTGAAACATCACGTATTGCATTTGCAGCTTCCACCTTGTTTGTAGTTCCGTTTTCGCTTAATACATACAATGATACACATATGTTTACTTCGGTTGTATGGAAAATGGCTCAATAATAGATGAGTACATTTAGTTCTTCATGAACTCAAGTATAAGTATAACATCATTGTTTCCTAAGACTTGTATCATCTCCTCTTTTTCCATACTATCATATGTTTTTGTCAACTACCGTTTTCACAAGAGGTTGCTTGTCCAAACCTTCCTAGATAAACATTTGGGTTGCCAAGGAAAGAGCTCGAAAAAGAGGTCGCTTGTTCAACCCTTCCTAGATAAACATTTGGGTTGCCAAGGAAAGAGCTCGAAAACGGTCACGAGAATACCCCACTTAAGCCGCATAATCTGAGTCAAAGCCTCTCCCTTCCTGGATAACCTGAATAAGGAAAACCTCATCCATGTATATGATCTTTTTGTCAGTTTTCATAATAACAATATTCATATCGCAATTTGATGCGTGTCGTGTTGGTTTGTGGGAGTTGATACACACGAAACAACTAGAAGTGTGTGAGCCTATGGTGGCACACACGTTAAACACGAGAGTACGTTAATAAACGTTTACTACTTGGACTTGACTTGACCCGTTTGTCTAAGCCCGTTTTAAACTCTAGGTCCGATTATTGTTTTGTTTAAGCCCATGACCGGTTCTTTCATTGGGGTGTTTACAGAATTAGGTAATGGGCTACAAGAGTTAGAATAAAACTAGGATTAATGTTTGCTTGGAGAACAAGTCTTGGAGACTATATATAATTGGGGTTTTTGTTTTGACATCGATTGAACCTTAAAATTGCATTTTGATTCAAGTGTATTGAGGGTTAACTATTCGTCTATCTTGGTTAGTGTTCCTGGTCAAATCAGATCACCAAGCTAAGGGGTTTTAGTTGTTTTGTTCTCGGGTTAAAAGAAGACAGAAAGATCTCGGACAAATGGCAGATATATATCGGATCGTTTCATCCGATATCGGACACAACAAGGGTTTTGTTTGGGTGTTGCTGTGATATCTCAGACAGAGGAAAAGGTGTTTTCTTGGTTTCTTTGGTTCGTGATTAGTTCAAGTATTCAAAGGGTTGATTTGGTAAACGTTCTCGACTAGCTTTATCGAACGTATTCGTGGTTAAGTTTTGTGTGTAGACTCGTAGAGGTATTCGTTTTGAATACGGTTTCTTGTTCGTTAATTACTTGCAGGTGACTACAAGGGTTAGTTTTCTTGATCCCTTTTATTTATTATTGTTTCTTAATTATATGTTAACCTAATTGCATAAACTAGATCCAAATTCCGTTGCGTACTCGTTGCGTTACTTGGTTAACTAGATATAAAATCTCAATAGTGGCATCACGAGTCAACTCGTTTTGTGATTATGGGTTACACGCATGAAATCTAATTAGTTATTCGTTTTATTTTTGTTTTGACAACTATAATGCAATACTTGTCAATTATTAATAAAAATACCTAGACACAAACAAATTATATTAAAGGGCAAATCGCATAAAAGTGTACCCAACTTATACCCAATTTCAATTTAAGGTACTCAACCTTTTTTATCCCAATTTAGTGTACCAAACTTTATTTTGATTGCAATGTAAGACCACTAGCGGGTTTCCAAGTCACTTAGCCGGTTACCAAATTTTCCTGCGACCTTTTCCGATGACCCACCACCACCACCTTCATTTATCACCACCACCACCATAACCCACCACCAATACCTTAAAAGCATTGTAGTTAATTAAAATGGGACTAACTGTAGTTAGCTTCATATTTAGGATATGGAAGCATTAATGAAGGAGGTTCAAGAGGCCAGGCGGATCAAAATGCTTCATCAGCCCAGCAAGGTTCTTACCTGGATATATGCTCGTTTTAATTTCTATATGTTTACTTGTTTTGGATCTGTACATGTATATTTGTGGCCCGTGTTTCTGTTGTTTGATATAATTATATGCAGGTTATGGACATGGAGCACGAGCTTCAGGCATTACGAATTCAACTGGCTGAGAAGTCAAAGCGTTCAATTGAGCTTCAGAAAGAGGTGGTTTTATTTATTTTACAGTCTCTTTGATCACTCTGTCTTCTATGATCGGCGAAGTAAACAAAATATGTTACTTTATAATCAGCTACTCACAAGATATGAAACTTTTAACATGACATAAAGTCAAATACCCTACTAAAACAGAAAAATATATGTATACTGTGGATCGAAATTAACGTTATTAATGTCTTGTAATGGTTAGCAAAGAGGTGTGATTGGATTGAACTTTCATGCAAAAGAAATGTGTCGCATAAAGTTAGGATAAGTTGCTTGTTGATTTTAATTATTTTGTTTTTGTCCAAATTCAGTTGGCAATTAGCAGGAGGGGAGAGGAAAGTGGATCCAGCTTGTTTGAATTAGATGGCACAACTGCTTTGGCCTCATACTTGCAGATCCAACCATGTTCTGATAGAGCCCCTCAGCTTTCAGAATGTTCAGTTCAGTGGTATCGTTTGACATCTGAAGGTGGAAACAGGGACGTCATTTCAGGTATTTGATTTTCAGTCCTTCAAATGATCGACCATACATGTTAACCTGCAAAGATAGAATCTTTTTGGTAACTTTCGTATTACATACAGTTGGATATGTCAACAAAGAGATCTACAATTGCAAAGATAGAATCTTTTTGGTGACTTGGAAACCCGCTAGTGGTTTTACATTGCAATCAAAACAAAGTTTGGTACACTAAATTGGGATAAAAAAAGTTGAGTACCTTAAATTAAAATTTGGTATAAGTTGGGTACACTTTTATGCGATTTGCCCTATATTAAATTGTTAATTAGAATTAATTTGTTAATTATAATTAAATTGTTAATTAGAATTAAAGTGTTAATTAGAATTAATTGTTAATTAGAATTACATATTGTTATTAAATACATAAAATAACATAATTAATTGTTAATTAAGTTTGCCATGATTTTTATGTGTTTTTCCGGCTATAAAACCCACTCAATTGCTTTTTGTGATGTATGGGGCGATCTAGGTTTCGTACCTAGTGACGGTCTTATGGTTCTCTTTTGGGGTTTAGTACAAAAAGTGTGACGGGTTGTAATGGGTGTTAGTGTCGCTTGTTGGATTGGGTTAACAAGCTGTTGGTGGGCTGATCTTGTACTAATCAAAGTAGTTTGATTGAATTCCCTGCACAAGAAGAGTAAACCGTTAGCCTTACCGTGGGGACGGACCCCACGATTAGACTCCGGCGTGAGAGTAAGTACACATTCTTGTCAGAGAAGTAAGAGTATGTGTGTGTAATTATGAGAGAGAAAGTTGTATCTTGTATGGGGATTAGAGCCCTTTTTATAGGTGAGGTTTACCGCTAGGGTTTCCTGGTTACTCGCATATAGTAGTTAGCTGTCGGAGCCGGACCCTTGTCGGACAAGGTTCCGTGTTAATCGCGGATGCGGACACAGGATACCTTCCGCCGGAGGTTCGGTCTGCCAAGTATCCTGCGTGCGTCTTTTAGTCTGGACTATAGCTAATTTTGTTATTGGGCTTACTGTCCAGTGTTCGTAGTTATTCTCGTTGTTGGGCCTGGCCCAGTATTAGTATAGCACGAATTAGGCCCACTGCTATACGTGCTATACGTCAACAACGGTGAAATTGTTTATGTATTGAGGACTAATGGTATAATTATCATAAGTGTTCATAATGATGTAAATAGTCATATTGGTTAAATTTGATAGTAGAATAATGATAATGTACCTTTTCAAAGTATATTAGTCATTTGTGTCTTTTGCTAGCATGAAACTTAGGTGGTGTTTCTTTTTTAGTTCTAGATTAAGTGGTTGGAGGGGCACGTCTGTTGCAACCTCTTGTTGGGGAGGAGCTCATATTTTTTGCCAGGGACGAAGCTAGGGGGTCCCGCGGGTGCCCGAGACACATATGAATTTTATTTGATGTAGTGTTAATTTTATAAGAAAACATCGGTTTTTCCCAAAATGCATTTTAAATGACCCCGTTCCATCGAAATGTGTTTCTATATTACGGTTCAAAAAAATTTGTACACCCGGTCATATTTGGTCCTAGCTCCGTCCCTGTTTTTTGCCTTGTGAATATAGAGGAATTAATAGAAATAAATGGGTCCTGCTCTACAAAAAATTGTTAATACAAATAAGCCGTAAAAACGTTTATTTATATTTTACGATCTTCTAATGTTTTGTCGATAACAAACGTAAAATCATTTTAACGAAACAAAAAAAATACGTAAATAGTTTGTGCCAATAGTTTACTAACACACTTACGTTTTCACATAAAACACTAAACAAGTAATAGTGATTTTATGATTTAGTAATACATATGTACAACAACTAGTGTTTACATATTTGGTAGATATATACATAATTAGTATGTATTATAATGGGTAGAAGCTTAAGTATTTGACCCATTGACCAAATACATTGAATATAGTTGGGTATAACCCAAAGTCCATGACCCATACCCATGGAGCATAACCCATAACCCATTGCATGACATCATACATAAGTCATATATGGGTATTATCCATGACCCATGGATTTAACCCATGACCCTTGGACTAGATGCATTGCACCTACTAAATACATTGTATCTACTTGGATACCCATGGTCCAAAGTCTAGGACCCATGACCCATGACCCATGACCCATGACCCAAAACCCATGGGCAAAAAGGAGCGTCACACGGTTCCCCCAATTTACACTGGACGGATCCCTCAAGTAAGGGATCCGTGGAACAGTAGCCTATTTTCTTTTATAAATAGTGAGTCATTTCTTCATTTTGGGCAGCCACTCGTACATATACTTTCACCTAGTATTGTAAACTTTCTAACCTCATATCCAAAGGATCTCTTTATGTAGTTTGTGTTTGTTTTTGTGTGATTCTCTAGGTTCCTCTTAAAGGCGAGATCACCACCTCTTGAAGTCAAGCAAGCTCAAGTCCATGAGTTGCCATGCTTCGTCATCATCAAGACTAGTGAGGTTCTCTTGTTAATAGTTCTTTCTTCGTCCCTAGAAGTGATGTGCCAAAGGCATTAGTGAAGGATGCCAAAAGAGTCAAGACAAATGCATTAGTAAAAGGTGTCGAACGTCCGTGTCAAAGGCATTAGTGAAGGATGCCTAAAGAGTCAAAACGAAGGCATTAGTGAAAGGTGCCAAACGTCTGTGTCAAAGGCATTAGTGAAGGATGCCAAAAGGGTCAAGTCTAAGGCATTAGTGAAAGATGCCAAGGGTGTACAATCAATATGGTGTATCGATGTACAAATAGAGATAGGTTGTATCCAAGGATATTGATATCCTTGATGAAGTTGTAATAAGGAGTGGATGTCCTTTGGGATAGGTGTTGTGTAGTGTTGAGTAGTAGTTCTTCCTTTGTAATGGAACTCGGTATCTAGCCTTGTACCGGATAAAGTGTAGGCGACGTTGTGATAGGTGTGGTTCTACCTTATGGAAGAACCCGGTGTCTAGCCTTGTACCGGAAAAAGAGTAGGCGACGTTGTGAAGGCTTCTCCGCTATAAGGAGTTGTGTCGTGTAGTGATTACGAACTCTCGAGTAGGTGACTCGGGGAGTGGAGTAGGGCAAGGAAGGTGTCCTTGTAGCAGAACCACTATAAATACTTGTGTCGTGGTTTTGTGTTTCTTACTCTTTACTTTTACATTACATACTTTCATATCTATCTATCAACGTCCAACATAGACATCTAAATAGATTGACATAAGTCGATCTAAATATTTTAAAACGAAGTTTTAATCGCTAAAACTATTCAACCCCCCATTTCTAGTTTTCCACAAAAATAATATTAAACTTGTGTGTGGACTCAATTCCTTAGCTAAGAGTTAAAAAAAAAAAAAAAAAAAAAAAAAAAAACGGGCTAGGATTGTCTCAAGTTAGGGCATTATGAGCTATTGGATTTGATCCAACGACTCAAATCAAAAGAACTTATTTTGATTTTAGCCATTAGATCAAATCCAATGGCTCATATTGCCTTAATTTGATTTAAGTTATTTAAAACTTGAGAGAATTCTTGTAAAAAAAAACAGCCCCTTAATCTTTAATTTTGTAAATGTAAAGGCACTAGGTGGAGAACCGCTCGTTGTCGCGGTGTGTTTTGTTAAAGATGGATGCATACATATCGTATTTAAAACAATGACCCCCCTTCCGGTTTTAAAATCCCAAATGTATACCAAAGTCAATTTGGTGGTCCGGTCTCGGTCGGGCGGTCCGGTCGGTCCCTCGGTCGGTGTCCAAAAAAAATGCCCCAAAGCCAAGACCGGGACCGGACCGAATCCGCTCAAGTTTCAAGAATATCAAATCAAACAATCATAATTGGACTTTAAATAAGTATATCATATATATTCTCTCGGCTCACTAAATGAACCGGACCAAATAGGTAAGTTCCAAACGACACAATTTGTACTACCAAACACCCTTTCGGGGCAGAAAAACACGCAAACCAAACGCCCTTGATGGGTTGAATATAAGGTGAACCAAACACCTCTGATGGCTGAAAATATGCAGCACCAAACTACAAACTACTTTAGGAAGAAGTGAAAAAATGTTTGAAGTACTTCCTGGAAAGTAATTTGGTTGAGTTTCCCTAAACTGTTACAATTACTATAAAAAACTTGTGTGTGGTCCTTCCTAGCTGCATTCGGCCTTAGTGTCGCACCTCTGCACTGTGACTCTCTGGGCACCTGCCACAAATAGACACATTTAATCATTAACCGTTGCATATATACACCACATGTTGCGTTAGCAAATTCTTGAAAGTTATCCTTATTCCTTAATACCACCACTATTTACAGCATCCTGAAACACCATTTGACTGGTGCAAATTTGGTTGAGTTTCCCTAAACTGTTACAATTACTATAAAAAAAACTCGTGCGTGGTCCTTCCTAGCTGCATTCGGCCTTAGTGTCGCACCTCTGCACTGTGACTCTCTGGGCACCTGCCACAAATACACATTTAATCATTAACCGTTGCATATATACACCACATGTTGCATTAGCAAATTCTTGAAAGTAATCCTTATTCCTTAATACCACCACTATTTACAGCATCCTGAAACACCATTTGACTGTTGCTGTTTTCCGCCATGCCAAAAAAATTGCAGATCTAGAAATTGTTTAACGGAAAGAACATGAACCAAAGAAACAAAGCTATTACCTTTAGAAAATCATCTTACATCCCGGTGATAGTGGGCACAACATGACCGACCAAAGATCCAACAAATGTGGTCGGCTATCCGACCGACCGACCGACCGGACCGAAACAAAGCTATTACCAAATGTTTAGACCGGAAATGTGGTCGGTCATCTTACATCCCAATTTAGGTAGATATTGTATGTATTGGAAGAGTATACAAATAAGCCGCTATCTCCGTTAGCTGCAATATCGCCGATCACATGACATTCATCAGTAAGCAAAACACACAATCTATATAAACGGCTTAAAAAGAAGTAGTTATGAAAATTGTGTTTGGATTTTCTTAATTTGTAACAAATATTGTTGCTGAAGTGGCATCTGAGATTGCTCGTTTTAAACACATAACATCAATTTAAGCGAAATGCTTGGTTATATAAAGAATTGCATTTAACCCAAAGGTAAAACTTGTAACGTCAAGTCCATTAAGAATGGGTTTAAAATAATCAATTTAAAAGGTGTCCCGGATTGTTTATCAGTGGCGAATAAATATATCACGGTACACCCATTTTAGCTTTTAGACTTCTAGCTATCTTTGTGTGGCTTAAAAATGATAAAACTATGTCGGAGTTGGTATTTGCTACTAATTGAGTTGAGGATAACTTTCGAACCCATAAGAGTCATTCCTAACATATACCATATAAATCATAAGTTACTTAACTAATACGTATAAGTTTAATAAAATTATAATATTTATACTAAACAAGTAAACAAGAGTTCCCATTATCTTCTAATACATGTCATAAGATTCCTAATGATCTAATAAATTTTTTATACGTAAGTGTAGATGTAGATAGGAAGTGTCACCTCAAGCTGTGTAAAATCCAAATAAGTGTGATGAAAATCGATCTTTCTATTCAAGTCCTCAGAAGCAGTATTAAAAAGATTAGCAGCTTTTATCGCTATTTTTACATTTATTGAATGGTCGACCGTTTTTATAGTAGAAGTGATTAGACAATAAAAAATTTCCAGGACGAACATTACCTGAAGGAGAGCATCAATAGGCTACTAAAATCATCAGCACCCAACTATAAAGACATCGGCAATTCATTCCGATTGGAGGTCTTCGTTATCAGTAAACTACAAAATGATAGATAACAGAATATTATTATACTTTGTGTTACCATTTTAGCTATTCTACAAACTAATACAGCAAATATTTTTTCCAAAGGTCCATAATATTTTGTCAAGTTCTTTATCCTTCACATTTATTTACGGCTCGAGGGGAGAAAATAGAAGCAAGCATTTCCCGTTCAGTCGGTAATGAATCAATACGCGGGGCACATGTTGTAAGAAAGATACTATGAACTGCAGTTAAAGTGTCTCTCTCATGTAATCCTTTTCTGTAACAAAACTGCAAGTTAGGATCAAACCGCGAAAAATAAGGCTCGGACCTGCAAATATTGAAGCAATACCACACACACGTCATGGCTGCAACCACAATCAATTTGTGGCTGCTTGGCCAAGATACCGGAGTCGGTACACTTTCCTCTCGAAAAAAATAAATGCAGGACGTTATGTACCTGTGTTTCTATTTGAGCTAAAGTGCAATCCTAGATATGTTGATAATCCTCTAATTTTTCGGTGATAATCTTGTAACTCTTGCCACACCATACCACGTCTTCTCAGCTCCCATATGCACCTACAAAAATGACATCTTTTACATATATCTACTGTGATTACGTTTAAGAAGTAATCGGAAATAGCAACATAGTAACAATATCAAGTTTGATAACAAAATAGGTTTCTCTACTTTAATTTGAATATATGAAAGAGGATAAAATCTCAAAACCATTTTTTAACTATAAATATATATCAAGGATCGGCTTTCTTAGGGTACCTTAGTAGTACCTACTTGCTGTTATATAAATAATTTGACCCTCGTTACCATAATACTATAATGCTAATCACATATTCCATAGCAATAAAAATGACTGAAAATATTTTTTGACCACACATCCAAACACCCCGATACATTGCAAGACGGAATATTGCCACCTTACAGATGGAGATTAAGGGGTTGCTTATTTAAACTGCGGATGCAGTTTTGTATCGCTTATTTCAAATGACTAGCAGGGTACCCGCGCGTTGCGGCGGTGGGTACCCTGAAATAAATTTTTCCGGTAAATCATGTATTTTAGTTTATTATATTCTTTTTGAAAATATCTCTATGGATATCAATAATTTCATTTAGCCCGTGCCCGTTCGGGCTCGAGTCCGTTTGGCCGGCGCCTGTTCGGGCTCGAGCCCGTTTGACCCGTGCATGTTCGGGCTCAAGCCCATTTTGCCCATTGCCTGTTTGGGCTTTAATATTTGTATACTGTGCTTTATTATTTGTATTAGTGACATTTAATGCAGGGTACCCACGCGTTGCGGCGGCAGGTACCTTGAAATAAAATTTTCAAGTGAATCATGTATTTTAGTTTATTATGTTCTTTTTGACAATAAATTACGGATTTCAAGAATTTCGTTTAGCCCGTGCCCGTTCAGGCTCGAGCCCGTTTGGCCTGCGCCCGTTCGAGCTCAAGCCCATTTGGCTTGTTGCCCGTTCGGGCTTGAATATTATTTGTATTAGTGACATTTAATGTAGGAATTGTTTTTAATTTTGCTGTACAATATGCTTGATAATTTTTATCTATTATGTTAGGAGTGTTTTAATAACTGTATTAATTGTATTTATTGATTAGTTAATTAATTGACTATATTAAATAGCTTTAATGTGGTGTTTTGTTTTTTTTAATATGTGCATTAAAGTGGTGTACGCTATGCTTTTGTCTTGTACATCTGAAAATTATGTTCATTAAAGTGTTGTACATTATGCTTCTTTTCTTAATTATATGAATTACTATTATAGTGACATGTGTAGGCTTATATTTTTAAAACTTCCTTTTATAGGAAGTCCTAAATACATTATAATGTAGTATAGATTAGTCTCTATCTGTTTATTTATAAAAGTTTACTTCAGTTGCAAATATGGAGAGTAAGGGGGTTGCTTATTTAAACTGCGATGTTTGTCGGAATGCGATTATAGCTGATTGAACATCCACCTTCTGAGAAATTCAATTAATATGTGATATTAGTTCACTAATAATTTATTTTTATTGTTATTTGTTAAGCTAAATATTCACCAAATCAATTTTGGATTGGACAGTGGCCAAATCTGATTCCATAGTTAAAACAAATGTTTTACCTTAGCTCCCTCAATAAGTGGTATTATGCAGCAACTGCGTGTAAATAATCTTTCAATGCTGAAATGTCGAGTATGTGTCTTATTTCGATATCTTCCCATGTCGCCAACATTTTCATCTGAACAAACATACGATCGTGGATTAGAATCTACTCAAGAACATGCTATAAATTGCAAGATACATACTAAAATTATATCGAATCAATTGCGCATAAAAATAATCACTTGAGAATGCAGGATCAAATTGAACTTCATTTCAAGTTTCTCCTTCTATAGTTGCAATCTTATTTGCATTACAGATTATCCCAGTTTTGACATACCAAAGTCAATTTTTTTATGCCGTCGGCTCGATCACATGGTGAATAGGTAATGTAAACTAAGTAATAACCGTATATAGAGAACAATAAGCTGTAGGAAACAGCTTCCGTATTACCTAAAGCAGAAGGAACAGTACACGCGACGTTCGTGTGTAAATTGCAGTTGCTATCGCATATCCCAGTTGCAGGACCTACTCAGGAAATGAATTCCAAATAAGCAATGTAAACTAACTAATACAACCATATATAAAAAACAATGAAATGTATATATATTAGGTCATGAGTCAGCAAGACCAAATACGGCTATATTTAGGTTTACCTTCAGTTGCAAAATCAACATGGCCAACATTTCCGTGAGAGCTGCTACCAGTCGTTTGCCGATCGTTGGAAGCAGCTGGTCAGAAAATATAATAGGAAATTGTAAGCAGTAAGCATAATCAAATCAAATTAGCTAATATAATGTTGCCAGCAATATTGCACATTCATATGGACCTATACAGCAGTAATCATAAATATAAGTATCTTCTAATCTACCTTCAATTACATCGTCTACAGAATCAGCCATTTCATGGTAATTGCAACGTTTTTGCTCTTGATTGTTACTGGTACCTATTGGAAAAAAGGAAAATAAAACCGATCACAGTTAATGCGATATAAGTTACGGAACACAACCAATGTTACCTACAACAGCATTTTGCACACCTGAATTCCGACTATCACTCTTCCCCTTTGGTCTCATTCGTCAATCTTCCCATATGGTTTTAGAACACTGAGCAATGGTGCAATGAGCTGAGGAGCCGAGACTGTCAATTATTCCATCCAATGAACTCGCTGCAGACTGTTTATAAAACCAGACAAAAAATTAATCCACGAAATCCACGAATTACATATGAACAAATTACTAACAAATCTACTACTATACCTACATCTGCTCTGCATCACACCCATTTGATCCCCCAAACCGACATTAATTTCGGCCCCTAAATCCACCCATTTCAGCACCCAACCCACCCGTTTCACGCACCCATTTCAGACCCACTTCATCCCCCAAATGCATCCATTTCAGTCGCATTGCAGCGACCAAATGCACCCATTTCAGCACCCAAACCCACCCATTTCATTCCCTATTTCAGCACCTAAATGGCCCGATTTCAGCCCCAAAACTCACCCATTTCAGCACCCAAACCGACACCCATTTGAGCCCCCAAACCCACCCATTTGAGCCTCCAAGCACACCCATTTCAGACCCTACTTCAGCATCCAAACGATTGAGCTGCATTGGTTAGCAACAAATGTTTTGTTGGTAATTTGTTGCGCCTAAATTTATTAACAAAATACTTTTAATCTGTTTGGAACCACACACGAATATGAGTACTCACTTCAACTAAACACGAAGTAACCACAAATCAGTAAAAAGAAAAAAAATGAAGAATCACATACCTTGGATAAAAAAATTCATGGCAGTGGGACTTCATCCTTTGAAACCTTAAAAAATTAATTTCATAAGAACCGTTTATTTAAAAGGTACACTTTTATTAATCGCTCAATTTTATATCCGTTACTGCTTAATTTCGTTTCTTTTCACTTTTTAGGTCTCTTGGAAGCAAAATGATGGAATGATGCATTTTTGGACGAAAAAGAGGGAATATGTGAAGAAAATGGCTAAGTCAAGATCAAGACACTCAAGCTGCTGAAATTACACCTGACGACGTCCCAACCAGAGGGAGACGCCGTCCCTATATTTGTGACGACTCAGGAGCGAAATTGTTATTTTACACCGACGGCTCCAGGCTTTGAAGAGTAAGGGCGTCACGAAGACTTTTCTTCTCAGACGGCCTAGATCCAGACTCAGACGACGTCATAGCTGAAGACTGACGGCGTCACAACCACAACGTGACGCCGTCCCAATGTTGACTTGGCCAAGACGAAACCCTAATGACGGCAGATCAGACGGCGTCCCACCTATAGGGCGACGCCGTCGCAGTTGTAAAACTATATATAAAATTCGATTTTTCAGACTTTAGAGAGGTAGACTTGTGGAGTAAAAGCCTAAAACGATTGTAGTCTGGTTTGGACAGTATTTTAAGGTTCTAATACCCTATTTTACATCAAGATAAGTTATGTATTCCCTTGATTTCATTATGTCTTCAATTGAATGTGTGTATGCTTGCATGTTTAACATGTCCGGCTAATTTACTTGTGTGTTTGCTTAGATCTATGAAACCTAGTTATTAATTATTGATTGGTTGTCTCTTATCTTAATTGTAATTGGCTTAGGAGTGCTTAAAGCCATCGTTGTGTTTTTAATTCTTGATTAATCTTTGTTGAACATTAGTTTATAATTACTAGTGGAATTGTAGGCTAAATATCCAAAGATAACCTTAGTGTTAAGTTTATGAATCTTAGAGATTTCATAGTCATTAACCTTAAGGTATAAAAAAATGTGTGTGTGTGAGAGAGAGAAAGTGAGGAGAGAGAGTGTGACAGAACACAATGGAACTAGAGGGAGGTACAACAACGTTGCTTCAGGCGGCTTCAACATCAAAGGAAAACGACCATCGATCGATTCTTTTATGTTCTTCAACTATCCGACAAGTTGAGGGGTTGGAGATCTGTGGAGACTATTCAAAAGGTATGGAACAGTGTTTGACATATTTATGGTGAGGAAACTGTTGAGAAGTGGACAGAAGTATGGGTTTGTAAGATTTAAGAATGTCTATGATAAGGAAAGACTGTATGAAAATCTCATCAACATTTTTATTGGAACAACAAGAATTCGTGTTTTTAATGCATATGATAGGAAGGAGAAAGAAGTAAAGGGTGAAGAACATATAGGTGGTAAGGATGGTACATGGAAGTGGGGACAAAATAACAGGGGAACACGTGATGAGAGGAGATACAATGAGGTGCTAAAAAATCAAAATGTGGAAGAGAACAAAAAGAAATGTAAGAATGCGAGACACAAAGACAGAAATATGAGTGGTGTAGGTGAGTTCGAACTGGAAAAAAGAATTATCGAAGTAGAAACTAAGGATTTAGAGAATGAGATAATGAAGAGAGGTATCATAGGGGAAGTCAAAGATATCGAATATCATGAGAGACTCCATAATCTTTGTTCAACAATTGGGATTCAAGGAACTCAAGTCAAATACATTGGAGGACTCGAGGTTATGGTTGTTTTTTAGTCAGAGGAAACCGCAAGAAACATAATGGAAGATGTACACCACGGTCTGAGAAGGTGGGTCTGGAAATTATGATGGTGGGTGCCAGAGTTTCGTCCTTCAGGGCGCCTAACGTGGATCAGTATCATTGGTGTCCCGATCGGGTGCTGGAAAGAAAATATCTTTAGAAGAATTGCAGCAGTATGGGGGACGATTCTCGACACTACTAATTGTTCCCTCATAGATTCAGTCAAGGGAAATCAGTCATTAACGATGGCGAGAATGCTCTTACATACGATTGAAAGTAAACTCATTCATGAAGAGGTACATATTAAGATCGGGAAGAGGATATATAAAGTAGTTGTCGTTGAGGAAGTAAGGGATATTGTTAAAATTGATGCGGATGAGTCAGATGATGAAAGTGAACATGAAGATGACGAACATGCAGGCGAACATGATGATTCGGGCGCAAGAGAAGGCGGTGGTGAAAATTCCGATGGAGATGATGCCGGAGAAGATGATCAGAATAATGGGGGAAACGAAAAGACGTATGGTAGTACTGCAGTGGTTCAGAAGTGAAATTAAAGCGTGGGAATTTCGAGAATGCTTGGGAAGACAAAAAGTTGGAAGAGAATAACGATGCACATCAAGCAGAAAGAAGGTCAAATGTCAATGTTGGACAACCGAGGAATGCAGAAGAACCGTAAAAAAAGTCAGGTAGGCCCCTCGAAGATGGAGAAATTCGTGAAGATGAGGTGGATCAGGATGGGCTCAATAAAATAAAAGAGAACATTGGGCTTTTGGTGAATAGTGGGCCTATTGAATAGAAAAAAATCAACATAATATAATTATAGTAGAAAGGGAAAGGAGCCCAATGAAGATGAGAATATACAAGATACAGGCTATACCCAAGACCCGAATAACGTGAAGTGTGTGGAGAAAGTAGGTAACTCAATTGGAAGTGGGAATATTGGATATAATGAAAAAGTCAATAGAGAAGGAAAATGTAATTAGTATAGAGAAGGAACGCATGAACAAGAAGAGAAAAGTGAATGATGAAGGCGAATTCTTGGTGGAAACTGATGGTTATAAGGAAGGGTGTGGGAAGAGTAATAATGAAGGAAATCAAAAGAAACAAAGAAGAAGTGTCAAATTATCTAAAAATGATGCAAGAAGAAAACGTAGATTTCTAGAACAAGAAGTGAATGTGATGAGTCGAATGGATTACAAGTATCAGATATGGATATACACACTACCAGAAGGCTAAAAGAAGTAAAAAGAAGGTACTAAACATATGGAATCGGATCAATCGGGAGGATTCTGTATGGGGTGGGAAATTCGTCGTAATGGATGAGCTTAAGAGTATTGGAGCAAAAATAGGAGTTGTGTGGAATGATAGTAAGAATAATGAGCATATTTTGGAAGAAGAATGGGTTCTTGGATATAGCCGAATTAATGGAATTAGGTGTTTATAGATTATTTTAATATGAAGATTATGACACTCAATATTAGAGGTAGTGGTAGTGAGCACAAAAAGGGGGTGAGAGAGTTATGTAGGGTCGAGGAGGTGTTTTTGGGTTTGCAAGAAACGAAGGCTGGTTTGGTGAATGAGGATTGGATTGAAGACATTTAGGGGTCGAAGAATTTTGGATTTGCACAAGTTGAGGCTAATGGGAGGTCCGGGGATTGATCTCAATATGGAACACTAATTCGTTTACTTATAAAGACGGAGTTGGGGATGAACGGTTTATAGCAATTAAAGGGGAATGGAAAGGGGTAAAAGGTGAGATTATTGTGGTGAATGTGTATGGACCACATGATCCGAGACAGAACAAAGCATTGTGGGACAAGTTGTTAAGTTTAATGGATAATGTAAATGTTTTGTGGTGTTCGTTTAGGATTTCAACAAAGTGAAGAATCAAGAAGATAGGCTAAACACTCAAATTTCAAAAAAGAAGATGACGGCTTTAATGACTTTATTACAACAGCTACATTGATGGAGATACTGGGGGTCGAAAGTTCACGCCAGATGTATGACTACTTGCAAATTTAGTAAATTAGATAGGTTTTTGGTCTTAATTTCAATGAGAAATGGAGAAATTTAGCATGCTTGCTTTGGATAGAAAGGAATCGATCACCCTCCGATTGTGTTAAAAGATATATATGTGGACTTTGGTCCTAAGCCATTTAGAGTATTGATATATGGCGAGGACCCTAATGAGAAGATCATTGTGGAGGCGTGAGTAAGATGGTTACCGACCAAAGGCCCGCAGCTGTGTTAAGAGACAAGTTCAAAATATAAAAATGCTCTAAAAGAATGGAGTATGAGCAAATTTGGTAGTCTAAATAAGACTATTGGCGAATTTAGAAGTGGCCGCTATGAGATGGGAAGTTGAGGCAGAGTCCGCATAGCTTGAATGAAATGGAGCTGTGATGGATGGAAGCCCAAGAAACTGGATAAACAAAGATCGAGAAAAGGTTAGTATGTTAAAACAAAAATCTAGAATAAAATGGGATGTGGAGGGAGATGAGAACTCAAAGTATTTCCATGCCATTATCAAAAGACATAACAACAAGAACAATATTAGGGGCCTGATGGTGAACGGGGTGTGGAGCTAGGACCCGAAAAAAATAAAGGGGGAGGTGTTTCAATATTATAAGAGTATTTTTGCAGAAGATGCGAGGGAGAGACCTAAATTTATAAATAGTAGTTTAGGGAAGATAAGTGCTTATGATTCAAGTAGGCTAGAAGTTCCGTTTAGTGAAAGCGAGGTATGGGAGGCGAAGGGTTGCAGGAGTGACAAAGCGCCGGCCCGATGGATTTAATTTTAAATTCATGAAGAGATTTTGGGGTGTTATCAAGGAAGATGTGATGAGACCACTTCAATGGTTTTGGGATAGAGGAGAAATATCGAAAGGATGTAATGCCTCATTTGTAACATTAATACCAAAGAAGACAGATCCAATAGGGCTTGCAGATTTTAGACCGATTAGTCTAATTGGAAGCTACTATAAAATTCTTAGAAAAATTTTATGGAGAGAGAAGAAAGTGGTGGGTAATGTGATCAGAGGTTCAAAATGCATTTTATCGATGGAAGATACATACGGATGGGGTTCGATTGCTAATGAAACAAGAAATTATTTGAGGAAAATAAAAAGAAAGGCCTTGTGTTTAAAGGGACTTGAGAAAGCCTATGATTCGTTGAGGTGGGAGTTTATACTGGATGTAATGAGACAGATGGGGTTTGGGTATAGATGGTGTAATTGGATTAGAGCGTGCTTGAAATCCACAACGGTCTCTGTTTTGGTTAATGGATCTCCAACAAACGAGTTCTTAATGGAACGTGGTGTGAGACAAGGGATCCTTTATCCCCTTTTATTTTCATATTAGCGGCAGAGGGACTCAATGTCATGGTAAATGAGGCTGTGAATAGGAACATTTTTTGGGGAATAAAAGTAGGTGTGGATGATGTCACAATATCCCACTTGCAATATGTTGATGACACCATTTTTTTGGTGAATGGAGACGGAGTAATGCAAGCAAGCTAATGTACATGTTAAAGTGTTTTCAAGAGGTAGAAGGTTTGAGAATTAATCTACGCAAGAGTTGCTTATATGGGATTGGGGTTGATAATGATAGTGTGTCAAGTATGGCTCAGTTTATGAAATGTAGTGTGGGGGAAATACCATTTTCTTATCTTGGGATGGCCATTGGGTCTAATATGAGGAGGTTGGGAGCATGGCGACGAGTAATTGAAAATTTTAAGAAACGCTTGTCAGAGTGGAAGGCAAAAACAATGTCTTTTGGTGGTCGTTTGACTTTGGTTAAGTCGGTTCTTGGTAGCCTACCGTTGTACCATTTCTCGATGTTCCGTGTTCCCTCTTGTGTGATTAATATTCTTGAGAGTATTCGGAGGATTTTTGGGGTGGGGTGGGGAAAAAAAAAATGGGGTGGGTTAAATGGGATAATGTTATTGCTTCCATATGGGTGGGGTTAAACATTGGTTCTCTTAAAGCAAAAAAATCCGCTCTTCTAGGTAAGTGGTGGTGGAGGTTTAAGGTAGAGGGTAAAGACTCGTTGTGGGGTAAAGTGATTAGGAGTATTCACGGGGTAAATGGTGGGTTAGAATTGGATGTAGGATCAAGTTCCTGTTGCTAGGACATGTAGGGTGTGGGGCGAAATTGTAAAAGTCTGCGGTAATTAATAATTTAGGAATTGAATTTACTTTGGTCATTCTACAAACTAGTGGGAAATGGGGAAGACACGATATTTTAGGATGATAGATGGGTTGGGGGGTAAGATTGAAAGAAAAATTTCCTCGACTGTATAGTTTAGAAAGGGAGAAAGAGGTGCCTGGAGGAGAGAGGAGATGGGGATGGAGATGGAATGAGTGGTTTAGGAATCCTAGGGGAAGAAGGAGGGTGAGATGGTGGAGCTTAACAATATACTAACAATGTAACCATGTCTCAATATTGCGGAATAAATGGAAGTGGAAATATGATGAGGATGGGGGTCAAGGTCAAACACTTACAACAATGATTGAAGATTGTACCATTAACATAGGCAATGATAATCAAGCAACAATATGGAACAAACTTCTCCCAAACAAGGTAAATATTTTCATTTAGGAGGGCTTTAAAAGGGATCACGCGGTGAGGGTGGAATTGGATAAGCGTGGTATTGATCTTCACATCATTCTATGTCCTATGTCCATAATCGCCAAGAAACTATGGATCATTGCTTACTTTTATGTGAAGAAGTCCTGAAGGTTTTGGACAAAGTATTTCTGTGGTGGGGTCTAGGTTTACTTGATGCATTTAATATAAAGGAGATGGTGCTACATGGTGGAAATTCGGTAATGTCTAAAATGAGCAAGTTACTTTGGACTTCTGTTGTTTGGGTTACATGCTATTTAGTCTGGAAGAACAGAAACAATCGAATCTTTAAAGGTAAATTTGAGGCGGGTGAGAAATTATTTCAAGATGTGCAACTAAAAAGTTATGAGTGGATTAATAGAAGATCGACGGAAGGCGGGTTGAGGGCAACAATGGGTAAATAGTCCAAATTTATGCAAATTTGCATATAGTGCTGGGTGATGTTCCACATCTCGTGGTCTCTTGTTGTGAGGGCCCTTTTTGTATATTTTGATAGTTTAGTTTTGTGTGGATTGATGTAACGGAGTTGCTATTTACCAATGTGTTGTGTAATATAATTTTTGTCGTTTATAAAAAAAAAGCACACCCTACGACCTTAGAAAACACAACGCGTTAAGAATAAGGACGTTACAATTCAACCACCAATAAAAGATAACTAAGGAGTAATAGTATCTAGGTAGACACATCTTTAATCATCATAAGAGCACACTTTAAAAAGACATAGACTACCCCTTAGCTTAGATAATTAGATAAGTAGAGTAATCGGTAGAAGTACCAAACCCCCAAATCCAAACCCCGAGATTTTACCTTTAGTTTCTAAAAAAAAATATAAAAAGATAAAAAAAAATAATCTTCCTCAACCTCAACCTTAGCGTAGTAATTTCTCACTAGCATTCCTATTTCCCTAGAAAACGATATCATCAATCTAGGCTTATCCAATACTACACTACAGCGATTAAGTTCACTTCTGGGGTGTTGAAAACTTGCTTTCGACAAAAGGAAGTTTCCTTTGACCCTAACGCCTTTGTACGCGCAGATCAAGTTTTTACTACTGTCGGGGAATAGAATAGCTAGTTAGGATTCTATCTCGTTTAGGTTCCCTTGCTTGATTCCTATCAAGTAAGATTTTTTCTAAATTTTAGCTTTCTTGTAGTCTATCCCTTCTTCTTTGACTTTGTTAGTAATCCCATCTCTTTCATCATGGAACCCCCACCACTCATCGATCCACCAATCAATGACTGACCAAGAGCCTGTACTTTGGTGAATACTCTAGACCAAGCCCACCAGGCTATAGGAACACCATTGAGCTCCCCGATCAAGCTCAAACTACGACTCATGATCCGACACCATCCTTGGTGCAAAACAGATATTCCAAGGACTTCGCCCGAAGATCCTAATCGCATCTTAAGGATTTTTAAAATAGTCGATTCCATCGACCTTGATGTTACTACTCGAGAGACCACGCGGCTGTCTCTTCCTCTCTCTACGGGACCAAGCTAGTAATTGGTTTCGAGCGCCGGCTCCATCTCAAGTTGGGATGATCTCACTACTCGTTTCCTTGCCCAATTTTTCCCACCGGGAGAACTACTAAACTTAGGAATGAAATCTTGATGTTCCAACAACGTCAGGTGAATCTCTATGAAGCATGGACTCGATTCAAGGACTTGCTCCATAAAGTCCCTCATCACGGCATTGATCTTTGGCTTCAAGTCCAAATCTTTTACGATCATGTCAACTTCCCAATTAAGCAATCCATCGACCAAGCGGCCGGTGGTAAGCTTAGTGATCTCACCGCGGAAGAATCGTAGGGTACAATAGAGGACCTTGCTCTCTATGACAACGAAAGCTGGAATGACCCCCGTGAGTTGCCCAAAACCGTCAATGCAATCTCCTTGCCTTCCATTGACTCATAAACTTCCGATCGTAGGATGCTCGAGCTTGAAGATCAAGTCAAATTCCTAATGAGCTCTTACGAAAATCCTAAGTCTTCACATCAAGTGAACAAAATCACTCTACCTTGTGAGTTATTTAGTGGTCCCCACGATAATTCTGGATTGCACAAAATCCCCAAGCTTTATGAACAACGCCTCCACGCTGCACGACGGAGCGGGAGAGAAGTGGTACACTTTCAAGGCCGAACAAAACAACTTAGGAAACTCCTACAACCCCTCATGGAGGAATCACCCTAATCTTAAGTGGAGCCAAAACTCAAACCCACCCCAAAGCTCACCTAGTCCACCCATAGGTTCAACCTCCAAATACGGGAATTCCACTAGTCTTGAGGCAATTGTGTCTAGATTCATGTCATCTCAAGAAACTTGATTGACTAAGCTTGAAGCCGATTTCAAGCAACGACAAGGCGAGATGACAAACAAGCTCGACGCCCTCTTAAAATCCTTCAATGACCGGGAAATTGGAGCACCACCAAGTGACACTATAAAGAATCCAAAAGTGAATTCGATTTCATCGACTTCATGTTCTTGCTCACCTTGGGAGAGTGCATGTCCATGCCCTTCACACCCGAAAGTTCATCCCAAGCGCCATCAACACGGGTTCCAAGCGATCCCTTATGAAGTACCAAGGACCCGAACCATTGGTCCAACCAAGTATTGAGAAACCCGTCAACCAAGAACCCAAACCTAATCTAAAGGAGGAGTACAAGGAACTCCACCAAGAAAAACCGGTTCTTGAAGTCTTGGCTCATGCACCTTATTACAATGCTTTAAAAGAAAAATATGAGCAAGAACTAAAGCTAGGAGAATGTGGGTCCGCATTCGTGCAAAATAAGTTACCTAAGAAGTTAGATGATCCCAGGCTATTCATTCTTCCGTGTAGGCTTGGAAACTCCAAACCTTTCGACACTTTAGCCAACTTAGGATCAAGCATCAATCTTCTTCCGTTGTCCCTCCATAGAAGCCTTAACCTAGGTAAGATAGAACCAACGGAAACCATCTTAGGTCTAGCGGACGGTAGTATTGCATATCCGGTAGGGATAATAAAAGACATGGTAGTACATGTAGGTGAATTGACTCTTTTAGCGGATTTCCATGTGCTATACATGAACAAAGACCCGACATGCCCATTGTTAGTAGGAAGAGGATTCTTAGCTACCGCTAGTGCCAAAATTGATTGTAAGATGTCTAAGATAGTAGTAGGAGAAGGGAATGCTAAGTCGGTTTATGATGTCAAAAAGCATGTCTACTACAAAGAGGAAGAAATTCCCTACGAGATCATGTTAGATAGAACACCCTCTAGATATGGACCTTGGATTAATAAAGATTTTATAGGTCCCCAATGTAACACCCCGAAATTTGGTTTAGCGGAAGCATACGGGTCATTTGGGAGCGTTACGAAATTTGGTGAATCATAACACAAGTAATACAGAACGGAATACATAGTCCGTTTAATTTCATAAAATGTTTTGAAACAATATCTTACAACATTGTTTAGATAAATGGGCGCACCCCATAACTTTTGTGGTCCCAATATAAAAACATCGTTTTTGTGAAAAACACTTCTTTAGAAATTTCTACGACCATTTACCACCTCTTGCCTTGCATCCATGATCACAAATTTAGAACCTGAGAAAATATGCTATAAAGGTCAGCTAAAAGCTGGTGAGTTCATAGGTTTAAATTTTTAAAATAGTATGTGTGGACCAAAGTAAAGACATATAATCATTACCAAGAATATAATGATATATGGATGAAAGTCTATTACGTTAGCTCTAAGTTCATGCAACCGATATTAACGGCAGAGTATGTAAATGATATCATACAATATAGGGGCCCATAGCGAGTGTTTTGTCCCTCAACACTCGGTTCCGACATGGTATACGTTTCGCCTTGGCCTAAGCATGACCAACCGAACGGAGGAGTCACCCTCAATAGATCTATTTATAACATTCGCGTTTCCCAATGGGGAATTGACGGTTCATGAAAAGGGCATTCTCTAGGGACATAAGGGCTTAGGCTAAACCACGTAATAGTAATCATGTAATAGTTCAGGTCCATAAAAGGTTTTGCATATTTCTCACCCCAAAGTGTATAAAACAGTTTATCATGTAAAAGAGGGGCTATGAAAACTCACCTTGGCAAATGTGCAATCCAAATGTGGGATTTAGTGGTTGTTGTGAAGTGGTACCGACACGCACCGGATAAGGAGGGCAATGTTTTAGTTTATGGTTTTAAGTATTAGTTACTTAAAATAGTTCACTGGTTTTTATAATTGTGTCAAAACTAGACTTTAGTTTATAAAAATGATTGAGGGGTATTACTAGTAAGCATACGAAAGTATATACATACTTTTCATGTTGACAATATGACAATATTTAAAAATCCAATAGTTGGTTTGAAAACATTCACGTTATACTTTTAGTAAGTATATAATGTGTATATACTTATTTACGTTGACATATTAATGGCATTGACAAAATTTAAGTTAGTTGATTTATTTTCTAATTGTATTTAGAAAATACTCCGGTTAAAGTCGAAGGCTCTCAAGTTATCAATTTGGCAAAATGTTATAGTAGTCTTTGTTTAGCCATAAAAATTGAGTTCTTAAGGTTTATACAAAGTACGACTAGTAACTTTTATGACATAAGTTTGTTTACACATTAATGTTAAAGCGTGGCGTAGGTGTTACTAAATGAAACATGTTTTAAACCCTTGTTGTTTATGCTGAACCGTTATACATGTTTTCTTTTATTGAGACTTTTTACTCTTGGCGTTATTTCAATCTGTGGCGAGATGAAAGTAAAGAATAAGGAAACGAGCTTAGGTTACATTTAGACTACCGAGTATACGTTTCGAGACGTGATTTGTTGATTTATCCAACGCGCGTGTATCAATTTAATATAATTGGGTTTGGCGTTGGCAAGAAATGGGTACGAGAATGGGCTTAGGCCCATAGCGAGCCGAATGAGCTCATTAATAATAAGAGCATGGGCTGCGGCCCAAGATGACTTAGAAAGGTTATTTGGATGGCTAACTTGGGCTGTGGCCCAATGTGACACATGAGGCTTTTCACAGGTTTGGTATTGACATGTTTTCACGAGCATGTCATGCTAAATTTTTAGAGAGCATATCACCTTCCAAAACGTGATGTTAAAACATTTGTTTTGACACGGAACTTCAACACAAACGGTGTTGACTTCGAGGTACAACTCGACTATGGCATGTGAAGTCGAGACTTTTTGACCAAGGAGTGTGACTCTAGCACTATGGTACTACCAAAGTGAGGTTGTCGACTCACTTACACATTTTCCAAACGTTTCAATTTCGATGACAAGTATGTACTAAATGAGAGTAGTTATGGTTACTCTTTTTCTTGGCTGTCAACCGAAGGATATGACTAGGAACGGAACTATTTCAAACGAGTTGACTGACACATTTTACCCCGAGGTCACTTTAGTTTCGGCTAAAACAACACTAACCACCCGACTACACTAGCTTCCAGGTCTTGCTCCTACTATCCTACGCATACACTTAACCATGGTATTGCAAGTCTGCCTAAGTTGTTAATTGACTCGATTCGACCAAAGTTTGACAAGGATTTAGGAGGAACCTCACATATCCGTTTTCATTACTTAAACCTGACAACATAGGTTAAGCCATAAGTAATTTAACAAGAAGTTCCGGACTTGATACAAATGTGACTCGGAATTTTATAAACTCGACTTTCATATTTCCTTGGTTCATACTCTCGGCAAATAGAAAAACTCAAACAAATAGCAACCTTAACAACATCTAGTCCCTAGACTCAATTAAACAATCACTAGTAGTTTTTATTAAAATTCATCTTTGTCTAGTTTCTCTGTTTTGTGCCTTCGACAGAAAAATTAACCCATCAATGTCAATGATCAACTTCAAGACTTAAGTGGTATAACCCATTTATCGAAACCAAAGATTATGTACATCAAGACCATTTGTTCACACACTTAGAATACTAAAAACAAAATATCATCATCTTTACATTTCATTAACAATACCATTTATAAATTTTAACAAATACTAAGTTGAATGATTCTTACAAGGGAGAAGATGATAGCAATGTCGAAGGTCAACCCGGATATTTAACACCACAATCGAGCCCGATGGATCCAAATAAAACACCCAAGTAGAAATCCTCTCCTCTTAGTCTTCTTACCCCTTTTGTGGTGATATTTGGTGTGTGATACCCTTGGTTGCCTCGACTGGAATAAAAAGGAAGGACCCAAGAAATTTTTGACTCACTCTCTCCTCTTGGGTATTTGGATTGAAGTAGAATGGGGCTAACTTCCAAAACCTTAGGCTTAATCTTGGATTTTGTTCAAGGTAGATTGAGGTGAAGATATGATTCTTCTTGGATGATTTTGTCTTGGTTCTTCTTGTCTTTTTCGAATTGTAAACGGTGCATCAAAGAGGAGATTTGGAGAGACCCAATACTTACTTGGTTTTGGTAAGAAGGAAGAGGATTTGATGGGATAACATGTTGGGTTTTCCCCTTTTGGGAGATTTGACCTAGATGAGGCATAGGGGTAAAGGGAGGTTGAAGAAGATCTTGGATATCTTTTCATTTTCTGATTTTGGTTTCCTTTTGTCGTGGAGTGGGAGAGAAAGACAAGAGATATTATCTCATTTCTTTTATTTCATAAAAGGTTTTTATCAAAAAGAAAGATATAAATAAACACTTGTATGTGTAAGTAATTTATACTTAGGTTTTATTTGTGTACATGTACTTGTGTTACACTTATATTTTAGTAGTGTTTGAGGCTTACAAGGGTTATTGTTTAAGTGCAAGTGTATTAATTATTTTCGTGTCACACGAAATCTATATTGTGACCGTAGTATCATTGCTTGATAACTTTTATAACGTAGTATTTTATGGTTACGTATCGGGAATATTTTTATTTTTGTAATATTCCTTATCACAGACATTTGTCATTTGTTTTATCAAGTCCTTATCATAGTGTCGGTACGCGAAGCTGCGTAATTACACTAGGGTAAACGAGACGACCCCTCGTCTTACAATTTAAATCATAAGGCAAAATGAAATATTCACAAAATGATATGAATGCAACAGTGATGCAATTGTCTACAGTATGCGAGTTAACTACTCAAATGATCAGGTAAAGCTTATGCGTGCTTAAATGACTTATGCTTAGTAATAATAAATTACTAATTATCAGTTAAATTTTGGTGGAAATTTACCGTGTGTCACACCCAACGACCTTTCTATCTAGAAGAGTCCTTTGTTAGTAACTCAACTTTCCATGAGCAAGAATTGGCTGGGGACATGGAAGTGAACCCGTTCGAGGATGCCTTCGTGTTTAGGAAGATGACTGAGTTCCTAGGAAGCTTGCCCGTCAATCTTGTCATGAATAAGTGGAAAGTTGAGAGTGAGAAACCTAATCATAAGTGGAATTGGGATAGACCACCTAGTGATGGTAATGGAGAATGGCACATTAGGATGACAATCTATGACCTCAATGGAGAAAAGTTTGATAAGGCGTACCGAACTAAGCGTACCACTAGGAACTTAAAAGATATGTTTGATCCCTATGACATTCTTGAGGATAAGCTTACTTACATAGGTACGTAGGGGCACGACTTCGAGTCTAGCTACAAGACTCATAAATAAAGAAAAGCGCTTCGTGGGAGGCAACTCATGCTTAATTGTTTGCTTGTTTGTGTGTCATATATCTTTTCATTGATTGTTTATTCTCATGTTTAAATTTGTGAAAATGCTTTATTTTGTCTTTAACCTCGTCTTAATTACATATAAAGGTATTTTACAAAAATGATAAGTGTAGGGAAGATTACACGCGTTTTTAAAAGAACGTGAACATGAGAATTACGATTATTGGAATAGATATATATGTGTGTTTGTTAGAGCCAAATGCTTGTATCGAGTCATAATGGATGTTTTGCAGGAACTTTTCAAGATTTTTAAGGTGTAATTTTTCCAGAAAAACGCATCAGTAATTCGATAAGACGGTTTGTCAGATAACCTGACGGCGTCAGAGGAAGCGAAAAGCAAATTATCTCATTGGGTTTTAGGTTCCTTGCATCAAGAATTACTTTAAGTACTGGAACCTCGGACAGGCTTGATAGAACCACGGACAGAAGAGTGTAACCACGGATGAAGATAACGCGCTAGTAGTAATGTGTAACCACGGATGATATATTGTAACTACTGCTAGTATTTTGTATAGTCGGTTAGTTTATTGTTTTAGATAAATATGGAAAAGATATTTATCTTGTAGGTTACGTATTGTATAATGTGTAGGACTCCTTGGCTTATAAAAGGAGGTCCTAGGTTAGATTAGAAGTACATAAGTCTTATATCTAAAGTCGATACACTTCAAGGTTGCGAAACCCTAATACCGTAAGAGTATTAGATAATAAATAATATTGAGGTGTTGAATGTTAACTGCTTTCTTCTTAAGGTTAAGTGTTAAATTCCGCATAATACTTAATAAGTTGTTATTCTAAAGTCGGTTTCTATATTAGATCGTTTGCTCAACTGGGATCAACAAGTGGTATCAGAGCTTGTGATCTAGAAACTGTAATCAATAAGAGGTTGAGTTAAGTTTTGTTCAAAGAAGATAAGATGTCTAACGAAACTCACATGGTGATACCGCTTCAAGGTACCCATGCTCAAGCATGGTGAGTATCAAATCTGGAGAATGCGAATGAGGCAATACATTCGCATGATTGATTATGCTCTCTGGGATGTCGTTGAAAAAGGAGACACTCTTCCTAAGAAGGGTGAGGATGGCAAAGAAATTTCCATTGTTAGTGAAATTGATAAGGCTAAGAGAAAGATGGAGATCAAGGCTCAAGATTCTCTCCATGGGAATACCCAATGATTATGCTTTGGATTTTGAGCAATATGAATCGCTAAAGAGTTACTTGGATGCTCTTGAGACAAGGTTTCACGGCAATGAAGCTACCAAGAAGTCGGGATGAATATGCTCAAGCATCAATTTGAAACCTTCACCTTTGCTCTCGTGGAGAAAAGATTGATGGCACATACAATAGACTTCAAAAACTTATTAGCCAACCTAAGTCTCGAGATTATAAGGTTCTTCAAGAAGATATTAATTTGAAGTTCATTAGGAGTCTATCATCTGAATGGGCTATTCATACAATTGTGTGGAGGAATAAGGAGGACTTTCCTAAGATGACTCCGGATAATCTCTTCAACAACTTGAAGGTTTATGAGTCTGAGAATAACTTTGCTAGTGCATCTACTGCTAATCCAAACATTGCTTTTGTCTCCACTAATCACAAGAACTTACAAGATGTATCCACGCCGCCTATGGTATATCCACGCGCTATTGCAAACAATACCACCCTGTTAGTGATAATGTTAGTGATGGTGCAATTTGTGCTTTCGGTGATTTAACTACTAGTGTTACTGTGTTGAATCAAGATCTGGATCAAATTGATCCCGATGATCTAGAAAGAGATTAATCTTCAATGGCAAATGGCAATGTTAACTCTCCAAGCAAGGAAGTTTTTGAGGAGGACTAAAAGACAAGTTAAGTATGATGGTCAAAGGAGCGGGGGTTGACAAAAGCAAGATGGAGTGCTTTAACGCAAGAAGAAGGGTCACTTTGGGAATGTCGAGCTCCTAAGAGGATTGAAGGTGTTAAGAAGATCACTGAAGAGTCCGCTCCTTCTTCTCGCATTGATAAGTGGCTCAAGATGGTCTTGGTGATTATGATTGGTGATGATTGAAGAAGGACCTAATGCAACTTTTCTTGCTAGTGAAGCTTCAAAAGAGCATAACTTTGCTCTTATGGCTTATGCTTCATCTTCTCGTTCAGATTCTGAGGTATCTAATGAGTCTACTTGCTCTTTTAAATCATGTAATGATAACTTAGAATCTCAAAAAGCAATCACTGAAAGTATGAGGAAAGAAGTAGAAAGACTAACTATGGATAACTTAGGTTATAGGGTTGGTCTAGAGAGTGTAGAAGAGAAGCTTAGATATCTGTATTAAATGTGAGTTTGAGTATGTAGATAAGATCAATATATTAGGTGGTGAAATTGATCTTAAAAATAGAGATTAAAATGCTTAAAGAGAAACTTGAACTAGCAGAGAATGAAAAACAACAGGCCCTAGATGAAAAAGAAAAACATGTTGTTAGGGTAGCTAAAACAAAATTTGCTTCTGATCTAGTTCATAAATCTATAGAAAGTCATCTAATGAAAAAGGGTTCTGGGATAGGATACAACAATATGCCACCACCTACTCTTATGCAACATGCACCACCTGCTAAAGAACTGTCATTTAGTAGTGAATTCAGTTTTAACAAACCTGTTGAAGGAATAAGTAAGACTGAGACACCTAAGATAAGTTCCGATATGTCCTCCGATGCTCCCATCATTGAAGATTGGGAATCAGATTCTGAGGAAGATAGTAAAGTATCAACACAACCTGAAAAGTTAGAACCTATTAAGAAAGTTGATACTAGACAAGCTAATTTTGTACCTAGATTTGGAGCTAAAGTTACCAAGAAAGTAGTAGAGTACAGGGAAATACCTAGGAACCAGATGCAACAATATAAACCTAGGGGTAATCAAAGAAGCTTAAATGGTTTAATTTCTAACAGATTAGGTGATGAGTTTCAATGTGTTAAAAGGCTTGTTTTATATGTGGTAGTTTTGAGCATTTACAGAGAAATTGTAATAAAAAAAGACCACAAGTTTGGAATCATTGGAGGAGGGTAAATCACCAAAACTTTTCAAAGAAAACAAACCCTCATCCTAACAGAAACATGATTCCTAAAGCAGTGTTAATGAGGAATGGGAATACAAAATCAATTGTCACTGCTTCTCCCAAATGGTTCCAACCATTAAGCAAAGTGTAAACCGGCTAAGCAAAATCAAACCACGATAAGCCAAAAATCACCACAGTATAACAAAGAAGTTTTAAAAATTCCAAAGGTGATAAGCGATACAGCATGGTTGGGAATCATTTTATGTCATAAGGCCTCAAATTAGTTGGCAATGGAAACCTAAGACCAAGGTTTTACATCATGTCAACCGTGCATCAATGGACCTAACCAAATTTGATTATATTGATGCCTGCGGCACTCCAAGTCAAGATTGGCTTGGGTCCAAAAAGGAACTAACTTGTTTAATTTCATGTGTCGGGCAATCTACAAGATGAGCTAAAAGACAAAGGAGTTTTTGATAGTGGTTGCTCTGGCACATGACTTGGGATGGGAGCAATCTGGAAGATTTTGAAGCTTTTGATGGAGGATATGTGGCTTTTGGCAATGATCCAAAGGGAGGAAAGATACTTGGAAGAGGCACAATCAGAACAGGAAATTTGGACGTTGAAAAAGTCTACTTGTACAGGACTTAAGTACAATTTATTCAAAGTGTTCTCAAATGTGTGATAAGAAAAACTGGGTACTTTTGGTGAAAAATGAAGTTTAAGATGCCCGATGAGAAGTTTATACAACTTAGGGTACCTAGGAAGGAAAATATATATTGTTTTGATCTTAAAGATGTAATTCCTAATAGGTCCTTAACTTGTTTATTTGCTAAAGCATCTGTGGATGAGTCTAAGTTGTGGCATAGAAGATTAGGTCACCTCAATTACAAAACAATCAATAAACCGTTAAAGGGAACTTAGTGAGAGGGTTACCTTCTAAGGTTTTTGAGTGTAAGGAACTGTGTGTGGCTTGTCAGAAAGGAAAATAACATAGAACTTCTTGTAAGTCCAAAACTGTCAACACCATTTCACAACCACTGTTTATGCTTCATATGGACTTATTTGGACCTACTTTTGTCAAGAGTTTGAACCATAAGCAGTATTGCCTAGTTATCACCGATGATTATAGTAGATTTTCTTGGGTTTACTTTTTGGTCACGCTAAGAGTGAAACTAGTGAAGTTCTCAAGAGTTTCATTATTAAGATAGAAAATCTAGTGAATCATAAAGTCAAGATAATCAGATGTGATAATGGAACCGAGTTTAAGAATGCAGTGATGAATCAGTTTTGTGTAGAGAAAGGTATAGAAAGCAGGTTTAGTGTTGCTAGAACACCACAACAAAATGGTGTGGCTGAAAGGAAAAATAGAACACTAATTGAGGCTGCTAGGACTATGTTGTCCGAGTCTAAGTTACCAACTACCTTTTGGTTGTCGTCGGATCTGCATGTTATGTGAGAATAGGAGTAAGGTGGTAGTGAAGCCTCATAACAAGACCCCTATGAGTCAAGTTACATGATAGGAAGCCAATGATTGCATTTCTAAAACCTTTTGGGTGTCCTGTTACTATCTTGAATACCATAGACTACCTAGGCAAGTTTCAAAAAAAAGTCGATGATGGATACTTTTAGGCTATTCATCAAATAGTAAAGCCTTTAGAGTATACAATAGGAGGACTAGAATTGTTGAAGAGAATCTACATGTTCAATTCAGTGAAAAGACTCCTAGTGTTGAGACCAAAGGACCCGACTGGGTCGCTTTAACATTGATATGCTAACCAAATCTATGAATTATGAGCCTATCATTGCAGGAACTTCCACTAATGTTGATGCAGGTACTCAAAAGAATTCTTGTGAAGAAGCAATTTCTAAGGAAGCTGATTCTCCTCAAGAGTTCTATTTGTTTGAAAAGTGGAAATCTAGTTCTGTCTCACCCATCATTGATAAGCACGGTCCCACTGATGATGATGTCTTGAATAATGGAGGCAATAGTGCTCATCATCAAGATAAGGATGAGTTATTGAAAGATAATTCAATGTTGGTAGAAGAAATTGAAAAGAAGAAAAAGCGCCATCTCAAAGTACCGGATAAGCCAAACATAAACACGGATAGAATTAATACAACCACTTCTAAGCCAACAACTTCTACCACCTGCCATTACAAGTGAAACCCGGTAAGTACCGATAGTAGTACTTTCTTTGGACCACATGCAAAGCCACTACATGGAGAAGAGGAGTATCCACATGATCCTGATATGCCTGCTTTGATTGAAATTGATACTCCTACCGATGATGAAGACATGGATGATTTCTTTAATGCTGATTTAACTAATTTGGAACATGTCATTCATGAAAGTCCTGCTACCTCAACAAGGATACACAAGATTCATCCCAAGGAACAAATACTTGGAAATTTGAATACCCTAGTTCAAACAAGAAGCAAGGTTAAAACACGAACCCTTTCACGAACATGGGTTCTTTGCAAGATCTCTTCACAAAAGTTAAGAAATATCATAAAGATCTACAAAATTGCCCTCTGTTTGCTTGTTTTCTGTCTCAAAAGGAACCAAAGAGAGTTGAAGAAGCATTATCTGAAGAAGGTTGGGTAGAATCAATGCAAGAGGAGCTTCTTTAGTTCAAACTTCAAGAGGTTTGGACATTGGTAGAACTTCCAAATGGTAAGAGGGCCATTGGGACAAAATGGGTGTTTAGAAACAAAAGGGATGAAAGAGGTATTGTTGTGAGGAACAAGTCAAGGTTGGTTGCTCAAGGATACACACAAATTGAAGGCTTGGATTATGATGAAGTATTTGCTCAGTTGCAGAATTGAGGCTATTAGATTGTTTTTAGCTTATGCTTCATTTAAAAACTTTGTGGTGTATCAAATGGATGTTAAAAGTGCATTTTTGTATGGCACAATTGATGAGGAGGTTTATGTCATCAACCTCCGGTTTTGAAGATCGATCATCGACAAGGTCTACAGAGGTGAGAAAGCTATGTATGGTTTGCATCAAGCTCCTAGGCATGGTATGAGTGCTGTCCACTTATTTGATGGACAATGGGTTTAAAAGAGGACTGATTGATAAAACTTTGTTCATAAGAAAGCACAAAGATGATATTTTATTGGTTCAGGTTTATGTAGATGACATCATCTTTGGCTCAACCAATAAAAAGCTATGCAAAGATTTTGAGAAGCTTATGCATGATAAGTTTCAGATGAGTTCTATGGTAGAACTCACTTTCTTTGAGACTCTGAGTTCACAAAAGGTGATGGTATCTTCATTAGTCAAGACAAGTATGTAGCAGATGTTTTGAAGAAGTTTGGGTTCAGGGATGTGAAAAGTGCTAGTACACCAATGGAAACTCGAAACCCTACTACACGATGATGGAAGTACAAGAGTTGATCGAGAAGTTGTCAGTCCATGATTGGATCTTTGATGTATCTCACGCATCTAGGCCGATATAATGTTCTCAGTATGTGTGTGTGCAAGATTTCAAGTCACACCTAAGTCATCACACATGAATCTTTGTTAAGAGATTTTTAGGTATCTTAAAGGTCATCCTAAATTGGGCCTTTGGTACTCAAAGGATTCTCCTTTTGACTTGGTGGCCTAGACAGATAGTGACTATGCTGGTGCTAGTTTGGATAGAAGTCTACAAGCTGGAGGATGTCAGTTTTTGGGAAGCAGACTTATTTCATGGCAGTGTAAAAGCAAACTATTGTGGCAAATTCTACAACTGAAGCTGAGTATGTGGCTGCTGCTGATTCTTTGTGGTCAAGTTCTATGGATTGAGAATCAATTCTTTGGACTTTGGGTACAATTTTATGCATACTAAGATTTACATTGATAATTACAGTACAATATGCATCATTAAAAATCATGTTTTACATTCTAGAACTAAACATATTGAGATAAGACATCATTTTATTAGAGATTGTAATGAGAAAAGGTTGATTCAAATGGTAAAAATCCATCTTGATTTCAATGTTGCTGATCTTCTCACCAAAGCTTTTGATGTGGGGAGGTTTCGATTATCTTGTTGTTAGTATTGGAATGATTAATCTCTAAATTCTCAAATTGTTTTGTACGGTTTGTATATGTCACTATTATTATGTAATCTTAGTTTTGCTATTTTTGTTTCTATCCATTGATAGTTTGTTTCTAACCACTGATAGTTTGGTTCAAACCACGCTAGTTGTCTGTTTTTCACTAACCATTTTGCAGTTACAAGAATGATCATTATAGAAGTAAAAGAAATAGTGATGCAAAGTGTTCATTCATTCATTAGAGAAACGACTTACGACTTACAGAGTACAATCAACATCAAATGCAACTACAAGAACAGAGCTATACATGATCTACTAATCTAGTTCATCTCATCTATTCCAACATCTAACAGGCTATTGGATATGCATGATCGCTTACATCTTTCACACTAGATCTTTGGATGCGTTAGTGAAGCCTTGCATAACCACCCATTCCTTCTATCTCAATGGCTGGAGATGCATGACTACTAAGACGAGGATGCTAAGGATCAAAATGGAAAGGATGGATTGATGAAAGCGTTGATGATGACGATGACCACATTAGATGAAGCACGAAGGACATAGTCATATCACCAAAAAGCATCATTCCATTTTCTTTTTCCTTCCCCTTCGATGTGTGAAGAAGCACCATAACTTGGTACTTGAAGACCAAGAACCACCTCTCTGTCTTTTTGAAGTGGTGGGTTTCTTGCTCGTGGTCTTGTTTGGGGTTGAGATCTTTGAAGGTTAGTATGAAGATCTCTTCTTTGAGGAATCATCGAGTCCTCGGATGCATTACTTGGATTCACCACTATCATCTTAGGATGATGGAAGAAATGGAGATTTTCTTGGTCTTGTTTCTTGTGGAGGGAGGTAGCGCCATGGGTTATCTTCTTCACTTGATGATGAAGATGATGATGAGGATGAGGAGGATGTTAGATTGACTACTTATGGTTTATTCCAACTAGGGTTCCACATTGTGATTGCAGTTGATTGGAGACTTTGAAGAAATTAGGGTATGGATATTGATTGGTGTATGCGTTATGAAAGATTTGGGTTCTTTTTATAAGTGGGGTTTAGGGTTATGGAAGTAAATCGGGCAGGGTTTAATGTGGTTGAGGAGTTAATGAGATTTTTGGGAGTTGGACTAATATTAGTTCTAGAAGTTGACCATATTGACTTACATGTTCAAACCACGGATAGGTCTTTTGGAACCACTTTTAGCTCTTCTAACCACTTGACAACAACTTTCTACTCGTGTTGGGTTTGTGTTTTTGTTTTCTTGGTATGAAGGTTTTGGGTGCATAAGGCTGCTTTACTTGCTATCTCTTGGTCATTTGGATGAATTGATCTCATGTATCTGGCGATGGTTTGTTGTAACCACGGATAGTAGTTACGGACCTGCGGATAACATGAGTCTAGTTTTGGATAGTCTGGGTGTTTGGTAACATTGGCGAATCTATATCACTCTCCCCAAATCAAGGACGGATCATTTATTTGATTCTCAAACCACTTCCAATTGGAGCTCAACCTTAACCTAATCACTTTCTTTGCATAATTCATCAACTCACATCATTATTTTCCTAAATCAAAATGGCTGAAAAGTATTCCACTTCTCATAACTTAGTTGCCATTCTCACCAAGAATGCTCGATCTGAAGGGTTTCATCAAATGATTGATTTCTTAGTTCACAATCCCATTCATTATGCTTTAACTGTTACACCCACCATTCTTAAAGCCTACATACATCAATTTTGGAAGAATGCTACACTTGCAACGGTTGATGGTGTGGAGATGTTTCATTCAAGTAGATGAGCATGTTATTTCTGTTACTGAGGATATCATTCGAGAAGTTTTGCGGTTTGATGATGCTGATGGGGTTGACAATCTTTCAGATGTTGAGATTGTTCTTTGGTTTAGAGAGATTAGGGTATACACATAGAGGTGACAAGGTACAATTCTTTAAGAGTTTCTTTTCACAACAATGGAAGTTTTTATTCACACCTTGTTGATGTGTATGAGTAACAAGACCACAGGGTTTAATGACTTTCCTTCAAAAATTGCTACTGCTATTATTTGTTTATCTGAGGGAAGGAAGTTTAATTGGTCTAGAATGATTTATGAAGGGTTAGTACAAAACATTAGGAAGAAGGGTAAATACTATTTGTATCCTCGGTTTGTTCAGCTTATTGTAGCACATCAAATTGTTGATCCTATTGAACATTTTAGAGAGTATGAAGTACATCATATGCTTCCTAAGGTTTTTGCACATATGAGGAATCAACCACAAAATGTACAAATTAGAGATGTTCCTTTATTTCCTCATGCTTAGTTTGTCTCACTGCTCCTGATTTTTGATGAAGGTCTTGACACTCAACTGCTTGTCACTGATACTACAACTCAAATCACTGAAAGTACACCTCCAATCACTGATACTACACCTATTGGACTAGGAAAAGAAGGGCACTAAGCTTCCTCAGGCTAGTGCTAGTGGTGTTGCTCATGAGGCTGTCACGGGTGGTGAAGGTGACATGATTGGAAGGGCTTCCACTCTTGATTCATGCTTAGATCTGTCGGGATAGTGGAAACATTAATAAGACCCAACCATTGGCAACTCCTAATGTGGAGAGTTCCTTGGAACTTCACATAGGTGGAGGAATCCTAGCCCTTGGCTATAACAGAGTGCATAGATGTTCAGGCTCGGTCGATGCTATGTTTTCTATATCCAAGGATTCACCTCTCGGAGCAGTTAACACAGCTCGAAGTGATGAGGATAAGTTGGAACTTTGAACATGAATTGACGGATTCACGAGTTTGTACATACTGACTTTTCCAATGAACCACCTTTCGGACCAGTTCACACAGGTCGAAGTGGGGAGGATATTCTTGAACACTTAAATGAATTGACGGCCAAATGTACCAAGATGGAGGAGACGATCTCTAATCTCAAGGAATTGGCTGGGTTTCATTAAAAGGATATTCGGCCAGCTAACGTGGTTTTGTTTTGGAGAAGATAAAAGGCCCGGGCTTGCCGCTGAGGAAGCTAAGGAAAAGAAGCTGAACTCCTTTCCAGCCAATATGAAGGATGTATCCAAACAGGGGGAGTGAAGGCAAGAATTCAGGGGAGGATGTTAATGTATCTATGGAAGAAGATGTTGATAGTGGAGATCAAACATTTGTGGTATCTGATAAAGATGGAAATGAGGCAGTTCTTGAAAATGTGAAGAAGGTTGTAGAAGATGTAGTACTGAACACAACCACGGATGGTATGTCAAACCACCGGTTAGTACACTTCTAACCACCGATGTCAGAATGACATAGCAACTATAAACACTACAACTATACCTTCAACAATCATACCCATCGCTATTATAACCACTTCCATTGTTAACAACTCTCTCTATATTACCATCTAAGCCTAAAGAAGTAGAGAAAGAAGCTGCAAGTACATTGATTAATCTGAGCAAAACATCATCTATTTTTACACCCATCATTGCACCGCTATCTGTTCAAACTATGCACTAAATCCAAACCCGGAGAAAAACTTTAGTTATTGGTGAACCACGAAGAAGAAGGTGATTCAACTGATGTTGGAAAGGGTAAAGGTATTGCAGCATCGTGAGTTGAAGTTTAAAACTAGGGCAGAACAAGAAGCTTTTGATGATGAGTTTGTAAAGAATATGGTTCTTTAAGAACAAGCGCTTTGGATAAAAGAAAGAAAGAAGAGGAGGAAGCTAATGAGAAATGGTTAGCTATATGGTATAACTCAGAAAACTATCTTCAAGCTTTTTACAAATTCTTGATGAGTTTACTGCACAAGAATGGGCATTGCTGGATGATGAGGAGAAAGCTAGATTGATGAATGAATGGGCAAGGAAGATTAGAAAAACAAAGAAACAGTTATAAGAGAAAAACCTCCTACTATGGCTCATGAGGAATGTATTGATGAAAATTATTAAGAATTCGGCATTTATGTTTCCGATAATCTTAGTAAATGTTCATTTGAAAGAATTTTGGAAATTTATGAGATGTATGAGGATTAATGTAGATGATTTCTGTCCAATGAATTCTGAGAAGGAAGAAGAGTGGATAAAGAAGCATGATGAGTGGATGCTAAGTAAAAGGAAGATAAAATCTGAGGTTCAGAGTCATCTCGATTCTAAAAGATTGAAAGTTGTTGAAAATGAAAATCAAATCATTCTTATGAGTTTAAGCTTAATGATGGAAGTGAAGGAGTTTGGAAAATTAAAAGACTCAACAATGAAGTTTCCGAGTATAATAAATTTTCACAAATGCTTCAGTATTTTGATAGAGATGATTTGATGAATCTTTGGATACTTTACAAGAACAAGTTTGGTGAAGTACATCCAAATGATTATCATGAGAGGTTGGTTTATCATCATTTGAAGATTCTATTTGAACCTACTCATGATGAATCTAAATGGCAAGGACTCTACAATGGTCAAGTTACTAGATGGTTTTATATCAAACTTGTGGAGTTCATGTTTTGATTTTCTCGAAAGGTTATTCATATGCTTGTAGAAGGTGATTATCCTCAACTGAATAAGCATCCAGGAATAATTGCTCCGATGTTGAAGCCTGGTTGTATCAAGATGTTAGTACCTTATGATGGTCAACCTTACGATTTGTTACTAAATATGAGAATATACTTAAGGCTAGTAAGTGTTTGGCTACATCCTCCATTTCAAATGTTTTGAGCTTAAAGGAAACTTGAGAATTCTGTTGGAATGTATCAAGTTTAGGGGAGGATTGTTGGGTTTTAGGTTCCTTGCATCCAGAATTACTTTATCGAACCTCGGACAGCTTGATAGAACCACGGACGTGAAGAGTGTAACCACGGATGAAGATAACCATGCTAGTAGTAATGTGTAACCACGGATGATATATTGTAACTACTGCTAGTGTTTTGTATAGTCGGTTAGTTTATTGTTTTAGATAAATATGGAAAAGATATTTATCTTGTAGGTTACGTATTGTATAATGTATAGGACTCCTTGGCTTATAAAAGGAGGTCCTAGGTTAGATTAGAAGTACGTAAGTCTTATATCTAAAGTCGATACACTTCAAGGTTGCAAAACCCTAATACTATAAGAGTATTCGTATTAATAAATAATATTGAGGTGTTGAATGTTAATTGTTCTTCTTCTTAAGATTAAGTGTTAAATTCTGCATAATACTTAATAAGTTGTTATTCTAAGTCGCTTATATTAGATCGTTTGCTCAACTGACAACATTATCTAACTTTCTCTCGCTTTCTTCGTATACTTATAAATTTTTGAATTTATCGTGTATTAATTTTCGTAAAATATGCAAACATCCATTCCACTAGCATTATATCCTAGTTTAGTAGAGTCCATATAATTTGCCACGCATTTTACGCTTAATTCTATTTTCTTAAAGTGCGCAGTTTTATTTATCAAGATTAAGAAACATAAGATTGAAGTGGAGCTTTTCATGATACATTCTTCTTGAAAGAATCTAACCACTACTTCACACGATCCTACCAGCTAATCGTGGAGTACTAGTTTCTTTATCTTTAATTACCTTCAAGTATCATAACTTGATATTTTTGGGAACATTGGGGACAATGTTCGCTTTATGCAGAGAGGGAGAATAAACGAACTTTAAAATTATGCTTTTATCCTTGATCATTGTCTTGTCCTATTTTATTTGTGTAATAAACCATGAGAAATATCTCAAGTAGGGTAATTTTAGCACCAAACTTAAAAAAATTTCTATGACTTGTAAGGTTTTCCTTAGTCTTAATAAAGCGTCTCATGGATAGAAGTTATACTTAATTGAATATGAGTGTGTAAATACTCATCATTTCAAATCAACTGCAAAACACTTAAAAACGCTCCGAAATGCATCAAAATACTGAAAATATCTCAAAATTGCATTTTATATGTTTCAGATGCAAAATGTTTAAAATCAGATGAAAATCGAACAAAGTTTGCATAATTGGCGCTTTAGTCCCCAGTTTCAAATCTTGTCAAAAATAGTCCCTGAGCACTTATTTTAAAGAAAAGTCACCAAAGGTCATTTTGAAATCATAAGTTGTCATAATTAGTCCTTTGGTGAAAAATTTCAAAAGTTTTGAGAATTTACAAGTTTAGTCCTTCAAGTTTAAAATTTGGCAAAAATAGTCCTTGGAAGTTTGAAAATGTCTTTTATGGTCCTTGTACTATTGGAACTTGTCATAATTGGTCCCTTGGCATAACTTGGAAAAAGTGGCAGGATTGGTCCTTCAAGTTTGGAGAATTGCGCTTTGGTCCTTGTAATAATAAACAAAACACCATGACCCCCCGCCAAACCACTTGACCCCCCTTTTGAACCCCCATGCCATAATAATATAAGCCCGGTCAAATAAGTCAAACACCCTTATCCCACCTTTCCCTCCCTTTTTCCTCCTTCCCACCCAATGTCTACAACTCTTCGTGACCTTCACCTCCCTCCAGCTAACCCCTCACCTTCCATGTCCCCTCCACCTCCACCAAATAACAAAATCATTTAATGCTTCTCCTTCCATTCACTCAACCCTCAACCTGTTAAAACCATTTTGGGCTAAAAACATCAATGGCCAAAAATGACTCAAGTCATCCAATGGCTCCAAAAGAAAGTGGGATTTGCTCAGAGGAGAGAGAGAAGACCTTTTGATGTATAAATAAGAGAAGAGAAGCAAGAGAGTAGAGTAGTCTTTAGTTTTTAGTTTCCATGTATGTCGTTTTTATTGTTTAAAGTCTTGATTAAGTTCTAAATTGTACTCTTCTTAATCTTCCTTGTATTAAACTCAAGCATTTATATCGGTTGTAACTAATTTTCAAGAGTAATTCAAAATTTGGTTAAGTTTCTATTTTAAGTTTTCTTTTTACTTATGCGGTTTTAAAATGATCTCATACTCAAGCTCTAAGTAGCTTATTCTAACTCAAATAAGCTCACTTTAAGCTGTCCATAGCTTTGTAAGCTTTATAATTCATTTTACATATTGCTTTGGTCAACGAAGTCAACCTCAGGAGAAAATCTTGTTGCAAACTATGGAATGGAAATTGGTGATGCAGTTGATTTGGGTTGGATTTGATTAGAATAGTGGTAGTTTGGTTCGTTAAAGCCAATAATGGACTACGTAGTTCCAAGCTCTTCCATTTAACTGTTGAATTTGCATATTTGTTATCATTGATATTTGCTTATTATAATTGCTTGATTCGCTTGTTATTTGGCTTATAGAATAGTGTTTTAGTATTAGTTGTTGCTTAGATGAATGTCTAGTTAGGATTAGGAAATTGTGATATAAACTAGTGTTTGATTGATAGTTATATTAAGCTTTTGAGCTTTGGTTTGTGCTAAAATCATTTCACTCAGTCTCAATTAGGTCCACTTGAATCATTTTAGTCATCAAATTGCATCTACAAACTCATTTAGTCAAAATTGCTTTAACTGCTCTTATTGTCATTTTTGTGAGAGTTAGTTTGTAGAATCTTGCCTATAGGTGTAAAGGTTAGTGATATAGCTTGATCGTGTTGTTTCATCATTAAATATAATCAGTTTCGCAAATTAAGATCAAATCTCACAAAAGTCAAAAAATATCATTTCACAAAAGTCAAAAAATGAAAACTCGTCACCCAACTTGGTTGATTTTTCATACTTTATTATTGGTTCAAATCAATGAAACTTTGGGTTTAAAAACTTCAGTTGGTCAAGAATTGAAAAGTGATTTTTGGAAAATTTTTGTAAGTCCTTATAAGCTCCAGCGCTTGTCAACTAGGTTTAAAGTCCCTGTGCACTGACTCGTTGTACTGAGTGTGCATTGGTTTTGTGCGAGCTTGTCAAAAGCTCATTTGAGCTTATCTCGGCTCATTTTTGGTTTTAAGTAGCTAGCCAGTCTACTTTAGGTTCCAACTTCTAGTTTTCTGATTCAAATTTTAATAATAATCCAGCTTATGAGCTTGAAGTAAGCACCCCAAAACATTTTTTTACTTGTTTGATTTTGACTCATAAGCTTATAGTTGGTTAGCTTGAGGTTCTGAAAAGCTGGAACAAGTTGTTTTCACATAGTTATAGCTTAATCTAGCTTCTGCTTTCATTTGGTGGTCTTGCTTATGCTTATTTTAAAGTTTTCTTATTCATGTTGCTTGCACCCAGCTTCATAATACTTCACATAAGCCATTGTTTTTATATTTTTCTTAGAATTAGAATATTAATTTAGACTTTTCCTGAATTTTTCATATTTTTCCAAGATCGCTTTTGATATTTTTCCTCATTTAAATCAGTTAGGACTTTTAAATTAGCTATTCCAAATAAATCAGAAAAGTTTCAAAAAATAAGTTTTCATTTTTCCTAGGTTAAGATAAATATAAAAAGCAAAAAAAATAATTTTTCCAGATTTTTCCTAGTTAAATTTGTAATTTTTAGCAATTTAATTAGTTTTAAATAGTTTTTAATTCATAGAAAATAGAAAAATAATCAGAAAAATATAAAATTAGTTTTGAAAATTCTATTTAGTTATTTTAGATTTTTCTAAGTCATAATTTCAATTTTCTATCTTTATTTCATATTTTCTTATATTTTAGGGTATTATTAAATATAAAATAGTTTTAATTAATAATAATTAAATAGATAGTCATAAAAATAATTTTCTTTTTCTCAAAATTTTCTCTTATCATTAGGTTTGTAAAAAGTTCATTTTTATATTTTTTAGGATTAATTCTGCCCTTAATTTCACATTTTCTGACGTTACGTAGTTTTTAATTTAAATTTATAAAAGATAAATCAAAACATCATTTTAAAATAGTGATAGCGTTTATTTAATATAATTTATCATTTTAATTTTCTTTAATTTGTATTTAAGCCCTGAATTTACAAACTTTCTTAGGTATAATTATTCCAAATTCACAAACCTTTTCCGTTCATTATCACCCGATCACACACGTTTGATTATTATCGACAGCTCGTTGGGACTTAACGCACTTGGGAAACACTATACTCTCCGATCTTAATTGTATTGTTTCGAAGCTGTTTGGTTTATTACTTGTCAATTCATTCACAAGTAGCTTGTGTGATAAACTTGACTCGTTCGGAAGCGATCAAATTTTTGGCCAAGCACGGGAGCTATGCTAATTTACCACGCTTAGCATTAGTGATTTGAATATTCACTCCTTGTTTATACCATCTATATCTATATCTATATTTTCTTATAAAAAACTAAAAACCCAAAAACATCTTAAAACGTATAAAACACAAAAAAATATTTTTTCTTTTGTTTCTATATATATATATAAGATAAAAATACTAAAAAATTTGTCGTTTTCTTTGTTTAATAATAACAAATATAAAAATTACCACCGAAACCAAGGCAAGGTATACCTAACTGGGGTACGACCATAATAAGTTCCCCCAACCAAAGATTAAAACTTGCTTTTGTGTCCTTGTGAGTGGTGTACCTTTTTCAAAGGAGCCATTCATCTTGTGATTATGCTAGTTTGCCACCGTCGTTTTGCCTCAATATTGTTTTAATTGGATTTGTTGTTATATCTACTTTTCAAAACCATAAAGCTCAAAAAGATTCTTCTTCCCATTTTCATACCCTTCTTAACTCTGAGATTCCTTAGAGTTAACTCTAGTGTATAAAGACTGCCTTCTAGATCTGTAAGCCCATTTCGTGAGCTTGTCGATTCCAAGAAGGCGCGGTCCGTAGACGCGTTCGCCTTCATCACCGGATCGGGATCCTTCACACTACTTCAAGTATCATGGCGAAGAACGTCCTATGTGTGAGCTTCTCCTGCACCCATCGACGGGTATGAGATGCTATTGTTATCCCGACCATTGTGGCTGAAAATTTTGAACTAAAAATCGGGTTACTGAATCTTGTAACCTCAAGTCAATTCTATGGTTTTGAGAAGGATGATCCTCATGCTCATATTCGATGGTTTAACAAGATTGCATCTACCATCAAATACAAGAATGTCCCACAGATGCTCTGTCAAGCTTCTTCTGTTCCCATTTTCCCTTGAGGGACAAGCCCGGATTTGGCTTGAAAAACAACCCCTCAATCAATCAAAACATGGGAAGACCTGGTAAAGAAATTTAGAACGAAGTTTTATCCACCTCTAAAACCACGAGTCTTAAAAACGAAATCATCAAATTCACAAAGTTTTGATGAATCCTGAATCGTGGGATCGTTTAAGGAGTTGCTCTCGCAAATGTCCTCACCACGTTTCTCCGAGTTGATGCAACTCGATACTTTCTATAATGGTGAGTCAATCATCAAGATTCTTCAATTCCTCCTACTGAGGAAAATTTCTTTGAACTGTGAAAAGAAGCTTTAGCGATAATTGAAAACAAGTCTAAAGTCTGCACTGCACGAAGCAAACCGGTTGTTTCCCAAGTCAGTGTTGGTCCTTCTTCATCATTCCCGGAGTCAATCTAGCACCGATGCTAAGATTGACAAACTCACGGAAGCAATCAGCTTTTGTTCTTCCAACCAAAAGAAAGTTTTTCCACAAACTTCACCTCCGCTGAAGTTAAGAAAGTGGAAGTCTGTGTTACTTAAGTGTGGCCCCATGCCTACTACAATTGTATGGCCACCGAGGGTAACCCTTTTGAAGCAAACGCCATGGAATTCCACCAGGAGCAACCAATACCGTGCTCCCTATAGACCCGAACCACCGTCCTAACCACTACCTTGACCACCCGGTTTCAACCAAAGCCAAAACCGTAATCAAAATCGAATAGAATCCGAACCAAGGTTTTCAAAACCAAGGTAATTTAGTCAAAATAACGTTTTCAAAATCAAAGTCAAAACTTCCAACACCAAGGAAATTTTAATAGAAACCAGTGTCGGGAAATTTCAACCAGGGTATTTCATGGCAATAATCAAGGAAATTTCCAAAATCAAGGCCCCATCCAAACAATAGAGGCCACTCTTTCCTTTACACAAATCAAGCCATTGTTCCAAACTGACCATCATCGATGAGTTATTGAAGCAATTCATGAAATCCCAAGAGGAAATGAACAGGTTGTTGGTTAGCCCGATTTCGACATTAAAAGTCTTTAAATGATCACCCCGGCTCGTGTACTTTACCTAGCAACACGCATCGCTTAATCCGATGGCGCAAAGGCTTATCACAAACTTAAGTGGTGCTTCATATGATGGACCCGCTATTCCTACTACCTCTTCTTCTCCGGGTAGTGGAAAGTGAACCTGAGGCGACAAAGGACCAAGTGCAACCCCACTAGCTCACAAAGTACATACGTCCATCCTCAAGTTGTCCCTAAACCCAAATCCAAACCGAGTTGTTTTGAACCTGCTCCAAATGGAAAACCCCAAATCCAAACGTCTATTCCTTACCCATCACGTTTAAATGAGCAAAGTCTGCAAAAAGCTACCATCAAATGGAAAAAATTTTCAAATTTTCCCAACTACATTTTGACATAAGTTTTATGATGCTATCATGCTGATGCCCAAGTTTGCATCAAATCTTAAACACATGTTAAGCAACAAGGAAAACTGCTTGAGATGGCTAAAACTCCTTTGAACGAGAACCGCCGCCAGATTCTGATGAAAGGTCTAAATACTCATCATTTTGTACAATCTAAAATCGCAAAATCATCTGAAAACACTCAAAATGCATCAAAATGATGAAAATATCACAAATCAGTGTTTTATGTGTTTTAAATGCAAAAATATTAAAATCGATGAAAATGATTCAAGTTTGCAAATTGGCGCTTTTAGTCCCCCAAGTTTTAAAATTGTCAAATCTAGTCCCCGAATTCAAAATGTGAAGTTTTTATCATTCAAGGTCCCTGAAATATTCTAAGTTGTTAAAAATGGTCCTTGAATGATTCTTGGTCAAATGCGTAAAGGTCCCCGAAGCTTTGAAAAATTGCAAAATAGTCCTGGATATTTTAAATGGAATTTTATGCAAAAGTTATCCTTGTACTATCAAAGTTTGTCAAGATTGGTCCCTTTGATAATTTGGAAAGTTCGTTTTGGTCCTCAAGTTTAGAATTACAAAATGGTCCTTATGCTTTATTAATACCAATTGGACCCCTTTTGTATTTAGAACCCATCCAAACCAAAGAACCCCCGCCATATACCACTTGACCCCTGTCATTACCCATGTGAACCTCCCCTTTATTAATATCATCCTCGTCAACAAAAGTCAAAACACCAAACGCCACTCAAACCACCCTTACCGCTCTCACCTCCTCCAACTCTCAGAAACCCAAAACCAAGAATGGTTTTCTCCAATTTTTCAACACCCCTCACCTTTACCTTGTCCCTCCACCTCCACTAACACCAAAATCTTTAATTGACTCAAACCAACCCCATTAATATCAAACCAAGCCATGAAGAAATTCACGCAAAAAATCCACTTGATGGTTATGATGTTTCGGAGAGATCCAATGGCTCGATGGAGGGAAAGATTCAGAGGTCAAGAAGGAGTCATAAAAGTCTATAAAGAGGAGCAAAGAAGCATTGTATCAAGATATCTAATATAACTTAAGTTTTAATGTTTTTAGCTTAAATTCAATTTTCAAGTATGTTTTAACTTAAAAGCTTTATATTTCAAGTTTCTGTGTAATAAATCTTTGTAAACATCAATTTCGTTATAAGGCTTGTTTCATTTTATGCAAAATTCCATTTCAAAACCTCATGTGAATTGTTGTTGTAAGGTGTTATCTTGACTAAATAAGCCACATAAGCTCCTAGATAGCTTCTAAGCTATTAGTAACTCTAAAAATCAGTTTAGAATAAAAGGAAAAATCACCAAAATACCAAATAATTAGTAAAAATCAAAAATCCCATGGAAATGGTGTCAAGCTGAACCGAGCAGGTAAATTTGGATGGCTGGGTTAGTGGCTTAGTGGTAAGCCTAGGATTGGTCTTGATCATTGGTTCTGTGATTGCAATTTCAGCTTCAGCATTGTAAGCCATTTGCTCATTTTTGGTTTCATGATCTTTCATAGTTTAAATCTTTGTGTTTTTTATTGTTAATAGTTATAGTAAAGTGTATTTGAGTATTAAATCAGCTTGTTTGTTATTTTAAATTTGTAGTTAGCTAAAAATTTTATTTTCACAAGTTAAAAGTGCATAACTGTCTTTTCTTAGTTTCTTGTTGTTAATGTTGTTGTTTCATGTTTCATTAGTCCTAATATATGATAATACATGGTCTTGAATCAGTTTCATGGTTTTGATTTGTGTTTAGCTTTGAAAACCACCAAACCTGCCTAAATAAGTAGTGTTTGGTTTATCTGGTTTAAGAGTTCTCTAGTCATTATCCTTGTTTGAAGTTTGTTTAACTTGGTCCCATTAACTCATCTCACCATAAAACCAGTTTTGTTCATCATAAGTCAAAATTGCATAAAATCTCATCTCTCACTCACCGTTGATTTGCATGATCATTGATCTTGTTTTCATGTTTATAAGTTGTTAAAATCAATCAAACAAGTCTTATTTCACCTTAAAACAACCTAATCAATGAGTAGTAGTGATTCAAAGTTCATCTTGGTCAAACTTTTAGTTTTTCTTAAAAAGTCAAAATTTGCAATTGGCCGTTTTTGAATAAAAAGAAAATTTCACTGTGTGTTTAATAGTAAGATTTAGCTTAAAAGCTTTTGGGTTACTAAAGTTTAGTTGCTAAACTAAATTAGAAAAATACTAGTTCTCTTTCAATCAGCTTATAAAGTGCTTTTTAACTAGCTTATTTTGAGTGCTGTCTCAATGGTGCCCGTAAGTTGGGTAGTCCAACTTGATAAGCCACATAGAGCTTATTAGTTGCTCAAATCTTGTGATTTTTGGTTCTTTGGGTAGCTGACCTAGCCTTCTTGAGAACCCAAGCTTAATTTTTATTTTGAACTTGTTTGCTGTACGCAATAAGCTCTCTAACTTGTCCCATTTCTGTTTAGTTCATCAGTTTGATATAAGTGCTTATTAGCTTTTTCCTAGCTTTTCAGTGTTAATCTTTGTGTCTTTTAGCTTCATATTAGTAGCTTGCAGCTTATTTTATCTTATTCTAGCTGTTTCAGCCATGAGCTTGTTCAAGCTTAATTTATCAAATAAGCTCAAAACAAATTGTTAAGCTCATAAGCTTGTCAAACAGCTTATTGTGAGTTGTAAATTTATGTTTTCATAAAAGTAGCTTATAATCAGTAGTTAAGTAGTTTTCAAAAAGAAAATCCAGAAAAACTTCATTTTTAAAACAAGATAGTGTTTATTTAATAGTTTTAGCTTTTTGATTTTTCTTTTCATCTTATTAATAAGCAAATCTTGTTTTTATATTTTTCTTAGTTTTCTGTCACCTTAAGTTATTTTTAGAGAAAGTTTCATAATTTTCTCTGTCTTTTTAGTATTTATTAGAATTTTAAATAGTTAAAAGTATTAAATAATTAGTAATAAATAATTAAAAAGCATAAAAAATATCTTTTCAGTTTTAAAATTAGTTTTATCATATTTTAGATTTTTTCAAGTTGAAATTTTATTTTTCCAGGTTTATTTTATATTTTCTAGAATTTAAGTGTATTTTAAATAGTAATTAATTAATAATAATTAGATAAAAAGTGTGAAAAATATATTTTTAATTTTAAAATTAGTTTTATAATATTTTAGATTTTTCTGAATCATAATTTTATTTTTCTAGCCTTATTTCATATTTTCTTTTATTTTAGAGTATTAATAAATAGTTTAAAATAGTTTTAATTAATAATAATTAAATAAATAGTTATAAAAATAATTTTATTTTTCTAATAAATTTCTTTTATTTTTAGGATTTCAAAAATGTTATTTTCATATTTTTAGGTCTTTTATTTTTTAAATTTCACTTTTTATTTTGTACGTTTACGTAGTTTTTAAACGTACGTTTTACGTTTGTTATATCTGATTGTTGTGCTTTTCAATTCTGTTCCAATATCATTCCATCAATCAAGAGTGTAATATCACTCCAACCTTACATCGATCACTATCCTTAGTGATCATTCTATCATCCGAATTAGTATTTACACACCATTGAGTCCTCAAGGGACTTAACGACCTGAATTCATTATATTCTCCAGATCTTCATTGCATTTGTGTTTTAACTGCTTTAAGTTTCTTACGTTAGCCATTCACAAGTGGCTAGCGTGTGAGATAGCTTGACGGTTTAGCACGATCAAATTTTACGCCGCCGAGGCTTTAAGCAGTGTTTTACCTTTTCGCACTCCATTCTGCACATATACCACCATTTGTAAAAAGTTTTTTGTAAAGATATAAAATCTCAAAAAGTTCATTAGCACTTTTCCTAAAGTGTTAAAAACCCAAAAAAAAAAATATATAAAACAACAAAACAATCGAACGCTTTTCTATCTTGTATTTTCTTTGAGGTGATTCTTGAAGAAATACGATTTGGTTAAACGAGACGATCCAAAAATATTGTCCAAAAGTTTTTTCAACCCATCAAAGACAAATCCATACCTACGCCTTTTCGGTACTTAATATATACATAAAAATCAACCACCAAGAAATCAAGGCAAGACACCTACCAATGGGGTGGACCATAATAAGTTCTCGAACATGATTTAAAACTTGCCTTTGTGTCCTTGTGATTTGGTGTACCTTTTTCAAAGAAGCCATTTCATTTGTGATTATTGGTTAAGTTCACTTGTCGCTTTGCCTCGTGATTTGTTTTAAAATTGATTTTTAAACTTAGTGCATGCGACTCGTTCTTCCAGCTTCTACAAGTCCACTTTCTGAGCTTGGCAAGATTCCTCGAGACGAGGACGCTTCTCGCCCTTCACCGTGGACGAGGAACGCCTACCACCCACCTCCCCGCCAAAATGGCGTAAGACAAACTCCATGAATGAGCTTCTCCAAGCACCCATCGAGGGTTACTATGCATTGTTGTCCCGACCATCGTGGTGATACTTTTGAGCTCAAAACCGGGTTGCTTAATCTAGTAACCCAAAGCCAATTCTATGGTTTTGAGCTGGATGATCCTCATGCACACATTCGATGGTTTAACAAGATTGCATCTACCATCAAGTACAAGAATGTCCTACATGAAGCTATCAAGTCTGTTCCATTTTCTAGAGGGACAAGCCCGGAATTGGCTTGAGAAACAACCCCCTCGCTCCATTGAGACATGGGAGGATCTAGTTACCAAGTTTGTTAACGAATTCTATCCTCCATCCCTAACTACAAGTCTTAAGAATGAGATAATGAAATTTTCTCAGAGATTTGATGAATCATTCGCGGAGGCATGGGATCGTTATAAAGAGTTGCTTCAAGTGTCCGATCATGGTTTTACCGAAGTTAATGCAAATGGATACTTTCTACAATGGTCTCAACTGCACTAATCAAGACTCTTTGAATGCCTCGCGGGAGGTAATTTCCCTAGCAAGACTACCAAAGAAGCCTTGCAAATTATTGAGAACAAATCTCTGTGCCCTTTCCGAAAGCAAAGACATACAGCCTCATGCCGGACCTTCTTCTTCTTCATCTCCCGTGAGTACATCTAGCACCGATGCTAATATTGACAAACTCACGATATTGTTCGGCTTTGGTTCTTGCTAACCAAAGAAAGTGACCTTCACACGACACCCACACATGGTGAAGTGAAGAAAGTCGAGAGTTGTGTTACTTGTGGTGGTCCTCATGCATACTACAATTGTAATCGCCACCGATGGTAGTCCATTTGAAGCCAATGCTCTAGCCGTAGTTCACATCAGGAGGTAATCAATACCGCCCTCAAATGAACCACACTACCGTATAACACTAATCGTGCACCACCCGTTTTAACCGTAATCATAACGCAAAACCGAATCGAACCAACCTAGAATGAACCAAGGTTATCAAAACCAAGGTAATTTCTATCCCGCACCAAATCAAGGTTTCCAACATCAAGGAAACCTTAATCAAAACAATTTCAATCGAAGGAATCAATTTCATGGGAATATGAATCCTAATCAAGGAAATTTTCAAAACCAAGGCCCTAATCCTAACATTAGAGGCCATAATTTTCCTAATCCACCTCCCGCCATTGTTCAACCGACCATCATCCGATGAGTTGTTGAAGCAATTCATGAAATCCCAAGATGAAATGAACAGTTGTTGGTCGGTCCGATTGCCGATCCAAGAAGTCTTTAAATGATCAACCCTGCTCAGAAAACTTCCGAAAGCAACACGACGCTAACCCGAGGGCGATGCAAAGGCGATCACAACCGAAGTGGTGTTTCATAATGGACCGCTATTCCTACTACCTCTTCTTCTCTCCCAAAGGTAGTGGAAAGTGAACCTAAGACACACAATGGACCTACGACTCCAATGCCTCCTCCACTAGGAGAAATGAGTCAAGTTACCAAGGATACAACGGACAAGGTGAATTATTCAAGCCCACAGTACCACACGCCCCACCTTCGGTAGTCCAACCTCAAGTTGTCCGTAAACCCAAGTCAAATCTAGGAGTTTTGAACCTCCCAGCTCCCTGAAAACCAAATCCAAATCTTCTATTCCTTACCCATCACGCTTTGAATGAGCAAAGCCCGCGAGAAAGCTTACCATCAAATGGACAAATTTTTCAAATTTTCCAAGAGTTACATTTTGACATAAGCTTTGTGGATGCTATCATGCTGATGCCCAAGTTTGCATCCACTCTCAAACACATGTTAAGCAACAAGGAAAAACTGTTTGAAATGGCAAAACTCCTTCTTAACGAGAACGTCACAGCTTATCTCAAGAAGCTTCCTGAAAAGCTTGGAGATCCTGGAAAATTTCTCTTACCTTGTGTATTTCCATGAATGGTTGAATGCTTTGCCCTAGCAGATCTTGGTGCAAGCATAAATCTGATGCCTTATTCAAGATGGAAGAAACTCTTCCTAAATCGAACTCCTACATGCATGACTCTCGAGCTTGCATCGTTCCATATCCCGCCCCTTGGCATTGCCGAGGACGATTTGTGAAAGTAGGAAAGTTCCATTTCAGCCGACTTGTGGTTGTTGATTTTGATGCCGATCATCGGGTTCCTCTCATTGTTGGTCGAGGATTCCTCGAGAACGGGCCGCGGCTCTCATAGATGTATTTGAGCAAGAAATCACATTACGTGTTGGTAATGAAGCCGTCACCTTTAACCTTGATCAAACTTCGAGGTACTCCGCAAACTATGATTCGAATGGTTAACCAATAGATATCATTGATGTTTTTTCTGAAGAGTACTCTCAAGAAGTTCTTGGTTATTCTCATAATTCCGTAGGAGTGAGATCCCACCACATCTTCTCAACCTATCATAGCCAATTTACTCCTTCTATCACTTTTTGAGGGAAGTGATCATCTCGAAGAGATTGAAGCTTACTTGGCTAGTGATTCCGTTCGTGGGAAATTGATCATGCTCCAATTGACATTGAGGGGGACATACTTCTTATTGAGAAGTTGCTTAATGATGATCCATCATTAACCCCTCACCCTAGTGATTCATCCTGCATGAGATTAATCAAAATGAGATTAACTGAGGGAGATATTCTTCTTGAGAAATTGTTAAATCAGACTTCTCCTCCTCTCCTCCGCCGAGCCATAACAAGGAAGTCAAGTCACTTGAGAAAACTCAAGAATTTCCCCGAGGTTGAGCTTAAGGACTTACCTCCTCATCTCGAGTATGCATTTCTTGAGGGTGATGATAAATTACCCGCCATTATTGCTCGAGATTTGAGTAAAGATGAAAAGCTGCTCATAAAGGTCTTGAAGTCACACAAGCAAGCAATTGCTTGGAAACTCTCCGACATAAAGGGTATCAACCCCGAAGTTTTGTACTCACAAAATCTTGATGGAGGATGACTTGCCGCAGTTCAACATCAGAGATGAGTGAATCCAAAAATCCATGATGTTATCAAACAAGAGGTTCTCAAACTTCTTGATGTAGGATTGATTTACCCGATCTCGTGATAGTCCTGGTTACCAATTCATTGTGTTCAAAAGGGTGGCATTACCGTTGTCACAAATGAAGATAACGAAGTTAATTCCAACTCGATTGGTTACGGATGGCGTAGTGTATTGACTATCGAAGTTGAATGACGCCACCGTAGAAGACCATTTTCCTCTACCCTTCATGGACCAAATGCTTGAGAGATTAGCAGGTAATGAATACTATTGTTTCCTTGATGGTTTCTCGGGTTATTTTCAGATCCCTATTGATCCACGATCAAGAGAAAGACCACATTCACCGCCCATACGGAACTTTTGCCTACAAACGTATGCCTTTTGGCTTATGTAATGCTCCCGCACGCTCCAACGATGTATGATGGCCATATTCCACTCCATACGATCGGGAAACAATGGAGGTGTTTATGGATGACTTCTCGTTCATTGGGGATTCATTTCAAACATGTCTCTCCCATTTAGATAAAATGCTTCAAAGGTGTGAAGACACCAATCTTTGTCTAAATTGGGAGAAGAGCCACTTTATGGTCAAAGAAGGCATAGTCCTTGGCCATAAGATTTCCAAGAACGGGATTGAGGTAGATAGAGCAAAAGTGGATGTTATTGCTAAATTACCTCATCCTACTACCGTCAAAGGTATTAGGAGTTTTTAGGTCATGCCGGTTTCTATCGCAGATTCATACAAGATTTTTCTAAAATCGCCCGACCTATGACTCATCTTCTTGAAAAGGATGCTCCTTTTATCTTCTCATCCGAAATGCAGAAGCTTTTGAAACATTGAAGAAAAAGCTTATCAAGCAATCATTCTGCTCCCGACCGATTTACCCTTTGAGCTCATGTGCGATGCAAGTGATTTTGCTATCTGCGTCTTAGGGCAACGTAGAACAAGCATTTTCACCTATCCACTACGCTAGTAAAACTATGATCAAGCTCAAACTCATTACACCACCACAGAAAAAGAGCTATTAGCCGTGGTGTATGCATTTGAGAAGTTTCGTCCATACTTAATCTTGACCAAATGCGTGGTGTATACGGATCACTCTGCTCTCAAATATCTCTTTGCAAAACAAGATGCAAAGCCGAGATTGCTCCGCTGGATTCTCCCTCCGCAAGAATTTGATATCATTATACGCGGATAAAAAGGAGCCGAGAATCTAGTCACGATCATCCGTCCCGATTAAAACTCACCAAGATGTTTTCGAGAAAAGGAAATAAAAAACATTTCCTCGAGACACTCCATGCGTTTTCGTGGAAATTCTACCACCCCATGGTTTGTCGACTTCAAGAAATTACCATGCGGTAACTTCATTGTGAAAGGGATGTCGACCCGACAGAAGAACAAATTCTTCAAAGATGTTAAACATTATCGGGACGACCCTTCTTATTCAAAATCAGGCGATCAAGTCATCCGACTGTGTTTATGGACGTGAAGCTCTTGACATTCTCAAAGCTTGCCATGCCGACCCACCGGGCCATCATAGTCCAAACTACACCGCCAAAAAGGTGTTTGATTCCGGTTTTATTGGCCCACAATCTATAAGGATGCCCATGATTTTGAAAAGCTGCGGACGCTTTGTCAACGTTACCGGAAATATATCTCAAAAGAAATGAAATGCCACAAAATGCCATTCAAGTTTGTGAGATATTTGACATCTGGGGTATTGACTTTATGGGGCCATTTCCATCTTCTAGAGGAAACAAGTACATACGGGCCTCGTTGACTATTTGTCAAATGGGTTGAAGCGAAAGCTTTACCTACAAATGATGCCCGGGTAGTTGTGAAATTTTTAAAATCCCTTTTTGCCAGTTTGGAACTCCAGAGCTATAATCGCGATCGTGGTACACATTTCTGCAATGACCAATTTGATCGTGTCATGCAAAAGTATGGTGTAACCCACCGCCTCTCTATGCATACCACCCCAAACAAGTGCAGTGGAAGTTTCCAACCGCGGTATTAAAAGAATTCTTGAAAGGACAAGAGGCTTAAAATCGCGGCATCCCGGTCGGATAAACCGATGACGACTGGGCCTTCCGTGACAGTTTTACAAAACACCCATCGGTGTACTCCATACAAGCTAGTGTACGGAAAGGCATGTCATCTTCCGATTAAGCTTGAGCACAAGGCATACCGGCCTTAAACATAACTTCGATATTCAGATACCGGTGATCACCGAAAGTTCAAATGAATGAATTAAATGAACTCGCGATCAAGCTTACGAGAACTCTTTGATCTACAAGCAAAAGACAAAGAAGATTCATGACACTAAAATCAAGAACCGCTTTCAACGCTGGTGATCGAAGTCCTTCTTTTCAATTCAAGATTGAAGATTTTCTCGAAAGCTCAAGTCCCGCTGGTCCGTCCATTTACTATCGCTAAGGTTTATCCTTATGGTACCATTGAGTTATCTCAACCCGATGGTCCTAATTTTAAAGTGAATGGTCATCGAGTGAAGCATTATTTTGGAGAGGACATTCTCCCTGGTTGTCCCGATTACAAACTTTCCCATGAACCAATGAATGCGGGATCGAGTCAAGCTAATGACTCGGGAATCAAAAACAAATAGCACACACCATATGGTTTTTCACCCATATTTCTTTCTTTCTCTCGTTTCTACCACCCTAGTGTGGGGAGTTGCCCCACATCGTTGTATATAAAATCTTTGTAAAAATCTCTTTCAAATAATGGCCGTAATATTTCCCTTTACGTTCTTTGTTTCGCATAACCGCTTAGATTTTGAATATTGAGGGCAATATTCATTTCTAAGTGGGGAATTCTCACTAATTTATCATGTATTATCCACCCACCCCCGCTTTTGGCCAATTTTTTTGAGTAAGTGTTTTTCACTTACTTAGCTTATGGTTATCAGTCCGCCATGTCTAATAAACAAAAGGATTGGCTAATCCGTGAGCAAACGCTTCTTGGTAAAGATTTCTCAAACTGCTTATGGCTTGCAATTTGCCCAAAATTGTATGGTATTCAAC